>JASJOG010000008.1:1942500-2590000 GCA_030142905.1 Heliopora coerulea | reverse complement strand
ATGGGAGAGCCATAAAAGCCAAATTTTTTAAAATGTATTTCTGTGAGAGCCATATAATATTTATTAACACTGAATTCAACTTAATGTATGCATTTTTAAAGTAAGACTAACATTTTGAAGGTATAACACGTCTCTGAATATCTAAAGTGCTATATATAATACATTTATATTTATTCTTCTTAATAACGTTGTTATACTGTAGCTAACCAATAATAAATTCTATACTTCCTACCATTAATGCGACTTCTGGTGCTGCATGGTTTTGCTGATGGCTTTGTAGTCTGGTTGATACGTGGTGAGGTTGAGCTTCATGCAGGCGTTGAGGCTTTCTTCCGTTAAACATGATCGTAGGTTGGTCTTTATGTTTTTCAGATGTGAGAACGACTGCTCACATGCATATGTAGAGCCAAACATGGTCAGTACGGCAATACTCACACGCTGCAATGTGTGGTATGTGACAGGAAGCGCGTTCCAAGTTTTGACAATCAGCTGGTCTTCGGGTTGAAGTTTTTTCATTTCTGTCCACTTGTGTTTACTCGCCAGCTCTGCTCGCTGTCGCGCAAGTTTTTCCAAATCTTCATTCAATGACTTGAACTTGCTCACCCACATGTCTGTGGCCTTCAGATCAGCAGCTTCTACCTCGAAGTCTGCGATGGAGACATCAGGGATGTATCTCAGGTCGGCTTTGTCCACTGCACACTCGTGTGGATGAGTGATGAATTTAAAAAGAAGGGTGCGCTCACGAAATTCTCCAAAGCGTGCTTTGAATGACTGCAGGAGATTAGCTGTGAAGCCAGCTAGCTGCTGGAGATCGAAGTGTTGAGCGGGGTCACTTGCCATGCACGCATCTTTAAATTCTCTCAGTCTTTCAAAGTGTAGCAAACGGCCGCTTTTAATATCTCTGATAAAGAGTTCCAGCTTGTTTTCAAATGCAAACACTGGTTGTTGAAGGGATAAGACTGTATTTCCAATGCCTTGCATTTTCACATTGAGCTGGTTCAGATGTTCAGTGATGTCCACGAGATAGTAAAACTGCAGGAGCCACTCGGTGTTACCTAGCTCAGGATGCTGGACGCCTTTCATTTCGAGAAAAGTCCGGATTTCGCTCAGGCAAGCCGCAAAACGGCTGAGCACCTTCCCTCTTGACAACCAACGCACATTGCTGTGCAAAAGCAGACCGGGATAATTACTCCCAACTTCATCCAACAGTGTTTTAAACTGGCGATCATTTAAAGCTCGGACAACAATAAAGTTGACCACTCGAATGACCAGCGACATTACTTCACCGAGCTGCTCGCCACATGTTTGAGCACAAAGTGCCTCCTGGTGGAGAATGCAATGAAAGCTTAGGATGGGTCTCTTTTCATGTTCACGAAGAAGCGCTACAAATCCTTTGTTTTTCCCCACCATACTGGGAGCACCATCAGTACACACAGAAATAAGTTTATCCATCGGTAGATTTTTTTCCTTAGCAAACTCCATGAAAGACTTGAATAAATCCTCCCCTCTTGTTGACCCTTTCATTGGCAAAACAGCAAGACTTTCCTCACGCAGTGTGTCACCGGCAGCATACCTCGCAATTACACTAAACTGGGATAAATGGCTAACGTCTGTTGACTCATCCAAAGCGAGGGAAAAGTATGGCGCTGCATTTATGTCTCTCACTTGTGTTTCCTCCACTTGATTTGCCATCATGATGGTACGATCGTGAACAGTTTTTGCTGACAGAGGTATGTCCTTTATTCGTTTGATTATCTTGTCTTTATCTGGAAAGTCGTCAAAAAGTTCACTTGCCACATCAAGCATGAATGTTTTGGCATACTCGCCATCTGTGAATGGCTTTCCGTTCCTTACTATTGCTAAAGAACCAGCAAAGCTAGCTGAGTTCCATTTACCTTGACTGGTCCATACACGCAGTTGCTGCTGACTGGCTTGCACTCTGCACAGTAGCTCTTGGCATGCCTTTTTCCTGCTGTCCCCCGCTGGATATTTCGATGCAAATGAAGCATGGCGTGTATCAAAGTGCCGCTTTACATTTGACCGTTTCATCGATGAAATTTTATCACTGCATATTAGACACACCGCAGAAGCGGCTCTCTCCACAAAGGCAAATTCCTCTGTCCATTCGGCCTGAAATGTACGGTACTCCTCATCTTTTTTCCTTTTCGCCATCTTCTTGGTCGTAAGGGTTTGATGCACATAAACTAGCTAGCCGACTACGTGATCAAAAGGAGGGAAGTTTATTTCTTGACCTTACAACGACCCGTGTCGCAGGCTACCGCATTATCCAATGAAAATAGAGTTTTGGTGTTTACAGATTAAAATACATAAGAAAGTTTTATATTTTGAACATTTTTAACACTGGAATTTGTGTAAATGTGTGTAAATGTTTTAACTTTAAAACGACAGTATAATTATTAATTTATTATCATGTTAAGAAATGTCATCTGAAATCTGCCTGCGAGCCAGATGCAGCCATCAAAAGAGCCACATCTGGCTCGCAAGCCATAGGTTACCAACCCCTGGACTAGAGTAATACCTATCATGTAACTTCTCTTGCAAGTACATATCCTCATGTCCTTGGTTGTCTTTTGCATGAGTTGTCAAAAACCTACAGTTGGGTAGTTTCTATTACTAACACTTGACACTCAGCCATATCAAACATCATTGATTAGCCCATTAAGAGCAAGGGTGAAGATTAGTATTTTACTCTGACTGGCTAATACCATATGATTTTACTCATCAAAAGGATGAGCCCTGCTCCTTAATGAGTTAATGCACTGCATAAAAAGTATCTCTCTACAATACTGTCTTACTAGCTAGTAAATTTTATTTATTTGTTGTCCACTTTGCATCAGTGATGTGCATGGCAATCACTAAATAGCTATGGATCCTTTATTTTTCTATCAATTCATTACTGTAGCAACATTAAAGAAATTCCACTTACAGAGTAAGTTTTAGTAGCTAATTAAAACCATCTGAAGATTTAGGGTTCATGTTAACTCTTTGTTTGGCACAACTGCCATTTAAAAACTTTATACATGGTGCCATGCTAAGGGTTAAATTAGCTAGTACAGTTAAACCCCTTTTAAGTGGCCACCCTCTGGGAGATAGCAAGCAGCTGCTTAGCAGGGGTTGGCCACTTAACAAGGTCAGTTCATAAACTAGCAAAAGGCATAAGCCACTTAATTTTAAAACAAACATGCGTGAAGGTCTGTGACAATTGTTGCCCATAGCAGAGAGCAACTAGTAATGGCAAAGCAGTTGCTAAGGGCAAACAAATTTACAGAAGTGGCTATGGCTTAGAAGTTCCATATGAATACCACTTTACCAGTAACAAAATTTTCCAATCTTTATGGCTGAACTCAAATTTTGAAAATGAATGATTTGAGGTCAAACTATTCTAATGGACCTCTGACTATGGACATCATCCAGATATAGTCCTTGGATTTCCAATTTGAGGCACTCTATATATACTGTATTTACAAAATTTTTACAGTAATTATGGTTTAATGTGCACTACCAGAAAATCAAAAAATTGTTACTTGAAGTCAACATGACTATAAACATTTGTTTGAATGATTTTGTCATTTTTTCACTTCTATTTGAGACTCTTGTCTGTCATCAGTTCTCTTAATATTGGGCCAAACTATGACTTTTAAATTCCCAATGGCTGCTTAATAGTGTTAAAAACAATAGAACTGTTGTCAAGAAGCCAAAACGTGGCTGTGCCCGCTTGATTCAGGGTCAGTCAATTAGATGTTTTTGGACTGTTAATCTTTAACGCCTATCATTAAAACCAGCTGTTAAATTAACACCCCACTGTCAGATATATAAAAAATTTAAATGGTTGAGTTCCAAGTTTTCAATCAATAATTAACTAATCCTGATACTCAGGGCCCACTTGTCCGCTTTTTTAAATTATGACATCCCATATAAATTTGACATCCCATATTCAAAAAAAGCTTGGGCAGAATGAGATGTGCCCTACTACAAGGTTGACTATAAATAAATGGAGAGTTGAAACTTAACATTAAGTCTTCATTATTTTGTAAGATACAAAAACCTCTGTCCTCAATTTTTTTGGTTTTAGAGTAGGTAATTGGAACCACACTGGTGTTACAGTTGTGTGATTGTGATTGTCTTACGATTGGGAGTGAAACTGTTAATAATGGAATGCGCTTTTAGCCATGGGCTATAGTGAGCATGAGATGGCTACGCTAATGGTATGCCATGTAAAGTTGAGTGAATGAGTATGAGTTTTTAGTTTCAGAGTAAATTGTGGAGTATACATTTGTGTCGTGTAGGTGTATTAGTGATTACCACAAGTGTGATAAGGGAATTCAAAACCAACCACCCTGCCTTGGGGTTTTACCAGAGCTAGACGGCTACCCCCTTTGGCCATGCAGTGTAGAGTTTAATAGAGAAGTATGTATGAATACAGAGAGAAAGAGTAAAAGATGCATAACAATGCCTCATGCTTAAATGTCTTGGGACACAACCCTGGATGTATGTTTCGGCCTTCTATGGTGGCCTCTTTAGAAGGGATTTGGGGTTGGCAGTCGATGTTGTACAGTCAGAAGAGAAGCAATAATCAGTATAAAATAAAATATAATATAAGTAAGTTAGGAGATAAAATGTGTGCTTACCAGACTTACCAGTTGTATATAAAGATGACTGTTATGTTACGGGATAGATTGTTCTTATGTGAAAAGAACTGTTTAATGAAGGTGTTCGTTGAGTTGTTTTGTTTTGTATTGTTCCATGTTAGTGTTCGTTGATGTTCCTTTGTCATTGTTAGCGTTGTTTGCTTTAGTTTTGCTTGTATGTTCCCCATCATGTGTTGTTAATTACTTGTGAAGTTGTGTTTTGTTTATGTATGACACTGTGAACTAAATAAGGGTATTATAGAGCTCCGTTTGGAAAAAGACAGGTATTGTGTCTTACTTAGTAGATTGCATCCAGCAGATGTCTAATATTTCATACATGATACATATAAGCGAATACATTATGTTAAATTAGTTCAGTATTGTTAGTCGTTAAACTTGAACGCCATGTAATAACGTCGATCGTTAAAACACCAACTCTTGGCGTTATTTAACGGCTTAACGGCTTAACGGCGTAATTGGCTGACCCTGTGATTAATAGGGGTTTTACATGCAATATTTATACTGACAATACTTTTGAAACTATAATAACTAGCTGGTTAAAAGGGGGTTGTCATCTAATATAAGCCGCTTTACAGGGGTTCAACTTATTATTGTAGTTCAGGGGGTTCACAATCACGTAAATTCAGGCCTCTTGCGAAATATTAAACAACTTTAAACTTTACATTATGGAAGGTTTGTCCAATCTGTGACTGTTAATAACATAAACTAATCATTTTAACAATTGATGATGGTCTTCGTTAAGTCAATCTTCTTTGCCTATAAAACTGAACCGAGATTACTTTCACCGGAAACCGTGTCGGACAGTTCCTTTCTAGATACAAAAATGTACATTGTACGTAAAAGGCACAAGTGTCTTGCATCACTTTCTCGCCTCATTTACAGAAATGAGCGATAACATGCCAGGAACTTTTAGAAAATAGTATGGGGTTCATTTGATGAAATGTTGAACAAGTTTATGAGTTTTCATGACAGGTTACAACAACGTGTAATCGGTGTCAGTGTCATGAATCGCTCAACGTTATTCGTCAACTTTTATGTATGACGTATCCGTACTTTAGGAAGCTTAAGTCATGAAAAGGTCTTATAGTTCTGGGATTAAACGAAAGATTGGTCCACGTTTTACTGAAGTTCAGCGAACATACAGTAATAGGAAAATGAACTAATGGCACAATACGACTGATTATATTCACATTCATTCGTACTTCCCATTTGTCAGTCATGAACCATTTCTTACCTTTAAATTCAGGAATAAATGGCTTCAATGCTGATGGCATTTGCTGGTAAAACTTCAGTTCTTTGGAAAATAAAGGCTTACACACTGTATATTGTTCAAACTGTCGAAAGGACGAATGGCCACCGACTTGGTGGATGAACGGTTCAAGCGGCACCAAGTCAGCTCCTCTTTCCACTTCATCCATATCATTACGATGCTAATTTATCTATTACTTAATTTCATTGTTGAACATTTTGTTTCATGCAAACTAAATACTTTTTTATTACTGAAACAGCCGGGATGAGGGGTATTCTACGATTTTGTTTATAGTGAATTAAAACGTCATCAGATGAAGAACTGAGTCAGCAAGTTTACATTCTGACGGACGGGACCTAGCGTCACATTTTGTTATATATTTATGATCAACCAAGAGAGATAACCTGAACCGCTTGATAGGTCCAGTTGTCGCCTAAAGTTTTATCGTGTTTACTAGGTCTCTATAACATCTTGTTTTTTTGGCGAGATTTTAAAAAAGTTCTTCACTTAAGTATAGATCACCCTCCCCACCCTCACACGGCTATTTGTCCCAGCAAGTTGACCCCAATGGATGGCCCTTACGCCAAAAGCAATATGGCGTTTCCTGAACTTTGTTATACTGCCTTTAATTGTTGTTGTATATGGTTTCTATCAACATAATCATTCCTTCAGAGCTGTGCGGAAAATGCCAAAGATAAAATACCTGAATACTATAAGGACATTCGATGAAGATGGATACAAGAAGAGAGCTGGATGTCTGTGTTTTAAATCCGAAGCTGAAAATGAGGTATTTTTGACTGCCAGCACCGGCAGACAAGCAGTACTTGTATATCGGCGAATAATTTCCAACAACTGTTTTTAATTAAGCTGATTTTCACTTTATATTTTAAACTGTCAAATGGGCAGGGACATGAGACCGATTAGCAAATTTCTATACAACAGAATTATAAAAGTTTGTGGGAAGACCTTATAGATTCCAAGGACATGTTTACAATTAGCTTTCGTTTTGCGATTTCACGTATCTTAATCAGTAAGGACGAGTTGACGGAAACGTGGCTTTCTCCGAATTTTCGAGGTGTTTTTCGAATCCGACACTTGGTACTTATGTAGTTTTAAAAAATTGTAACGATATATCAATTAACCACGTGCTGTATACCATCAATAATGCCCTTGGTTGTACAGTATGTTAATTTTGGTTAACAGATAATTTTTCTCAAGTTCATTTGCCAGGCATGGTATTTTCCACCCTTATAACATCAGGTTTGGTTTTAGTTTTTGGTCAGGGTTAAGCTTAAGATTTGAGTAGCAGTTGACATTTACAGTACATATAATTGGAGTATAATCATAAATCAGGATTCCCTGTTTTCATCAACCTAAAGAGGTGTATGTTCATCCTTTTCTTGCTATTTTTGCTGGGGTTGTTTACACCCTAAGGCAGTCTGTTTAAAAAAGATATTATTATCCCAGTATATGTACATGTATATACATGACATTGTATATATATATATATATATATTATATATATATATAGTATATATATATAGTATTAAACAAGTATCTGAGGCAGTCTGTTGACATTCTAGACTTTTATATTTTCCCATCTTCATATACAGGAACAATCACAAATGATGAAACAAAAATGCAACACAAGACTATATTGCAGCTGTGTTGATGAAAGTTTTATTTACAGTACTTAATGGTTTGAAAGCTTTCATCCTACAGCATAAGCAGTTCCTTGAATTTTTATGGAAATCAAGTGGCCACCAGACAAACTATTGTGTCAGTATTCGTCACTTTCCGTATTTGCTAATTTTTTGATTTTCTGGTTATGATTAAGTACTTTAAGCACTACCTGCTCAGTAGCACCAGGTAGTTCTTGGAATACAGAACTTTTAAATTAAAAAATTTTACACAAACCCAATCATGCAAAAAATTAGTATATATTGTGCACATGTCACATGTGTAATTATGATCTTGCCTCTGAAAGATACTGTATTGAATTGAATCTATAGTCAGATATTGAGAATTTTAAACAAAAAAAATCACCGCTGTCGTCCGACTACTGACCAAACGTAATTTTTATGCAAATGACAGATAATATTTATGTTGAAAGTAAATAAATACTGTTTAGAAACAGGGATCACAGTCAGTGTTCATGCTATGTTTATGCACTGACTTTGCCTAAGGACTTCATTGGAAAATGGATTACAAATGTTTCATTCAATAAATGCTTTTTGTTTTTGGTAAGCAAGCCCATTTTTCCCCTCACTTACTGTACATGTATCCATATATGTATGTATGTCTGAACTGGTAGATCTAAAATCATCTCATTTTTCTGTTGATCAAAACCCAAAAAACATCTTTTAACATCTTTGGTAATATTACTGACAAATTCCAGTATGCTTTTCCCATCATTATTTCACTGAGTTATTGAAATGCCATTTGGTTTTCTTATATACTGTATATTTCATTAAAATATTGAAATGATTATGTGGCATTCTGTAGCCATCTAATCAGACGATTTTACCTCAGGCTTCTGCCATTGACTGAAATTTCATATAAGAGTAAGATGTCAGCAACATTTAAACCTGCAAAGTTATCATGTAAATTACAGTAGCAAACATACTGTAACTTTATAGGTGTCATTGATTTTTGGTAGTCTTTATATTCAATTAATCCTTACAGAATCAATTCTTGTTAATAAGTTATAGTTACTGGTAAAGTAAATTTTTTATTTTTTTAATGAGACCACTTGATGATTCTTGTTTCAATCATTTATCGCAGACTCACCTTTTCTGTAGTTCTTCTCAATGCTATCATTTGTAACCTCCAGTGCATTGTGCCTAATTTATTGTATTTGCTTAGAATAAGTTCTAGTCAGATTATATTCAATGCCATTTAGTGTTAAAAACTGAACCTTTGATACCTTGAAACATTATCCTTTAAAAATAAATGAAAACGAGGTTTTGACACACCCAATGTTCATTTCTCTTGAGAAAATGGTGAAAAGTTGAACAATCTAAAATGTTTTTAATATTTATATAAAATGATTTACAGTGCAAGATATTGTTGGTAAAGAAATGTAAGGATTCACATTGTTTATAATGTATATCTTCTAAAATGTCATAAATTTCTGACAATAAGATGGACCCTGTTGCTGTTTTCAACACCACTGTCAGCTCCAAATCTTGATTTGCTAGCTTTTATTAATAACCTCCTCAGCATTACACTCTGTGTTCACTGAAGTTATTACTGAAAAGCATCCAAATTTTCTTCACAAATTTATAGGACACTGAACCTTCTTGCAATCTCATTGAAAGAGCCAACTGAATAACCTGTTGTCTTGTTACCACCAGCTTGAAGTATTTCATCTCATCTGTGATTATTCTCCTTATGTCAATGGGTAAAGCTAAGCCTGGTAGACAAGTTTGACCAAGCTTGCTGATTTGGACAAATGCCATTTCATTATAACAATGAGGACTGATTTAAACTTGGACTAAAATTCCTCTTGCAAAGTGATGGATGGCCTTACCAAAATCCAGTCTTTATTGCTTTCCAATTATGATGTTATGAGGTGTGAAAGTTTGAAATTCAAACACCAAATGTCAAAGAATAGGACCATAACCTGATCAGAACTAAATCCAAAGAAACACAGTAAATTTGGCATGGTGCACAGAAGTATGCAAAGGGTAATAAGATCTGACCTGGGTTGGTTGGCTTTCACTCTTATGCCTGATTTACACTGTACATACATGTACAGTAGAATCATTCTTGTTGTTCCAATTCACCCAGGTTTCCTCAGTCACTTTGTCTCCATAACCACTTGATCATTGCACTGTAATCAAATAATACAGTCATTACCATTACTGGAGTAGAGATTTAGTCCTCTTAACATTAGGTTTGCTACTGCATGAGGATGCACTTATACATGCCATAACTCATCTGCATATGCTCCTATTCATTCTTGAAATGGCAGTAAAATTTGTTATTGTAATTATTCATCTGAGAAAAAGTACTGTATGCATATATTGCCCCATTTGCATGAAGCAAAAATATCGTGATTGAGATTGCAATTGGTCTATCTTGATCTGAAGCCTGATAATTGTTGTCATTGAGTCATTGACTCATGTACTGTAAACACATGGCTGTTATCATGGTTGTGATGAATTTAATATTATTTTGTCAAACTGTGAGTGAAACATAACACTGCAAAAAGTTATGTACGTTTGGTCTTGTTACAAGGTGTACACTGTAATGTTTGTTGTTCTATTACAAGTATTCAGTACACATTTTGGCAGAATTTTGATATTTCATTCTCAATCATGTATCACATTTTATCATTTGGACCAGGTGAGATTTAAAATCATCATGTACAGTAATTTAGTTGTTCTTGTCATTTGGATTTTCCTGCTAAGTCTGGATGGGTTTTAGGGGCAAAAAACATACATGAAGCCGTCAGGTTTCTGCAATATTTAAATCCAAATCTCTTGACTCATGCTTGTCAGCAAAGTCAGGTTGTCCAGTATTTCATTAAAAGTTTCAGGTAAAGGAGAAGATACAGGACATAGTTACTTGTTGAAGGTACACAGGCAGTCAAAAAGAACTGCTCACCACCAGGGCAGATAGTGATATTAAGTAACATTATCACAGAACACCAAAAATAAGACTTGAAACTATAAGTGAGGAAAAATTTAACAGTTTGTGGGCCCTCCTCTGGCCTTGATGACAGCTTTGCATCTGCTAGACATGCTGTCGATCAAATTAACTAAGCGTTCGCGTGGAAATCCTTCCCAGGCAGCACTGACAGCTGTGCATAGTTCTTTCACATTTGTCAGTCGCTGTTTCTTCGAGATGTCACTGACACTTCTTTGACTGCTGCCCACTCGAACAGCGATCTCTCTTGGTGAGTAGCCTTCCTCTGATCATGCAAGCACCTTCCCGCGATTTTCAAGGCTTATCCTTGGTTTTGAACCCATAGTCTTTGCAGTTCGCACCTGGCCTGAGATTCACGCTGTACCAATCACTCGAAGTGATGTTCTTATAAATTCGGAAAAGACCACACCTTCCTTTGAAAACTGCTTAAAATGGCAACAAATCCTGACGAAAATTGTGGGTTATGCCTTAAAACCTACTGAAATAAAGTGTTCTGGCATGCAGATTAACTAAAGTCTTTGGTGCAGGTTGTAAGCGATTGTAACCCTTCACTGTGCAAAAAGTCGAGCTTTAGCAGTTCTTTTTGACTGCCTGTGTATAATGCTGTGTTGCAAGATATAATAAACTGTTTGGTAGGAATGTGTAGAATACATACTGTAGAATACATACTGTAGAATACATACAAGACTAAAGAAAGATTGAAGACTTTAATTTAGAAATGATTAATTTTTATTAGGTTTTATTAGTATCAAGTTCTAAAGGGCCAAACAAGTGGGTTGTTCCAAGTGGAGGTGTTGAACCTGATGAAGATCCTGCTGCAGCTGCACTTCGGGAGGTTGCTGAAGAGGTATGTCTTTTATTGTTAAATACAGTGACGTAGCAAACCCTTAAAAATAAAATAAGATAAAATTGGAATGTAAATTCGGGGTATGTGAATTAAGAATAATTAGTACTTTAAGATTGACCAAGATTGCGCGACCATGGCAACGCTAGCGCTGACCGGAGGAGATCGATTTCATACGAAGCGCTGACAACGTCAGAGCTCGGTTTTTGGAGTTGTGACTGTGACGTGGGAACGTTGGTTAAGATTTCTGATATATTTGCACTTATTTCTGGTTTCACAACGTTTGGAAAGAGCGAACAATTATTATTGAACGTGTTTATCGATAAGTCACAACATTCATCTTTTGATTCACGGGTATTTGCTCCTACACTCAGTTTCATTCTTTGATAGTAGGTGAAACTTTTCGTAGTCTTGGTAAGGGTATTCAGGATTCGATTATCTCGAAGATCTAGAGCAGTCACAGAGCAGCAGAAATTCCTCTTCGTCTAGGAAGCACGGGCCTTCCTGCCCACCATTCGGTAATACTGTAAGTCGAGGAGAAATTTAAAAGATGTCATTTCAACAATTTCGCAGTTATTTATCCAACGTCACCGTAATAGCGTTGTAAGTAATCTTAACGACTGACGTGGTGCATCCTCTACGGCTTTCTTTCCCCAGCCCCCTCCCGGTTTTGACATTGACGTTGGCGTTAGCGTCATCGTCGCCGTCACGCGATCTTAAATTCTCTAATATCTAATTTCGTGTGTTTGATACCTGTGTACTGTACGTGCAATTTTATTCACACATTAACATTGCACATCAAAACTAAAATTTGAAGTTTTTAGTTGTTCACCGTGAGGATATTTTCTCGATTTCATCACCCTATTCCCCAAGAGGGTAACCGTGTTACTGTGTAAGACTACGTTATATCAACTGATCACCAGCATGAATAGGACTTTTAGTTCAGGTTGCAGTCAGCTAGGTATGGTAGGAACTTTTTACAGTTCTGGCCAGTCAAAGTTCTTACCTTAAATAAAAGTGTTGTACTGATGCACCCTTAATGGTCCAACAAAATGGTGAATGTCCCTTTTAGCATAAGTCAAGTCAGAGTAGTGACCTGGATGAGTCGCTGAAACTTCTTTTTTTAAATGAGAGTAATGAAAATGTAACATCTTACGGTGCTTATCAATTCGCTTCTGGACAAACCGACTTATCTTGAATGTGGAATTCCATAATGACTGCTTACTATGGAAGAAATTTATGCCAGGCTCTTAGCCCGCCCAACCGGGTTGATAAAACACCTGCTTACCTGAGAACTGTCGGCCAGGGCTGAAAATGAAATCGAACGTGGACCCAGCCGGAAATTTTGCGGTAGCGATTTCTAATGATTTCATGTTTTGTATAGTACCCATACAGTATGTCAATTAACTAGTCGAGCCAAACTGGTTTTTCGCGCGTTCTTCTGGTATTTTTCCGGCTCAAGCTCACATTACGAAAACCGAGGGGCGTATTACTCCCAAAAAAGCATAAAAATGTCGATATATTAACTAAATTTAATCAGGATAAATTTTGTATTATTTTCACAGACATTATGAAAGGTTTCAAGGATTTTGGGCAAATTTGCATTTGAAATTCGAACTGCTTTCATCTCTAATTGGATTTTTAAGGATTTTCTGGATTTCTCTAAATGACCGGATTTTCTGAGTTTTTCGAGGATTTTTTTTATTTATGGTAAAGTGTACGAAGACGTTTTAGTGATTCGTCCTTCGACGAAAATTGCTCTCCTAAAGTAAAGCTATCTCGTATTTGTTTTATAAGTTAGCCAAATTTTTTGAAAGTTTTCATGGCGTAATTCATAGCTGTGTATTCTAATATTGAATGAGAGTGACGTTATTTTTATGCTACTATACTCTTATACTGTAATGTAAGAGAAAACGGGGTTCCTCCCTTCAATGGGAACGGAAAATGTTTGGTGTTTTATAAAAAATCAGTCCAGAAAAGAAGCCGATAAGTTGTCGGCTTGAAATAACTGGGGGTTTTTTGTTGTTTTTTGGTTTGTTTTTTTTTAAAATATAAACTTACCGGAGAGATTATATTTGTCATGAGTAGTGTAAGTAAAGGGAAGGAAAAAAAGCGTAGAAGGTAGAAAATTTCTTTCCTTAAGCCACAGACTACAGTGCATATGAAATTCGATTTACTGTAAATTATAAGTCTTTGGTTATCTCACAGTTATGCATATACAATTATTGTTTCCAGGCAGGTGTGAAAGGAGACTTGGGCCGATTTCTCGGAGTATTTCAGGTATACAGTAGTATTGTATTATTGTTTTAACGAACTACTTCCTTTTGCATTAATTTTTTCCCACAGCACACTTTATTAAAGACAACGAATATTTTGCGTTAACTTGAATATTTAGAACGATGTCAGAAAACACCGTACATCAGTATATGTCTTGGTTGTCACTGAGGAATGTGAGGATTGGTACGAGGGAAAGTATGGTAAGGAACACCTGTTGATAGGTATATGTCTGCTTTAACAATTCTGATCACGAAGAATTACATACCTGACATATGAAAGGTCACATGTAGCTGGGACAAATTATTAAAGTTTCTAGTTCACGACCCTGGCCAGTGGTCCAGTTACGGTCCGCTAGAGACGCCGACGTCTAAAAACTACGTCTGAGTTTTTGTTTGCTATTTATCGTGGGAAACGGGGCTAAATTTTCTAAAGCATCGCCATCCAACATTACTAAGCATTAACAGACCTTGTAAAAGGTGTCTTACATGTATTTGATATTTTTTATTTGCATTCCAATTAGCTTTTGTAGCGTCGTCTTAGGGCAAAATTATTTTTAATTACTTGGTCAACAACGAGGCTAAAGGGGTCAATTGATATGTTCATAAAAGAATATTAAGTGAGGCGCCATATATGAACAAAGTCTATACCAATACGTCCACAGTAAATGTTCCAGGTGTCGCGGTCGATGTTTGTAGGCCCAATATTATTGTCTTGTCTATATCGCCAGCGAAAATACTGTATCGTCAACGTTTCTGGCATCAGATCATCAATTTCCCTTGACTCTCCGATAGTTTTAGCACCAATATATCTGTCACTAATGGCTTGAACATTCCCAGTAACATTTTACCAAGCAACAGTATTCCTTGGACCACTGTTTCGTGGAATCAAGATTACTGACACTAATATACCTGACCTCGGTCTCTATAAAATAAAGACTCCTCCTGCAAATTTCCGAGCACCAATATTTCAATCACACGTCTTCCTTGCACAAATATTTCAAGCGCCAGTCAAGATATGTACTCCTTGCATTAAAATTGTTTCACAACGTCAATATTCTTGGCATTAATATTATTTGTCTCACCAATATGAGTCGCACCAATGTCTCTAACATTATTATTTGCATCCATTTCATAGCGTTAGTATTTAGTATCATCAGTATTCCTAGCGGCAATATATCCAGTTTTTCCCGAACCATTATTCCTAGTAGCAGTATAATCACTATTTCTATGTGGCAGTACAATTACTGAAGTAGATGAACGATCTTCAAGCTCGATACTCAGAAAATGATATCTGAGCCCCAGACGGGGATCGAACCCGCAACCTTCTGATGACCGGTTAGACGCTCTAACCATTGAGCTACCGAGACTCAGATGGCGAGCTAAGTTGTAAATTCGATATATATATGTGCGACCTAAGCGGAAGCCACTATATATTGATAATGATTGAAGCAGTTTGATGTTTAGGAAACATGAGAGCTTGGATATATTGAAGTAGATGAACGATCTTCAAGCTCGATACTCAGAAAATGATATCTGAGCCCCAGACGGGGATCGAACCCGCAACCTTCTGATGACCGGTTAGACGCTCTAACCATTGAGCTACCGAGACTCAGATGGCGAGCTAAGTTGCAAATTCGATATATATATGTGCGACCTAAGCGGAAGCCACTATATATTGATAATGATATATTATTATCAATATATAGGTCGCACATATATATATCGAATTTGCAACTTAGCTCGCCATCTGAGTCTCGGTAGCTCAATGGTTAGAGCGTCTAACCGGTCATCAGAAGGTTGCGGGTTCGATCCCCGTCTGGGGCTCAGATATCATTTTCTGAGTATCGAGCTTGAAGATCGTTCATCTACTTCAATATATCCAAGCTCTCATGTTTCCTAAACATCAAAGTACAATTACTAAGAGTTAAGCTCTTGCAATCTATTTTAGTGTACAATTTTTTGCACCTTTGGCGCAAAGTTCGAGTCCGTAAAGAATCATCTCCATCAAACAATAGTCAAGTCCTTTGCTTTTGCCTTCGTAAACTACGTAAAAAAATAGAAGACTTGTGCTTCTAAGGTAGTCGTTAGGGTGACAGAATCCATGATTACAATGGAGTCATGCGATTCACTTGCTTAACCACGAATTTATCCCTCGTATTCAAAGCCTTTTGTGACACGACTTGCTTGTTCAAAAAGTGTTTAGGAAAAAAAACCAGCAGGATTTTTCGCAGACATAATGGAATTTGGAAGGGCTTTCTCGCCCTAAAAATTAAAAATAAGCTCCAACCCCTAAAACATGCTCAAGTAACAAATGGCCTTACATGTAAGTTTCTTAAAATTTGCATGCATTTGCAACTGTACCTGGCACTTCTTTCACAGTGTGCCTCCCTAAATCCAGCCAACCTTACCCAGTTTGTAGATTTTGTACAATTAGTGTTTCTAGTGTCACTATTCCATGCATCAGAATTTCTGTCATGATAATATCCTCACCACCAATAGTCCCAGGACTAATAATCCCAGCAAAAATATTTCAATCAATACCGTTGATATTCGTAGCATTAATTCTCATAGTATCACCATCTCTGACTCCAGTTCTCGCCAATATTTGTCGCGCCAGTCCTCTCAGCACCATTACTCGTATCAATATTCGCTGCATCCAATTTCCCTACAGCAATGGTTTACCATTGATGTTCGAGGCACTAGTTCTTCTGCCATTTATATCCCTAGTACTAATGTTGGAAACATCGATATTGTTAGCAGCATCGATGTACCTGGCACAAAAATTCAAACAACCATATTCCTAACAATATTTCTAGCGCGAGCGTTCGTTCTTACCATCATAAGTACCAAAGTCAATGTTCCCTACACCGTGCTCCTGGCATTAGTATCTTGGACAGTAATACCTCAACCAGAAATATCACTTGCAGTGAAGTTTCTGATGTCAATACCACTAGCGTCAGTATTCCTGGCATTAGAGTCCCCGGCATCTATATCCCTGGCGTTATTATTTCGGAGCTATCTCTAGCATTAAAAGTTTTAATGCTATCTTCCATGACACCTTAGAAACAGGGTGAAAGGTAAAATTGTGTACAATGTACAGTATCAAAAACTGACAGTAACAAGACTCAACGGCACAATTGTCTAATACGGTCGTTCGTTTTGATGTATAAGATCCAGGCACAAGCAGCTTGAGGGCATCTTATAAAATAACACGCGTTCTACGTACGCTCTAATTAGACAAGCCTCAATTTCTCTCATAGTACATAGACACGCTTACGTCGTTTTCATATTGTATTAGAGTACAGAGACATGGATGACGTCACAAAAAATTGAAAAAAATCTTGATTATTTTATAAAACAAATAGAAAATAGCATTCGTGACTTTGTACTGTGATAGAAACATTCATGATGCCATTTCAACCAAAAAAATACCAGAAAACACTCGGCTACGCCTCGTGTTTTCATTAGGCATGTTTCTAGTTGAAATGACGTCATTTATTTTTCTATCACAGCACAGAGACGCTCAGCCAATTTTCTGTTTGTTATTTACAGCATTTGAAAAAAAACAGTAAACAGGAACTGTGCTCTCAATAAACAATTACATGCATAGGGGTAAAGATTCGTACTAGCCAGTTGACTAGATACACGTTAAAACAAACGTTTTCGATCCACACGATCAGCATAAAGGTGATTGCGTTGATCGAAAGCCTTTTTTTCAATATTCTATATAATTTTAACTTGGCTTATCTTTATACTGTATTAAATTATCATTAGTGTTGATACCTGGTGGTAATAGTTTCAACATGACCTCACGGCGACCATTTTGAATCATTGCTTCCTGAACCTCAACGGATTGGGTCCAAACCATGTTAGATATCTCTTGTGTTGATATTCCAGTAATCTCCAATAATAGTCCACAGTGAATGTTACGGCGTTTTGTAGATCGCCCCTTGCTTGCTCGATTTATTAAAGTCGTTATGTGTTCACTTTTTAAAGGACGGGCTCGAAAATGGTTTTCAGTAGATTCTGCATTTGAACAACTGCTGCAATCAAAGCCATCCCAAAGATTTTACCTTGACAAAGCCGTGAAAACTAGATGACAGGTAATTCTTGAAATGATTTAATACAGCTGAGATTAGTGTAAGGTCAGACTAGGTAGGGAAGTTAAATATGGTAAGACAACATAAGAAAAAAATGGCATGGTGTGGATTAAGATGTCACTGTAAAACTACATGTAATTCTTCTTTTTTTAAAAAGAATTTTGTAGGGATTTATTTATTTCGAGGGTTGGGATTGGGCATCCACCATCCAGTTACATATAGATTGGTGGTCGCGATTTTTATGCCTGGTTGTATTGCTATTTTCAATATTAACAAAGTAACTTCTGACTAACGACATGGCTGGATACCTGCTTATGCATGTACTTTAGTTGAGAGGCCAAGAAATATTTTCAAACATATCAGAAATGAACATTCAAGTTGATGCTAGTAATAGGACCATAAGGACTAAAACAGACTTAAAGTTTGTTCAGCGAATGGATCTCAGTCCTTTTCCACGTCGACCCGTTTATCTCGTTACGCGTGATCTCAGGGTAACGACTACCGTAAAACAAGTGTGCACTCTGTAAGAAATTGTCCAGAAAAGGTTATTTAGCATATACCATCAACAAAATACGGTAGGATTATTGACCGATGATAATTGCTATATTTTGTTGTGCTAGTTGAAAATAGCGATACGATAATCGTAATCAAAAACTTCACGATGACATTTAGTAACTGACATGTTGCCCAATTCAACCGGTAATATTAATGTATGGACGTTTTTTCCCGTTCAAATGGAACGATACTTAAATAGCAAAGAAATATTCTATCGCGTTTGTGGCACTCTGTACTCTACTCTGATCTTTTTCTGTCATTGCCGTAAAGCCACTTGGTAGCACCCCAAAGTGAAACAACAATACTTGTTTCTTTTATTGCTCTGCACTTCTTCCACACAAATGGCAATCTTGGGAAAATTTGTTAGCTGATTAGAAATGAACCAGATCTTAGAAATCAAATATATTTAAAAGATCTCGAGCCAACCTTTTTTTCAGGAAAAAAACAATCTCGGGCTGGTCACGTACTCGACAAATTTTATTTGTATATAGAAGGGCCCCCAGCGAGCACATTAAAATATTCTATGATTTGTACTTTCTTTCACTCGGAGATTTTGTAATTTAGCACCCAGATTCCTGAGGTGGCACGTAATCATCCCCAACCAACCAGGGTGTTTTCTCATGCGGGGAATTGTTTTGTTTTGTCTTTCTTTTGAATTACATTTTCCGTTATTTTTAGAACGTGTGCGGACGTTGTTAAATACCTAAAGACGGAGAAGTTGTAAAATATATGTGTGCTGTTCCAAAGTTTACGCAACAACGTCTGCATAAAGTGGTCGTGAAATCATCTGGTGAAAATGAAGTACTTATAAGTATATAGTTTTCAATGAATGCATGTCTCCTGGAGTGCATGCTATCTATTTATTATGGTAAATATCGAAGATCTTATTGCAGGACTGTTTTCGCTTGAACAATTTTCACGTGAAGTGAAGTAAACGAAAATTATCTTTTTCCTTGTATGTAAATCAAAGCAGTTAGCTTTACGTTCGCAATGTCGAAATAAAAATTCAGTCAAAAAATGTTAGGATATTGAAAATAGTGGCTTCCTCGTGTGCGCATCAAATCAGGGTTCGAAATCAAGAAAATTTTCCTGTTGCCCTGTGAACAACTAGTACTGTGAGTTCAGGTTGCCCTCTTGAGATTTAGCCTTCCCTCATGTACGTGAGGGCAACCTACAGTGACATAAACTTCAATGCCAGATTAATGACTACCATTAGAGTATTATAAGCTTGATCCCCAGCCCCTAGGTTAGCTGGTGTCTGGTATTATGATTTTCGAAAAGGTTTTCCGTATTCCTTAGTATAATATATGATAATATTAACAGCGTAAGTGTTTAACCTCATTATATAAGATTAGGGGAGTTCGCGCAATTTTCGGGGATGCGATCGTCGACAAGACAGAAGTCGTCTTGCTTTCACTGCAAGACGACTTCTGTCTTGTTTGGCGGATGCATCTGAATTGGCGGATGCAGTTTGGCGGATGCATTTGGCGGATGCAGTTTGGCGGATGCATCTGAATTAATTAGGCAATCGTAGGCTCAACTCACCTAAAACTGACCCTAACCCCCCCCAACCCAAGCCCTAGCCCAATTTGCTCTCGAAACCATGCAATTATCTGTACTTATAGGAAACACCATTCAGGAATATAGAAATTTTTAACTCAATCTCATGGGGAACCGCTGGTTCCCCCTGTCTCCCCCTTGGATCTTCCAATTCGGTGGGTGTGTAAATGGGCCAGCGAGTGGTAGGTGAGTGAATTGAATAGTGTTTAGGAAGGTGGATGAGTCAGTTGACAAATGGATGGATGGGTAGGCAAAGATAGAGGTGGAAAAAACGTGGGAAGGAGCAGAGAGGGATCAATTTTCCGAGAAGATCGCTATGCTTTTGCAACTAATGTTTCGTCTGATAATGTGGTAAAACACATCGTACCTTGCTTCCTGGTGAAATCATGAGATATATCTCGTCAACCGGACATACACATCGTGAAATTCATTTGTTGGCGAATCCAGCTACTGTCATTCTGATAGTCTGTCATAAGATATATAGAAATTACGGCGCTTTTCAACTCCCAAGTCTTGTCAACCTTGCGGCAGTTTTGTCGAGAGAACGGGCTTTCAAACTAATATTCACGTAACAGTAAGACATGTTGAGAATCATGAGAGGACCGAAATGAGGCTTCTGTTCAACTTATTCAGTAGCTGTGTAGGGCTGGGTGGGACCGAGGGTAAATCGATTCCGTCAAGGCTACGTTTTCTGTATGGTTGAATTTTGAACACAATTTGTCAAAGTAGCTTCTGGTTTGTTTGAAAAGCTGCTTACCATGTCGACGAATAGTGATGAAAGCAATTCGATATCTGTTTTTGTTGTTGAGTTCTTCAGGTTATTTCTTTATACAAATAAGTTACATTATCACGTCAAATCTATAAAGCAACACTGATTAATAATTTCTTCAAAATCGTCCACCTGAACCACTTGAAACTTTGCAGAATAATACAGCTGGATTACCAAATGAAACAATATATAATTGTACGGTCGGTATGGCATGACAAATCAGTTTCGGTACATTTTATTTTTTGGTAAAGTTATTGAAAACGGTTTTGACTTGCAGCCTCGGAACATTTTGTTTTAGAAATTGAGAGGTGTGGAAATCAACTGGTTACTACGGTAACTAATGTTGTTAGTGACTGTTACAAAAATAACGCATTACTGTAAATTCGTTACTTTTCAAGGTACTTTGCTGGTAATTTTCTTTTTCTACCTGAGTGATGTTTTCTACAATCGATTACAAAACTTTGGAGTTTCGTGTTACTATCCTAATAATATATAGGAAAACAATTTCTCGAATCTGATTGGCTAAGAGCAGTGCAATTTCAAGGTAACACAGTGCCGAAAAAAGGTAATACAGTAGTTTGCACTGAATTACCTTTTTTCGACACTGCATGACTTTTTTCATGTACATCATTAATTGGTAATAGCATGATTTCTCGTGCGATCTGGAAAAACACGCACTTGTGAGTTTTTCAAAGACCTCAAATAGCACTCGTCGTTCGGACTTGTGCTATTTTGACAGTCTTAAAAACTCACTCGTGCGTGTTTTTTTACCAAATTGCACGTGAAACCATGCTATTACCTGTACAAAACAAATGGGTTTCAAAATACAACTTACTTTTCCAGGCGTTTCAACGTCCGTTGTTGGAAAATGACAAACAAGGAGGTTTTTTCAACAGATTAGAATAAATCAGCTAGCTACGTATTGGAATCAATACGAAGACAAAAATAATTATCTTGTAATTGGTTCCATATTTTCCTGCCCTTTCAAGTGGTTCGCCAAGCTACTTTACATCCAACATTGCTCTTTCATGTAATTTGTCTGCTGTCTTGTTGAAATAACTTTTTTCTCTTTCTTTTACTTGTCCCACAACAGAGTAAATTTTAATAAGTTACAACAATTTTGCGGTCATCCAATTTTTTAATTAAGTAATTACTTTTGTGGTAAAGTACTTAGCATAGGTAGTCTGCGGTTTCGGGTTCACTTTGAAAGTAATTTGCACCAGCGTCTTCAAAGAGATCAAAATTGTTACAGACCGTGGGGCTCTCACAGTGTGGAGTTTTGGTGGTATACAGTTATTTAGAAGGCTTACACCGCGCAGATAACAAGCAATCATAGCCTTAATTTTGGAAAGCTCACTCTCTTGCGGAAACTGTTGGCCGCATCCTTATTCCTGGACGTAGTGCAGCTGTACTACTTGTCCTACCCTGTATCTAATCTAAGACATTGACTAGAAGGACCAACAACAAGGAACAACGATCTTACATTTTGAAACGTATGAAAATTTTTGAATGCATCAGTATACGAGATGAAGCAAACAAAGCTTACTATATGTGACCTAACTGAAACTCTAGGCTGTTGGTGTGAATCGAGCAAACGACTCTGGAAATCTAGTGTAGCACTGATTTATTTATTTTTTACATATGCAGTAACTGTCTTTTAAAGCCAGGACGTCCTCTCACATAAGTTAAAATTCACATGGTCATAGGTGATTGTTCCCCCCCTTGAGCATCCTTATGTGCGTCCAAGGCTTTCTGTCCATTTTTCCCGCTCGAAATTTCTTTTTTGCATGTTTATCGTCAACGTAATTGAGTCAATAAATGCCAACTTTAGTCTTAAAACCCCCCGACTGCATCAATTTAAGACAGATACGAAAACATCACATCTGTTAAAAAGCTTAAATATGGTATGCGACTGGCGGTTCTTTATCGTTATTATTTACCCGACTGTTTAATGTTTTATTATACTCGAATCATGCGCTGAACTATTGAGTAACCTCTGTGCTGTTATTTTATGAAGAATCTTTACTACGAAAGTGTTTTTCTTCAATTAACTGCATTAGTATAAAGGGGTGTAGGATGACGGATATGTACCTGAGTGTTCATCTTATCGGGCCGGAAAAATAGAATTAGGAATAAATTAGCTTTACAGACAACCATTCGTATGAGTAAACAGGGTTTCGTAAACTCTAAAAATCATGGAATAAAACGCAGCATCTTTTAGAAATCAAGAATTAAGATACCAGCGAGTCAACTCAACGACGTTTATTAGTGGCTTGTTTAAGTTTAGGAAACCAAGTAACGGAATGTAGGAGAAAGAAAAAAATCGTCGAGTGGTCAACAGTTTTTATCATTTTTGTTACCAATGGTGTGTTGCGTGCATTTCTTCTAACCAAACTCAGATGTGTGTTAAAAAGCCATGCTTGCAATGGTCAGAATTCAAGCACCTACTGTTTTGTGTCTAATTTATAACACAGATGTCCCACACAGTAAAATATTTTCATCTTGCAAATGCACTATAAGCCAATATATCAATGGAAGAGTCCAATAGTTAAGAAAATATTTACTCCGCTACTGCATAGAACTACTCATGTATTTAGCTCCCGGACATAATTCAACCATCGTGCAAACTAAGCTCGTTTACTTAGTATCTAAGAGATTATACTTTTTCTGATCCCGACATTGGCGTCTATTAACGCACATATCTTACGTCACTCCAAAGGAAAACATTTTCCTGTCTAAAACCAATGCTTTTCTATTAGCCTCCTGCAGTTTCATCTAGTTCTCATGCCGGTACTTGGCTGCGGATAGCATGTTTTGAATTTCAGCTTTTTATAATTGTTTATTCGCTTAAGATTTGCTGGGTGGTCCCGCTCTATCATATTAGAACCATAAAACAAACTGACTTGGCTGATTTGCGCAGTTGTACCCATGATGCTTGCATTTTGTCTAATTTGCCAATCAGATGGGGGTCAAGAATTTAGTCGAGTAAGGTAATATCACATTCAACAACAAAGAGTCTTGCAAAAACGTTAGCATTTTTTAAATGGTCTTTAAATTTTTGTTTATGCATTTATTTTTGCAATAATATTACTATAATCAAAAATACATACCAGGCAGTTTAATTCAGTAGCTGTAGTCATATTTTTGGCAAGCGGTTGTAAATTCACGGTAGTAAGGAAAAAATATCAACATGAAGTCATTTGGTGGAAACTCATTACCCATCAAAAATTTTAAAAAGTTAAAAAGGTAAAACAATCCAAAAAATCTCATAAGATTTAGCGATAGATAGCTTTGGTAATATTCCAAATCCACTTCATTCAAAATCATCCTCAAATCTGTAGCTGGATTAGATCTTTCCAGGCGGAAGCTCTACCTTGTTGAGCAAAATCTTCTGGCGTTAACCAGAGTAAAATAATGAGGTTCTTTTGATAAAAGAATAGCTTAAGTTTGAGAATGATCAGTCGAAATTAATTTGATTTACGTTTTGTGTGAACTGAAACATGTGCAGAAATTGTGGACATCAGTTGACGGAGCCAAGCTTTTTGAACTGAATTACTTGCGTATCGTTTAAAACTAGTCATTGGTTTCTATTAGCTGACAGAAATTAAACGAATTTTCGTTGTCTTTGGCTTATTTTAATAACAATGGCTCAATGTATAAACATAAAATATCGCTAAAACTTGCTGTTTTGGTGGCTTGCTCTAGTCTCTACATGGAAACTCCATTAAAATCACACTGCTGTACCATACTGGTCATTGTCCCGTTTTAGTGTAAGTTGCTTCTGGAAGCACACTGTTTTAGGAAGAGGAGGCAAATTGAACATTTTGGATAAGTCACGGATTTTAACTGAAACATAGGATTTACTGAGCATCACTCGACGTATTTTGGCTATCTAACGATTTATTTTAAGTTTAACTCGCCTTGTACATACGTGTTGCCATACTGAAGGTAAGGACGAGTATTATGTAAGATTGAACATCTAGGATTTTCTCGCTTGGAGTTAAGTGGTACAAAAATTTTTCTAGCAACCTTCTTGCAGATTCTCTCTCAAAAGCTAGTATACTGATAGTATAATTTTCTAAGTCCAAGCGTCCACTACGCCTGCAAGTCCACAATGTTTCGACATGTCATTGGTTTACGAGATATTTTGTTCGGAATAAAGATGGATCGAGTGATGTCATAGTAATAGTTGCATTAATGAGGATACCCTGCAAGGTATGTTCCTCATCCTCAGAAAAGACGTCGGGGCGCCAGACGGAATTTGAACGGAGACATTCTAATTGCCTGTGAGATATTATGACCATTGATCTACGCCAACTTAGATTCTAATTATCGTGGATTTAAAATATTTGTCGACATTAACGTCATTCGAAGCCAAATGCTGGAGAAACAGTACGGTTGATTTGGGTATAGATTCAAAAAGGTTTTATCCCGTAAAATTTATGTATAGTTGATCAACCACGATATCTAGAAATCAAACAATTGATATTATTTTTTGAACGCGACCGGCTTCAGGATGTTGGGACTTTGACTGTTCAAAGATTAGAAATTTATTTTAGCATAAAAAACTGTCACTTTCAACTGTTCAACTTTGGAGGAGTTCTCTTGTGCAATACGTTTTCAATTACTTTAGATTCGTTAAAAGGTTTTCCATCCCCTTAGAACTGTTGGTAGAGCTGACAACTACGATGTGTTCACGTTTTGGTCAAATACAGGGGATCGAGGGTTAAATTTTGATGGCTTACAATGATACCCAAAACATGAAAAGTGTCCCCGATTTTAATCTTTAGTCTTAAGCTAATATAGTATTGTTAGTATTATTCATTAATTGTTAATTTTTAATCTGTAAGTACTTGAGCTAATTGTTTTAATTGAGAAAATGAGGATTTGATGAACATTTTTAGCTTATGAACAAATAGTCATTTTGATGGGCAAAAGTACATTTACATGATCTTTTTATGAGTATGCACCACGTCCCTAATATTTCTAACAAGGTTGTTACACCACTTATGATTTCTAATTTTTAGCTCTTCTTGATTTAGGAATTTGTGCAAAGATAGAGAATTAAGAAGTAATCTTGATTCTCTTAGACTATTTCCATAGTTAAACAACACATAACTCTTAGCAACAGCAGCTTAATGTAAAAAGGGAATTTTTGACAGCAATGAACATGGCACCCAAATCCTTCAAAATATTTGTCATTATCCTGCTAATGTACATTGAATTGGACTGCATTGCTCTCACGTGCAACAGTGGAAAAGAAAAGCACTTCATTTGGCTAGCTAATGCCTGTGATAATAAACACTTATTTACCGACAGCGAAGTCTGTACGGGAAGGAATTTGTCTGAGGTTTGCGCACAGACCAAGTGACAAAGAAGCAACGTTTATGCGACAAAGAAAATATGGATTGAACAAAAGATGTTAACAAGAACTTAGGAATTTATAATATGCCTTTTCGTTCAGGCGCGGATCTAAAGGGGGACGTAAAGGGCTATGCCCCCCCGTTTTGCGCATACGTACCAGTTTGCATACTCTATAGACGCAAACAGTTTTCTGTGATGATAATGGCAAAAGTTACCTAACTGCAGATACTAAAACACGTTTTTTGCAATCGCAGCTGGGAATGCTCTTCGACAGGTAAAGGCAGGTCAACGACAATTACGAAAAATATAAAGGTGATTGTTGTGATGCATTCATGATCAGTGTCTATGGCCAAAATAATATTCTGCTTGGAGATATGCTACTAAGATATTGACTTATGCTTCATTTGTGTCTTTACGGAGATAACCGTAGAAATAAGCCGTAGTTTTAACAACTCGGGCCGAAAATTGTTAGTTAACTAGGTTTCCTCCCTCCAAGAGAGCTCACGGTATGAGTTATTATATAACTGTAGCAGCGAGAGGTCCGAATAAAGAAATCCTGCAATTTGATTGGTTCATAACCGGTCGGATATTTCCCGTATTGCCCGAATTTAAAAAAGCTTTGCCTGTGTCGAATAAAAGTTAAAATTTTTGATAATATATGAAGTGAAAATGTATTATGAACAATCATAAAAGGAAAAGTAACCATGCAGAGTGAAGTTGGTCAAATGACAGAACCGCAGTTTTTATTTGACGTTCTCTACCTTAACACTTGTCAATTATATTTCAGTAAAGCCATATAATAAACTAATCGTGGGATAAAAATCAAAGCTCAGCAAAAAATGCCGAACATAGGTATCGTAAAATGAAATTTTAATACAGTTCTAACGTTTCGTTGCTACTAGCAACATCATCAGAGCATGAACGTGTCATACATAGGCATAGGAACCGGTAGGGCATTTGGGGCACGTGCCCCCCCCCCCCAACCAAAAAGAAATGTCTTTTTATAACGAAGTAAAATGCATCATTTATGCCCTCTTGCTTGGGTTTACAGATTAAAAGATATATAAGAATATGAAAAGAAGCATACTGAACGAGACAGAGACATTACTCAGATTCTGTTGGAAATTTCATATATTTTGAAATTTTTGTAATTTAGTCTTAATACTGGTGTTAATTACTAGCTTCACTAAAATGCAAACCTCATGTCAAAAGAACTGGTGTGGCAAATGCTCTCTATTTTGTGGTGCCCTTTCCGTGCGCAAAGGTGCCTCCGAAAGGTTTTGCTTCCCCCCCCTCCCAACCCACACTTGCTTCCTACACCACTGTTGTCATACAAAGACAATGCGAATTATATTACAACGGTTATATTATAGAGGTCATATTGCAGGCTATTTAAATATCAGATGTTGAGCAAATTGGAGAAGTGAGAAGGTGAGAACGAGAACAAAAAAAACAGACTATAGAGGTAAAAAAAAAAAATAAGAAAAAGAACTAACACGTATGAAATTAAAACAAAGAAAGTGGTACACTTAGTAGAAAACTATTTATTGACCTCGCTTGTTCGTAATATCTGCTCTAAAAAACATCGATCCGATATTTCACTCATACAGACCTCACACTCGGTCAATGAGTAGTAAGGATTAATACCTTGGGAAATTAATTATAAACTGACTGTACAAATATCAAAAATTTAATGTAGGTAAGATCTGATGAAATTGTTGTAATTGACCGTTGAAAAACGTAATGGGAAGCCATCTAAAAACAATTAAATGTACAATCTTTTGGAAAAGAAAAAAAGGCATACGGATCATTGCTGGGGTAAAAAAGGAAAACGAAGCATTGAATAAAGTAACTGTTTTGTGGGTCGAATGACTTAGAATAAGCGTGATCCAAGATCATCCAACTACCACAAAAAACCTTTTTACAACTCAAACGCTCAGTAGATGTTGTTTTCAGGAGAAATAAGTTAGAAAGGTGCACTTCTCATCCGAGACGACATTTTTGTACATGAACTGGCCTTTACATTGCGAAGATCATCTGGGATCAGTTTTGTACTTTTTAATGTTGTGTTTAGTTTTACGCATGTGTACCTGACAGTATGTTGTAAAAAGAGTTGAAGTAATCACTCTCATTTTATAATTGAAACAACCTCCCAGAATACTTCCAAAGAGAGTCACTATAATGAAGAAAATCTTGCCAATTTCAATAGGTCTCAGAGGAAAGCGCTTTCGGATCCACAGTGTAATTGTATTATTAGTTACATGCATACTTTAAATGAGTGCACAGAAAGTTGTGCCACTGATGTTGCGCAGGACAATTTTTGTATGCACTGTTGTTATGATATATGTCAGGGAGTCCATAGAGCCATAATGCAGTGTTTTCTCAAAATTTTTTATAAGAAAGCCTACCTGCCTCATACTAAAACTACCTGCCGCCCCTTACTGAGCACACTCAGTCTCAGGTCCGTGCACTCGTCAGCACAAAACAATACTGAACTGACTAAATTTAATATATAGCTATTCAGTTCAGTATTGCCGAATTAGTCGGTGTTAGATTTTAACACTAAATGACAACTAGAAATTTAAAAATGTTGTGGTGGTTTATGACTGATAAACGCCCACAATTTGCAACCTAACGTCCCCTTCCCTGAGGCCTTGGTTCCATGTCCTCCAACATTCTTTGAAAGCTCACTGGGAGGAGGTACTGTCCCAGTTGAGAAACGCTAGCATAATACAGTGGCTTTATACATCTGGTGACTACCACCAGTAGAAAGCCTTTCGAGATTTTGTTTGTACTGTTAATCAGAGCCATTGTTATCCCGTTCGCCTTCCGTTTGCAAGAAAATGAAAAAACTGCAAAGTATTCTGGTAGCTGTATTCAGCTGACGTAATAAGGGAAACCAGTTATCGATTAATAAATATGCAGCCTTAAATCGTACCTTGTTGTTGACCAAACTTTGGAATACCTCCATCAAAACAAATTTTCAATGTTTGACATGCAAGCAACGTTTCAAAGATAAATTCAAAGTAACAAAACGGGAAACTTCGATACAGGATAAAGGCCATTAGAATTTTGACAGGCTATTTTAATTCCCCTGTCTTACATGAAATGATCTCATTCATTTGCAGTCTGGGTTATGTCCTTCAGTACTGCTTAGTCTCAATATGCCTTTCCGTAGTCTAAATCCTGTTACCACGAAGGTCATTAGCATTTGTAATGCAAAATCCATTAGACTATAAGTACATAGAATCATCTGCGTTGAGCATCGATGACTTATGAGCTATTCGGTCGATAAGCCCTAATAAGAGGATGAATTTGCTATTCAGTCGACAGTGGCGAGACTAGGGAGGACCTAAGGGACTGTGCACTCCTAATTTTCGGTTGCCAGTCACTGCCACTAGTCTAAGTTCATATATATGCCGGCAATTCTTAGCGCCATCCAGCAGGTAAGCAAAACTTTGGGTCAACTTCGCCGGCAGACGTAAGACGGAGGTCGCAAAATGAAGTGAAATTCTCGGATGTCAGACACCTTTTTGAGTTCTTGCAGAATCAACAGGCCCGCCCGACATTTCGACCTGATTACGTCATTGCAACTAGATCAGTAACTGGGGTGGACACAGCGGGTGGCTGGCATTATTCATGCTTTTTACAGCCAAATCTGTACACTGTTTATAAGACTTGATACGATGAGTGGGAAGCTATCGACCATAACTCGGTGGATAGGTTCTACATCAAACGTCCAAATTAATTGCCCGGTCGATATGGGTTTTAACGCAGGTAGATGGTGAATGTCTATCCAACTTGTAAACTCACCGCGGGTAAAATTTATCGACCGGATAGCGAGGTTTTGAAATCATTTACGTAGTTCTTGGCTTA
The DNA here is from genome assembly GCA_030142905.1 of Heliopora coerulea. Lineage (NCBI taxonomy): Eukaryota > Metazoa > Cnidaria > Anthozoa > Scleralcyonacea > Helioporidae > Heliopora > Heliopora coerulea. The sequence continues at coordinate 2,560,084 of JASJOG010000008.1, read as the reverse complement.
CAAAACATAAGACCATCTAAGACGGATCCGAGATTCTGCACGATCCCTCACAGAGTTCACACTAAATCCTGACAATTTAATGGTATTACTTTAAAGATAATAGCCTTCAGGCTATGTTCCCACGCTGTACTTCTCACGCCTAATCTTTTGATGAGTCCGAACGTTAGTTTAGAAACGTAGTCGAGAAATAACGGGTAAATGAACTGGATTTGGGAAAAAATTACTCAGAAATCTCTACACGGGTTTAAAATGGCGTTTTAATATGTTAACCATAAACCTACGCTTGTTAAAAACTGCACATTCTTTTAGTGACGTTCTCAGGCCCCTTGGTTTGTTAAGAATCTTTTTACCTCATTTGCAAGATACTTTACCAATTCAACAACCGACAAAGCTAAGGACTCGTTTTGTTCATTCCTTCTCTGTATTTGATAAGCGGACTTCTAAAGCATGTCTCGAAGGTTTGTTATCCAAGGAATTACAGTTTTTACCGTTATCCAAGGGATTCTAGCTTTAGATTACAGTTTCTTTACTTATAATGGGTATTCCCCGAGGTATGAGTTTTAAGGATGGATGTAATGATAAGCACATTTCAGCTCAGTCGTTCACCACACTTTTAACCATTTATCTCTTTTCTCCTATCAATGTCTCATCTGATTATGACGAGCTTGCCTGATTTTCAGCAAAAAATGAACTTGTTTGGGTGCGATAAAAACAATCTCATTGATCACAAGTGAAACCAGCTAGGAGAACTTAACCCGACCCGACTGTTCTGCAGGGTACAAAGCAGTTTTACTCAGGATGGCACATTCAACGCACTGTGATTAAATAACTGTTTTTGTATGAGAAACTCTAACTCTTCAGCTATGGAGCCCACGTAAGTCGTAGTGCCTAAGAGGTTATGATCACGATTTAACTTTTGAATGTTGGTGTTAAAATCGATACCTGCCTGAAAATTATTGGGTGGTATATGGCCGCACACTTACGATTAATCCCCAGAGACGATCGGAACATGCAAAGTGCGGTCAACATTACATTGCGCCGTCTTATTAAAGTCAAATTTCGTTTCATGTTGGCAGATTGATTGTCATCTTTCATTTGATTTTTCGTGGAATTTTTCCTTTCGTCGACGTAGATTTTATAATTCCGATCATTCAACACTTTGAATCTGCCTTTTTCATAGGATTTTGACCATCATCTTTTTTTCGCAACAGAATTGTTCGTAGTCAATTAGTCACGTGTATAGTGGGTTTTTTATTAATGAAAAAATTCTTAAAGAGGCAACAAAAACACCAACAACGAAGACTCGGGTTACCATACTAATACAGATCATCATATTCAAAGAAGTCTTTAAAACCTATTTTCAGTAACAGGAGATCTTTAACAATGTTAGACAGGCAGCAACCAAGTAGTTTCTTGCCCTTAGTCAAAACATTAATGTGAAAGACTATACAGCACTATTACATAAGATCCGAGTTTTCATAACGATCTTACACTTAAATGAAGAGTCACATTTCAAGACGTAGGCGACCTCCTTCAACTCATAGCGTATACTTAAAGTCTTAAAATCCTTATAATGACTTCCGTAGGCAGCAGTATTAAACTACACATAACACATATTCATTGATAGATCATAAAAAATGTGCACATTCAGACTCGCACATATATATATATATATATATATATATATATATATACATACATATATATTAATATATATGTATTTGCCTTTATTGACAAATGTATTTGCCTTTATTTAGGGAAAAAGTAATTGTACTTTACGATAATATCTGAGCGGCTGTACATTGTCGTATTTGACTGCATACAGAACTGAGATTAAAAATAAATTTTGAACATGCGACGCTCAATCTTCTCTAACCCACAAAACCTTTGTCCAATCCTTGCAACCTTATTTCGACGTCGTCCGACTTTGCTGAATTTATACATGTTAAGCGTCTTTGGCCACTGGTGTCAGACGATTTTGAATGATGTCAAACGATTTTAAACGTTACTGAATTAAGTCTGAATACGCTCACGTTCTTGCTGAAAATCTATTCATCATTACGATTTAATCTTAGTGAATTTTTGTAACAAACAAATAGATACATGTATTTATATATATATATATATATATATATATATATATATACATGGTCACTTATCAATCCATGTTCGTTTCGAGCTGCACTGATGACCTGTGGTACAGCGAAACGTACGTCTGCAGATTGAACATATGTGTATATATATGTGTGTGTGTGTGTGTGTGTGTGTTGTGTATGTTTCCTGCTCTATTTCTTTTTTCTTTCCCAAATTATATAAACAGTATTGCAAAGTCATTGCTGAAACCAAAACCCTTGAAAGAGTATCTATCCATCTATCTATCTACCTGTCTACCCATCTGTCCATCTAGCTATCCATCCATCTATCTATCTATCTATCTATCTATCTATCTATCTATCTATCTATCTATCTATCTATCTATCTATCTATCTATCTATCTATCTATCTGTCTGTCTGTCTGTCTATCTGTCTGTCTATCTATCTATCTGTCTAAAGTATAAAGGAAAAAAGGGAGAAACAGAGAAAATTGTTCATTTTGTCGGCATATGTAAGACAATTACGAACGAGTACTCAAACGGCACTTCTTGCTGAAGGTGCGTGAGGGCGGTAGTTAATTGATAAACAAGAATTCCTTTAAGCATTTTAATGGGTTATTAATGTGCTTTAATATGAGACCTTACAGGAAAGCACACGTTGTGCCAGAATGTGAAACATGGAGTGATGTGTGATGATTTTGGGGTGTGTTTTAAATGGTTTTGAAAGTTGTCATCCAATATTCCCTCCAAGAATGTGCAGTTACCAGCTTAGAGTTTAGTATTATGTTATACGTCGTTAATCCAGTCACAAATCACTTTCCATAATATATCTGCATTAACAGGATGGTCGTGTTGGTGTAGTTCCATTATGCAAATCTAAACGACTAGTCAAAACACTTGTTTGAAACTATTTCATACATGCAAAAAATAATAATTGTTGAGTGGCCGGACAATGCGGTATTTCACTGTATACAAAACACTGATTGAGAATAGAAGTTGAACATGTGACGCTATCCCCTATCCCTTGAAAGCCTCGGTCCAACCCTTCTAACGCTCTGTTTTACATTCTCCAAAACTGCTGAATTTTACTTGGTAAACGTGTTTGGCCACACATGACAGTGTCAAACGATGTTAAATGATGTTAAACTTTTTACTCAACACTTCAAAAAACATTTCTATTCAGTTCATGTAAATTTTTAATATTCAGAAAACTCTGCTTTTTAAAAATTTTATTCGATTTGCTTGACGATATTGCATGATGTTGAACAAAATGTCAGGAAAACCATTCGCTTGGGCTTAATGCACGACCGTCCGCACGATCAATACTGGTTCGCGAATATTATATTTTTATCTACAGTCGCACATAACCCAAAAGTTGCGCGGGCACAACCGCGCTCAACAGATTAAATTGTCTCACGTACTTTTCAGATATGGTTGCTTACGAATCGTGTGTGAACCCGAAGTTGAACCAGTCATAGGTATTTCAACTGTTTCTTAACCTTGATTGGGTTACTGATTACATACAGTGAGTCGATCAATCATAAAGCAATTATTGAAATTGCTTTTGTGACGCTCATTATAAAAGAATACTGTGAGATAGCTACAATCTTATTCTCAGTGTGATTTGAAAGAGAATTCCTGTTCTTGTGGAATGTTGGAAACCGTTTGACCTTGCCGAGCTTATAGCTGAAATCCTATTAGTTTCCTTGTTGGAAACAAGTTGATTTGTGTTTTTCGCACATAATCCTTCTTGTGACAAATTATTTGCATAAGTACCAATCCATTAACCGTTCATTGTGCATTGTTGAAATGGATATATTACAATAACTTCTCAACGCATTTTAACTATTACTATTTATTTACCATAGCCAATGAATAAATTAAAATTGGAGGAGAGAGTGCCAAATATGTCTTGTGCTTGGCATAGATGACACATTTTCCTGTCCAATAATCTGGTCGTTTTACAGCCAACAGTCAACAAACATATTTTAGAGAGAACGGACCTTCATTGTCCATCCCATCATTCCGATCGGTTCCGGGGATATTCTTTGAGAATTCCTAAAAAAGAAAGCGTACAGAAAAACCAGCAATGGTGTGTTTTAAAGACCTAGTCAAATTAAAATGTGGAGGGGGCTGTGTTTTGGTTGCTGTGCCTTGGAGAGTAGATTGCAAATTGTTGGCTAATTCAAAATAGAAAAAATGCAGTTTCTACATTTCGGAAACAGAATAGTCGGAATTGTCACGAACGAAATCACCCTTAGATTTACGGCAGTCTTTTCTAACAACAGAATATGGTGGGATTTACAACACGAAAATAAAATTATAATGAAATCTATGTGCAAGCCTGCTACAGTGTCATCTTGGGATAAAATGTAAAATGTGACGACATCATATGTTTGTTTTCGTGATTTGTTAATGACATGCACAGGTATCATGGAATGAATCAGCTATTGTCCCAGTTCATAAGTTATTCTTAATGAGGCTCATTATACAAATAATTTTCTTTCATCTTATGAGTCTCTATTAAAGTTGAAGTTATTAAAGAAATATGAAATGTTCAGTGATTAACTGCGATAATAAAAAATACGACAAGGAAATAAGTAAACCCATTCGGATTCGTGTTGTTTTCTCCTCCTGTAAGAACGCAAAACAATATTACTCTGGAAGCTTTTGTTCCTAATGCAAATGTAACGAATAGTATTGTCCATTTGAACCATTTTAGTGTTACCCTTTTCTTTTGTTTGTCAGGCAAGTAAGTTATGTTGTTACAACTGCAAGAACAGTTTTAGAGACACGTCTCTCCAGGATCTCACACTCATTGTAGTGTATGTTACTGAGTCGAAAACGTTTTAATCTATCTTATATTTCAACGTAGGTACGTAACGTTGATTTTACATACGCCCTTTTCCGGAAAACAACTCAGTGGCTATTAGATTTTTTGGCCGTGTTTTATGTTTGATCTTGAAGTTAAAGACCAAAACAATAAAAAGTAGTTATGAACTGGGTTCCATTTTGGACATCTCTGATTAGCACCACACTTAGTGTATTAAGCAGTGCAAGACTTTTGTATGGTGATAAATATTCAGTAAAATTTCAAGCGTATGTCATCAGACAGAAAACCGAGCCGTGAACACTTCTAAGTACACGACCTTCTTGTGTGAAATCGAACCCGGGGAGTCTGTGGAAAAACGGTATTACCAATCGTGAAACTTAATTGTATAAATTCATGTGATTAAGCAACAATTACCGTTTCCAATTTTTCTGAGATCAAGATTGCAGGTGATCACGATCTAACCTTACCTGGCTTAAATCATAAAAACTGATCGAAGAACTCGGCATGTACCTGAAACTTCATGTACTGAAACTTCGTCTCATCCTTAAATCCTTGGTATTTTAGCTTCGAAAACACTTCAGTAATTTTTAACATGTTATATCTATCTCCCACCATAAAGAGGTCTTATAGCTTTTGCTCAAGAATTGTATTATGGCCGCTAGAAAAATCCTGGTCTGTTAAGATTGAATTGTTTCATTAGACAAATTCTAATATTTCTAAAGAGAATGGCTATACATCGTTTCATTAGGCCCCGAAAAGTTGTGAAATCGGGCAGTAACTTGTTAAACGAGTTCGTAACGATGTGGGCGGTGTTGATGGCTGAAATTGGCAATTGAGAGGTGATCCTGCATGAAGCCTTTCTGCAAGAAACACTGTGCCGATGGATCCCAATAATATAGTGGTTGGTTAATTTCCGGTAGGAAAAAAACAATCAGAAAACCCCAGCAAGGAATACAATTTTTTAATATTTTCGTCTAAAGCTTAGTTTCCTGGATATTACACCCAGCTTTCTGAAATGATTTCAAGAAGAGAAAGCCAAACATTAGAGATAATATCCTTAATAGCGTAATTAAACCGGAATCGTTTGAAGTCCGTCACCAATGATTGGAAATCCCTAATGAAAAGTTGGCGCATTTTCTCTCTTTATCTTTCACAATATACTCTCGTAAACAGAAAAATGCTCATTGATAATATCCAGTTTTTGAACAGAATGTTGAAAGAATCACTATAAAAAGCTTCTACTCCATTGGGTTAATTAAATTTCTACATGAAGAGGTCTCCTCCCCAATGCTACAGCAATGGTGATGATTAAAGAATAGTAAAAACAGACCTCCCAAATCCAAAGGAGTCCGCTTTCTATGCCACTTCGCATCATTCATTTGGCACAAGGCAATTTGTTTGTAAGTTCTTCCTCCTGAGCACAGCATTGACTCACACCTAGACTTACAGTCACTAATAAGTTTCCCGTTGAATGGAAAAGCGATAAATGAGTTTGTTTACATAGGGGTTTCACCGTAGGATGCGGCGAGATAAAACACCCCTTGGTCATATTTTCAGCCAGAAGAATGCCATGTTAGTCCCGTTTTCAACGTTCATACCTTGCCCCAATGATTTCCTATGGGATCCCTCACAGCAACTCAGTATTACTAGGGTGGCCAATACATATTCACAAAAATAATTATCATGGATGATTCGCGCCGAGAGGTATGAATCACTTATGTTGATCTCATTATTCTGTCATGCCTCTGAAGGATCTTTGAGTCCGTCGGCAGAACGGTTTTGATTACAGGTCATCAGAGCAGATGAAAGCTCCATAAAATTACAATTAATGTTATCTCAGCTTGCCTATAGAATCCTCCCAGATTAAAAGCTATAGGAATTTGTAAAGGAGGAAATAATTCTAACATCTCGGCCAGAGCCTTGTCTTTCAAGCCGTTCACATTTCCGCAAACACCTTTAAGCCACACGCACTTATTCCGAAAAAGGACGCAGAAGCTAGGCATTATATTTCACTTTGGTTTCGTTGGGACGTCCGATAGGTGACCAGCTCTCTCAACTGTCATGTTGGGTAATTGACAATACTGGGTATATTTGAAGAGCAAGTGCCAGGCAAAACACATCACTCTAGTGCGAGCAAACGTGACCCAGAATTGGTAAATGTGCCGAGTGATTTGTCGATCCAATTAATCGTTACCTGAAATTCATTTTCTAAGCGTAATCCTTTCGAGGGCTTAAGTTATCGTCTCTCGTTCATCCCCCGGTGAATATTGATATCACATAAGTTTCCGGCAGATGTCTCAAATAGTTTTAATTAATTTAACCTGGATGATGATAGGAAGAACCTGCCACAGTTTTGTTCGATTGAGTTCGTCGTGCATGACAGATCGCTCTCCACTTGAGTATTCAATCGCACTCCGCGGAAAAGATTTAAAAGCTGGCTCGGTCGCCTGCCGTGGAACAGTCTCTCTTAACGCGCTGCTCTGCAAAGAACTGCATCGAACATCTTAACATTCTGTGACGTGTCTCGGTGGTCTTGGGATTTCTCAGTTCTTTGGGCACATAGGGTTGGAGTTTACGATCTATTGAAACATGCGGATGTATTTGTTGACGTTTCAATGTGTTTTACTCGCTATTTGTTACAATCTAACAGGAGTTCAGTCAATCCGCTGGCTGTAAGTGTAAACAGAAGTGTTTGTTTGAGAAATAGACGTTGAGTGGAGTGACCTTTTGAGTTGTATATCTCGAGTAATCCCTTATCCACTCGATCTGCGGAACGCCTAAGTATGATCTAACACTATTTCTATAATGTCTGAATCTCTTTAAGTGCTATCAAAAAGCCGTCCTCTGAAATCTGGAATAGGACAGTGTGTCAATCCTACCATCGTCGATCTAAAGTGCTAGACAGAAACCAACTGAAGATTTGTCGACGACGACTGCCCTACATGAAGTATGTCGCCGAAGCTGTGGAACTGACCATCTCAGAATGTCTAAAGCAGACTAAGTATGAGCGATGGGACTGTAAGTCAGTCCTCAAAGGCCCAAAGTTCCCAAGTGATCTCAGAGACGGTAAGGAAACATTGTCGTCATATAACTCTCAATCTGTCTACAAAATTGTATACATTGCATATTCTTTTATGTAAGGCTGTGTTATCGGTCTGGGTAATCCATCAGTGTTGCTACGATAAAGCGTCTGGCGTACGTCTTAGGGAAAATGACTGCTTCAGGAATTTGCTGAGCTTAAACTATCAGGCGTTTGCGGTGTTATTTTTTTAGTCTATAGAACTTTCGTTGATGATTGCTGTATGATATCGTATAAACCCAGTTCTAGATGACGCTATAAAAGATGGCTATTTGAACATTCTACCCCTAGGTTCCAAGATGTTCACTACCATGCCGAAATGAACGTCTCGTTTTGAAATAAATAATAAGAAATCGATGTCCGAACATTCAAGTCAAAAAGCTGATGCACGAGAAATGAACTTGTGTTATATGATCTTGTTTACGACACTCTGTTTCTGGTATGTGTACTTTGAGGACGGAACTTGAACATGGAAATTTGCCTTGTAGACTTCAATAATCAGGACGGTGTGTTTTGCTGGTTTGTCAACTATTTGGGAAGACGATCATGGTACATATGATTCTTCTCTCAAATGCAATGTTGACGGTGGAGATTACTTAGATTCTACTTTGTACATGAGTCTTAAAGTCTTTGAAACACAAACATAACAACGGAATCCACTCAACTAAAAGGTATCTTTATGTATTACTGTAAGAGGAAATGGACGAAGTTGATGAGCGGTCGGGGTTCGTTGTGTCGGCACAGGTCTCACTCCCTTTATATCGGTAACCAAAAAGGTTATCTGAACTTTCCATTCGTTAACGTGTCGTTCTTAATCGAGTTTTCTTCGAGCGCTATTCGAGTCAGTTTTTTCTTCTTAGTCGTGGGACTTTTCGACACTTACTCACATATGTAAACGATTGTTGATTAGAGTTGACGTAAAGGGGGCAACGCTTAAACCGTGTTTGGATTTAGTTAAGCTCGCGACATATAAGAAATTTATATCGAGGATTACTTGATTGAAAGAGGGAATAAACAAAAAGAAGATGCAATGAATGTGAAACGTTGAATCACCAAAAGATAAATATATCTTTTTTGTTCAATATAATTTCAGTTCGTACTGGCCAGAAGGACGTTAGGCGAGGTCAACAAACCGGTGTACTTGAGAGCTTTTCACTTTTTTTCCGGTGGCCTAACACTTTACTCGATCATTTTCTCACCAGCTATTCCCTCCGTCATCAGATTAACGCCTTAATTTTTTCCCAAGACCGTTTCAGTACACATTTAGCATTTCAAATTCAACAAACATACGAGGATTAAAAGTTCACAACTCGGCGAATTTTTATAGCAGCTAAACTTGAGTCTCATTTCAATGAGTCGTTTGATTTAAGTTAAAAATTTCAGTCTTTGTTCACAAATGAAGAAAAAGGAAGTTCTGTGATTTACTACCCTCAAGTATTCAACTAAATATAACCCTTCTAAAATGTTTCTTTAAACAACACAAACACATGCACATACACAAACATTATCACGCAAGAATATCCGATACCATAAATTATAACTTATTTTGTGCACTGTACTTATAGGAACAAGGGAATCGGCATTTGTCCACGCATTATCGTCTGCAGCACTAGTGTTTACAATCACGCGAGGCTGCAGCGCTGACGATCTAAAAAAGTGCAACTGTGGAAAAAAGCCTGAGAAAAGACGTCGACGCGTAAAGAAACGTAGAACCAATCAATGGAAATGGGCAGACTGCCACGATAATATAGCCTACGGTATTCGATTCAGTAAAGAGTTTTTGGATTCGCGTGAGATACGACAAAAAAAGCTTCCTAGTAAAATGATGATGAACCTTCATAACAACGATTTAGGAAGAAAAGTAAGTCTACTAAATTAAATCTGTAGAGTAAATGAAAATTTTTAACTAAATTACCCTGAGCAAGGTTGCATTTCTTTTGCCACACAACTCACCAGCACGTGTTGAATATACTTCGGTTGTTCAGAAGATTGCGCATCTTGGAGTTTACTGCTGTAAGTGTGTCAACAAATTAAGTAGTTTGGCTCGATCAAATATTTCTACCTCGTTGACGGATGACAGTTCGGTTCATTCCACTTGACGTTACGTACAAAAACACGAGCAACGTTGATCACATGGGCTTCGAAATACCTAGTGCGACATGCAAGTGGGACGAATTGGAAAAGGTTTGAATTTGTAGCAAAAAGTCGAAACCCTTACTCAATGCTTTCATCACAGCAGGTCTTATCATCTTGTTGACCATGCTGTTTTCAAATCACTATCCCCCTATGGAAAAAGCGCGACCTTCCGTCCCTAAAATCAATGGCACAGAGAAAAATGTACAAAGCACTGCTGCGACTTGCAGACACAAAGACTGCTGGAACATTGACTAGGTTCTGGCGTACACAGATATCATTCATAGTATTCATTTTGTTGTGATCTCCAGCAGTGAACAAAGAAAGGCTATCGTCACAGCCGAACCTCATTTCAGGCCAGAAGACAAACAATTCGTATGCTCTCATGTCGAGAACAAACGTTCAACAACGCTTAAAAGTAAGACATCATGCAAGTCAACTTTCTGGTGGTCATCATACAATGTAAATGTTTTCTTTCAATATTCCACTTAAACAGCTGAGGACTATGATTAAGAACTATGAATAGTCACTCCAGTTTTAAATCGGATCACTGGGAACACACTTCAACCCCACTTGTGGTTAATGAAGATCTAAGAGCTAATTACCGGTTATCGCTAATACTTATTGTAAGGAATACAGTTGATAAACTTAAACACTAAGATTATGTATATCTTATTGCGGGCAATGACTGCAGGGGTATCTTTACTTTCTTAACCGATTACCCTAAAGCATGGCGTGTTTATTATAAAACACGAAACAACAGTACACACATCACTATCGCGGTCAAATACTTTTCAATGTCTTTTGCCAGTTTTGCAAATGTTGTCCAAATGGCAGCAAGTGTATTGTTTTCCTTCAAATTGTTTGTCTTCTAGACCTTCGATAACATTAATTCCTCTACAATACTAGTTTTCATGAGGTAATTGATATTGGCTGACTACTAATTGCAAACATTTATAGCAGCTGATTTATTTTAGTTGAAAAGATCACCTGCAACAACTGATCCATGCCTCATTGAATGTCACGCACTTCAAGTGTTAAATAGCTGAAGTGTTTATTATTACTATCAGCCACAAAGCTCTTAAATATTTATCCTACTATATTTCACTGAAAGTTCAACCACTTCAAAGTTTCCAACTCTGTTAGTGTAGCCTTCACTTTCCAATGTATAATGTGAGATTACTTTTCTTCGCCGTGTGATTTTCGCCGAACAGCACGAGTTATAATGTAAATATTCGCTTAAAACTATGCCGGAGTCTTAGTTAACCAGATGTTGTGCCGTCGACTAGACAGCGCTCGAAATACGATACACAAAATACATAAACAGAAGTTTTGTTTTTGTTTTCTTCTTCGTAAAACTTTAGTTACCTAGAAATTAATTCAGTGTGGTTGTATGACCATCGTGGTTCACAAACATTTCATGGTAAAGATAATTTGGCTCATGTTTTCTAAACAGAACGTCTGAAGAGCCAAAAATGTATAATCTACGACGACTGCAGATTCCAACAGCCACCTCTGCTTGACTTCGTCGGTCAAAGATTTCAACATCGATAATGAATCCTTGAATACTATTGAAAGCAGTCGGAACCCCAAACTTAAGCAAATTTAGGCTTTTAGAAGTCGGCACAATCATTGTCGGTCATGTAAAGGAAAAATCAGACAGCATGTCGCGGATGTCTTCACCACCAAGATGTCCCAAGACAAGAGTTCTAATTCAAAGAAATTATGTTGCACTTTGGCCGGTAGTACATGACCATTACAAATCAAGGGAACGAGGTTTTTGCTTCATGTCCTCACCGTTTATGATTAAAAGTTTTTTGAAACATAAACTCTGTGCAAAGTAGTCGTAGTAAACAACATCAAATGGTTTCGAAATAGCATTATGTGTTCGAATGAAAGGAAAAGCAATCAACTTTAATTATATCTGTAGATGTAAACTGGAAAACCGCTCATTTGCTGAAAATATTGAGATTCTGCGAATTCTTTGTTACTAAATGCAAACCCAAATTAAATTGCTAATTCTGAAAGTTACTGTCGTCAATTGCCTTGTGTCTAAGCAATTGATTTGCCCTGTCGTTATCCGATTGCGGGGCGTTCAACTCCTGCGAACTTACCAGAAGACCTTATTATGGTGTTTAAGAAAAAATGTCGGCTGCCTTTGCTTTCCAAATGCAGAACACCTTTGTCGGATGTGGTGACAAAAGGTGGCCAAAGAATAAATCAAAAATTGTTTTAAACGTAATTGAATTGAAATTCGAATGTTTGGTGTACGAAGGTATTCCGAAAATTTTTTTGCTACAAATCGTTTACTCGTGTTTAAAGGCAGAAAATGGTTCTTTTCAGAATTTCGTCCAGTTTTATATACAAAAGGCATGCGACAGAAATGCTTATCTAAAGCATGCCTTGAAGGCTTTTGACTAAGGTGCTGCAGGACTTTTTGCAATGTAATGCATTTGCTTGGGTGTAGCAACATCTTTTCAACATGTTACGAAAACATTTGTTCAAAACATAATTTCTTTGATAAGATCAGATTGCGCCGACTCCAGTACACTTACGCTGCTTGCGAACTGTTTCATTTTGTGACTGAGGGTCGTTCGAGGGACTTATTCAACAATTTCCGGGGATACGAAACTTGTATTATTTTACTCTAGTAAAATGATAATAAATACGTCAAAGTTCCGCCCCATTTAATACGTCGCATTTAACGCTGCCAATTTTATTCCACAGAAATACGACGTCTAAATTGATTTTATTCGACCCTTCGCATTTTAGGCCAAGTTTATTCGTCGAAGTTCCGTCGAATTCAGTCCGTCGCATTTAATGCGACGTCCATTTCTGTCGAATAAACTTGGTCACGTTAAATACAATGTATTAAATTCGATTTTATTTGTCATGGGTGGGAGATCCACAGTGAAAGGGTTGTAACCACCTTAATTAAATCTTTACCGGCGGAATGTATTATTTTATTCTGGCTGATCACAAACGATTTTACTAGCAAAGGTAGAGGTTTATTAGTGAAAAGATTAAGAAGGATCCTTAGGTAATTTTTTATTTGGGATTGGTAACTAGATATGGGTCGATACGCATGCGTAAATAACAATCTTTATAATTTAATATTAGCATAGATAATTTAATTTAATATTAGCATAGATCGTAAATAACGATCTATGCTAATATTAAATTTCTGGAAACTTGCTTTCGTGAAGATTTTGAAAATTTGATAAGAATAAGGGTAGAGTCAGTGTACAAACATGTTATTTATGAAACTTTTCATAAGAAAGGAATTTTTCAAATCCGCTGACTTTGACGCCCAAAATCTGCCCACATGACATTTCCTATATTTGGCTTTGACATTGTTTTGTGAAATATTCATATCAATACATAATTTCAGAAAAATTTGCGAAAAATTACCAAAGACAGTGTGTCTTGATTGGAATAATCATCCCTGGTTTGCCCACGGGAGGAATAGGAATTATGGACACCTTCTTTTATCAGTAATTGTCAGTTAGAATCGCTCAACACACAACACGTATGCGTGTTGGTGGGGGTGCAGTCTTCCTTGTAATGGTAGATGTCCATCAGCGTCCAGAAAGGCTTAAAGATCTCTGGAGAAACCTTAGAATCAAATTAAAGAGTGTAATACTAAGAAATTTTCTAGACCTGGCAACATGAATCCTCACTCCACTTTCAATTTTTTTACCCCGGCCATTCCTCTGATAATGATCAAAACTAGACCAAATATGCAAAAATTCCAATGCTATAGTTACACGTTAATAATAGATATTTGCACAATTTGACAAATTACTAATGTTTTTGTATTTCCTATATAGTTAAATCTACTCTGTACTGAACTTATAATTATTTTTAGGCTAGAAATGCCCATAAATGAAGACTGTGCCACCTGTAACACGTAAAAATATAAATTGTTGGGAGCTATCTAAATTTGCGTTGGAGGATGATAGATTTTACATGTATTTTCAAAATGATATATTCGCAAAAAGAGGCGAACTTACCTACATGCAAAGGTTGAAAGAACTAGGTCTTCTCCCTTTGTTTTGTCAAAGAAGAGATTAGAGATTTAATTTTTTACTTCAAGTGTAAACACTGTATTGTAGATCTTGATATTGATGATTTCACTCCAGTTCTGGAAAGTTGCACACGACATGGTTCTACCTGAATATTCCTAAAGACTCCTTTTTGTAGAACATCAACTTTTAAGTTGTGAAAATATTGAACATCATTGTTAAACTTTTTACAGATATTATTTTTTATTCAATTGACGTCCAGATTTTACATATATTTTCCTTATTAACAGGCCGTTCGTGATAGCCTTAAAATCGATTGCCGATGTCATGGCTTAACCGGAGGGTGCCCTTACCAAACTTGCACCCGTCAACTTCCGATCAGTTTCAGTGGAATTGCGCTCAATCTCTTCAAGCGTTACAAGAAAGCTCGTCAGGTGTACCTCGAAGAGACAGAAGACGGGAAGAAGGTCCTGGTTCTCAAGTCGAACAAAGAGAAAGGGAAGAGCAAAAATAGGAAAAAAAAGAAACCAGTCGACGTCAAAGAACTTATTTATTTAAGCAGATCAGCAGGCTTCTGTAAGAAAGACAATAAACGTAAACGTCCAGGAACTCAGGGGCGAGTGTGTCGTCAAAAGTCGCCAGAAAATAAATCGGAGATAAAGGATCACTGTCAATATTTGTGTTGTGGGCGAGGACATACGACTAAAAAACAATTTAAAATAACCAAATGTGGATGCAAGTTTGTGTGGAAAATCATGGATGTGGTATGCAAAGTATGCAAAGTCGAGGAAGAAATATCTCATTGCAGGTAGTTTGGAAATAAACCTGTTCCAGTGCTAATTCAAGGCACACACACACTGCCATTTCTTCTACTGTTATCCTTATGAAAAAGAACTTATTCTTTTTTATGGCATGGAAATGAGCAGTGAAGGAAGTTTAAAATCAGTTTAAGTGAGTAGTAGCAGATGGATGAAGTCCACGTCCTCCACAAGTGAAAAAAGATCTTTCAGCCAGTCCTTTAAGAATTTTACCATATTTATAAGCGAAATTGATGGAGTCTTCCAAGAAGAAAATACGTGAAAGAATAATTTTTTACTAATAATATGTACAAACAGAAAAGGTACTGCATACGCCCCCAGGTAAAAAGATTGACCCGAGATGACCAGATAAAATGACAGAGCTCAGAGGATCATTAGCTTTACAAATTCAAAAATTGCTTTCGCAAAAGAAAATCAAATTCCATACAGATTTGTTTCAATTTAGCGTGCTTTTCCATTCGTAATAGTTTTAAATGTCTAATAAATCACCCTGTACTATTCATCTGTTTGTGTTCTGAAATCAATATGAATATATACATGCATATACATACATACTTAATGTATATACAGTATATAAATTTTGTGAATATGCCTGTATGTATGTTTGTGTATGTATATGTGAGCGTTCGTGTTTACGTTGATATATATGTACATGTTCCTGTCGGTATACTAACTTTGTAAGTGAGTGACCTTCCAATGTTTGGCATGATTTTTCTAATAAGAATATTGGTGCAGATTTGTATTTTGTATAAATATTTTAATAAAATTCTCTGGTGTATAATGACCTAGAACTGTGACGATGTATTTGAAAATAAAATGTTCAAATTAAACAAAAACAAATTTTCACCTAATTAAAAAAAGGTTATTTACACCTAATTAAGCTTGATCAACTGACGAAAAATGATAAGGGTAAAACCAAAAGCGAAGAGTATGCTAGGCGAGAGTGATTTAAATTTCGATCTTTCCGAAAAATACCTCGCACATATAAGTAGGGAATGTGATTGGGAGAGCGGGTAACAGAAATAGTGGATATCCGTGTTACGAAAGTGACTTTTTATTTTTTAACGAACGATTAACTTTTTCCTCGCTGGGCGATATATTATGACAAACAGAATATTATTCTGTACTAGATGGTCTACGGGATGCTTTTTGTGAAACATATTTGTAATACGGTTGGGAATGAATTCTAAATACGTTCTTAATATGTTTTTCAAAGTCAACGGCGTATTTATTAGCTGACAAATACAATTAGCATTTTGTAGGAGTCAGTTATAAGAACATTCTTCCATTTGTACATAAAAACTACTTCGTAAAGATCGCAACTCCCAATTTTTGTATAATCTCCAGTCCTGGAACTTTTGATTAAACTGCTAAAACTAGACTTTTAATTAGTTGCACCCATCATACATCGTTCATTTCGCCTTTCGACTGTTAACCTCAATTGATCAGGGACATGGTTATTAAAACTCAATAAAACACGAAGGATGATCTTTTTGTTTGTAGTTATTTTAGCTTCAGCGTATAGACCATTTTCCAAATGAGAAGAATCCTGACGTGATTAAGGTGATGTTTACATGGACGCGAACCAGCCCTCCTGGAAAGGCTGGCCCTTTTTGCCAAGATCTCGTGTCCCTGTGAAATCCCTGTTTTCGTCTACATAAGAGGAAGGCCAGCCCTCCTAAGCAAGATCTTATTATTGACTACCCGATATCTCGCCTGGGAGGGCTGGAAACCTCTCATGTAAACACACTTGGAAGAGTTGGCCCTCCTGAAACGCTTGCGTGCTAGATCCAGCCCTGTTAGAAGGGCCAGAAAATTGCCATGTAAAAGCGAGTTGAAATCCATCCTTCTTACAAGAGCTAGCCTTTAAAAGAGAGGGCTGGCTTACCTCTATATAAGCACCTCCTAAGAATTGAACCGCAGATGCAAACTACTGGCCTCGGATAAATATGACCCGTACTGTAGCTGCCAGAGGTCTAGATCCTCCCGTCAACTTGTGCTGGCGTTCTTCCAAGAAGATAGAATAAACCTTGGCACAAGATCAACTGGGAACCAAGCTCATTCAAAACTGGCAAAAACAGTCAAGTTGAAAACATTTAAAAAGAATTGCATGGGTTATCTAAAGGTTGCGATGCAATGTCTTACCTACTAGAACTAGGTAGCGCAATTTAAACAACTTTCAAATGAGTTAGTTTTCAGATTTCACAAATGAAATCTGCCAACGTCTAAAAACGATTTTAAGACGTTACAGGTCGATTTTGTGTGAAATTAATGATATTGAACTTAAGGTTTTGATTCAAGATTGTTATCAGTCTCAATCAATTGGAGATTCAGAAGACAAAGATGAGACGGTAATGTCGGAGTTCACATACAATAGCGACTGATAAGATTTTCGACACTTTTTGCAGAAGTATACCACCAACTTGGCAGCCATGAAGTTTCGTTTCAAATCTACATAGTGGGACGTGACGTTACGCTGAAACATTGATCACTCCACAGACTATGATCATTTACAGCACACATAATGTAATCTGATAGCGAATAACAAAGGGATCAAGTTGTGCTACGGTGCTATAGTGTCTTCACAATGAACAAGCATATTTGCTCCCCACCCTACGCCACATGGCCCAAAACATAGTCTGATGATATTTTCGTGGCAGAAAAATCTAAACATTTCAAGCGAAAGCCTTTCTACATGAAGCGAAACGTCTCATTCTCCGAACAGAGGCTTTCGCTTGAAACATTAGAATTTTATGCTTTAGTTTTGACAGTTTCTCACTCTTTTGGCTTTTTATTCCCCGTTCACACGGATTGCCCAGCATTCTGTTATCCATTTTGTCCAGATCTTTTTTTATGACTAATTAGTTATTTCTGTGGTATCACTCACACTGAACAAGTACACGTTAGGCTATGATCGATGTGTTGCTGTGACACGTGCGGCTGGTGAAGGAGGACACCACAGAAATGATGTGGGTATACTCTTTGAATTTTTCATAGCGTACGATAAGGCATGCAATTCTGTATAATTATGCGCAATTAAGGGGGATCTTTCACCCTAAATGTCGAATTTTCCAGAAAATTTTTTTTGCTTGTATGTTATCCTAATTTTATTGTGAATAGAATAGCGGTGATCTTAGCCTAACCTTGGATGACCTTTGGCGTTTTTTGGCGAGCCTTTAGGAGAACCTTCAGGTTGTTCCCCACGGTGACCTTGAATGACCTACATAATTTTTTGGTTGACCTTGACCCTGATCTTAAGCTTGAGTCAAGAACCTTATGAAAACATTGAGTATATGAAATATTTCTGTAAATTATTCCTGAAGGTGCTGAAAGACTACAAAGTGTACTCGGCATATCTAATATTAAACTTTGAATCTGCTTTTCCCGAGTTGTTGAAGTTGTTTAAAATCATCTTTTTCAAATATAAAATTAAGTTTACCTTTCTAAAGATTTCAACCATATTTTCAGCAGAAATAGCGAATTCAACTGCCAAGGAACTGAACCTATGAAATTTAATATATTGTTGAAACACTTTAAAACATGATTTTCAAAAGTCAAATTTGATTTGCTACAGTGCCTTGAAATGATTTTCCCTAAATTCTTAAACATAAAAATATCTATTTTTTGGGTGTAAGACCACCTTAAGCCTTGTGTCGATCGGAGTTACATTGAAGAGTTTTAACATAACTTTAACTAAACGATTTTCGACGATAATTTGTTATACAAATAACATGGCACAAAAATTGACAGATGTCATGACGAATCATCGTTAAAAATCACTCCTTGTAACGTCAGCTTTAGTAAATACGACTGGAACGTCACGGATGACATGTTCTTACATCGAATACGAGATCTTCACGAGAGAGAAGGGGCAACAGCCAACCACAATAGGCCAACGGCCGAGCACAAGGTTTGAAAGATCAGTTAATTGAAACAACGGTGATCCAAGTTTGTTTTTCTGACTCGTTCAAGAGGGAAGATCTCCTTCATTCACTCTTCGGTCACATCTGAAGGAGGGCCTCTTGTTCTTCAGTTGAATAACTGTTTGGTGTTACCCTCGTTAAATAAAGTTGATTTGATTTGATTTGATCTGACTTTTTGATTTTACTCGTCAAAGGGTGCCGTCTTGGACCAGACAGGATTAAGTAATATGGGTAAACTTTATGCGGGGAACATGGCGCCGTGTTTCTCTTTAAGTGCTTGAGTCCCTACAGTATTCACGACCTCGGCTTGTCGCTGCTCTTCTACTTAACAAACACAGGCTTGTGGCAACCTAGCTTTTACTATTTGGAAATTAAATGTCGGGAGAGCCAGGTATAGTATGGCTTTATAAAACCAAGCTGCACCCGCCCTACCTGGAAAAATATGCCATCGTAGTTCGGTGCGACAGTGCTCATAGACGAAGCTTAAAACTCCTTGCTAAAGTCCTTACGGCTCGAATAAAATAGCTTCAGAAGGTACACGGAAAAACTTTCAGATAATTACACAGCGCGATTGCAGTTAGGACAAAAACGATTGAGACATTGGAATATCAGACGGAAATGTCATTGGTCTGCAAAATCAACAAAATAACTATTAGGACATATCCTGATGTTCTAACCGCAAACACTGCCTAAAGACCTAGCTAAAGGAAGGTTATACTTTAGGTGGGGCATCGTTACCAAATTTGTTTGGGTGTACTTCAACCAATTGATCATGTGTGGCGGAAGATGTTTGAATTTGGAGAATCCTGTCCTAATTGAAAAAAGATATATTGCTGTGGTCTGGAGGCATACTCTTTAGAAACTGCATTTTTAATTCAGAACGTTTTGAGAAGCTCTGCTCTTCATGTCGAGACTTCTTTTCTCCAAAAACTAGCCACTTTTCAAACACACCACAAATTTTTGAATTTTCTAACCAAATTTCTAACTTCCATAACTTTACTGTAGTAATGATGAAATAATTCACATGAGTAAGTTGCCTGATGATAGTCCTCACGCCAATTTTGAAGACATTGTGGCTTCGCTAGGGGTGGCAAACAGACAAATACTTTTGTCAGTTTTTTATTGTAACCAAGAAAAACTTTACAGAAAAGTTCCTCGTGGAAATTACAACTAAGTCACTATTACGATTTGTTATAATTTTCAAAGAATGCTGCTTATATGTAGTATACAATTTTTACATCGCTAATATAAAAAACAATTGTGGCTTAGTGAATTTAATGGTAGGTACGAGGATTATGTTTTAATTTTTCTTCCAATCCAGGTTTGAAAGATTGTTAACTCTTTCAAGGCGAGAGCTCTCCCCTTGACGAGTGAAATCGTCTGGCGTTAGCCAGAGTAAAACAATAGAAGTCTTATGCCGCCGGGAAAGAGTTAATTCACTTTATTGGCGGAATTATTAACGGCATTAAAACTCGCCCAAAGACCGAATACTGAGAATAGAACCAAATACCGCGGAAAAGTATGAATGAAGGTGCGTTTTAACGCCCAAACCAAACTCTAATGTTATTGAGAGGCATTCCGGGATTTCCTGGTTTAGTCCGTGGCTCAGACTGCAAGATATTCTATGCTGCTATAAGAGTTCCGGGATCAGTACATGCCTTTTGAACTAAGTCATTAGCTGCTGTAGTATATCCAAACCTTGATTGTGAGAAATAATATTGTACATCTGTTTTCATGCCATTTTTTTCAAAAGTTTTCTTTTCTTATTATCAATTTGAAGTCTCGGAAGATTATTCTGTTGTAGCGTTGTCTGGAGTCAGATCCTAAACTGAAGTTTCACTAAAACTAACAATCATAGTTCAATTGTATAATAGTTTTTGAAAAATTTGACTAGATGACAGTTGATATTTTGTTTCAGCATGTTTAAACGAGTTATTCAATGTCGTAGTCACGCACGCCTTAACACTTCAAAACTAAATTTCCGTAAAAGTGGTATGAATTAGAACTTTCCGAATTGGCTAGTCTAATGTAACATGTCTCCGAAGATACAAACCATGACAATGATTTGCCATGGTTTGATTCACAAGAAAAACATTTCCATATTATACTGACGTCTTTTGAATGTTCACGCCCTAGCTTCGCAAGCATTTCAAAGTGGTATACGTCATGAATAAAATATAATAGAGATAACGTGTTTTTATTTTAGGATAGATGACATTTAAGTGGTGGGCTGGTCGTAATCTCCACTTTATCTCTCATTTCTTCTTTCCTGCTGGGTTACCACTAAGAAAAGATTTTGATTAAATCTCTCTTTTTCTTATGTCATGCTAGGCGATCTAATTTTAGAATATAATCCGTCATTTGCTGCTTGTTAGGAAAAAGCGAACCAACTGAACGAACGAACCCTTACTGGATATATGACAAGTTAAGTATTTCAGATGGCGTTTGAATGGTTCCTTCTGCCCTATCCTAAATCAACCGAAGCCTTTGATCCGGCTGCTTAGCTGTTACCTGCAGCTATTTTGCGCAATCCTTCCTGTTGTGCTAGAAATTATGGGATTATTCATCTGATTAAGAAATGGTTTCAAGTTAAAATACCAGCGGATAAAAATTCAAAGTTATCAGTGATGCTATCGTGGAACCCTGAAAACAGAGAGTCTCAAGACTTACAGGTTTATACGCAGTATAGGTGGCGACTGTTTCTCGGACGACGTTAACTTTCGTGCAACTGCCTTTATCAGATATTTAAAATACAGCACAAGGATTGGACGAAGTTTTCTCTGTGCAGAGTTGTACGTTTGACGCAATTAAGTTTTTGAGAGTCGCTTCTCTTGGTATTCTACAATATATATCATAGCCAAATATCAGACATTCCAAAATTGAACTTCAAATTGACCTGGCATTTCCAAAGCATTGAAACCTGAATCTTAGAAACACAGATGCGACCTAAAATTACTCATCTTGCCTGGGAGAGTTTGCTTTTTTGAAGAAGCACAAGGATGCTTAGAACTATAACCAAAAATAGGAGATGGCGCGCGAGGGAGAAGTTAAGTTGTTTACTTAATTTTTTTTTTGGACGGGGTATTTTGAGCATACCTACCCAGGATATAGTGTCTAAAAATATGTCTACTTCTACTTGGTTTCTTAGACTTTGTAAACCGAGTGTTCAAGGTATATTGCAAATTTTTAAAAAATAGGCTGACTAAGAACTGAATGAAAAAACTATACTTAATTTAGATTAACATAAGGCTGAATATATTTTGAAATACTGATATATTCCATTTATCATTTATCATATATATATTCCATTTATCATATGACAGCAACTTAACATGTACTGTTTTGGTGTATTATATCCTCTAAGAGAAATAGGAGACCAGCTAACAATCACTTAATAACGACTTTGTAGCATATTTACGGCTTTCAGAAAATGTATTAAAATTGTGAATAAAGTCACGCAAACAGCCAAGAACGTAATCAGAAATTTCTGAAGGCGGTGTCACACCTGGTTGTAGACTTGCCAACAAGTTAGGGTTAAGAGGCAAACAACTTTTAATAAAGTAAACTGGTTAAGTGTACCAACATACCTGTATTTTCAAGTTTTTTTCATGAGATAGAAATTTTTTTAAAATCCAAAAATTCCATCCCAACAAATCTGTCTTGACGACCTATCTTAATATTGTTGTATGTTATTCTTCAGTGAAAACATAACAATTTTTGGAATGAAAATACAGCCAAGTTCAGACATTACTGTTACGATAATACGTTTTGACTGTTAAGTTATGTTTATTATGCTTCTCCAACGGCTAGGCGAACTGAACTCACGACTAATTTGAAAAGAAGAATGTCCATAAAAGTTGTGTAAGATGTTATTATCTTCAGCAATGAACCTAGCCTCAAAATTGCGTGTAAAATATTTCGTTCTGTAAGTAACTTGTTTTAGTAAGTATCTAAGCATTTCAATTCTAGCCTCATTAAATCTTGTTAGGTTTGCCAAAAACGAGAAAACGAGTCATTATATGCTTCGTAACCAACAAGATCAACTCTTATACCAAACCTGTTTTCAAAACTGGTTTAATACGTTCATGATCGTAGAAAGCAGTTAGTTGCAACAAAATGGAGGGTTGTTTAAATGCATAAGCCCGGCCCAAGTTTAGGAGAGACTGATTTTAAGTCGAATAAATTTTTTTATTATAGTTTGTTTACATCCAATCCACGCTGGTATCACTGGGCGGACGATAATTGTGCTTGCTGACTTCCTGGTCATACAATCCTAGTTGCGTAAAGTTAGGATGTTAGTGTTAGGTTAATGTTAGAGTTGACTTTAGGAGTGGGATCGGGCTTGTTATACT
The DNA here is from genome assembly GCA_030142905.1 of Heliopora coerulea. Lineage (NCBI taxonomy): Eukaryota > Metazoa > Cnidaria > Anthozoa > Scleralcyonacea > Helioporidae > Heliopora > Heliopora coerulea. The sequence goes on along the minus strand of JASJOG010000008.1, from coordinate 2,536,828 downwards.
TTACTACTGTTTATGGCAATTAAATCTACGAAGTCATCCTTTTTCAATGATTATAGTAACCGGGACGACCCCACAGGTCACTTTCACGATGGCCCATAAAACTTTGGGTGGTGACCGGACTGATTTGCACACTTCCAGCTGCCATCTATTCGTTCTTTTGTGGAAATAAATTTAAGGTTGAAAAATCCCTAGCCCAAACCAAAATTAACCCAGATGCTGAACTCTATGTTTCAGTGAGTTAATATTCTCGAAAATGGTTGACAAAGATGGAGCGAAGTCACCGTTTTGAAGTAACCATAGCTGATCTTAAGGCCGATTGCACGTGAACAAGAACTGCAATAAGAAAAACATGGAAAGTCAAGGGTCAAACTGACGTCATGTCAACACTTCTGAAATGCCGGCTTACATCTCCCGATTTTCATTGTTTTTACAATACTAAAAGGGGAGAAGACTCGGGATATTTGCAAACCGGAGTTGTGGGTTATCTAAGATAAAAAGCATTTAAGAGACACACTCCTTTTTGGGGTGAACGCTTAGACCTCTTTGTAGTTCACTTTTTGTCAATAACTTGCGCTGCTGATAATACAAACATTTAACTATAAGATAGAATGCATGTATCACACAAAACTATCCCAAAACATTTCTTTTTAAATACATGTTATGGGCGTGAACACGTTTAATAATGCATTAATAGAACATAAATAAATGCTTATTTTGTTGTCCATAATAAGCGCGAATCACCAAAAGCTTCAGCCAAATTGCTGAAGGGAAAAACCCTGACAAGTCTTATCGAAAAATTCCAGATGACTTCCTCAATAACCAACATACGGAACCATTCAGTGGGCTGATACCATTTGACAAAATCCCACGCTACTACATACCGTTTCCCCCCACATTGACCGAGATGCCATTCTTCTAAGTTAGTCTTCGATAACTGGCATCTCTACTTTACCGAAAACGTGTCAAGCATCTCAACCTTAACGTGATAATCTAATGAAAGGGGTAGTAGTCAAAAACTGTACGTAAGCAAAATCATTCAAAACACTTTTCTAATACAGTCATATCTGTATGTAAGATCTCATTGGCTGTTGATGCTTCGATACAGATTTGCATGAAGCCTGATAATTTCCACTCTGGAAAGAATGATGACATTTCCACCGAATTGTAATTGTTTCATTTCCGTTGTTTATCACAAAAACGATTCATGTCTACATCAATAAAGCCTTGGAAAATTCCTAAATATGAAGCCCAACTTCCTTTATGTTTGAAAATTTTTCAACTACGAATTTGGGTTGCCTTTTAGGTGCATTTAATATCATTCGTACGTTAAACAATTTCCTTAAAAGTTATTCCATAAAGTTGGCTGAAAAGTGTTGTAGATTAACGAAACGATTTAGGAAACAACCTTTGCGGATCGTTAAAAACATACTGTCCAAACTAAGCTTTCAGACTTTTCAATACGAGCTCAATTTACTTGGACAAAGTGCTTTAATTATGGAATATTTCTTTATTGTGTAACATTGGCCCAGTTTCAAAAACTTTATTAAATACAGTTTATTTTTATACCTCAAAGACATTTACTGATTTAGTGGATACTTATAATCATGCATGATTGCGCAATCAGTTTTCTATCTCTGTACTGATATAATGGTATGCAGCTTATCAGCTAGGGCAAGTATAGTTCGCTTTTCGTTTTTGGTTTATCTCCAGGTTTCATTAAGGGAGAGTAGAGACCGAAAACAAAAAAATGAATCCCAGCCTACCCTTAGGGCAAGCGAATCTTAAATTTTATATAAATTTTATATAAAATAAAAAGGCGTTTTCGCTTTAGCCAAGAAATCCGTGATCTTCTTTGCAAATTTCCGTAGCTTTCCGAGCAGGCAAACACTGATGATTTTATTAGACCTACATTCTCAACGAAGTGGATTAATGTACCTGTCAAAGAACCAACTTAAACTTATCAACACGACGGTATTATATTTAGGTCGTAATATACTCCCATCTGATTCACTTTCGATGCTTTCAACATGCGACCGTAAGACAAATAAAGTCATAGGAAACCATTTAAAAGGCATGGCCGGATTTAGAGATACAGGGGCACTGGACAGTCTCTGTTATGTGGAGCCCTCATAAATATGCTTAACAGTTCTGATTATGTTGGAATTTTATTTAAAGAACCTGCCAACTCGCGAATGTGATTCAACTCTCTATCAACTGAGCTACGTTGATCTTTGCTTAGAGTTTAGCCACCAGTGTTATTTATTTGTTATTTATTTTTAATTGCGGCAATGTCGGGGATGAGAAGGGCATATTAAAATCGTATTTAGCTTTTACACTGGATCACATGAAATGGGATTTACACTTGACGAAGGAAGTTGTGCAGTGCCGGAGGAACATATTTCAAGCCCCAAGGAGGAACAGCCACGTGAAGTGAAACTTCAGGGCTTCCCGCCGGAAATCGAATCGTCGACCTCGTGAACTTAATGAGTGCACTGCCTGCTCCGTATTTTTAATTGTGGTATTAAATACTATTTGTTAAATGTAATGAAATTTATATTTGATAAAAGAAATTCCACTGCATGTGATCGAGTGTGAATGCTAATACTCGTTGAATATACCCTTCTTACCACCCTCATTACCACAATTATAAATGCAGAACTCGTAGCCAAGCGCTGGGGCAAAGGCTTTCATAGTTAGTTCAATTACCGGCAAGTGGCCCTAGTGTTGCAGTTTTCACTACTGTTCCCGGCTGGATATTAAAATACAATATTCTTTTTTTTTAAATCGAGTGTAAATACCAAATATTCCTTGAATGAATATACCCTTCTGATCAAGCTGTATTGACATTTACTACTGTGAACAAATGTTCTCTTGGTGTGTTACTCATATTTTGCCACAAATTACGTAATACATCAGCAATTAACTACACCAATCATAAATCAATTCCAACACAAACAACGATGTGTATTATGAAAAAAAGTGTTGGCGATACAATGTATCAGAACTCCCCCAAAAAAAACAGTGTTTGAGCATAGTTTACTGCAGTTTACGACCAATATGTGTTTTTGATGTACTTTTACTCCGACCGCGACTCAGAATAGCCAGAAGTATAATTCCGTAGACACACTAATTTTAAAGGTCCTGTGGGAAGCCGACTATCATCGAGGCCCAGGACGAGCGTCTCCTTGATGAAGTCTTAAATAACAGAATCAGTTTTCAGGGGTGCACGGGTCTCTTCGTCAAAATCAAAACTGCATAATTTGTTCATTTAGTACTAAAATCAAATTTTGAATATCCCTCAGCAACAACGGTGCTGCTTTTTGAGCACTTGAAAATTGTTTAGTTGGTCATCGTGATGCAATTTGTTACAATGTTTTGCACCTTAAATTGAAGGTTTTGGGCTGACAGTTCATCATTACTTTTTATTTGCGTTAAACTACTTTAAGATCAAAAGTACGACTGGTTGAGAGCCACATGCGAATTCTCTATTTACCAATGTACTCGGGGAAATTAAAAAAAATTAAATAAGAAAAAAAAAAGAAAAATGAAAATGAATCATTTGAAAGCGAAGGAATTGCTCGAAATTGGTCTCTGACTTGCTGGTTGGGGGACAGATGGCATTGGGGTGCTAGGAGTAAAGGATTAGTGCAGTGTCTCTCACCACTGTGACTTGGGTCCATGTCCGGCTTCATGTAGTTACGTGATTAAAGTTACCTTGGTCACATGTGAGAACGATGTTGCCCAGTTTAACTGTACCAAGTATCGCAGGTTTTCTCCGGATACTCCGGTTTCCTCTTGTAGTAACATTGGACTCATGAGGAGTGGCCCTTACTGGACCACTAGGAGAACAACTCAGCTAACTGGTAGGGTTATACAGTATAAACAAGAAAAGATCAACTTACGTTTTACTAAAAGGAATTACAAAAACACGCTTTGATTTATAATTTTTTGCAAGCGTTGTTTAGACTTTTCACTAGTGTATTTAGAGGGGTGCCATGGTGTCATGTCCCCTCCCTTACTTGTTACATTGCATGAGAAATTTACTCATGTTAGATTCATGCGCTTTTTATTACTTATTCAGACTGTCCAGCCATCCCGATTTCGTCCGCATAATCCCGATATTGTTTGAAAATCCCGAATTTCGACTGATATGCCGTCGGGGTAGGAAAAATCCCGATTTGACATCTACTTTCAGGAACAAGAAGCCTGAGAAGATATTTTAGTAAAATTCTAATAGTGCAGATATCCTACGGAGAAGTGATTAAAAATGGCGCCAGTGGTAACAAGTTGACGAAATGAAAAGGACATAAATTAGACTGGTTTGCCTTTTAATAAGTCAGTAACACCCAATTTGTTGAACTTTGTCTTGATGAATATGTCTTACTCTAAGGAATTACGAAACTTTGTCTTTCAGTACAGCAATATTTTTTATAAAAAAACAAGTGCAAAATGACGATCAATTTACCAATCATTTTTGACGGAAATAGTCGTCTGGGATTGACAGGTCTTTGTGGTCGAGCGATGCCCCCATCTCCCCTAAGGAAAATCCTGGCTACGCCACTGAAACTTTGATTACCTGATCAGCGGTTCTTGCCAACAAAGTACTATTAAAATTTATTTTAAATTTTTGACAGAATATATTCTTTTACTTAAGTATGTAAAATACTTTGGATACCTATTTGGGACAACGTGATGAGAAAACTAAGGTGCATCAGCTTTTTCCTCTTATTTTGTGAATGTAAATTTTCGAGAGAATGTCACATGGTGAATTTTTACCTCAGCCTTAAACATGTTTTCTTGGAACTTTACTCGTTTCGTGCTTTCTTAAATGCCTGGGGTTTACATGTTTTATCCATATACAGTAGCGGTTTGAGCACTCTGGTCCCTTATCAATCCAAGTTCGTTCCGAGCTGCACTGATGAGCGAAAGGTACGTCTGCAGATTGAACATATATATATATATATATATATATATATATATATATATATGTATATTTTAAAGTATTAACCGACTTATTCCGTGTTATGTCAATTGGGGAATCCGAGCTGATGATTATTTCATCACTTAATTGGTTTCTTTATCATCAATTCATCAACTTGAAAAAGGTTGTAAATTGTAAAGTTCTAGATTATGTCCCCAAAAGCTAAGTAGTTGTTATTGTAAGGGCATATCAAATTATAAGGCAAATAATAATTGCATTTGGAATCTCATATGAATCTTGTAAGTAAAGAAATACAAAATGATCGGCCCATCTGTATGCGATTTACAAGGATAGCTGAAGGCGAGCCGTAGTAAATCACATCCAGATCGGATGCGAATATTGTATCTTTCTTAAAGTACGAATACATTTAAATGGCCGTGTTTATCAGTTATTTTGAAGTTTCGGTAAATTTTAACGTAGAAAATCGAAGGGAAAACTTCATAATTCTAATTAGTATTCTCTATCAGATTTACAGAATACTAATTTGGAGCCCAAATCTTTAGTGTTTTCTGAGTGAATAATTAATAAACTTTTTATGCAATATTATTACATGGCTGAGTTCGTTTTTCGGTCGGTAAAAAGTACATATTCTGACTGGTCGTCCAACGGTCGGAAATTTTATATATTGGTCCACCAGGTGATAATCCACAAGCTACGAGGGAAGGTAAACTGCAATATCTGACGAAGGAAACCCAATCAACACTTGGAAATAAAATTACGTATTCCTGCCTCCAAAGTTTACTTTGAGAGCATAGTTCATAAAGTACAATAACCACAAATGGCTAATAATCCAGTCAAAAATTTAAATATTGGTTTCCCTAAAGAAAACATTGAAACATCATAGTACAATGGACGCTTTCGAAAGAATTGAACGGAATGAGAAATTACTAATTCTCAGAATGCATGTCCCATTGGCAAAATATATGCCTAGTACGAATTGATCTCTTCAAAAGCACGATTCACGGCGCAGGGTAGAAAACAACTCTTATTCAAAGTAACTAAAATGCTCTCTTTGTAAAGTATACTGAAAAGTATAAAAATAGCATTTTCGATTGAAATACGAGAATAACAACAAATCAACTACCACCTACAAACGAAAATTTGGACGAAATAGCCTTGCACTCACCAATCAACGCCTCAATCTTCTGGAGAGGGAGAATTGTATATTAGATATGACTTTTGTTTTTTGAATCGTTAAAGATGTCAAGTTAATATTCTCACCTATTTTATTTCTTACAAAGCTCGATAAATCTTTTGGGTAAATATGTAGAACAAGATTTTGTGTTACTCGTCATGATTAATATATAGCATTCTTTGCATTTGACTTCAGTTCGATTCCATATTCCTATTACCAGTCCTCCCACAGAGGGATTTATTTGGGGTGGATCAGTGCGTGGCTAGTTTTAATTAAGTGCATGGTACGGTTTCCTTCAAGATATAAACCTCAGCATCTCGTTGAAAGACAATGCTCATAAACCATGATTGTATTAGTTATATCTTAGCTACCACAATAATTAAAATTGGTTGAAAAGTGCCAAACAATAATTTTGATTAGCGTAACAAACTGCAGATTATTCTCATTGGCGTATTAGGAGGGGGGATAATCACGTTTTTCCCCTCCTTACGGGTTGTGTTGGCTTACGCATTTGTTAGATTGATACACTTGTTTGCTATTTGAGGGAGATTTTCCCTTTAATATTAACCCAGACTAACGTGGTGCCAGTCAACTGGCATTTCAGACCTTTCTGGTCGGCTGTTGACTGACCGTGGTCTGGTGTCGATTGCTCGAAGGAAAATCCTGGCAACAACCCCTGATTATTCTGATTACGTACTAAATCTAAATTTAGAGTATCACACTGACAGACCCCTGTGTTGCTTGTTGTACATTGGACATGTTTAAATTTTCTGGAGTTGGTTGCTCCAAGCTGGGATAATGTATTCCACTATCTAGTGTTCATTCACTTTATTTATTCAATAGTTCAGAACATTGATAACGTTGTTTACACACTATGTGCAGGCAGATAATTACGTATTAGAGGGTAAATTTTTCCATGGGATAAGTTATACTGGCTTTCAACAAACAGCACAAAATCTACTATTAGCCGCATTTACATGTAAATCCGCTTAGCGAGTACTTGAACTTGAAAAGTTTCACCTGAATTTATACCTGATGTTCTTTTGTTTGGTTGCTTCATAAATTATTGCCCCACGGGACGTTTTCGGCTTGTCTATGAAGTAGTCCTTCCCAACAGCATGGAAAATAACTGGATAAAGTACCACGATATGGGTGGTGTATTGTCACCAGGTTATTTATCAGAGTTGTAATGTAGTTACTGACAATGTATTAACTGCATATTAAACTTTGCAAACCCTGATGACAGAAACATGAGTCAAGGATTTGCCGTTTGAACCTTTGCACTGGGTCATGTTTCTTTGAATAAAATATCCAAACACACCTATTGGTTTAGTATGATAAAGAAATGGTGTGGGAAAGGCCTATCAAATACAGCATTAACAGTATAATTGAAACATTGAAAGAGAAGATCGAACAGAGTTGGGAATTTCGTGTTACACGGACCATCCTTGTGTAGTTCAGTTAAAGAAGCCAGGTTGAGAAGTGACGTAGACCGATTCTGAAAAGATATATTTGCTAATATCTTTCGGAGAAAGGGAAAGGACCAGACAATACTTTTTGTAGATCAAGAGTATGGGAAAGAAAACTGTTTCACGCCGAAAAAACTTCAGTTGCATGTGCTGCCAAGAATATGTTATACTTCTCGCAGGGTATAAATTTATAATCAGTTACTTTACTTATTTTATTAGTTATTTATTATTAGCTAGTAAAGGTAAAACATCTTCCATGCAGGCTTGTAAACCAATAACTCTAGCAAACTCTCCAAAAAATATACGGACTGATGTGGTTATTCAAGCTTTAGCTATTTCCCGGCGGGAGCTCTGAATTTGACGAGTAAAAACGTCTGGCGTTAGATAGAGTAAGATGATAGAAGTCCTTGCCGCCGGGAAAGAGTTAATATGAATTTTCTCATTTTGTCGTCCAGAGTAAACTGAAACACGGTTGATTGGTCGGGCTGTTTCAGCAATCTTAGCTCGATTTAATAAAAAGCTTAAAGTTACGGCCATCTTCACGCGTAAAACAAAACGCCATAATCGAGAAAGTACCGACTTTCACAGGTTACATTGTCCACAGAGCTGACAAGCGTAATCATTAAACTTTACAATATCTAGCAAATCAAGATGTATTTTCATATTTTTAATTTAGAATCCATTGTAAACAGAAATGGATGGATGAATCCAAAAAACGAACTATAATGAGTCGTTTAATCAGTTTATCAAGAATTAGAAAAAATATCAATCTGAAAATTAAATTCACGAAAAGAAGAAACGATTTGATCTGCAAAAACCAAATGTCAAAAATTATCAAGTGTTGACGTTAATTCTGAAATAATTAAACAATGAATGATGACCATGACATGGATATAATTAAACTTCTGCAACCACAAATGATATTTTCAATCATTTTCACGTTAAAAAACAAATCTTTTTCAATTAGAAATAATCACTGAGTAAGGCTTCTCTCATATCAAAAATTGTTAACTTTTTCATGGATGATTTTTTATTCTTTTGTTTTCTTGCTTTGTTATTTTATGAGTTCTTATGTCGTAATTCGTTGTTGTACCACAGCAAATTTGCATGAAAGGATGAAGTCTATGTTGTCTGCCGAAGCCGTCCCCTGAGGGTGATAACACAAACTGAGAAATTCATAATCTTTGTTATCAAAATAAAAACGAACTTAACATTTGTTTTATTATTGATTTTTAATTAGCACCCAGCTTGAACTCATTAAATATTGCCCGGCGAGTGGCTTGCCTTGCTTCTGCTTGATATCTGGTAATGGCATCACGTCAGGACATGCTTGGTATATGTTTTCATCGTTGTTCGCACAATGATGCCCACGCAAGGATAATGCTAATTGCTTCGTGGGCTCACAATATGAAAAGCCCAGAAAATGATACAACTAGCAGTAAGTGTGAATGTCAGGAATGCTCTAAAATGTTTTGACCAATCATGGTCAAGAATTTGAAAAATATTCTGGTAAAAAGACAACCTTATCCTCGGCTCGTGTCAGATTTATCGTATCCTTGGCCGTTATTTCCTTTTCAACCTTCGCCTTTTTAAAAAAAAATGATCGTGGAAAAAAAAAGAAGTCAGATGACCAGTCTGGTAAGTCAAGTAAAGTTCTTTTAAAAAGAGATCACATAGCCAATTAACCACACATGTCTCACAACCAGTACTGGGTTGTATAAAAAATTGGTGGACAAAAATAATTTGGAGTAGAAGTTTCATATGAAAACATAACATTTTCGTAAGTAAGCTCCACAAGAAGGGTTGTACGAATGTTTCTCTGCATTGTCCCCCAATTCTATACGTCATTTGTATGATCCTTTAAATTAGGCAAGTTAAATAAGTTAAAAATAAGGATAACCACAACCACAATTGAGCTTTGGCGAAGTGCACGTAATATTTCACCGTCTTTTTAGGTAGTTATAATTCGTTTTAGTTCAGTCGCATAGCATTGGGGGGCAATGGGAGGTGCTCACTCCTGAGTGCCACAAAATGAGAGTACGGGATGAGAATTTATAAATGAGAATTTATGAAAATTTTAAATTACTTTTCAAAATTATTAATATTATCAAAATTTCGGGCATCCTTACAAAACAGGCCAAGGAAAACAAAAACAATAAAAAGATATCGAACAAGGTAAGATTTAATTTAGAAATTTAATCAAAGAAATATAAATATTTTGAGAACTAATATAAACTCACAAATCAATAAATAAACGCTAGGGTATATCATACCTAATCAATCAATAAATAATAAACGGGATAATTTTCTATATACGTTGATCCTCGTTGTTGCATTTACATCTGTGAACTAACATTGATTCACCTGACTCGATATTATACTTAATAACTGCATCGTTGTTGCCCGAAAATCTGGTCTCCGATTTGGGTGCACCATTCGCAGCAACGTTAACTTAGACGTTCAGTTTAATGGCACATGGCGAGAAAATTTTTGGTGTACTTCTTCATGCCCTTTAAGCAAGATAAACATTACTGATAATCCTTCCAAATCTTATAGAAGAACATTGGTTGTTTCCCTAGTATTCCCTCTCGTTCTGTTTTCAATATTGTTCCCAAAGCACATCTTCTTGAGGCATTTTTATTTTTCTCCATATAATCTTGCAGGTTAACCAAGAAACATGAAGCATGAGATATAGTTCCATCATACAGATCACTGTTGTGACGTAATCATTGACCGTTAAGCGTAAACTATGCAGAGCACTAGTGAGAGCGACAAGAGTGCTCTCGACGTGTACAACAATACAACAAACGCCGTAATAAATCATAAAGAAATTCATTCGTGAATGCCCGTTGAGAATAACTAGGAACGCTATATGGCTTAACGTACAAAGCACGTTATTAATAACTTGTTCAACACATTGGAAGGGGACAACCAAAGGAGTCACAAGTCCCACACACAGCATTCTGGAGTATCCCATGAGCCAAGTGTTGTAGCCAGGTCCAATCAGGCGTCTGACATCAGTATGAATTTTCCATGAGCCATGGAAGAGGTATTTACTTAATAAAAAGAAGTGCGCGGTTCTTGCAATGTTCCACAATGAGTAGGAAACCTCCAAGAAAAGATAGGACAAAAGGTTCTTCTTTCGTATAGCTGGACAGTAATGAAACCTGGAAACAAGACAGTAAAGTCAAAAAGCAAAATTTGGGGGCTATTATGACTGTGTAGTATTTCTTTAGGAAGTTTCAGAACCGGCCTACTATGGGGGGTTAGGAGGTAATTTTGAACATTAAAGGGAATTAACATTGTTCTTATTTTAAGCCATTACGGAGTTGTAAACCGTTCAAAGCTCGATATCTACTTGGCGGAATTTTCCCGCAAGGAGGTTTTCTCCCTGTTGTTAAAGAAGCTTTTTAATTAGAAGAAAAATTCGGAGGTCTTGAAAATTCTGGGGAATTTGGCTTTAATTGCAGCACTAGTGATGTTTTCTGTTCACGATTTTAGTATTACTTACGCTCAGGTATTTGTGTAACTGAAATGTGTGAAAAATCTGCGCCCAAAACTTGATTTTATTTTCTTTGTTGTACTATTCCTTTGTTTTATTCCTATTTGCATGTAAAATTTTATCCAAGGACACAATTCTATCCGCTTATTTTCTCCTGTGTATACCCTGAAGCATTTATTGTTTCACAACGGTTGAAAACAGGGAAAGTGTTATTAGAAGCTAAAGATTGATGAACGAGCTCCTATTCGCACTTTTGTAACAGGAACTCTCGCATGAACACACTAGTAAATAACTCAACGTAAATAAGATGGCTGACACTGTGTTGATACTCGTTTAATATGCACTAACTTGACTTAGTCCGAACAACAAAACGAAAATGCTGTTAACATGTTTACAGAATTTACCAGTAACCAAATTACAGCTAATTTACCTCGTAGAATGTGGTCAGATTCCCCAACGACAACAAATAAACAATTTTTCTTTGTAGCAAAATTCAGTAAACAAAATAGTTTCCTTTTTACTACCATTCCCTTGAGTCCACAGGAGGTTTCCCCTCACAGATAGCTGATCAACTTTCTCAGTTCAGTTTCGAAAGTTTATCTATCAACATTTCAGCTTTTTATAAGCATGTTGTTTTACTGCGCCTATGCCCCACCATTCTTTCATGCCGTATGTGGTAAGAGCATTTTTACTCCAAATTACTTCCCTCAAGACACATACAAATCAGCATTTCATCGCACAATACAGTATTTTAGCTTGACAATGTTTCTTTTAATATGAGAACTTGCTAGGTTTTTATCAGTACTATCCCATGAACATGCCGAGAAAAATTAGCTGTCTCCATCAGTAATTTCAAGAACCTCCTCCACTTTTTTTTCTATTCGATTCTGTGTCCACTTTTTTTTCTAGGGTATTCAGCATTATGGATTTTTTGTCTGCATATTGCTAAACCGAAACTGTATTCCATTTTCGTCCAACCAGAAGGCAGCAAAATCTTCATGGTTGTGTTGCTATCAAATACAGGGGCGCAACCAGAGCGGGGTTGGGGGATTGCACCCCCTGCCCTTTTTGTGGAAGATCTTATGTTCGTCCTTTTTTGACGACTTTTTGCCCTCATTTCCCAAAGCCGCTAGGATCTACTTTCCTCAAAATGCTCAAAATTGCCCCAACTATGCCTTGATACTACCATTTGACTCCTGCCCTTCAAAATTCCTGGTTGTGTCCCTGCAAATATATATACATCCAGTAATCGTGTAAAACGCCAAGTACGAGCCCCCCCCCTTCATGTTTTGTTATTACTGTTGTTCTTCTTGTCTAACTTTTTTCTTTGTGAAATTCTTAACTTCTTTTTTTGACTTTTTAACTGGTAAGCAGAGGATAAGGTAAAATTTGTTATCCCTGCAATTTTTGCTGCGATTTATCCCCAGGGCAAATTCGTGCCTGATTTCATTTGTCAAACAAAGTTCTCCTACAGCACGCTCTTGGACGTTACTTCTTTTTTCTTGACCCTTGATTTACTTTTGACCCTTTTTAACGAAGGTGTGAGGCGGAGAAGAGGTTAGGAAGGATGAAGACATTGAACATACTGAAACAGTAGAAAATAAAGCTTATCCAAAGTATCACTGTCATCCTGACAAATCCGGTCTACGTTCATTTAGTCACATAAGTAAACCTTTTTTTGCGGGGGTTCGAGGGCAAGCTCTCTCAAGAAATTTTTGAATTTCCGGAGCCCTGAAATGGTATTTTCAGTGTTTCAAAATAAATAGCTTTACAGGAGTTTGCTATCCTATCATGAGAGGGTTCTTTTCCAAAATAGAGAAGCACATTAGCTGAGTGAAGGATGCAATTCTCCAGCAAAGGGGGGACCCCCTCCGTTGTCCTTTAACCAGTTTCTGCTTAAGTTTTCAGGAACTAAATTACAGGATTAAATTACTGCAATAGTCTGATAATTGTCATACTGAAATAAATTGTTAAATAAAGGAGTAGTAAGTAATTGACCGGAAGGAAATAAATTAGAGGCTGATGAAGAAGCCTAAAGGAAGGTGACGACAATGAAAAAGGAGAACAGTAAATAAGATTAGTAAAAAAGATATTAGTTGGGAAGAATGTGGGAAATTTGACAGATGACATCTGAGCACGATGAAGACGCAATGGAAAAGAAGATGGAGCGGAACTTCTTGCAGATGGAGGGGAACGGGGCCGGATAAAAAGAGGATGGATGAATAAAGAAAGATGGTTATAGGACTAAGAAGAGTAAGAGAAAGATGAAAATATTGAAGAAGATGCAGAAGAGAACAACGAAGTACGTTTGGGATAAGAATGAAGATACATTGGTTTAAAAACGCGGTAAAAAGAAAAAAGAAAGGATAAAACTGAGACAAAAAAAATTGAACAAAATGAAAATTTTGGTGGACTAAATGAAGAGGAAGACAACGGAAGAGGTAGGGAAGAAGAAACAAAAAGATTAAAAGGAAGAAAATGAGAAGAAAAAAGGAAGTGAAAAGTGGGAAAATTAAGTGAAAACTACTCATTCGACAAGGAGAATGTTTGTTTAAAATGTTGTTTTCTATCTTGATCTTACTTAGTTAACATGTACAATTAAAAACACAAAGTTAGGAAATTCTTTACCTTATTGTTGAACCTGGATACCCATAGCCAGTCACAATATAATTCAATACCGACACTGGGCTAGGTAATGCTATAATAAGGGCTGCCACAGTTAGTAGCAGAAGAGTGAAATACCTAAAATGCCACAAAAACAAAAGCACAATTACCAGCAATATCCAAAAAACAAGTAAAGTACTTGCATAGTAGCTATATGCTCACAAATTTACTCAATATCTCACGCCAATTGAGCCCCTAAACTCTTGATCGCAGTAGAGTTTCGCTAAAAATTGATCTACACGCACAAAGATGAGCGAAGGTAGCATTTGGTGCTGCGTGCTTCATAGGTGGTAGGACATACAGTATATGTACCGTCAATTGGAAGGTCTCTATGTGTCGTCTCAATGACTAATGTTGATAACTATGTTAGACTGATAAATTCATATGTATATGCCGAATTTATTCATAATATATTTACATATATTATTATAAATACGTATTATGTTCTTGGTACACTTGCTCTCAAGCTATTTCGCACTCAGACAAAAAGTCTCGCTGTGCTTGACAATAATCGAACGGAATACGTCCGATCACCGAAGAGATATTCCTCCGATTTACTTTATGAATTCAAATGATGACCGATCGTTGCGTGAGGCACAATAATTCGTATGGTTAGACATAAAGTCCGTCTGCACATCTGTAAAGTCCGTCTGCACATCTCAATAAGCCGTGCATATATGTATATGTATTTGTATATGTATATGTATTTGTATATATATATATATGTGTGTGTGTGTGTGTGTGTGTGCGTGTGTATATGTGTATGTGTATATGTATATACAGTGAGATACATGTAGATATATATTCAGTATCTTGAACAACGTGAAACTCGGAGTAGCGACGTGAGCACTCTATAACATCTCATTGTAATGTAGCTCTGCCACATGGTATTGAGCACTCTATTGGTTTTCGCAAACACTAGTGGCTCGGTTCTGCTGGTGGTAACTTACCTTCATCAGTTGACGAGATTTGGAGTGGTTTTACGCCAGAAACTTTATTTACTTTATGCCAATGAAGAAGTTAAAAAACTGCTTTACTTTGGCACCTTTCGTGGCGTTTAGAACGGCCAGAAACCTTGGTAATTATTTGGTTAGAGCTAAGGTTTATCCCATAGAGAGAGAAAAAGGTTCATGCAAATGTCGTGAGAAAAGATGTCACATGCTTGAATATTTGCCAAACTGACTCTTTTATTCGATCAGCGGATGGCAAGGTCTTTAAAATAAATCATCAATTGATTTGTGATGATAAATGTCTTGTATATCTCTTGACCTGTCGAGTGTGTGGCATACAATATGTGGGTCAGACTACTGACAAGTTTTGTTATCGATGGAACAATTATAAAGCTTGTTACCGTAGGGCTTGTAGGGGAGCTGAGCAAGCCCGGAGCTGGCTCTCAATTTCGGGGGGGGCACTGCCGCACACATAGCCGCGACGTGGACCAAAAATTGAGCTGGGGGTCTGTAGTCGTCTCTGGGGGGGTTGTTCCATAGGGATCCTGGTCGCATTCTGGGGAAATTTTTTAAATACGTTTTTCTTTTTTTTTTTGTTTGTAGGGAGGGCACGACTTCCATTATATTGTGGTTGGGAGGGCACTGCCCCGCCAGGACCCCCCTCAGCTCCGGGCCTGGAGCTGAGGTGCCACAGAAGCATTTGCATGAGCACTTTATGAGAGAAAACCATCAAGGTTTAGAAAAAGATGTTGAAATTACATTAATAGATAAGGCTGACCCATCTGATCCATCCAAATGCGAGGATTTATGGATTCGTGCATTAGGAACTATGGCTCCTAAGAGACTTAACGTGGTGTTATTTTAATGGTAATTATATTTATTTTGACATTATATTTTATTTACTTATTTACTTTATTTACTTTATGGTTTATTATGCTATGGTAGATATAAAAGGAAGATGTAATATGTAGAAGTTTCACAGTGGACAAGACATTTGAGTCGAAATGTTAAAGTTTTGATCTTCTTGATTAATTTATATATACATATACATATAATCCCAGCCGCGGTCAAATAGAGTTTTTCTCTACTTGCCCAGTATGGATTCGATTCACCTGGAAGTCGTATTAATATATCCTTCTATCTCTCCCAAGTGGTTAATCTCATACTATTAGTTCACATACAGAAGCTTTACAGAGGTATAGTCTGTGTCGATATGGAAAGAAACTAGTGTTTCGAAATATCATATGAAACACCATCATCCCATGGCCTCCTCCCTGCTTGGCCTTGTAGCTCAGTTGGTAGAGCGTAAGACTAGTAAACAGAAGGTCGCGGGTTCGAATCCCAACCGCGGTCAAGTAGAGTTTTTCTCCACTTCCCTGTATGGGTTCGATTCATTTGAAACTAGTATTAATACACACACACACACACACACACACACACACACACATATATATATATACACACACATTTACTGACATCAACTCTTTCCAGGTAGATAAGACTATTATTTCACTCTGGCTAATGCCAGACAGTTTTGCTCGCGAAGGGAAGAGTGCCCGCCAGAAAACAGTGAATCATTCACACATTCTCAACAAATATGTGGCACATCGAGATCGTACATTGACAGTGTATACTTCCTACCATGAAAGAAACCAGCTCCACATCTAACGTTTGTCCGGCCATTTGAGAAATGTAACATTAACATTAACAAGTAAAGTAAACGACAATACGTCCACAGTCTTACTATACCTTATCAAGAAGGGAGAGTCTTCTTGTGAATTAGTGTAAATGGTGTACATATGAATATACGCTGAATGTATCCAACGTAGCGGACCATTTATGAACCAGTATACACTCCTGTTAAATGTAATGACAGCAGAACAATTAAAAACATTAAATCATAGATAAATTTCATTTCAACTCCAACTCACTCCCCGTCATCTTGCATAAACGGAAGTGTGTCCAGAGGCAAGTTGTTCGGATCTGCGTAGCGCCTAAGTTAAACTTATGCCGTGACGTCGGAATAATATTCCTGTAATTTAACTTTCGACAAACTAGATCTAAGGCTGTTTGTAAAAGAAATGAACTATTTATCAGTTGGTATAACGAGATACTAGTAACAGCCTTAAAAATTAAACATATTGATTAATTGGTTCGTCTAGCGAATCACTTACAGTATATATCTGCATATGACTGATGTCCAACTTACCTTGCCCATGAAAGTGGCACTGCAACTACTGTTTCGCCAACTGACAGTAGCAAATTACAAATAACAGATGGTATCATCCAAATGACTATTGTCTTACAAAGTGGCAGGATACGTCTATGAAAAAGAACATGGGATGAAAGGGTGAGTTTGAAGTTATCTCAGATTAAATAGAAAAAAGATAAACATAAATAATCTGGTAATGGCAAGATTCTAATAAGCAATGGCGTCGTATCCAGGGCTGCCGAAAGAACCTGGCCCCACAAATTTTGACGAGTTGGTTATTTTTTACGAGCAATTAATTCTAGAGGGAAGATTGGTTAAGAAGCAAGCTGTGCGCACTTTCTTGAACGGCATGAGTATGTATTTTGCACAGTTTGTCAATTCTAAGGCTCCATTACATCAAGTGGTGTTTAGGCATTACAAAAAGGTTAGTTTATTTCCGAAGGTCTACATTGGTAATTTGGTAGGCTTTAAGTTAGTAACTTCTTTCTTTTTTCTTTGTTTTATGTATTATAATGGTGTGTTTTGACTTGTTTTGGCACTTTTGAATTTCTTAACCCTATTCCCCACTGGAGGGGGGTCATAATGACCCCCCCATTAACTTTTGATTGGAAAGCGGTAGAATCTTGAAACTTTGCAAGGATAGAGTCCAACATAAGAACTTTACATTTTTGTATTAATGACATATGTGTGACGTCACAAAATATGCTGACGTCAGCATTTTTTTAGGAGTGCCAATGAAAATATGCAAAAACTATGTGTATATGGCACTTTTAGCTTCAGGGATTGCTTTGACGGGCTCCAACCAATGAAATATGTCATTTGAAACCTATTGGCTGCCTATTCCTTTTGCCTTTTACTTGTACATGTATCTAATTAAAAACCTTGCTTAAAATTTCAAATTTGTGGGCTTATACTCAAGCGAAATAGGGGTTAGGTTTTTATAAAAACATGCACTTTTCTGAAATCAATCTTTTTTCAACTACATACATACATGTTGAAACGAATAGCAACAAACAGTAAATAAAATGTAACAGGAACAAACAAATAGTTTTATCAGCCTCAAAAAAATTACTGAATGAAGTAAATTGCTTCTTCCTCTTTGGTCCCATTTTATTTATTTTATGTTATTTATTACACTAAAGAGAAAAGGAAAATGTTAGCTCAACATACACATGCAAACACATTTCAACAGGTCGCGACGCTTCTTTTACACAACTTGAAAGTTTTGAGTGTATTTACCACTTGTAAAAAACATTTACCTCTATGTTATTACAACATTCTATTACCATGTGAGTTGAAGTCATAACATTCAAAAAGAAGGCTTTCTAACGCAAAAGAAGCCATTGCATTGCAATTACAATAAAAATGACGTTGAAAAAAACAGACACATAATAAGTGAAGCAATAAGACATATAATAAGTGAAGACACATAATAAGTGAAGACACAGAAGACACAATAAGTGAAGACACAGAAGAAGCATAAGACACATAATAAGTGAAGCACGTGACTATGACGCCATGACATCACTTTATTGTCAACTATACAATTTCTTTCTCATAACTATATATAAAACATGTTTTTAGTTCAAAGGCATTCTGAGAGCATGAACTTATATATGGTACCTATTTGCTAGATTTCAGAAATTGAGATTTCAAATGGGATCATGGTCACATGAACATCATAAAAAACTGAAAGGCGCATGTACCAAAGCCAAAAGTCTCCAGAAGCGTGTCAAATAGATTAAAACTAAAAGTCAAGGAGACCTAGCATCATAACGTTGACTGTTTTCCAGAAATTTTAAAAAAACATAGAGGGGGTCATATTGACCCCCCGTGGGGAATAGGGTTAAAATATCCCGGTGTTCACCAATTTTCAATTTGCACCACAGTTCCTAGTACCATCACATGCGAGATATCAGATTCGGAATTTGTTGAACCTACCGAATAGTTACGTCTTTTAGCAGAACTAAATTTTTAGAAACGGCTTATATGTCCTCAATTTGGGAGCTGATTACACGCAAAACTTTTGTCCAGTTAGCCGTGATAAAATGTAATGATGAGATTAATGCTATGCTTGTAGAAGCTTGGATATATCACCGATGACAGATAGATGGTCATCAAGCTCGTGCCTCAGAGAAGCGATTTCTAAGCCCCAGACGTAGATCCAACACGCAATCTTCAGACGACCGGTGAGAAGCTCCTGAACATTGAGCTACCAAGATTCAGATAGCGAGTTAAGATGCAAGTTCTACATATTTGTTACCAACGAGGTTACCACGACATGTATACGTTAATAATGATGTTGGTTGAGATGAATGTCAAATCCAATTATATTGAGGTTTTATATACCGTACTGTATTATATATTGTATTAACATATCGTGGTAGTCCCATCTGCAGCACCTATGTCGAACTTACGTTTTACCTTGCCGTCTAAGTCTGAGTAGCTCAATGGTTACAGCTTCTCACCGGCCATCAGAAAGCGTTTCTGAGATATGATCCCGATAAACGTCCACATAACATCCGAGATATCACCAAGTTCCCACATACCAATTGTGTACAGCATATATATCTTGCGGTTTACCAGGCGATTTGTTACTCTCCCATGAAAACTGTTCCTTAGGGCTCATTTACACGTTACGATTGTTCGTTCTGATGTGTCTAATTAACTTTGAAGAGCCTTGCTGCCGTATCGTGTAAATGGGACATTATATTAAAATGTATGACTTCAATTAAACTCAGGAATATACTTGTACCTTTCAAGCATCGCCATCTAACTTACAACCGAGCATAGGGGCAAGACATTGTGTCGGTCAACAAAGTTCATACCAATCAAGTTTCCCCCAGAAAGCTGGGCCTGTTTCCAAAGTAGATATATTGCCCGTATCTAGACAATCAGGTATTTAATTTTTACCATGTGCCAAAAAGTAATAAGTTGAAGATCCGTCCGGGAAAATGTTTCCGCGCTTTAAAAATTTCAGGACGCCGAGTAATTCTCTTCACTCGTTAACGTAGGACATTTTGTCGAACCCACTGGGTTGTATTTTATGTCACATTTTGATTGCTTCTTGGTCTTTCGTGCTCGTAATTTCTCTTGTTCACTATCCCATTCTTGATTCTTCAGAATATGTCAAGTTTAACTCAACGACAACGTAATCACAAGCTCACCTGAGCATAACGGTAAAACATGAACAGCGCCTGAGTAACCATTGAATCACAGGATTTAAGCATGAGAAAATTGGTGACAAAATCAAACTGTAAATCCAACTGAGCAATTTATGCAGAACTCTAAAAATGATAAAAATTCAAAATGCAATGAGATATCTTGAATTTTCTTTGATGTTTGCTTGAAACACTGCTGGTATTACCAACCTGATGTATACCACTGTTACGGTATAAATCTTGTCTAGCAGGTGCAAGGCTGGTTCCAAACGAGGCAGCGGAATTACAAGGATGAGAGATAACTAGAAAACATTTTAAGGATATATGTCCAGGCAATTAAAAAATAAAGTCGGCTACTAGATTACAGTCCGAAATAGAAAACAACCCACTGGAATGACATCGTTTTTAAACTGCACTGCTCAGAATTGCTATTCTTAAATCCAAAATTCAGAGAAACCAAATGAAATGGACCCAAAGAGTTTCCTTTTTCTCCTCTTCCTATTTTTTTCGAACTTAAAATTAATTAATGGACTCAGTCAATAATTGTGAAATCGATAATACTGACATGATTTGTCGCGCTCCTATTTACCATGTTGAGTCCTTGTACATATTCTCAGAAACTCATGGTAGATTCTCGTGAGCAAAAGAATTTCCCTCTATGATTTGGTTATGCAAACTTCCCAATAACTTGAATATTAAATACATAAACTTTACAAACTCTCTCAGAGCCACCCACAGCCACGATGGGCCTAAGGCTAAGAAGAATTGAAAGCAATCGCACGCCCTTTTCCCCTCTTAAATACGAGCTTTTTCATTACTTAGGCCCCACCTGTGTGCGGCTCAAGTTCCAGGTCAGTTTCCTCGACCACCCCTTCTTTGTTCTTGGCTGGGCCAACTAATCTTGAATGTTGAATCTTGGCCATCATTATTATTCCATCAGTCAACAAATTAAGTCTTTTGAACCAAAACGTGTGCCAGTATGTACGTACAGAATACAGAATATTAATTCATATTTGGGGAATGTCAAACATTGTTAATGACCACTGACGCTGTATAATTACTTTTCTGTTTCACCGCAATGCATTTTGCGTTGTTAAACATGGTATCAGTAATTTCATCAAAACTTTTAATTTTTTAACGTTGGATTAATGGTCTTGGATGTTAATAAATTTTTCCACAGGGATGAAACCCAGTGCATACAAGAGGATAAAAACCCGCTTCTGGTATACAGATCTCCACATCATCGGACTGCCTCATCACCAATATCAGGAAAAAAAAATTAGATATCCTGAGGAAGCGGGTGCGAACATAAAGAATACGTGGAATCAATACAGAAGCGGGACTTAAGTAAGAACGGAAAAATGTTGACTCGAGCGGGATTTGAACTCGCACCTTCGGGATACCGGTCCGCCGCTCCGCCGCTCTACCTGTAGAGCTATCGAGTCCAATGGGACTGGAGGCGAGTTTTTATCCAATTTAAGTGCACGAAATATTCTCGCGACAACTTAACGCTATCCATGAGGATGGATGTGCAGTGTTTCAATTCTATTTCAGAATCATCCTCAGGGTATTATGAAATAATAACTTCACAATTAACCTACACTGCTGAAGTCAACAGAAAAATGTTGACACGAGCGGGATTTGAACTCGCATCTTCAGGATACCGGTCCGCCGCTCTACCTGTTGAGCTATCGAGTCCACAGGGACTGGAGGCGAGTTTTTATCCAATTTAAGTGCACAAAATATTCTCGCGACAACTTAACTCTATCCATGAGGATGGATGTGCGGTGTTTCAATTCTATTTCACAATCATCCTCAGGGTATTAAAAAACAAATATTTTGAGAGCAAATAAAATAAAATAAATAAACAGACAACTCGGGGTCATCACGGATTCGGACCCTATTGGTACCAATCGCTATGGGTGGCACGAACCACTAGAGTTGGGTTGCAGGCTAAATTGAAACTCGTCAAAATTACGAATTTGAAAAACATACCATCGTTCAGTGAGGATCCTCAAGGTACACTTGGGGAACCTGAAAACATTGGGATGGCAAAGACCGTTTGGGATGGCAAAGACAGTTTACGAAAGAGAAAATAGCTACAGGGGGGCGCCAAATGTTTTTAGAGATTCGTGTTCCAATGTGGGTTCTTAGTGCAAGACTTTTTGTGCTACTAGCGTTTCCGGTACTTCTTGAATTCGAAATTCTTCTACTCACTCTTTCTTTTCTTTGCAGTTTTTTTCCAATTCCCCTTGAAAATAATCATCAATCTTCTTGGTTGTCGACATGTTTAATGGTTGTGTTGTTTAACCAAGCAAAAAGTCGTAAGGCAACTAATCAGAAAGTGGCGCGCACGTACGGTGCGTCCCCGCCTGAATCCACCTCTGATTTCTCAACTTATTATGGTTCTA
Source organism: Heliopora coerulea (assembly GCA_030142905.1). NCBI lineage: Eukaryota > Metazoa > Cnidaria > Anthozoa > Scleralcyonacea > Helioporidae > Heliopora > Heliopora coerulea. Next base: position 2,514,343 of record JASJOG010000008.1, on the reverse strand, counting down.
GACGTCTTCTATTGACAAGTAAAAATGTTTGACTTCTGCTAAATAAAATTCAAAAGTCGGGTGCTTGCCAAAATAGGTTAATATAAAAGACTTCTATTCATTCTCGTATTTAGAATTGGAAGCATAAGAAGCGCTTTTTTTCTGGTCTCTTTTCCGTGCATTATTTTTATGCAGTTTAAATAAACATTTCAGCAAGATTATTTCTTATGTGATTACAAAGCAACAGAGACAAACGAAATATTTTCGTACCATTCCCATCACGTAAAAAAAACTGAATTTGTTGTATCAGAGGTTTTGACTTTATATCATGTTCATCGGTCGAAACATTGGACGTGCGAAGGTAGTCGTGGCCGAGTGGTTAAGGCGACAGACTCGAAATCTGTTGGGGTATCCCCTCGTAGGTTCGAATCCTGCCGACTACGTTTGCAGACTTTTAGCCTAAGGTCGTTTTTACTAGGTTCTCGAAAAGTTGAAACATTGAGATATTGAATTAAAGTACGAGGCAGGTACATGAATGTCAAATTCAGCTAGCTTGTAGGCTACGGAAAGCGTATGAAATAAGTAATGTTTGTGTTGCTTTGTAGACGAGAAAGCATTTACCAGCGTGCATACTATATGTGCAGTATTTATTTGAACGGGGTGGTAACGTTTCACCAGAGCGCTACAAGCAAAACATTTTACCAATGTTCAGTTATTAAAAAGAGAGTGGTAGACGTCGTTTGAAAAATATCCTCAAATAAGACTGATCTTTATTTCCTTTATTTATTTATTTTACATAAATTCCATGATTGATCGTTAACGGAATTTTTTTTTTTTTGAATACTTCTTCTAATCAAACGACGGAAGTTATGCTGCGCGAATGTAGTCGTGGCCGAGTGGTTAAGGCGGCAGATTCGAAATTTGCTGGGTTATACCCGCGTAGGTTCGAATCCTGCCGACTACGTGTGCAAGTTTTTAGTTCCGAGTCAATTTTACTAGGCCATCGTCAGGTTAAGATGTCCAGATATTGAATTAAAAGAAAAGACAGTGATTTGAATGCTAAATTTAGCTACTTCTTACGTGACAGGAAGGCTATGAAACTATTTAATGTGCCTCTTTTTCTTTGTAAGCGTGTGAGACATTTTTCTCCAACCTTAACACAGGTTATTACCATATCAGAGATAATGCATGAAATAGTGACCAAGAAAAAACGCTGTTCCAGTAGCCAATTTAAAAAGCGAGAATGGACAGAACGCTTTTAACTCTTCTTAAGTCCGAGTTTTTAATTTTACTCTGGGAAACGCCAGACGATTACACCCGTGAAGAGACATCTCGGAGTGGAATGACTTATCAAAAAATAAAAAGTAAAACAAACAAAAAATAATACGGACCACCACGCGCCTTTCTGGCCCAGCAAATTCTACGCCTGACACACCGGCACAACCGCCAGATGCACATGGAGAGATTGTTGCGTCAATTACGACTGCTCCTGACCAAACGTTTACTCATTCGCAACGTTTGAGTTTTTTTGTTTTGTTTTTTTTGTTGGTTTTTTTTGGGGTTTTTTTTTTTTGATTTTTTTTGGGTTTTTTATCCCAAAGTGAAAAGCAGAAGAAAAACGAGCAACAAAATCTATAAAATCATTCAATCAATGTTTTGGTACATTAATTTTCGTTCAATTTCTAATCATTATCAAAACATTTTTTCTTCAAATTGTTGTAGTATATTTTTTGACAACGTAAAATCATCATCGGTCGAAAGTTGCGGCGGGTGAAGGTCGTCTTGGCCGAATGGTTACAGGGACAGACTCGAAGTCTGTTGGGTTATCCCGCATAGATTCGAATCCTCAATTAAGATTACTTGAAATTTGCCAGGCTAGTTAGGTGAACTTGAATCGTAGCTTAATGGTAGAATTGCAAACCGAGATGTCCTTTGTTCATTTCCGATTGTTCCCTGATGAAAGTAATTAACGAATCAATCCTAATTTGTGATTTAATATGTATTTTTCAACTCTAACTCTTCAACTAAGAAACATCATCCAGGGATATGATTGGGCCAAACTGCTTGGGGGGAGACGCCAAGGAGCAACTTCTAATGTAAGATTTGCCGTGCTCACCTTCTGGGCTCTTTAGTTATGTTGTGTTAGGCAAGGGGTAAACTTTTGGACTCAACCAGTATCACATTTGCTATTATGAAAGTGATGGTAAAAAATAACAATAATAATAACAATCTGCTTTAAAAAACAACTGTCGGAAAATTTTTCTTTAAAGCTATTCTTTCTGTTTCTTGGACAGCCCGACCAATTTTCTCAGGCTTGAAAGCATTAACCGACGCCTTCTCTCCAGTAAGCACATCCCTGACGTAATCTATATGAAAGGATCCAGTTCATGTTTCAAAGCACTAATTCTCATTTGATATTACATTATCTTCTACAAATAATTTTTCTCTCTTAAACAATGGAAGGACATACCTTTCTATGTGGTCGTGGCTCAGTGAGTTATGGCGGAAGACTAGAAATCTGTTGTAGCATTACCCTGTGGCTTCGAATCCAGCTTACCATATCTGTAAACTTTTGCCTCAAAGTTATTTTTACTACGCTATCGAAATTATTATTTTTAACGAAATTATTAGAGCGTAGTAACGATGTACTTGTTGAATGACCTTTTATAAATCCTGATTGACATTCATTCAGAATGTTATTTTCATTTAAATAATTGTTTAATTGGTCCTATACTAATCTTTCGAAAATTTTACAAACAACTGGTAATATAGATATAGCCCAATAGTAACCACAATCATCTTTACTTTCAGTTTTACGAATAGGTGAGACTCTAGCGGATTTCTAATCATCAGGAAAAATACCATAGCTCAATGATTGATTAAACATGTACCTTATATACGTTAAAAGTCTGATCTGATTAAAATGTGATCTGATGAATACATTTATACCAAACCAAAGCGGAATTGTACTAGTGTCTTGGGAATAAATGGCCTCCAGAGATGAGAGACACCAAGTCAATTTTCCCTGGTGTTCAATGACTAGTCTCGAGATGAACCACCGCCTGTGTGAAAGTGAAAGTTACCCTTACCCAAACGAATGACATAATTTTGGAAGTCCAAGAACTTAATCATACTAATTACATATGAAGTATCGTGAAAAGATTTACAGAAGTTCTCTTCAAATCCTGCGACGAATTGCTGGCGGAATTGCTTATGACAGTCATCTATTCCAGATGCAATGGACCGATCGACTTATTTTGGAAACAGATATGCATTTGCTTTCATGAAAATAAAAATGCTGGCCATGGTAAGCCTAAAATGTTGTGTCAAACAGTTGCATACGGCCAAAACGTTGTTACCAGGTAACTGTAGATAAGTGGAAGGCCATTCCATCTTGTGTCTATGAAAGCTTTCAAGCTTCGAGCAAGAACATCTACCAGCATTTCATTTTCAACATTTACTTAATTTCGAAGCAAAAAAGTTTATCGACTTTCGAAGCCCTTAAAAACACTTGTCTTGCAGTTTACATCTTTTTAAATGCTTTTCTTTTTTCTCGCATCATTCCTAGGGTCTAGAGCGCTGTAGCTATTTTCTCTTTCGTAAACGGTCTTTGCCATCCCAAACGGTCTTTGCCATCCCAAACGGTCTTTGCCATCCCAAACGGTCTTTGCCATCCTAATGTTTTCGGGTTTCCCAAGTGTACCCTGAGGACCCTCACTGAACGATGGTATGTTTTTCAAATTCGTAATTTTGGCGAGCTTCAACTAAGCTTGCAACCCAACTCTAGTGGTTTGTGCCACCCATAGGAATTGGTACCAAGGGGGTCCGAATCCGTGATGACCTCGAGTTGTCTGTTTATTTATTTTATTTTATTTGCTCTCAAAGTATTTGTTTTTTAATACCCTGAGGATGATTGTGAAATAGAATTGAAATACCGCACATCCATCCTCATGGATAGCTTTAAGTTGTCGCGAGAATATTTCTTACGCTAAAATTGGATAAAAACTCGCCTCCAACCCCTGTGGACTCAATAGTTCAACAGGTAGAGCGGCGGACCGGTATCCCGAAGGTGCGGGTTCAAATCCCGCTCGAGTCAACATTTTTCAGTTGACTTCAGCAGTGCAGGTTAATTGTGAAGTTATCATTTTATAGTAAGAACGGGAAATACCAGGATTGAGGACATTTTTTGTACTTCCATACTCAAAGCACTCCCGTTCGTACCCGCGAAAGGAAAAGAAAAGACTAAAGCAAAATTACAGTCATGAGTCATCGTCGCCTGGTGCGGGCGTGCACATGTACGTAGAATCACGGTACTCAGTAGTCAGTTCCAGTCATGATGAATATGGTTTGCAATACTGTCCTCTTTTTTGAAGTACGTATAGCTCAGAGCAAGAAATAGAGGCCTTTTTAACAAATCAGAAGACTGAAACTACTGTTTAGTAAACGAGATCAGACTTAAAGATCACGTTAGCGTGTTGTGATAGACTGAAGTGATGATGAAAACTAAAAATCGTTCAATGTTCAAGTCGTTCAACTATTTCCAAATAGCCATGGTTTCTTTAAAACAATATTAAAATTGTGAGCAGATTTCACTTTGAAAAAGTACCATTTGTTTATTTTAACCATATGTTTTTCAAAGACTTCGAATAAGTGAAACTTAAAAGAAAATTCTTGGTAAAATGTTCAATGTCTTTATAACTTCTTACAACGTTTTCTGATGATTTCATCCCTTAGATTTAAATTATTCTTCTGCTTGTAATATCCACAGTCGTTCTACTTGGCAAGATTTATGTTAAACGTTTTCCACAGGCATTTCAAATAACTTGGCTTGTGCATGGGAAAGGACTGCTTTCCAGCCAAAAATAGGCATATGTCAACTGACACTTGGTATAGATAACATTAGTATGTGTAATATAAAATTATGATTTAAGTTGATTAGGCTGGTCTTTTGAAACTAAAACAAGTGGAAATCAGTAGGAGTATGGAAGGAAGTTCTAACAATCCTCAAACGCTAGGGCTTCCTTCAAACTTGAAGACTTAGAACTTTCAATGTGTTCAAGGAATGAACACCAAATATCGGCGACTTTTCCCCAAAATTAATCTGGGAACATTGGCGTATCACTGACTCATGTTCAGGAATTATGACTCTATATGACAGTAACTGCCATGTATTTACTTTTAAAGTTATGTTCAGCAAAATTCAAATTGTTCAGTATATTCACTGTTTTGCTCCCACTTTTTTGCTACATTATTTTCTAGTTCCTGTACAGTAGAATCTTAGTTGCTTTCAGTCTTTCCTCAAGTGGTCATGTCTGCCACCCTTTACCCTGGTTCACACAAGAAAAAATGTAAAGTTTAAACATAATAAAAAGAATGTTTTACATGCTCATACACTTTCTTCGACCTAGTTCACGTGCCTTGTTATGCTTCTCTTTTGTCTTGGATTTGCACAATATTGTCTTGTATAGACCAGGCTTTAGTAAGACTATTCCATATTTGCTGATAAACCGATATAAAGAAGTTATGATTTTGAAAAATCTTGAATTGCAGTTTACTGCTAAATTTAAAAGCTTTTCAAACTTAAATAGTTTTATAAAAGACATGGCTACAGACAGGTTATTAATAACTGTAACCAGTGGCGTAGCCAAACAGTGTCTTGTGTGGATTCCTGATAACCAGCTAGGTCAAAACTGGGCAAAGTTGCTCTTAAAATGCAGAAAATGCCCTTTCAGGAACTCAAGAATTCAGAAACTTCCTGGAGGCTGTGTGTCCGCACCTTCCAGAAAGCTTATACTGGGCCATCAAGCCCCTCGGTAAATTCATTGCTACATGCCCGTGCCCGCCCAAAATCCACGGGCTGACTACACCAGTGACTGTAACTGCATCTAATTTTTTTTACCTATCAAGGTGACTTTAAAAAATGTATCAGAAAATCCCCAAAAGTACAATAGCATAAGATCAGAGCAATCTGACGAGTTACTACATCTGCAGTTTGTCAGGTTTGTAGATCTAGAGTCTTCTTCAGAAACATGAAACCAACGAAAGGTCTGCTTACAACTAAGAAATTCCAACAGTGTAACGGGCATGGATCAAACAGATTCGAACTTCATTGCCCAAGATGAAGTGTTAGAGGAACCTTAAAAAGCCATTAGCGCTGTTTGAAGAGAGCGGTAAAATAAATCGCTGTTATCCTCATATGCAAGCACTACCTCTCCCGACAGCAAGTTTTCGATCCTACTACCTTCCATCATCATCTGACAAAATTGTTCGTTCTAGGCTGCTACGACGATATAATGCACAACGGAGTTAGTTGACTACATCGTGGAGAAATCCCCCGAGTGGGGTTGATTTTCTGAATGGTTGTGAGATATAAGAGAAATTTGTGGAAAAGCTGTTAAGCAACACTCGCCTAACCCAGTAAGAGTTACTCACTCCACTGATCCACACGACCGATAACGTACGTCTGTCGATATGGTGACTAACCTTTTTCACGACACCATCGCATCCACAAATTGGAAGGCGATTGGTCTCTCAACAAACAGTTCCAAGAGGTGACATTATGGAAAGCAAATGAAGCAAAAAACCATTAAGCAAGAAAATCGTTTAAAAATAGTGACATAACTTTTCTGAAGAAAGTGAATATAAGGATGTTGACCCAATTACTCATGCACCACCCACCAAGCCAAACAGAATGGTTCATCAATCCACGCATCATTTCCTTGAAGAGGACAACTTGGACGAGTCAAAAACTTGATAATAAGACTAGATGGCAAAGTTCCAGTTGATGTCGTGAAAATGTTCAATAAGGTTTGAGAGATCCTGAAGACCATGACAAAATTATACGTAATTGAATTACAAAGCGGCGTTCTTGAGGTATACACTATCTAAAAGATAGAAAAAAAGCTTCTCGACGTTTCGAGCGAAGGCCCTCGAGAAGCTTTTTTTCTATCTTTTAGATAGTGTATACCTCAAGAACGCCGCTGTTTTATCAAAGCTATCTACAATGGACCCCCGCGCCTTTGAATAATTGAATTACAGCCCGATGATGCCAAAGAACAGGAATCTGACATGCCAGTCACTTTTGCTGATAGAGCCCAGCAAAAAAGAAACCATTTAAGTTATATACTTTACTTCTTGAATTGAATAGAGTTTAAGTTGACAAAAAGACCGTCTATCAAGGGGGGAGTTTGTTGCAAAATTGAAACACGTTGAGCTCATGTTGTTCACGTGAAGTGCTATTCTTAGACCATGTTACAGTGGGTCAAACGCTTCGAAGTTGAAATAAGTTCTATAAAAAGTAGACTTCATGTTCGAGAAAAAGACAAAAACAGGGTTTATTACTAAATGTTCAAGAGATGTCCCTAAATGTAACAGGCGGTTTAAGAACACGTCATGTGCGAACACAGCAGATAAAGATGAAATTCAATAGGGATGTTTCAGTAACCGAAGAGATTCTTAAGTGAACCTATACAAGTTGATAAGCAATCCTTATAACGATTAGAATTGCCAATGAAAACCTACGGTAGCGTGGACGTAGTGGCTCTAGGTTATTACAGTTACTCTTAGTCATGGGTGCTTGCAGGATAAAAGCTGCCTTGACGGCTGGGAAAGACGACTCAAAATAGAGTTACAGCTGGGGTTGGAAATACTAATTCGAAACAAAATACTTCCGCTCCATAATCCATGCACTAAACACCAGACAACTCAGGAAGCTCCATGTACCTCATGTGAGAAAATATTGCTTGTATATCATTTCGTTCATAAAAATAACATTGTCAACATTTGGTGAGGTTCTTTCCTGGATCAGGAGTATGCGAAAAACTGACTCCCTTTGCAAAATCAACTACAGGTGTCTTAATCTGATTTCCCCGATCCTGAGCGTTGTTAATACTGGGAAAGTTTTTCACTAGAGCCTAGTAACTGGTATTCCGACATTCAAAAGTAAATTTTGAAAGTTTTCCTTTCAGAAAAAATTAAGCGACGACAAAAAAGTTTGGTGAAAATTATTGCTCAATCAACCTTGCAATGTAAGGAAAACTTCGAATAGGTTAGCAGGTCGAAGCATTAATAACAAGCTCCTTATCACTTAGAAATTAAAGAAGTCGCATAATCTGTGTAGAAGTGAAGTCGTAGGGTGGCTTCACAGCCAACCCTTGCCACTAAAAATTCAATTCTCTCGATTTCTTGTAACTTTTTCCCACGATTTTTTGAGCTGTCACATTGCCTGTGTAGGAGCGGCTCGAAGTGTGATTTTCGTCTTGTAATGGCAATCTGACAAATTTTTAAAAGAAAGATGTATCGCCTGGGCAAGCAAAAAATCATACGACGAGCAGTGCTTTAAAAATTCTTTTGGACAAAATATGACACGGTGTTGAATTCTGGAGCTTGCCCCTGGAAATGCAGTGTAGTTTACAATCAATGCTTCAGCAAAGCAGTACATTTAGTATTTCCTATCGGAGGCGTCTTCACTCAATACACAAATATTGATGTTAGGCATTAACACTCGATCACGTGAAATGGAATTTCATTTAGTTGTTTCATGGCACGATTTTTAACGACAAGTTGCAACTTGTTGACACAAGAAATGCAACATGTCGCCAAATCAAAGTTTGCACAGTAATCGATCACAATTGATGTTATGCGCATGAATTTCTTTGTGTAACATTAATTGGGCAGTTGTGCAAGGAAAGGATCGTCCCCTTTGAGGTACAACAATACTGCTGTCTTGAATAGCGTCAGTAATCTTTTTACGAGGAAGCACACTGATTGGTTAATGCCCTGCCCTCTTATTCTAGGTGACTCAGCGAAGTATTTTGGAGTGTTGCCTGGTCATATGATGTGCAGTATTACGTTTAGCGTTCAAAGTTCATGTTGTTATGTCGTGAATCTATCACAGTTATATAACTTTACATTATTTACAAAGTTTCTTGTAAAGTGTAACAGTCGGTTTTCAGTGTCTGTAAAAGTTCCGTGAACTGCAGAAACTGGGCGGCTTAATAGAAGAAGTAACGCTTGTTCAGGAGCAGATAAAAGCAACGCTGTGAACATTTGAATATGAGTCGTAGTCGACTTCCATCAGAGTTCTCAGCCGCACATTAATTATTCGTTCACAACAACTATAACTTACCATGAGAAAAGTAGAATTTATATTCGGCATTCCATCGAATACGCATGTTACCAGAAACAAGAAGTTAAATATAGAGATACGAAGGAAGAAGGCCAACACGAGAACACGAATTTCACCCATAACAGGACGTATGTTTGATTTACTGTGTTGAACTGTTCTCAACAGGATGATTCAGGTAGTTGACAAGTACTCAAATTACAGGAAGTATATGCATGTTTGAACTACAAACAAATCCAGAATGTTTTCAGGAATACTGATGCGCAGCATATGATATTTTCATATTTAATATAGTCATAGTTCACAAAACGTTTGAAATAGCTTGATAAAAATTACTGCTTGGTTGCATGATGACATGTCAAAAGATTAAAATAGCTACTGTAAATGTGAAGGTCTTTATCTGTAGCTCAATAAAACTTTATAACTGTGGAAGCAATTGTCTTTGTCGACAACTGGTTCAGATTCCGCCGTAGTGGTTACGAACGCTTGACTAGTAATAAGTAAAAACGTTTATTTCACATAAATAAATACGTACAAGGGGTTCTGTAAAGAATGAGTTCGTTTTTGCCCTCTCAAAAATATTGGTTGAACGAGGCCTCTGCATTCCGTCCTAACATAAATTGCCATAACACTTAAAATCAATGAATTATTATTTAAGGACGTTTGATCTCTGTGCTGACAGAACTAAAGCTAAGACCGCTCTCTGACAGGAACGTCCGCACGAAGAACTTGCCCCTTTGGACTGTCCCCCTTTTGCAACTTTGTTATTGTAAACGTACTGAGTAGCAGACCTCTACAATTTAGCCTAGCGAAAAAAATTGTTCGGCATTTACATTTGCTGTTAAGGGTTGACTCTAATCACATTGGGAATGGAGCAAGGAAAAATCAGTCTGGCGATTATTAAGAGACCCAGTATGAAACTAAATCCAAGATTGAGATAGTTTAATGTCCGTCTATACGTGCGATTTTGTAGGTTGCAGTTGCATATCATCCTGGTGAGTGCAATAAGTCCATGAAAGCCTATGCAGCAAGATATCCGGTAATGCAACCCAACTCTAGTGGTTCGTGCGACTCATAGCGATTGATACCAAGATGGTCCGAATCCACGATGAACCTGAGTTGTCTATTTATTTGTTTTATTTCATTTACTCTCAAAGTGTTCGTTTCTACGCTACAGTGTTTGGTTCTCTTCGAGCTTTCGTATAGTCAAAATGTTAGAATCAGAGTAATAAACTAAGGCGACGTTTCGTAAACGGTCTTTGCCTTCGCAATGTTTTTGGGTTCTCTAAGTGTACTCAGCGCACCTTGACTTCATCAAGTCATATAAACAAGAAACAACTCAAAATATTTCACCTGTTTTCTTTCCTTAACTTTAAATTGAACGACGGATTATATGGGTAACCTAACCCAAACCGAAACCTTCACCTAACCGTCCCAGTAGCGGGTTTTCCTTCTCGCTTACAACTTAACTTAACCACCAATCGCCTTAGTTTACTACTCTGATTCTAACATTTTGACTATACGAAAGCTCGAAGAGAACTAAACACTGTAGCGTTAAAACAAATACTTTGAGAGCAAATAAAATAAAATAAATAAACAGACAACTCGGGGTCATCACGGATTCGGACCCTCTTGGTACCAATCGCTATGGGTGGCACGAACCACTAGAGTTGGGTTGCAAGCTTAGTTGAAACTCGCCAAAATTATGAATATGAAAAAATACCATCGTTCAGTGAGGGTCCTCAGGGTACACTTGGGAAACCCGAAAACATTAGGATGGCAAAGACCATTTGGGATGGCAAAGACCGTTTACGAAAGAGAAAATAGCTACAGCGCTCTAGACCATAGGAATGATGCGAGAAAAAAGAAAAGCATTTAAAAAGATGTAAACTGCAAGACAAGTGCTTTTAAGGGCTTCGAAAGTCGATAAACTTTTTTGCTTCGAAATTAAGTAAATGTTGAAAATGAAATGCTGGTAGATGTTCTTGCTCGAAGCTTGAAAGCTTTCATAGACACAAGATGGAATGGCCTTCCACTTATCTACTGTTGCCTGGTAACAACGTTTTGGCCGTATGCAACTGTTTGACACAACATTTTAGGCTTACCATGGTCAACATTTTTATTTTCATGAAAGCAAATGCATATCTGTTTCCAAAATAAATCGATCGGTCCATTGCATCTGGAATAGATGACTGTCATAAGCAATTCCGCCAGCAATTCGTCGCAGGATTTGAAGAGAACTTCTGTAAATCTTTTCACGATACTTCATATGTAATTAGTATGATTAAGTTCTTGGACTTCCAAAATTATGTCATTCGTTTGGGTAAGAGTAACTTTCACTTTCACACAGGTGGTGGTTCATCTCGAGACTAGTCATTGAACACCAGGGAAAATTGACTTGGTGTCTCTCATCTCTGGAGGCCATTTATTCCCAAGACACTAGTACAATTCCGCTTTGGTTTGGTATAAATGTATTCATCAGATCACATTTTAATCAGATCAGACTTTTAACGTATATAAGGTACATGTTTAATCAATCATTGAGCTATGGTATTTTTCCTGATGATTAGAAATCCGCTAGAGTCTCACCTATTCGTAAAACTGAAAGTAAAGATGATTGTGGTTACTATTGGGCTATATCTATATTACCAGTTGTTTGTAAAATTTTCGAAAGATTAGTATAGGACCAATTAAACAATTATTTAAATGAAAATAACATTCTGAATGAATGTCAATCAGGATTTATAAAAGGTCATTCAACTAGTACATCGTTACTACGCTCTAATAATTCATGGCCTTTTAACATAGATTCAGGCCTTTTAAATCGGATATTATTTGTCGATTTGAAAAAGGCATTTGATACTGTTAATCGCGATTTGTTGATAAAAAATTTATTTTTGTAAGCGTTTTTACCGGTCACTTTTTCATACATCATCCCTATACAGTTTACGTTTGCAGCAAGATGTCACACAAACTTACACTGAGCAAAAGAACCAAATTAAATATTTTCATACACCTTCCCATAACGTCAAAAGCAGCTGAGTTTATCATTCAAAAGTCTGTCTTTTCCTTCAATTCGGTATCTCAATATCTTGACCTTTCGATAGCGTAGTAAAAATAACTTTGAGGCAAAAGTTTACAGATATGGTAAGCTGGATTCGAAGCCACAGGGTCATGCTACAACAGATTTCTAGTCTTCCGCCATAACTCACTGAGCCACGACCACATAGAAAGGTAAGTCCTTCCATTGTTTAAGAGAGAAAAATTATTTGTAGAAGATAATGTAATATCAAATGAGAATTAGTGCTTTGAAACATGAACTGGATCCTTTCATATAGATTACGTCAGGGATGTGCTTACTGGAGAGAAGGCGTCGGTTAATGCTTTCAAGCCTGAGAAAATTGGTCGGGCTGTCCAAGAAACAGAAAGAATAGCTTTAAAGAAAAATTTTCCGACAGTTGTTTTTTAAAGCAGATTGTTATTATTATTGTTATTTTTTACCATCACTTTCATAATAGCAAATGTGATACTGGTTGAGTCCAAAAGTTTACCCCTTGCCTAACACAACATAACTAAAGAGCCCAGAAGGTGAGCACGGCAAATCTTACATTAGAAGTTGCTCCTTGGCGTCTCCCCCCAAGCAGTTTGGCCCAATCATATCCCTGGATGATGTTTCTTAGTTGAAGAGTTAGAGTTGAAAAATACATATTAAATCACAAATTAGGATTGATTCGTTAATTACTTTCATCAGGGAACAATCGGAAATGAACAAAGGACATCTCGGTTTGCAATTCTACCATTAAGCTACGATTCAAGTTCACCTAACTAGCCTGGCAAATTTCAAGTAATCTTAATTGAGGATTCGAATCTATGCGGGATAACCCAACAGACTTCGAGTCTGTCCCTGTAACCATTCGGCCAAGACGACCTTCACCCGCCGCAACTTTCGACCGATGATGATTTTACGTTGTCAAAAAATATACTACAACAATTTGAAGAAAAAATGTTTTGATAATGATTAGAAATTGAACGAAAATTAATGTACCAAAACATTGATTGAATGATTTTATAGATTTTGTTGCTCGTTTTTCTTCTGCTTTTCACTTTGGGATAAAAAACCCAAAAAAAATCAAAAAAAAAAAAAACCCCAAAAAAAACCAACAAAAAAAACAAAACAAAAAAACTCAAACGTTGCGAATGAGTAAACGTTTGGTCAGGAGCAGTCGTAATTGACGCAACAATCTCTCCATGTGCATCTGGCGGTTGTGCCGGTGTGTCAGGCGTAGAATTTGCTGGGCCAGAAAGGCGCGTGGTGGTCCGTATTATTTTTTGTTTGTTTTACTTTTTATTTTTTGATAAGTCATTCCACTCCGAGATGTCTCTTCACGGGTGTAATCGTCTGGCGTTTCCCAGAGTAAAATTAAAAACTCGGACTTAAGAAGAGTTAAAAGCGTTCTGTCCATTCTCGCTTTTTAAATTGGCTACTGGAACAGCGTTTTTTCTTGGTCACTATTTCATGCATTATCTCTGATATGGTAATAACCTGTGTTAAGGTTGGAGAAAAATGTCTCACACGCTTACAAAGAAAAAGAGGCACATTAAATAGTTTCATAGCCTTCCTGTCACGTAAGAAGTAGCTAAATTTAGCATTCAAATCACTGTCTTTTCTTTTAATTCAATATCTGGACATCTTAACCTGACGATGGCCTAGTAAAATTGACTCGGAACTAAAAACTTGCACACGTAGTCGGCAGGATTCGAACCTACGCGGGTATAACCCAGCAAATTTCGAATCTGCCGCCTTAACCACTCGGCCACGACTACATTCGCGCAGCATAACTTCCGTCGTTTGATTAGAAGAAGTATTCAAAAAAAAAAAAATTCCGTTAACGATCAATCATGGAATTTATGTAAAATAAATAAATAAAGGAAATAAAGATCAGTCTTATTTGAGGATATTTTTCAAACGACGTCTACCACTCTCTTTTTAATAACTGAACATTGGTAAAATGTTTTGCTTGTAGCGCTCTGGTGAAACGTTACCACCCCGTTCAAATAAATACTGCACATATAGTATGCACGCTGGTAAATGCTTTCTCGTCTACAAAGCAACACAAACATTACTTATTTCATACGCTTTCCGTAGCCTACAAGCTAGCTGAATTTGACATTCATATACCTGCCTCGTACTTTAATTCAATATCTCAATGTTTCAACTTTTCGAGAACCTAGTAAAAACGACCTTAGGCTAAAAGTCTGCAAACGTAGTCGGCAGGATTCGAACCTACGAGGGGATACCCCAACAGATTTCGAGTCTGTCGCCTTAACCACTCGGCCACGACTACCTTCGCACGTCCAATGTTTCGACCGATGAACATGATATAAAGTCAAAACCTCTGATACAACAAATTCAGTTTTTTTTACGTGATGGGAATGGTACGAAAATATTTCGTTTGTCTCTGTTGCTTTGTAATCACATAAGAAATAATCTTGCTGAAATGTTTATTTAAACTGCATAAAAATAATGCACGGAAAAGAGACCAGAAAAAAAGCGCTTCTTATGCTTCCAATTCTAAATACGAGAATGAATAGAAGTCTTTTATATTAACCTATTTTGGCAAGCACCCGACTTTTGAATTTTATTTAGCAGAAGTCAAACATTTTTACTTGTCAATAGAAGACGTCTAGAACCATAATAAGTTGAGAAATCAGAGGTGGATTCAGGCGGGGACGCACCGTACGTGCGCGCCACTTTCTGATTAGTTGCCTTACGACTTTTTGCTTGGTTAAACAACACAACCATTAAACATGTCGACAACCAAGAAGATTGATGATTATTTTCAAAGGGAATTGGAAAAAAACTGCAAAGAAAAGAAAGAGTGAGTAGAAGAATTTCGAATTCAAGAAGTACCGGAAACGCTAGTAGCACAAAAAGTCTTGCACTAAGAACCCACATTGGAACACGAATTTCGAAAAACATTTGGCGCCCCCTCTTTTAAAATTGTGGATCCGCTCCTGGAAATATATATAAAAAATAATACATGCCGGAATTTGTAATATTGCGTTCAGGTGAAATGGGACCGTTACTCAATGGTAGACTATTCAGTTGCCGATCGCGAAGTCGTTGCTTCAATCCCTGCTACTCTCTGTAAGACTTCTATTCAATCGTTCGCAGCTTTTGGATTTACACGTAATTTTTCATCCCGAAGTGACAAGCAAAAGAAGATGAACAACGAAATCTATAAAGTCATTTACTGAGTCAATGTTTCGGTGCATCATTTTCGTTCTATTTCTGAAATTGTTGTATCAGACTTTAACATAATATGTTCATCGGATGAAACAGGAGGGGGGCTAAAGTAGTCGTGGCCGAGTGGTTAAGGCGACAGATTCGAAATCTGTTGGGGTATTCCCACGTAGGTTCGAATCCTGCCGACTACGTTTATAATTGTTCAGGTAAATGCATGTTAGTTTTACTATAAATGTTCTTCGTAATTCATGATAAATTGTGGTTATTGAGTGTTAACGTAACTTTTTTTAATCTTAAACAATGGAAGGGTATGCCTGTACGTGTAGTCGTGATGGAGTGGTTAAGACAACTAGAAATCCGGTGTCGTATGACCCTGTAGCTTCGAATACTGCTCAGCAAGCTTGCAAGCCTTTACCTGAATAGTTTTACAAGCCTATCGAAAGGTTTAACATGTTGAGATATTGAATCATGCAAAAGACAGACCTCCGAATGCTAAATTCAGTAACTTTGTACGTGAAGGGAAGCGTATAAAATTATTTCAAGTGTCTCTGTTGCTTTGTAATCATGTAGGGAATCACCTTGCTGAAATGATTATATGAACTGAATTGATAGGAATAATGCATTGAAAAGTAACCAGAGAAAAAGCTTTTCAAGCTTCCAATTAAGAAAACGAGAAAGAAGAGGACTCTTTTAACCCTTTTTAGTACGCATCCGACTTTTGAATTTTAATTTGCAGAAGCCAAACGGTTTTACAGGTCAAGAGGAGAGGTCTAGGACCACAAAAGGTTAAGAAAAATATATCGAAGAATAATACGTGTCGGAATTTGTAACACCGCGTTCAGGTGAAATGGGATTGTAACTCAGTAGTCGAGCATTCGGCTGCACATCGAGAAGTTGTTGTCTCAATCCCGACTGCTCACTGTTACACTTCTACTCAATCATTCACAACTTTTTGATTTACACCTAATTTTTCATCCCGACGTGACAAGCAAAAGAAGAATAAACAACGAAACCTATAAAATGATTCACTAAGTCAACGTTTTGGTGCATAATTTTCGTTCAATTCCTGATTATGCTCTCAAATTTTTTTCTTTAAATTGTTGGATAGGACTTTTTGACATTATATAATGTTCATCGGTTGAAACGCGGGACGTGCGCAGGTAGTTGTGGCCGAGTGGCTAAGGCGACCGACTCGAAATCTGTTTGGGTATGCCCGCGTAGGTCCGCATCCTGCCGACTACGTTGGTGGACATTAAACGTCAGGTTATTTCTACTAGGTACTGAAAAGATTAAGACAATGAGATATTGAATTTAAGTACAAGGCAGGTATATGAATGTCAAATTCAGCTGGTTAATACGTTATGGGTGATAAAGCAATCACCACAGTGCGTACAGTGTTTATTTGAATGGCGAGATAACGTTGCACTAGAACGTTCCAAGAAAAAGACTTTTCCACTATTCAATTTCTAAAAGGAAAGTTAGTAGAACTCGTTTGAGAAATATCCCCAAATAAGACTAGTCGTAATTTGTCAGTTTTCCCTGGCGAATGCGGGGACTAGCTCAGGGGTAGAACGTTCACCTTCAGTTCGAGAGGCCGCTGTTTCAATCCGGATCGTTCCATGTCGAACGTTTGTGAATTATTCCTGACTTATGATTTAAGGTGGATTTTTCATAAGAATAAGAAAAGTAAAATACGGACTGATTCAACCAATGCTTTACAGTATCAATTTTCATTTAATATTTTATGATTTTATTATTTTCCATAAATTGTTTTGATTGTCAACGGAATTGTTTTTTTTAATACTTCTTAACTACTACTTTTTAATAATTAGACGACGGAAGGTTCGTAGCGTAATTGTAGTCGTGGCCGAGTGGTTAAGGCGGCAGACTCGAAATCTGCTGGGTTATGCCCGCGTAGGTTCGAATCCTGCCGACTACGTGTGCAAACTTTTAGCTCCCAAGTCATTTATGCTGGGCTATCAAAAGGTTAAGATATCTAGATATTGAATTAAAGGGAAAGACAGTGATTTGAATACTAAATTCAGTTACTTTTTACGTGACAGGAAGGCTATGGAAATATTTAATGCCTCTCTATTTCCTTGTAACCGTATGAGACATTTTTCTGCAAGCTTTAACTGTACAGGTTATTACCAGGTTAGGGATGATGCATGAAAACGTGACCATAAAACCTTGTTCCAGTGTTCAATCACAAAAACGAGAATGCGCAGAACGCTTTTAACTCTCCCTAGTCCGAGTTTTATTTTTACTCTGGGAAAGGCCAGACGATTACACCCGTCAAGAGTAGACGTCTCGGAGTGGAAAGTATAAAATAAAACATATTCCGAAGAATAAAGTCATCTTGAGAACTCAAGATATGAGTCAATGCAAGATAAAACTATTGTTGAAACTGTGATATTTCGACTTTATTCCAAAGTCATCTTCAGACAGAATGATAATTACAAAAAACATGCCAGAGTCTACATGCCGACCGTTGTCTTCACAAACGCCTTTCCGAACATTTTACTCAACATAACACCAGTGCAGTTGCCCAACACTTTCTCGAATGTGAACACGCTCACTTCATTAATGACTTATACGATCAGTACGACCGACTAAATGACCTTCCCTTTTCTTCTAACACATCTACCTCCATTAAAAATTTAATCTTTAATAACTATAAAATTCTTTATACCAGTAAGTCTACTAACACCAATAAACTTCTAATAATTGAAGCACTCCACATTAAGTTTAATAAACCTGAGCTTAATTCTGGGCTCAAAGCTAGCAAAGAACTCAACCTTTTTAATTAGATATTATGCACACTTGTTATCAGTTAGCCCAATTGTTCTATTCACGCTCAACCGCTTTATTAATGGTGGTGAGAACTTCTAATTAGCACTTAGCATCTCAACATCTCAGCATGTAAATTAGGGATTACCGGTAGTGTTTCCTAATTCTGTCTCGATGATGTCATCACACCTCCTGTATATAGACTCTGGCATGTTTTTTGTAATTATCATTCTGTCTGAAGATGACTTTGGAATAAAGTCGAAATATCACAGTTTCAACAATAGTTTTATCTTGCATTGACTCATATCTTGAGTTCTCAAGATGACTTTATTCTTCGGAATATGTTTTATTTTATACTTTTTGAAGTTGTCGGCTGGTCATGGTTTTCGGAGTGGAACGGGTTATCGAAAAATAAAAAGAAGTTAGTAAATATCGTAAAATAAGACGGACCCATACAAGTAAGTCTGATCCACCGGTTTCGAAGCGTGACTCACCTGTAGGAAAGGAGTTACGCTTCTTTGGCAATAACGCTTATATGCCAATGGAGTGGTCGTTTTTCCAATTCTGACCGTGCCTGGAA
Source organism: Heliopora coerulea (assembly GCA_030142905.1). NCBI lineage: Eukaryota > Metazoa > Cnidaria > Anthozoa > Scleralcyonacea > Helioporidae > Heliopora > Heliopora coerulea. The sequence goes on along the minus strand of JASJOG010000008.1, from coordinate 2,495,623 downwards.
AACGTCTTCTCATTCATTCGAAATTTTTGATTGTTTCATCATGTGTTTTTTCATCCCGAAGTGATCAGAAAAAAAGAGCGGATAAAGAATTCTATAAAATCATTCAGTCAATGTTTTGGTGCATAATTTTCTTTTAATACCTGATTATTGCCTGAAAATTATTTCTTTAAAATGTTGTAAGCGATTGTTGAAAATGCCCATGTCTATCGGTCGGGACGTTGGACACGTGAAGGTAGTCGTGTACGAGATATTTAGGCGACGTGCAGGAATGAAATCGTTTGGGTTGTCTCCATGCATGTTTGAGTTCCACTACCTATATGTTTGTATCTACTTGTTTCTGTTCATTTTCACTACATAAAGAAAATGTATGAGAAACTGACGAGAAAAAAGTGCTTTGGCCGCGTCCTATCACTAAAGCGAGGGTTGGTAGAAGTCTTTTAAAAAATACCATAAAAAGACGAAGCAAAATTTTGTAGTTAATTTAAACAATGGCTGTTGATAAATCGATCGAAACTTAGAGGGCATTAACTTGGTGTAGTCAATCGTTGAAAAAGATCCAAGAAAAGACCGCAATCCACACGTTATGGTAGCTCAATGGTTAGAGCCTCTCGTTGGTAATCAGAAGGTTACGGGTTCGATCCCGGTCTGGGGCTCAGAATCGTTTTTCTGAGATAAGAGCTGGAAGAACGTTTTTCAATCATTCGGGATATCACCAAGCTCCCACATTTCCAACATGTCGAACGCATACATCAAAAACGTCAAACAGTTCAGAAAAAAAAGGTAATTCAGTGCAATAATCAGTGCACTGCTCTTAAACTAGTCAGATTCGAGAAATTTTTTCATGTATATTATTAGTATACTTAAATTGATTCTCAGTATCTATATACAGAAGATTTTTGGAGTTTTTTCAGGGCTCGGTAACCTTTGTTTTTTGATAGCCATGGACGTATTCCACAAACAACATGTAACGTTTCTTTTATATAGGAATCCTTACCATGCTTTCGTATACAAATAATTAAAAAATTGCCATGCTAGTCTTAGGAAAATGTTGACGCAAATTTAAGTCCTAAAAGTACTACTCTATTTCTACCTTTAAATCTCGTCCTCTAATTTAAAATACTTGTTCTACCTTATCAAATTTGGCGAATCTTCCATCAAATCATTAGCTGAAATCTTACTCTCACAAAGTCCTGTTTTTCGTAAATAAGAAAAATAAAGCACGGACAACAGGTGCTATTTTAATGAAAACAAGTTATAACACTCCACTTTATTAATCATAAGACCTCTTACATGATTTATAGTTAGCAACGTAGTTTTTATGGTGAACACTTTCTCTCGAGTGTATGTGCACTAAATTATTTCACATGAAAATATAATTACATAAGCTAGTTATTGCATATAGAGTATCTATAACTACTTTCATTTTAACTCTTTCTTGAAATTATTCAATTCGGAAACTTGGAGGACGGGTACTAATAAATTGAATGCATCCTGAATATGAGAGGAGCTATTTGAGCACTCAAGGTAAACCTCAGTGATAACTGGAGTTACACTGTCATTGTCTTTAGGGTCGTCAACAGCTGTGTTCAGACAGCGAGCGTAATTAGCGGAGAAACTTGAAATCCTACTGGTTACAACTTTTGTCAGTCTATGAAGGTGAATGGCACGATCTTGAGCAGTCACAGTCTCCTCTTCCGGTTTTGCCAGTAATATCATCTCAGCGACTTTTCGAAAAACTTCGATTGACCTGGCCGTGATATTCGCGAGGCTAGCTATAGCGTGAGAATAAATATCATCAAGAGTTCGGCTACTGCCCATGACTTTCTGCTCCTTCACACACTCCTCCAGCCATTCACTGATAGCTTGTTCCCTTTGATTTAGTTTATCGGGGACAAAAGCAAGATTTAGAGCCATTGCACATTTGCCAATTTCTTCAGCAAATTCTATGTCCTCTTTTTCGCCGACATCGTCTTCGCTCTGACTGTCTTTTACAAACACGTTTTCGATATCTCGCAACTTGGTTTTTAAATTTTCAAGATCATCTTCGAACATATCAATCAGCATCGACTCAACCTTGAACGAAAGGTGCTGATTTGTCATTAAATTTAACACTTTACTGCTTTATAATACAGTTCCCCAACCTGTGTTGAAATGTTTCGTGATTCAGTTAACTGAATGCACGTGTTTCGTGCACTTCACAAAAACACAAAAATACTAGCGAAATTTAAGTTACAGAAACAAAGTTTCGATGTCTTGATTAGTTTATAGTGCACCTAATCCCAAAATTCCAAAAAATTTACTCCTAAAAGGCTACACATTTGCGAGAGAAATATTTTGTCCATTTTGTTTTACTTTCCAAAAATTTTAGCATTGAATTATCCCACGCAGCTATAAAGAAACACCACCGTTTTGATGCACAAACAAGTTTGTGCAGGGTATGACTGACGGTATGACGGGTATCATGGGACTGTAAGTGAAGTACGCTAAGTTTACTAGCAGTACTTATCCAAAAAATGACACAATGAGGTACTGACATTTCGAGCTGAAGTCCATTCCCAGAATAAAATTTGACATTTTCCCCTGATGAAGGGTTTTCGTTCGAAACATCAGTATTTTGACACAAAATGAAGATTAAAGTGCAGCTCAGAATGTAATGTGGTCACACTAAGGAATTTTAAGAAGATATCGATCAGGAAGATATGAGCCCCGCTCGAATTTAGACCTGGGCTTTTATCTTCACTTTGCGTCCACGATTTCTGCCCGGTAAATCTCTAGTGAACATCAGAACTGTGTTCTCTTATTTTTTGGCGAAGTACTTCCTTTAAACATTTTCTATTATGTTATGAACTGCCTATGCAGCGCTCCACGAATGACTAAGTAGACGTAACAAGATAATGATAAACGTTAGTGACGTCGTCCTTTTTACATGGTCAAGTGAAATTGGTCTGCATCCCAATCGGAGTTCCAGGAAGTGTATTGAAGTGTTTGCCACGGGAGAAACGGGGGAAAAATAGCAGAGCTTTTCTTCACAATATGATTGACGAGGTAAAATGAAAACATGAAGATGACATAACTTCTGGACTTCTGATCATTGTTTGGAAAAAAGTAGCTGGAAATGCTTTTGTGCACGGACGGTAAAGTTACTGGCCAGCCGTTGTTAACAGAAAATTAATTTTAAGAATACTTAACAGTAGCGTGGCTAGGATTAAAATTTTGGGGAAGCCACAGAGAATCACAGGGAGCACTCCTTGAAAGGATGTATCACCAAAATTCGTCATATTTTCTACGTATTAGGTTTAAAATTTTGGCCCTCACTATAACCAGGGATCCAAGCCCCTCAATGCAGAATGAAGATATGGAAATAACATCTGAAAAGGAAAATCTCCACAATTACCTTAATGGCGTGCTACTGATGTCGGTAATAGGCACAGAAGCGCATTCATTGCCAGAGCTTGACCTTCGGTCGTTTTAGCCAGTGTCACCTCCATGATATCATTCAAAACGACCGAAAGCTCTGGGTCACGTGATTCATGTATGAACTGACTTAACCGGATAAGCCAATTAGAAACAAGTTTAGGAAAGAAACTCACGTGAAATTTCAATAATTCAAACAAGACACATAAAATTCTTAGTTGAATATTAAGGTCCGATATTCTGAGGGGAATCTATGAAAGGGGGACCCACGCACCTCAGCCCCTCCATGGCCACGCCACTGGAATACTATGATGACGACATTATAAACTGAAGGGCTCAATGCATGTGGCAAGGTCACGCAATTAAAGTGTCACTTAGTTCTTACCTTCCCTTCGCATTCTCTAGAAAGGATCTCTAGAGCTTCCAAATGCGCGAGACCTTGACAACGGTCAAACTCATCATTAAAATTTACTTTCTCTAAAACTTCTCGCTTTTTCCGTTCCGTAGCTTCCTTTGTGCTATTCTCTTTAGCTTCACGTAAAACCTGTACAAGAAAGTGTAAAAAAGAAAAAGAAAATTAACAGAACGCGGTTACAGAACTTCATATGTCAATCACCAGTAACATATTCGTGTTGACAACATGTGAACCACTGGTTAACTGACCTTATATTGAGATGCTTAGGATTATAAATAAGTATGTAAAATAAAACGTTAAGCTTTGGGAAACAAAAGCAATACAAGTCAAGGTCACTAAAATCCTTTAGGTCTTAGTAAAGAGGTATTTAGGACAAATCGTCAGCAGAGCTTCTGGCTGTATGTCTGTTAAAAATCAAATTTACGCTGCGTTTTACAAACGTGGAAGCCGTATCCTCTTTTACCTGCTGGATACATGTACTAGACGTGTTCATACCAAACAGAAAAGCAAACCTGAGAAAGTGTTGGTTTCTGAAACATGTTTCGCTTGGAACGAAGTCCCGGATCTCCTTCAGTAATAACATTCATCGTTTTTTTTCCGATCATTTCCAGAGCATCTATCCCTTCTGTAACCAACTCTAGTCCCTTGGTTTGTACAGCGTTTGACAGAGATGAAAATCCCCAGGAAGACAAGAAAGACTCAAACTCAACTTCAACATCAGCCTCTAAAAACACGGAAAGCAACAGAGATGTAATTAAAGCTAACATGACAGATTACATGTATAACAACGTACTGTACGAGATATAAATAAAGTTCTTTGTCCCCGAGGTTCGTTGAAGGCTATTGCAGTTTGTTAAGGGTTGACTTTAGAGGATGCTACTGTTCGTCGGTAAAAATGAAGAGATTTCGTTCTCGACAACCGAAATATTGTCTACGGGATACTGCCTTAGCTAACATCTAGTAGATAACTCCAGTCAAAAGACAAGTGTGTATTATCAGAGTTTCAAATGTCAATCTTCATACTGTAGTACTTCGATCGTACTCAGATATTCTGACTATGGTCACTCGATCGCACCATCGTGAGAACCTAATCAGAGCGGAATTACTAAATTTCTGTTTCCTGACAGAATGGGGACAGAAAATAGTTAAATTGATCCAGATCAAATCTTATTTTAAGCTCAACGAACATAATGTTTTAAAAGTCAACTTCATTTAACAACTTTTTTGCATCAACTACTTTCCGCTCTAGTCTTTCTATTAATCATGGTGGTTGGAAATCAAATTATAGCAGACCTCCAATAAAAACCCACCAGCCATTTTTAAAAATAATCTTAAAGCTATGTTAGTAATAAGTAACCATGCGAAGCTTCATTTTGATATTCATTTATATTAAGGACATGCCTAATCTTAACAGCCGGAATTTTGGGTTCCTGGATCCTAGCAACATTTATTAAAATGCGAGTACTGACAACATACAGAAGTCTAAACAACAATTACTATAGCAAAAGAAGGGAACTACAGTAAACTCATGGGTTCAGTTGCCCCACAAGAGTTTTCTAATCAGTCTTCCCAAACTCAGCCTAACTCGGTTACCAAAATGTAAACTTTACACGAGACTTAACCTTTATTAAGAGGAATTTTGACATACAGTCAAGCTTCACACAATTTTCAATTGCCATAATATCTTTAGGATAACGTAAAAACTGACTAAGAACTTTTTCCATCGTAAAACCACTAACATGAACACTTTGAACAGTATAACCCATTCCCATCAGGATGTCTCCCTTTGACGAGTAAAATCGTCCGACGCAAGCCAGAGTAAAATAATAGAAGACTCATCCTACCAGGAAAGAGTTAATTAACTTTATAGAGTAATTATTTCCATGATCTTGCTTACCAGAGTCTTTGCTGCTTCCTTCAACGCTGTCTTTTTCAGCTCTTTCAATTTGGATGCTCCTTGGCTCAGTTATAATGACTTCTTTTTCATCTTTGGGAACCACTTCCTCTAATTCACCTGGTTCAGGAATTCCGAGGGTTGATTCAACTTTTTCAATAACATGAGACAAACTGGATGTGACAGATGCTGTTGCTTGGTTGAAGACAGTCCCCCATGCTCCCCAACCCCAGCCACTACTTGTACCACCTTCCGCTACATTGCTCATGTTATTAACTGTACTCTTGTCACCACTCTCACGCTCTGGAGATTGCCTAGAAATGTAAAGAAAATACAATCCAGTACACAACAAGCACTTGAGAGCGGAATACTTCAATAACATTAGTTATTTAAATCAGTTTAGAAGGAACAATCTTGCTTGCCGCTTGTTGTCGTTCATGTAACCACATTATCTAATGATTTCAATAACTTGAAACTTCTAGGAATGCAAGAAAGGTTTGCAGCATGAAGTATTTGGCCAAATTGGGGATAACTACTTTCCAGTGAATCATTTTACCATCCTGATGGGCAACAGAATACAAGTAGTTAACTTCAAAGAAAATGGTAAAAATTTAGTTTTTGCGACATCTTCTGAGATTATATCACTAAATATACACTATATATTAACATAAATTTCAAAATTCTTGAACCAGCAAGTACATTCTGACACAAGTACGCCAATTGTCCCCTTCTTTTACTTTGGCCATTTTACCCATGGGACCAACTACAGAGTCTAACCCTAGTGAACACAGCTCTGCATCAGATCTTTACCAGTTCAACCAGTGTTCCTTTAGGTAGCAGCGTGAGGTAAATGGCACTAAAAATTCGGATTAGATGATACTCTCAGGAAGATCAGTTGTTGATCAAGCTGAAAGTGTACCCTAAAGAGGAACTTGGGATATGGAAAGGGTCTGTGATGACCAACAGAGAATCAGGAGCAGGATTTTCAAGGTGGTCAATCATTTCTCAGCAGGAACCAGACCAAATGTAAATCAAATGTAAATCTGAAAATAGTCACAAGAAGCCCTTCTAACAGCCCACCAGGTTCTAGCCATGAACTAAGTCACTCATTCTAGCACCCAATTAAATTGCTTTGATCTGTTAGTTCAATGCAGTAGCTCCCAGTAAATTGTGGAACCTGGAGTTTTGTTTTTTTGGGTTTTTTTTATTTTCTTACACAGATGCAGTTTTTTCCTTATGCAAACTAGTTTCAAGTCTATGACCATGAGGCATGTGAATATATGTACTTGTGGCAACTGAAGGAAGATTAAACTTAACTGGTAAAGGTGAAGCTTTCTTCTGGAAAGAAAGGGTTGTTAAGGAGATGAGAAGGGGGGAATTGCTAACTATGGTGTAATTGCCTTCAATTTAGTTCACACCAGCCAAACTTCACTAGCAGTTACTCATCTTGTTTGTTACTCGTCATTTCTCAAACATCAACTGATGACCTCTGGTATTTTGCTGCAAATTTACAGGGAATATCCATCAAACTGTTTATGTAATTAGGTATCCTGGATTTTTGACTAAGGGCCAATTCATACACCAAAGTGAAAAAAAAATTCAGATTGATTGTAAGTCATCATGGAGTCCCTGTTGACATTGCAGCACAAGTTAGCAAGTTAATTCACTGGTCACTTGCTACAAGTTTCTTTGTTCGATGATATCTCACTGCCTCATCTAGAATCCAAACAATAATGAAATACACAACAAACAGTCCTTAAGTACAGGTACTGTATGTTATTATTGGGCACTAAATCAGCTCTCAAAATCTTGTCAGGCATACTGACCAGTGACTATTATCAGTAACTGGTTGGTCAATTCAGTTTTCTGGGTTGTCAAAGTACTGGGTACACATTTAATTACCAATGACACATTGTAAACAGTGAACCTGACATAGGTCAGCCAGATACTGTTAAAGTACTGACTATCTCTTGAAATTTTGTGGCATGAGCATGTCTAGGTCAACATATCCAGGCATACTGATACATAATAAGTCATTAAAGCAGACTTTGTGACCTGTCCAGCTTAATTCCAATATTTATACAACTGCATTATTGCATTCATGGTTGCACTAACTAAAGATAACTACTGGGGAAGATCAAGAATTTTTTTTTTTTCTTTTTATGTTAGCCAAAAATTCGGTCCTAATATTTCAGGGCTATGCCCCAATTTGGAGTTTATAAACTTTTAAGACTTATCACCAACCTCAATATCATATTAACCATATACTGTTTGTAATATAATCAAATAATTATTGCTGTACAAGCATTTACCTAATGTAACACTTGCAGATCTGAAAGACAGAAACATTTACAGATGAGTATAACTAAGTGACTAATGCAATTATTTGACTACTGTGCAGTACCACCTCTAATGAAACTTAACTATTTTTGAGGGTCATGTTCAAGCATTTTGCAAGTGAGAAACAAGCAAGAACCAAGAACTTGATAGGTCTTTGACAGTCACTAAAATCTTGCTTCTCAATCCTTGAAATAATTGTGGCAATGGTGAAATACATGTGAAGCCTTGAGAGATGCTCTCAGATCTCTCAAGCTTCAAAATAAAATCATGCCTTGAAGAAATCTTTGCTTAACACTAGTCATAATAAAACAGATTTTAATGCCAAGATTTGGCTGATAAAAAGATTGGCATTTGAATCAACATTACTTCAAAGCCTTAATTCAGCAAATCCATTGACTAAATATGGCTGAGCTGATGGCAAACTTCACCAACTCAGCCACTGAACTTCTTGTGAAACAAAGCATTAAGTTTGACTTGACAGACATTTGCCAAGTGAACTGGGCCTGAAGTATCTTGAAAATTGGAATATGAATCAAAGTTATAAGATCAACTTGTGCCAAATCAACAAGAAGCAGTTTGTATTACACTGTAAATAGTGATATACTTGTAGCCATGACACACTCACATGAACACATTCAAGAATTGCACTTCCTTCTTGAAAATATTTGTGATTCTCGAAAATTTCTCGAAAATTAACTGTCTGTTTTCTCTATCTTTGCTTGCTCCTTGCTCAAGCTCAAATTGCACTTGATTCTTGAGATTAAGTTTCATTACAGCAGTACTGTACACCTAAGTCCAACAATGCTACAGTACATGTTGCATCTTTTCTTACTCTGGCACTTCTGGGTTAATTATGACTGCACACTTACATGTGCAGTATATATTGATGAATATTAAACCATGCAGACAACCTAGAAGCTATGAAAGTATGGGTGGTATTGTCATTTATAATTTACTGATATGTTATACTGTCTGAAAGTATGAATAAACTGACTCATCCTGAAAGCATACAAATCTGGCAATACACTCTGTTGAATGTCATTGACATAAATTTTCTTATTTACATAATATGTTGACAGTTGAAACTTTGTGATGAAAAACAAAACTCCAAACAGTAAGTAAAATGACACTTTTATACACAAAGGACCATATACATGTAACATGAAAATGTGAAACCATCTCAATGAATCTACTGTATAATATTTATTTATCAGTAGCAGATCAATCCCTGATCAACTGATGCTTGAATTACCAACAGTAATTACAGCATTTGTTTTCATTAAATTGTAATTATGGTAATATTTCAATAACAATGAGACTGAACTAGTATGATTACAATTACAGTAAGTGTAAACTAGGCTTGCTAACAATAATTGCAAAGAACAAGAGGAAAGAATTTTAAAGTCATCAAGGAATGCAGTATGTCCAGTTTTGGAAAGATATGGTAAAATACTGGGTGGGGCAGCAGTGGCATTATTGAGCTGCTCGGCCCACATACAATGCACTACAGCATTGACACTTGAAAGAATAGACAACACAAGGTCTCAAACTCTTAGGAACCTTGACCTTAAAGGTAAAAAATGAGGAAAGGCAGAGGAGAAAACACTGGAAATTTGTTTATGGATTTGGAGCAAGTGGATACCAGTAAAAGGTAAGCAGAAATAAAGAACTTTTTTGGGAACAGTATGTACCAAAGGTTTAGCAAAGAAAACCTTATCTAAAAAAATGCTGACACAACCATCAAAAAGGTGAGTAGGGTAGCTGTTTAACCTGAAGATCTTCTTGAAAGTTTCAAGTTCCTTATGGAAATTTTCATAATTGGAGCAAACATTGAAAAAAATTATGGAGCAATGATAAAATTAAACCTCTTTTAAAACAGAAAGGGATAAAACTGTGAAAATTAGTAAATAAATCAGTAGATCATCCAAGTTTTTTATTCATGAAGAAAGAACTCAGTGCTTTAAAAGGTTTAAAGGATGATCACAATATTGTCATAGTCAAACCTGATAAAGGGAATGGAGTGCTCATCCTCAACAGAGATGGTTACAATAAGAAGATAGAGGATATCCTCGCTGACTCTTCAAAGTTCAAATGCATTGCTGAAGATCCTGTCAAATTAACAATCCAATAGGAGAACAAAACCAAGTATTTCCTGCGTTCTCTCAAGAAATCCAAAGCCATCTCTCAAACAACTTATGAAAAACTTTACTCATCTGGCTCTCAAATTGGAATTCTTTATGGCCTACCTAAAACACACACAAAAACAATGTCCCCCTAAGACCAATCCTTTTCTCCATAGACACTCACTCTTATAAGATTGCTAAATTTCTCATTCCTTTCCTTTGTCCCATCTCTTCTGGTATGTACACTCTTATTGACTCGTTTTCTTATGTTAAAGAGCTACTTAACTTGAACCTTGACTCTCAACATTTAATCACAGCCAGTTTTGACATCTCTTCCCTTTTCACCAACATTCCACTTGATGAAACCATACATATAATCACCAATCATTTATTATGTAACTGCATGCATTATCATGGTTTTTCCTGTGACCAACTCATCAAACTCCAAACCTTTGCTGTCAAAGATTGTCATTTTTAATTTAAAGGGCCCCTTTATGAACAGGTCAACAGTGTGGCTATGGGATCTCCACTTGGCCCCCTCTTTGCTGACATCTTTGTGTTTTCATGAGGAAATGTGGATTGAGAACTGCCCTTCAACTTCTAAGCCATCCTTTTATAGATGTCACATCGATGATTGTTTTTTGCTTTTCCACTTGCCTAAACACATTCCTTTAATTCTCAATTACAGTACCTCAATCAACAGCATCCTAACATCAACTTTACTTTTTAAAAATGAACCTAATTCCTCTCTTCCCTTTCCAGACATTCAAATCATGCACCAGAATAGCCCTTTCTCAACTTCTGTTTACCACAAATCATCTTTAACTGGATTATTTACTAATTTTCACAGTTTTATCCCTTTCTGTTTTAAAAGAGTTTTAATTTTATCATTGCTCCATCATTTTTTTCAACATTTGCTCCAATTATGAAAATTTCCATAAGGAACTTGAAACTTTCAAGAAGATCTTCAGGTTAAATGTCTACCCTACTCACCTTTTTGATGGTTGTTCCAGCATTTTTTTAGATAGTTTTCTCTGCCAAACCTTTGGTACATAAAGTTTCCAAAAAAGTTCTTTATTTCTGGTTACCTTTTACTGGTATCCACTCGCTCCAAATCTGCAAACAAATTTCCAGCATTTTCTCCTCTGTCTTTCCTCACCTCAACATCAATTTCATTTTCCACCCAACCAGACATCTTTCTCACTTTTTTACCTTTAAGGACAAGGTTCCTCAGGGTTTAAGATCTCATGTTATCTGTTCTTTTAAGTGTTAATGCTGTAGTGCATTGTGTGTGGGTTAAATAGCTCACCATCTACACACACGAGTCTCAAATCATTTACGTGTCTCTGCCATTACTGGTAAAAAATGTGCCACTACCACCTCACCCAGTATTTTACCATATCTTTCCAAAACTTGCCATACTGCATCCCTTGATGACTTTAAAATTCTTTCTTCTTGTTCTTCGCCTTCAGAACTTCTCGTAAGAGGAGGCCTCTCAATTTCCAAAGTTAAACCCTCTTTGCTTGGCAATCTCAGCTCCATTCCCTTGTCTTTGTTCTAATTTTCTCTTCTTTATTTTCACTACTACATAGTTTGTAATTTGATACCTTCATTTATTTATATATATTTGCTTTTTTGTAATAGTATTTCCCACACTGATGATGTTGTGAGATGTGACAAAATGTTAGTTAGTTTAATAAATCTTATCTTATTCTATGGCTTTGTTCTGTGTTTTTTGCTGGGCATTGATATTCATACTGAGACTTGCTAACATAGTCTACGAATTTAATTATGTTAAAACTATTTGAAGTCAAACATCTTCCTTAACAAATGAGAGATGCAGCAAATAATTGAATATGTGACCATTTTTCCAACATCACAGGTTGGAGCAAAAGGACTGTGGTTATGTTTAGACCATCTCCTAAGCACCCCTAATTTCAAATACCTATTGATGAACCTTTCATGATGGACCTCATTATCACAAAAAGTGAAACCCAGTTTTTAACAAAGTTTTTTCAAAGGTTATTCAAACTGTATAAATATGTTTGGTCAAGAATTTTTTACTATTTGGACCAGAACTGTAAACTATTGACTGTTTACCGTATTGTTACTAATGCTATAGAAGACTGATTTCAAGTCAGTAATGAAAGTCCATCAGAAACATAGTAAGATGTTTCCGCTTTTCAAAATCAGACTCAAACATCCAGTTGTGGGAGGGGGCAAATCGCTCTTCAAAGGAAAAATGATCCGCTGTAGTACCATTATTCCAATGATTACGGGTCAAATATGTCACCCAAACCTGTACAACGACGTTCGATTGTTCAGTTTAGACTTAAAGGTTCCCACGTTGAGAATGTGCCATCTTACCTTTTTAAGTCTTCACCTGTTTCCATCGAAGTTGTATCAGTCTGACATTCCTTTGCATCATCCATCTCTTTAAGTTTACTTTTGTCTGCACAAATATCACGATTTTCTTCCAATGATACAGATGAAAGATTTGCATTATTTTTATTGGGTGATGTTTCATTGTCATCACTGACGCCCAAACAACCTTCCTTGATTAAGGTATCGCTCTGGTCCATGTTTTTGTGTGCATTAGTATCAAACACGTTTCTATCAGTCTCGCTTTTGCGAGATGAATCAGCATCTGATTCATTTACTTTTTGAGTTTCTATTGAATCCGTTGTTTGTACAGCAGATCCTGATAGAGTGTTTCCTTTTTCTTTGCCATCTCCTTCATCAGCACTTTCAAAATCCTCTTCTCCATCACTACTTGCTTCGCCAGAATCCTTGTTTAATTTATTACTGGTGTCCATGATCCTTTTTCAGTATAAATTAAAAGCCATCCATCTTGAGTTTTGTTGTTTCCACGTAGGCACGTTGGCGAACGGACTCCGACTGTAATCGCCAATCATCGTGAAATGATCGACTTGCTTCTAGTCAATTCCAGTTCCCGACGACTCGCGCTTCAAGGTTTCGAATAGGTAATTTGTACTGCTTCAACGATAACTTCATACGTTTTTGTGTATCCTGTTGTTGTGTTTTCGAGACTGGTCGGTAATTCTAGATTTTTGGATAACAGAATTGCATCAAATCAGTCGTTGTCAAGGAAAGTGAGCCAGTGGATAGAAGATGTCGGAAAATACACGATACGAACGGGTACGTCATGTAATTGAGCTTTCAACTTTGTTTTATCGTTGTGCTTCGATTGGAATACGTAACCAAGCGAATTCGGAGCGTAGACTCTTAGAAATAATGTTCTTTATGAAATTAATAATATCTCTTTCGTTTACTTTGGTCTTGAGAACGTATTTAAGTCTAGTTTTGTGTCCGGCCTTGGCCTATTTTTAAGGACACGATCAAATCTACCACATCCTCTTTCTGAACTGGACCGACAATATGAAGTGTACTTCTTTGAAAGTAGTAATCTGAAAGACTTCTCTGAGCAGTGCAAAGATCTGTTGAGTTTTCTAACTCTAACAAAAATGTTCAGAAACACTAAAGTAAAAAATTTAGAACTGATCAGTAATACTGATGAAAATTCAGATCTAATTCGGTGAGCAACAGTTTTCTTTGGTTTTATATTTTTGGTTCTCAATATGAATTGCGTTGTTTTTGTCCGACGCTAATTGAGAATTGGGCAGGACTAGTAAATGTGATGAATTTAGTCAGAAGTGGCCCACTTGAACATGAGTTAGTTTTATTACGCATGTACGTTCCCTCTCGGTGTTACCGTAGGGAGAGCTGTTTTAACAATGCGGTCGTTCTGTTCTTGTTGGAGGTGTGTTGGTTAAAACGAACAATTTAATTTTGTTAGTGGCCTCAATATTCCAAATTTGAAGCATTTGTACGCATCAAGAACAAGAACGTAAAGTCATTATGACACTCGCATCATTTTCTAAAGGCCGAACTAAAATTTATTCCCTGGCCAGCGAGACTTTTCACATAAACATACATTTTCAGATGTATGAAATATTTTTATGGCCTTGGAAACACCAAAATCTTTCTCGACTAACTACTTTTGGTTCCAGACTCAGTTAACCAGACTCAGTTCCACTACAACTTCTATATACTAGTAAATAAATGTAACAAGAACAAACGGCGATGTGATTAAAGTGCAATCACTGTATTAAGCACATTATGCACATGTATGCAGTAACTGCAGTCAACTTAACTGTCCACGTTTACCTGCCGTTAATCACGTACAGCATTGCGTCTAATGACAGCATGCTGAATTGTCAACTAAGAATGTATCTGATCACTGGCTGGATTTTGGCTTGTGATGTAATATTTTTGAAGCTGAATAATGCTTTTGCAGACATAATAAAAATAACGTACAAACAGCATTAGATAATACATGTAACAGTGTAGAAAGGAAGGTCCAAGACTAAATGCTTTGCTACCATTTTGAAGGTGATAAAAATCCAGAATGTGTTCATAATGAAGTACTGGAAGTTCACTTTCACTTTACAAGATAGATAGATAGACAGATCGTTTAATAAAATTGCCTTGCAACCCGAAGGTTGAATTACACAATTTTTACAATAGTTAAAACAAAATTAATTTAATTATCAAGGTTAAAATTAAGTTTGGAAGTATGAGTTGAATAAAATACAATGCAATTATTTACAAAGCTTAAAAATGTTAGCAGGGATAAACATATTTTTATATTGGTCTGTTCGACATTTGGGTAATACAAACCCAGTGTTCTGCCCGGTATCAGTACTTTGCTTGTTGCTAATTGGTACATGACCCTTAGCCCATGGAGGTGTAAATTGTAGTCAACATGTATGCTGATTCAAATAAATTAAGCTTGCATGGAAAGTCACTGGCAATGCATTGTGTCTTTGTGTTCTTTTCCATTTTCAATTTTTGTTTGTCTCATGATGTGTGAAACAAACAAATGTATATTAATTTCTTGAATATGAGAAGTTAAACAGCCATGCCTAGATTACTAGAGCAGGCAAATACTCTGAATGAAAAAACTATAAGCAGCACAGAAATAAATCTAATACTAAAAACTGTGGTCATGCTGCTTTATGCTGATGTGGATACTACATTAATACTGCAGTAGGCATGCCACAACATCTCTGTGGTAAAAATACAGTTGACCTCAAACAAATTGCCATATCTTTGAACGATTGGGAGTGATGACATTTGGTATTAGAGATCACTGCTGTTTATTGAACTTTGGGGTTGTTCACTTACAATGCAATATGCTTACTGTGAAATAGGAAAATTTTGGAATAATATTATGCTAGAACTCTTATAATTACAATGTGATCTTCCAGAAGAAAGACATGAAAGTTCAAGAATTGTTTTAAGAAGGCATGAGGAGATTAAGACTGGCAATTAGTTTATTACAGTATATTCCCCTTATAAACATATCAAAAGAACAATAAGTGATGTTTCATGCAGTGTAAATTTGTCACCAGGGCTGTTCTGACTCTTGGATTTTTGTGGTTGTTTGGGAGCATTAGGATTGGAGCTAAGTTTACGTTGTTTTGGTGAAGGATCATTTACTAAGCCTTAGTTCTTGAATTTTAGCTGTGTTTCACATTGTGTTAACATGGTTGGGTTTTCTTAAAGCTAAAATAAGAAGGTACTTAAACACAGACATGTAACAGTATTTTAGATGGAAATACAATATGACTTTCTGCTTCTGCTGTATAATTTGACCCATTAAGGGGTAATTATTAGAATTTTACTTGGACTAATGCCAAACAATTTTATTGACCAAAGTTGGTTCATGCCCCTTAATTTGTTAACATGCTACATGTACCAACTCTATTAACCCATTGAGGGGCAAGAGGATGCTTCTGACTAATGTCAGACAGTTTCATTTGGCAAAGTGGAGCACCTGCCCCTTAATAGGGTCATAGAATGTGCTTTGTAATCAGCATTTTGGTAATCAACTCTAACAAGGACTTCATAATTCAAATTGCACCACCAATAACCACCTTTACTTTACTTGTCATGAGAATGTTGCTTAACCCAGTTGAGAAAGGGTAGTATTAAATTTGCTTAGCTAACTGTAAAGCAAGAGTGATCGATGAAACACTTATAGTGTCTTGATTCAATATTACATGTAACACAAGCCAGCTTGACAAAGAGCAGTAACTGAAGATGAACATGTGGTCAACACTGGTCAGATTAAGAACTTGCCTACAGTAGCTACACAACACATTCAGTTTAGTATAAATCTCATGTTAATCTCATACATGTAATGCTCACCTGTATTTGACAAAATCAGAAATTGGGAGAAGAATAGTATAGTGCTGTATGTCACACAATGCAGTTTATTAAATTTGGTTATTAACATCAACCACAGTGAAACAGTGGTCAGAACATAGTGAGACCACAGTGATACCACATCGAGGTCATAGTTGTAAGAAACATAGCAGTTATGCTTTGGTCATACAGTACTATGGTTCAACTGTGATCTGTCACATAGTTGGTTATTTCTGAGCAGTACTGTATGTCTGCCCAGCTTCAATCTGCTGCTTTGATATATCTGGTTCCTTTAGGCAGGAAGAAAAGTGTCCCCTGCTCCCCCTACTATCTGTAACTTCATCAACACTGTACAATACATGTACATATATGTGTTCCCTGAATATTATAATTATTACCATAGTTTCCAGGCAATTACCCACATGTTATCTGTTAATTTTGCTAAAATACATAATCAGTGTGGGTAGTGCAGGGGTGTGCATAATCTGTCAAATTTTTCAGACCAAGGACCATTGAAATGACTGAACAAGATGTGTGATTCAGCACCATGATGCCATGGCCAAGGCCAAGAGTTCCATTTTCACCTTTTGACATTGGAGGTTGTGATCAAGTCACACAGATTGTTAAATTGACATTTTGAGGCAATTACAATCCAGTAATGTGTAAATGCAATAGTCCTCCATGACTTATATTCTACTGTAACTCGTACAGCATAGGTTAGAACATGAAGTACAAAACAAGAACAACACAATAAAAACAGACTACCCATGCATGGCTTAGTCTCACATTTTCTCTGATAAAAGCTACTTGTAATCTTAAGAAATGTTTTCATCCACTGTACTTTCTTAAAATCTTGTGGTAGTTTAGCCTTTTTACAAATTTTGTAAAGGTGAACTAATATGAGTAACATCTTTCAACATGTAACACAGCATTCTTGCATTTCAAGTTGAATACTGTTGTTGCATGTCTTACTACCTGTTGAAACATTGCATTGTAAGAAAATTCAGTGCAATTGATGACTTGTTCCAGAAGGTAGTAAAATGTGCAGCAATAGTATTCCATGTGCAACACAATAGTGTCACATTAAATGTTTCCAAAATTGTTGCCTGTATTAGTTCACCTTACCTAGCCGCTGTGGGTTATCTGACAATGTGGGTAATACAATGAATTGTTTTTGAAAAAGTAGCATTTCCATCACTGTGCAGGTTATATGCTGTGTGGGTAATCATCCAGAAAATATGGTATATATGTTGTCTCATACCAAAGTGGTGAAATGAATAGTTACAAGTAAATCAGATTGCTGGTCATAATCTCTTATTAATAATTTAAAGAATGTTTTAGAAACAAAATTAATTGTTAAACCCTTTAAACCCCAGATTCTTATAAACAAATTTTAAGTATTATTATTAAATCAAATCAAAATCCTGTTGAAAATCCTGTTGAAAATCTGTTACATACCTGTAAAACCAGTTGATGAATCTAATTTGCATAATGTAAATCTTCAGTTGAATGTATGTATTCCTGAGAGCTAAGTATTTGAGGCAATTTGGCCATCATATGAGAGATGTAAGAAATGTATGAGATGATTGGTGCTAAACAATGGTATAGCCATAGTAACCATATGAATAACAAATATTTTCAATTCAGTAATGAGTACATGACCATCATCAGACAACATCTCAATCTGGGCAGCTTTGATTTGTGAGGTTGAAACTGCTACAGTATGTGCATTGCTATTCCTGATATTCCTGTCACAACTTCAATTTATTAAGCTGGTACATTGTTGATAGATATCAGTTGAATTGCTAAAATAAGGATATGAAGTTTTAGGCTGTTGCCAGCAGGATATTGAACTGGATGATGTTAATTGCTGCTGAAGGCTTATTGACTGACAAAGCGTGCTTTGCTAGCCACTGAGTATAGCCAATGTGAAAAACAGTCATCTGTGAAGCTCTTACTTTCTTTATGATTTACAATATACAGTACCAAGCATTATTACTGGCATTTCAAGGAGAAAATTTTCCCAAAATTAATACTATTCTTATGCTGCAAAACATTTTTGCTAACTCTGTTAGTTGTTATTGTTTTATGTATAGATAGATTGATAGACAGATGGATGTACAGTGTAGATTTACTGTAAATGTAGATATACAGCTAGATATAGATATATATGCAATGGAACCTGTATATAACAGCTCTGTATCAAGCAGTCAATTTTCAAAGTCCTGAATTTTCACCCATACAAATGCTGTGGTTGTTAGCTGTATTGAGTGGCCACCTCTGTTAAGTAGCTATGGTCACCCTTTAGCAGCCCCATGTGCAGCTTATCGAACTGGAAATCCCATACAAGTACACATTTGAAAGCAATTCCTTCTCAATCATATGGCTCAAGGACAAACTAGCTAAAGAGGAATTTCAAGTAAAGCTGGAGGGAAGCAGATTCAAAACAAACAATATTTTTTGTGTCTCATGATTTTGTACCACAGCTTATTGCAGACATCTGAAAAGGACTAATCATAATGAATGGTTAGTTCTTTTTAGATGGTTAGACATTTTAGCTTTGTCATTTCTGTAGTGATAAACAAAACCAGACACAATTTTAAAATACCACATGAAAAGACATGTGGCCTTAGGTTTCCATTCAAGGGTGGCTACTTAATACAGGTACTTTACATTGATTTTACCATCATTTGTTGGGTTGAACTTTATTTCTTACAGTGCTATTTCAGCAAAATTTCAGTTTTAACTGCACGTTGATTGTAAAAACTATGAAATGACAGAATGAGGTGGATTTCATTGTGAACTGTAAGTCACAGAAGTACTGTGTAATAGAGCAGAGGACAATTGATTACACCTTTACATAACTTCATGTTTATTTCACTGCTCCAGTTACTAGTTAGTAACTTTGTTAAAAGCAAACATCTCCTGAAAGAGCATCAATTGTCCTATTGGTAGCTTGAATGAAGTGGTATATGATCATTAAAATTGGCATTTGACCACATCCAGTGAGTGTTTTTAGTGATCCTGTATTAAGCAGCCACCTGTACCAAGCAACCAGTTTCTAAAATCCTAAGGGTGACTGGCTGTTACTGTATATACAGATTCTACCATATATATATATATATATATGTGTGTGTGTGTGTGTGTGTGTGTGTGTGTGTGTGTATGTACTATATATATATATGTATGTATGTATGTATGTATCATAATCTATGTATATATATACACACACACACACTCATCTATATATATATATAGATGTATGTATGTATGTTCCATTTATTAAATGCTGTTATCATCATTTACATTTACTTGTGATTGTCCCTGAAAGAGTCATCCACCCAGTTCTGTTTTATAATGCCTAAACTTGACATTTCTAAACTTCATCTATTTATTTTTGTACTTCACCTTGTTGATTAAAATATAAAATCCAGAATATGGAAATAAATCCTCGTAAAGATCTACAGACTTTCACCCTTATGCTGTAATTCCTTATACTGTAATAATTGGAGTGAAAGAAAAAATGCAAAATCATTATAAACTGTCTATCCCTGTTTTCTTGTGCAGTAAAAGTTTATTGAATCAAAGTGAAATTTGCAATCAAATTCTTTTAAAAAGCATATTTGCAAGCCTAACTCCTGTTATAACTGTTATTAACTAACTCCTATTATTAACTCCTAATCCATGTTGCCCTGATCATTCTTTTGTCAGTTGTAGGGCTGTAGTTACTTGAGAAACTAGTACATAGAAGATATTACACTTTTTTAAAGTTTTTCAAACGTTGCATGATGTTGAACCCCATCCCCAAGAATAATTTCTGTCCCCAGGCTTCATGCTAAAAGCTTCATTGTATAAATAATTCAATAATAATGTTCATGCATTACAGAAGCTGTGTCTAGCACAAGACATTGCTTTACATTCTACAGGGGTTGATCCATGATTTTTTCAATAGGGGGGGTGTTGGAGATTCTAAAAAGGGGGATAGGTGAGCATTGAAGGCATGGGAAGCATCTAGGGGGTTTGGTGGGATGCCTGTTGGAAAGTTTTTTTTTTCCTAATGCCCTGAAATGCTATTTTTTGCATTTTTAGGGCAGTTTTACTGCAAGATATGATCACAAACAGTTACTTTTATAGGCTATTTCATCATTATACACTGCAATCAAGGGAATTGATTTTCAATTACTGTAAATGTTTCAACTGCTTTTATTAGCCCATGATTATGAATGTTTGAAATGTATTATACATTTATAGTCAGTAACCCTGACCCTGATTTCCAAAATTATGGAAACCAACTGAAATGTATTACAAACATTAAATATACATGTGCAGTACATGAGGGGGTTGCAACCCCAGTTACCCTCCACTTAATCTGCCAGCATTCAAGACCTGTAAAATGGGCTTGTCTGCATCTGAAGTGTTATGTCTTATTTCTCTCATATGAATACATATATGTGTATCCCTAATGATTTTATAAAATTTGCTATTTATTGTAATGATTGATTATGTTTTTTTTTTTCAATCTTCTAGTTGTCAGAGTCAGAAAGCAATACTGCAGAGTCTGAATGTGAACCGATGTTACATGATGTAACTTCAACCCCACCACCATCTTATTCACCAAGTAATACAAATCAAGAACAGACAGGTAAACAAATGTCTGTTTATTTGCTATTTGGAGAGTACATTACAAGAGAAAAACCTAAAAATGAACAAACAAATATACAGTATAAAATAGGTCTTGTTGAAAAGGTAATGACATACCCATAGTTGTACAATATCTACACATACTGTAAATTAATTGAACACGTGCAGTTCATGTGCATTGAGGGTACAGGTAGAAGGCCGTGGAATGCCAACCACTAAAGTGGGATAACCTGTTAATCTGTTGAGCTGATTTCAGAATCATTCTCAGAAATATACATGCAAAGAAACTTTTCATGATAATCTGACACTGCGAAAGTCAACTGAAAATTGTTGACTCAAGCAGGATTTGAACTCACACCTTTGGGATACTGGTCTGCTGCTCTACCTTTTGAGCCATCAAGTTGACAGGGACTGGAGGTGAGTTTTATCTAATTTAAGTGCACAAGATATTTTTGCAACAACTTAATGATTATCCATGAGAGGATGTGCAGTCTTTCAATTTTATTTCAGAATCATCCTCAAAGATATGGATGAAGAGGAACTTTTCATGATAATCTCATACTGCTGAAGTCAACTGAAAAATTTTGACTCAAGCAGGATTTGAACTTGCACCTTCAGAATACCAGTCTGCTGCTCTTCTAAAATAGAATTGAAACACTGCATATTCTCTCATGGATAAACTTTAAGTTGTTGCAAGAATATCTTGTGCTTATAAATTAGATAAAACTCACCTCCAATCCCTGTGGACTTGATAGCTGAACAGGTAGAGTGGTGGAACAGTATCCCAAAAATGTGAGTTCAAATCCTGCTCAAGTCAACATTTTTCAGTTGACTTTAGCAGTGTCAGATTATCATGAAAAGTTTTTCTTCATGTATATCTCTGACAATGATTCTGAAATAGAATTGGATAAGTGTTAAGTTCTCACAAGAATGTCTCGTGTACTTAAATTGGATAAAACTTGCCTCCAATGCCTGTGGACTTGATAACTCAACAGGTAGAATGGTGGACCAGTATCTCAAAGGTGCAAGTTCAAATCCTGCTTGATTCAACATTTTTCAGTTGACTTCAGCAGTGTCAGATTATCATGAAAAGTTTCTATTGATATGAGTTCTCCATATATTATTTGCCAGCTGAATTCAAATTTCACAGTGTAAAACTCTGAATCCACCCAACATCAGATCTATTAGTTACAATTTAACTATCCAAGACAGACTGTATACAGTACATGTATGGCTGCTCTAGTGAAGTTTCAATGTAACCCCAAGAAATCTGCACATCTTGAGTTGATCAATGAGATCTAACTTCAAACTTGATTACAATCAAGTATCGAAAGGGACACATCCTGAGTGTTAAGTGCATCTGCTCTCACCTGATGTTTATTTGCCAGTTGCTTACAGATGTATGTTTCAAGTATCAAGGAAAATGTGTGAGTCACAAACATGTTACATCTTCAATGTTCTAAAAGAATTTGATTGTTGGTCAAAAGACTTACAGCAGTGAGTGTATAAATAATCTGTTTAAACAATCAGATGAGTGGGTTCTTCTTTACTCCTTACCAAGGCAAAGAACATGGTTGAAAAAAGATATTTTGTCTTTCAAAGAAGTAGGCAGGCAGAATTCTTAGCAACAGAAATGCATGCAAGTGTACTGTAACAATATTTTTATTCAGCCAAGTACTACACAACAATTATACATAATTCCAGCAGCAATTTAAATACAGTACAGCCAAGTAGTTATCAATTACAAGTATAAAAATGGATCTTTGGCTCAAGGGCAGTTTAACTAACCATAACTCTAAAAGGTCAGCAGTTTATTGGGGTCTGTTAAATGGCACTCTAACCATTGATTTCAGTGCAAAAGTTACAAGGATGCAGAATAAGACAGGGGTATATTGAGTGGTCAGTTGGTTTTTTATAGTAAGGGATACTTAACTGTCACATGCCTTTGTCCTGGTTTCTTTTTGTTCAAGACGGTATCACACTGTAGAATGTCTAATGATGCACAACTGGAGTCAAATCCTAGTCAATTGTTGTATGTCAAAACAACTAAATACTATGACGAGCTGGCAATCTTTTGATTGTCTACAATAAATTACCATAAGGGTCTAGACAAACAAAGGCCAAGTTACAGTATGTAATGTTTACATGGCCAATACTGTGGCAGCATCCTACAAAAATACTGAACAATGTTTGATGCTATTGTACTTTGTTTCCTATAATAATGTTGTCTGTTAATAAGCTATAGACTGTTGTTAGACCATATTCCTGTTATTGTGATACTGAAGGTGCAAAATTGCAATAGCACCAATATACTGTTTCTTGTGATGTTTTTATAGTGTATAGTATCATAAAGCAATGGTATGAGTTGCATGTGCTCATTTTCTGAATATAATTTTTGTGGATTTGCACTTGACTCTTGAGAAATGGTTATACACAAACATTTACAAATGAAATGAGAACTGCCATCAAGTTCATGTTGAGGTATTGTGTCTTCAGCCAGATGTTTAGCTTTGGCTCCTTTTTGAAACTAAATCAAACTTGTAATATTTTCACTGGTTTAGGATTCTGTAAGCTCACCGTAGTGAACAATGTTGTGAACACTGTGGGACATCAGAGGTTGTCGTACCAGAAGATATGTATTTGCTAATATTAGTGTCATCTAAGAAATATTTTGTCCATTTGATTTTAATGTACAATTTCAAACAAGGTTTACTTAATGTGTGAATACTTCATACAGATGTGTTTGATATGATAACCAGTGCATGTATTAAGGATGTAATGTACAAAGTACAGGTACAGTGTATGTGCTGCGTACCATGTTACCAGATACCGGATACAACTGGTAATAATACTATATTTACAAAGCTCAGAACTATCAGATGCCGGATATCAAAATAGTGGCAAGGTTTAACGCTTGAGAAAGGGAACAACAAGGAGTGCATGTAATTTAAAAAACGAAATATATAAGATGTTTTGTGTATGTTTAATGCAATTATCTGAAATGAAATCAAGCCAACATTTGGGTTAGTATTGAAGTTCTTATAGGTTTGACTCTAGAACTGTCATTTGAGCTTGTGAACTGTTTC
Source organism: Heliopora coerulea (assembly GCA_030142905.1). Lineage (NCBI taxonomy): Eukaryota > Metazoa > Cnidaria > Anthozoa > Scleralcyonacea > Helioporidae > Heliopora > Heliopora coerulea. Next base: position 2,471,479 of record JASJOG010000008.1, on the reverse strand, counting down.
CATCAAATGCTTACATTCACACACAGGAAAAAAAATTTGAAAACCAAAACGGAAAAAAGTTAAAAACGGGGGAAAAAAGTAAGAAACTTTTCACTGAATCCCCTGTTTTCTATTTTCAACTCCTTTAAACAGAAACTTTCCTGTAAATGCTGAAGAAACGGATAAAATGTGCGGTAGCCAAGCAATTTATCCTTGCTGGATAATGCGTACTCCTGTGGAATCGAGGTTTGGATACATAACCCTGCTCGTGCGGTTATCGTTTTCCTAAAACTGTGTTCGAGAAATCGCTTTTCCGAGTGCCCGGGATAACTTCATCCTCAAGATATATTGTATTTTAATCACCAATATTTAAACTTTTTAATAATAAATATATAAGGTTAATCACTAAAAATAAATTGCCATGATCACATTGGAAGAATAGAAAATAAAAGTGCTCTTTAGAGTTTAGAACTTTATGTTATCGTCATAATGCGAACGTTTTACCGATACTTAATGAATCAACTTACTCCCCCATCATGTTTAAAGCCTCACCTCAGTTAACAGTGGATCATGTTAAGAATAGTCTTCCCTCAATAAGTCTTTGAGGACTGAACCGAACACCCACGTCTAGAATAATCCTCCCCCTCATATTTATGTTAAATTATAAAATAGGAACACCGCACAACACAAAATTTAAAGAATATTGTTTGTTATTGCCTTTTTTAATATTTGATGGTTCTTAAAAGTACCCGTTTTGGCTTTTAAAGGAAACATTATACACTTCGTACTGGTGAGCGATTTCCATCAATATGGCCACAAATGATTACCTCCCCCATGCTCTCCATATAAATTCGTCGAGGTATCTGGCACGTAATTCCTTTTTCAGACGTGGATAAATGATAATGGAAATATCGACAGACTTTTGATAAACAGCTGAGTCATCCTCTGTTGAACACGAAGGACTCATCAATGTTGTCGACATGTATCCATCGCTTATGAAAGGCTGTGACAAACATGGATTTATTTATCTTAGATGTTTCGACAACCCTGTTGAAACAACTTGTAAACGTGCTTAAATTGCCGAAAATTAGCCGAAGAAAATATTTCGACAACCCTGTCAAAATAACTTGTAAATGTGTTTGCACTGCTGAAGAAAATAGGGGGACTATTTTGAACAACAATTTATTTCACGCTCAGAATAGTAGCCCCAAAGGGGGTTGAGGATCTATTCCTAACATGATCCGTTAAAAGTTCCCTGTAGTATTTAAAAGGCCAGGTTGCAGGTTGTTACTCCACGATCGTCTGCGTTGGAAGAGACCCTGACAATTAACTCATGCTCGACAGTCGCGTACACACTCGTCTTGGCTTGCTCGGGCAGTTCAGCAGAACAAAATGTTCGAAGTCCGATAGTCCATCTAAGCACTGCCCAAAAGTTTTTTTCATTATAGGAGACAGCATTGTGAGTGAATTACCACCTGCTTACCATGTTGCTGCTAAGTTACCAACATATGAAGAAGCTGAGTTGAACAAAGGCACAGAATCTAGAGTAAGGCGTTTTTATGTGACTGTGATTGTTCAACGTTTTGGAGTCTTCTAGTAATTTTTATGGGTTGCACCTTTTGTTAAAGTATGTAAACATCTATTTAGTGCAGTGTATTGGAACTTTGTGGTAAAGGCGAAGTCGCGATCGCACTAGAGGGCAGGTCTCACGTCCAGAGGCTGGAGGGTGTGGTTCCGTCGAAGTAGGCTTCGCGGAACTCTCATGCCGGAAGTAATTCAGATGAAAGCGGCGGAATGAAGTTTTCAAGAAATGAGCGTAATTACCTTGAAGGTCGAGTATTTGCCTTGAAGGTCGAGTATTTGCCTGAAACGTAACCGAAAGCAAGCTTAGTAATTCCTTTTTAGACAATCAGCTGATCTTGGTTTGATTCTATAAGCGTTAGACTAGTGTAGTCGTACTTAATCATTTTTCTCTTTTTCGCAATTCACACCTTACCTGTAGAGATCACGTTCATGAAGAGAACACCAAGAGCTGCAGTCATTCTATGCTTTTTAGGCTTGATTCCCACTAGGCGGAATAATTCAGCGCAGACGAAATTTTCTTTCATGGAACTAGTTAAAGCTCACACCCTCCAAAAAAATTGTCCCCACGGAAAATTCCGCCTAATGGAAATCAGGCTTTAAGGCGAAAGATGAGGCGAATAACCACCTTTCCGAACCACGTAGGACAGATGGGGCAGAATCCCGCCATGTGGAAGAACCGCAATGGGATGACACATTGTCGAGGAATGGAGCACAATTGTTTCAAACTATATTGATTACGCTTTATAAACATAAAATTTCCTGATACACCAGCCGGTCTCAGAAAAGATTGGTCCCAAGAAGCCAACGAACAACGTAACAAGGATATACACGTACACATAAAAAAATATCCCGTTGGGTTAATCATAAGGGTGGATGACCCTATGGTGGGTCAGCGAACAGTCAGTTTGATAAAATAATAACTCCGTTAGGGCGACTTTTTATGCGTCATTTAAGGTGGCCATTTAAGGCAGGGTGGCCACAACGAATGTTCAGCAAACAACGATGTTAAGCAAACAACAAAGTGAAATTAACAGAATCACCTGTTTCTACCTTCTACCTACGTGAAAGGGGTGTGAACACCCTGACAGTGAAAACAATGCTCAGAAATAACGTATCAGCAGACAGTAAATCAGTGAGAAGATGGCCCAGTTTGGTTCACTGTCTGGCATATCGACTAAGAGATGCCAAATAAAAGTAGCCTTAGCACCTGTTGATATTCTCACGAGTGGGTTGGCATACGGAAGGTGCGTATTCCCAAGCACAAGCTGATGTGGATGATTTCGGTGCGGGACTATGATCTGATGGACGCTGGGGGTGAGGATGATGATGTGTCCGAGCATAGTTTGTATGAGTAAATGATAACTGAGCGTAGCCACAACGAAGAATGTTCATCTGATGTGCCGGAGGTCATCAACCTTGAGTCCTTGTTTGTTGAGTGAGGTGGAAAACCTTAATCCTCGTGTTTTCTCAGAAGGGGAAAAAAAACAGAGGACCTTAGCAGCTCTTATAACGTTTGATATCTTTTATGTCATCTATTTTTGTAGTTACACATGTCTGGAAGTGAACGAGATGAATCAGGTAAGTTGACCAACATTTCTGATGTAGTTTCAGTTTACTATGAGTTGAAGATTTACGTTGTTTTATCGGAATGAAATGTTTACCGATGAAATCTCTCTTTCAGCTGTGCAAGTGGGAACAGATGGTCTTTTTGCCTTATGTTTTATTGGTAGGTTTTGTTGATGCTAAAACCTTTACCACTAATTTGTACAGAATCTGCTTTATTTTACTTTGGCTCCACCGTAATTGGCGTGTGTGTGACGTCCGCGAATTAACGATATGTGCATGTTTGTCGAGCTCTCATCTCCAGAGAAACAAATCCTAAGTCTCAGGTTTGAGCTGGATGAGACAACTGGATAAGTTGACCCTTTGTGTAGGGAAAGAGGTTAAGGAGCTACGCCTCATCTTCTGTGTTACAATGTTTCGGACGACTAAAATGTCAAAATAAGTGCGTATGGGGGAATGAACGTACCACAGATTCAAACAACTGAGGGTAGCAGGACTTTCATTAACAAACAAACGTTTAAAATTCTGAATTTGTGCGGCAAAATCGTTCATTAATGCAAACGTATTATTTCTTTTGAGAAATTAGTCATATGGAGCTACCTCGAAGGTAATTAGTGCTATGGAAAGGGGAAAAAACGCTCGAACTCTTTTCAATGTTTTTTTACTTGAGAAAAATGTGTTCAGCTGAAGTTGCTTCTAAAATACGAAACTGTAGTCAACGATTGAACTTTAACGGCTTTCATAAATGGAAAAACAAGTCCCTGGTTATTACTATTATGAGGTGTGCCTGATTCTGGACTCAATTAAAATTTAGGTGAGCCGCTGGGCCCATTAGACTTAACTTGATGAAGGGTCTCAAACCTAAATTGCGAGGGGGCAATATTCACGGCCTCTGCTAGTACACTAAAAATGCTTGGTAGTTCTATGCACATAGACTAAAATTTAGTTAAACGGATTTAAGTGATCTCACTGCAAAATGCAAATGTATGTCACACCGTGGAAAAGACAAACTGATTGTCTATGTAAACATAGAAAACGTCTTGCCAAAAATTTCGCTGCAATCATGCAAAATTTAGCTATAAACTCGTGAAAGTACTTTCGTGTTTTGCGTGTGAAGAATTGATTTCATTCTTCTCTATGTCGGGGTGATTATACTGTGTTTGTTTGTATTTTTGATTGCGAAAACTTGGTGTGATATAAAAAAGGGCTAATGGGCCAAAAAAATGTCTGAAACCATTCCCTTGAACTTACTGAATCCTTTACTTTTTCAGTATCATTCATCTTCAATTGGGTTGGTTTTATTTTTGCCTATTGTGTGACAAATACAATCGCTGGTCGATATGGAGCCCTGTCTGGATTTGGGCTTTCCCTGATTAAATGGGTGTTCATCATTAAGGTAAATCTAAGAATAATTCAATGGAAAACGTGCATATATAGACCACTGGACTTGGAAGTTCTTCCTTTCAGTTCCATGTTATTCAAAACCTCTTCGTATTGTTACATTTTTCATTATCCAACCTTTTTTCGAGAAGTCCATATAACAGGATACACCAGTACAAAAATCCCATGATATTTGCCCAACAAGTTATTAATAAAAAAGCTACTTTCTTTTCCTCAATGAGATATCTTTATTTCGAACTGTTTTGTTTTAACAAATCCTGGAGCAGTTCCTGAATGATTTAATGAATTAATTTCTTTACCGTCAGGAACGTTTTCCCAGTCAACAGCATGATCGCACATACTGTAGACCTATTTCCGTGCTTTATTTCCGTGCTTTATTTCCGTGCTTTATTTCCGTGCTTTTTCAATGAAAATGGTCTTATTTACAACAGTCAATCCGTATTCCGAGAGAATCATTGTACAGAACTGCTTTGGCCTTTATTGTTAATACTTTTATTCCATGTGGACAAAAACAAAAACGTTCGTCTTATTGTTGACTACAGGTAAACCTTTGATATGGTAGATCATAAAATATTACCAAAACTTAATATCTGCTTGTTTGCTGCCAACACGCAAAATTTATTGGAGATGGCGTACCATATGGTTTAATGTTGGGACCACTTCTTTTTCTAGTTTTTATAAACAATTTACCATTACATATGCATTTGCAACGTGATCTGTCCTCTGATATTTTTTTGATCTGTCCACTGATATTTTTTGTGATATATTAATCAGAAAAAAAAGTCTGTAATTTACACGAGAAACTGTCATTTGTAGCAACTCAAGTTGACAACCAAACGAGTGCTATAATTTGCCGCTCAATTTGGCAAGGACAAAAACCATGCTTGTGTGTGGTACGTCTCAAATCAAAAATTTCTCTAGAAGAAATGTTCTCACATGTTTCTACTTACAAAAACGTCGAGGAAGTCAAGCATGCAAAATTGATAGGACTAGATCATGATAACGAGCTTGAATTTGATTTCTGTATAGACAATTTGTGCAGGAAAATATTTAAATGTACTAGTTTTTTGAAGAAAATCAGATACTTTCTTCCTCTTATTAATACGTAGATGTTTTACAAAACGATTGTTGAATTGCCTTTTCTTTATGCTTGTGTTGTTTGGTGAAGCTGCTCTAAAGAAAATCTCACTAAAGTATTGAAATTGCAAAAGCGTGCAGTTGGTTGATATTGCACACCTAACCGCAACATCTATCAAAAAAAATAGTTATAGTAAGCAGTTCTGGACGAAGTAGAAAAAGCACTATGCCAAGTATCGTGAGAGCAAGATACTGAAGTAAAGATAGTATAGAACAATAAGGTGTCTTGATCTCTCAATGTTTGGCGGAGTTCTACCTTGAAACTTTTTCTCCTTTGAATCGTTTATCAGTGCATCGTTGCAAGCAGTTGGCATGGATTCCTTTATGATAACGAACCGGTTTTTAAAAAATGCTGTTACACGTATAGCGACATCCACGGAGAAGCTCCAACGAATCTTAATGCTTTATTGATTTTGACCGGTATGCGGTATCAATGTAATACGAAAAATGTACTTCGAACATTCTTTATTCCTAAGTAATCCCGTGTAGTTGACGGGTGCAGAACTGCTACTGTGGCTAGTAGTCAAACCTGGAGCGACTAGCGACTGGAAATGAGGTCATTAGTCATCTTTAAATATGCTTATGAAGGACCTTTTTCAATACCAATTTTGTATACAGAAGGAATTTCATTATTTTAAACCATAGGTAATTGCTTTTGTTGTTGCAAGTTATACTATGTAATGTATATTTATGTTACTTTTGTAATTACGATTGATAAGTTTATAGTTTTTAAGATTTACTATCTGAACTTAACTTATAATTAAGGGCTGCAGATTTGTTGGTTTTCATTACTACGCGTCATCCTCCGTAAATAAAGTTTTATTTGTCTGTCTAACACGCTCCTGTTCTGATGCCCGATGTCTGTCTAGATGTTTCAACGCTGTCCTGCTTCTTCAGTAACTGCAGTAAACCAACGAAAGCAATATCTCCGAATCTTCTTCCTTTACTGGAATTGAGTTCCCAAGACTACATGTTTCTGATTGGCTCCTTAGTTTGTTCAAACTGGCGAACACGAAATCACGCAGCCAATATTTCTACTATTTTTCGACATCCATGCAAGTTGGTTGGCTAAAACTTATTCAAACCAGTAATGTCTTTGGTTCTCTTTTGCGTGAGTTGCAAAAAAACAACCCAAAAAAGTGTGCTTCTTTTGCTGCTAATGGCCTCTCACGATTCACTCTCAGGGAAGTGCAACGTCACAGATTCAGCCTCTGCGAAGCAATTTTCTCAGTAGAATACTGCCTTGCTTACTGGTAGATTTTATTTGCTTTTTTTTTTTGTTTTTTTCTTTCTCATTCATAAGTCGTCGTTAAAGGTCGTTTCACTGTTAATCGTTTTTTAGTAAGTGGAGGCTTTGTCTGAACCCTTGCCGGTCCGGCTTGTAGGCAGGAACAGTTATTCGCCGAGCAAGAAAATCTACTAGTCCAAGATAATTGGGGGGTGTTCGTCTAGCCCTGATACAGTTACTGTTGTCGTGGCTAAAATGCTATGTTATATCGTTTCATTGCATGAAGTAGCTCACGATATTTTCGCATATTACCTGCCAGTTGGTGTGTATGCTGGGTTATTGAATCTACCGTAAATGCACGGTAATAATTTCAATATACGTGTAGTTGTTTGTAAGTATGTTTGTTAACTGTGGTCACATTTGGATGCTTTTTAGCACAGTAAATGGAGTAAAGATCTCGTTTTCGAAGATGCGTGGTTGTGGTGGCTGTTCGCACTTCTTGGTAGGTTCGAGTTGTTTTCAGTGTTTTATGACACGTACTAGTCTGATACATATATATATATATATATTTATATTTTTTTTTATTTACCTCAGGGTGGTTGATATTCATTCGTGGTATTCTGGTTTATGTTCAAGTCAAGAGAATTGTGAGAGCAGGACACGAGATACACGTGCCACGTTACTGGGGATTAACCCGTACAGAATGAAACGAGAAAACCCCAGCGTAATCCATCGGTAGCTGAATTCATTTTGAAGCTACAGATTTTTTGTTAAATAATTCTTATACCTGATGTTAATCACATAAAGATACCCTGAAATTCTGAGTTTTAATATGGATAATGTATATCGACAAAAACCAGTTAGATGAACATAAGGACTGCGTTAGTTATTAGTTACAGTAAATATATATGGTAAGTTCACCTACATCCGTTACATTGAACTTAAGGACAGTGGTGTTGTAGGCGAATGAATTACATCTTGGTCGGGCAATATACACCTTTTCTTTTTTTTTGAACCACTGGTTAAACTACGTGAATAAAAAGCGAAATCGTGTGAAAAAGTAAAGATGTTTTTACTTTCGTCGATTTATTACTACATAAAAATTGTTCCTTTCAATCAGATGTCGTTTTTCCTTTTTTTATTTATTTATTTATATATTCATCTATTTATTTACTAAGGTACTTTCTTACCTACCTACTTACTTCATGTATGTATGGATGGATGGATGTATGTATCCATGCATGGATGCATGCATGCATGGATGCATGGATGCAGGTATGGATGGATGCAGGCATGGATGGATGCAGGCATGGATGGATGCAGGCATGGATGGATGCAGGCATGGATGGATGCAGGCATGGATGGATGGATGGATACATGGATGAATGGATGCATGCATGGATGGATGGATGGATGCATGGATGGATGCATGGATGGATGCATGAATGCATGGATGGATGGATGGATGGATGGATGGATGGATGGATGGATGCATGGATGGGTGGATGCATGCATGCATGCATGGATGGATGCATGCATGGATGGATGCAGGTATGGATGGATGGATGGATGGATGCAGGTATGGATGGATGGATGGATGGATGCAGGTATGGATGGATGCATGGATACATGGATGGATGGATGCATGCATGGATGGATGCAGGTATGGATGGATGGATGCATGGTTGCATGCATGCATGGATGCATGCATCCATCCATGCGTGTGTGTGTATTTTCTTCCCCTTCTCTGATACTGCTCGACTTTACTTTCCAAAGGCTATTTGTTTCGCCAATAAGGCTTCTAATGAGCTGTGTCGCCTGCACCAAAGAACAAAAACAGAATAAAATCGAACTGGTGAATACAGAGGAATTACTGTTGCCCAGGGTATTCGTAATATTGGCCCAAAATTTCACATGGGTCAAATGCTAAAATTTCTTGCTCAAGTTGCGCTCAAAATCAGATCACGGAGCAAACTACCAGTTACGTAATGTTTAAAAACGAGCAGGAGTGCTTTATCGGATATAAAACACGAGGCGATAGCCTAAGTGCTTTAGTTCAGTTAAAGCATGTACTGCGAGTTTTTTGAACGGCTTAAAAATCAAATCCTTTAATACGCTAATTGACGAAGAAAGTTCGAAAATTTATGTTTTCGAAGCCTAGGAAATTGGAAGAGAAAAGTAGCGTGTTTTTGTCACATATAAAGATACCATACAAAACAACGGTAACTCCGAACAAGGATAACATTTTTATTGTACGTTTCGACTAACTTTTAGTCATCTTCAGGAATGATAGAATTACACGTGGCTGCGCTATATACACTGACTTAACACTATACTGACTTAATACTATTTAGCACAGCCACGTGTAATTCTATCATTCTCGAAGATGACTAAAAGTTAGTCGAAACAGAGAATAAAAATGTTATCCTTGCTCGTAGTTATCGTTGTTTTGTATTTGACGAAAATACTCAGTAGTTCCCGTAACTATTAGACACGACACGGTTATGATTTTTGAGTGTTTTAAATACTACGTATAACACTGGCCGAACTATACTGTCATTTTTAAAACAAAAGCGATTTAATGTTGGAACAGGGTGGCAAAACGCTGTCAAATAACGACGGACAACTAAATAAACATTAGGCTCGACGTTTGGAAAGAGAATGAACTTTAACTTCCTTCTAAGTATAATTTCTCAGGCAACAATGTTTTTAACCGTACAGGCATTCTCGGAGGATATATAATGTCCTAAAAGAGGAAATGCAAGCCAGTGGGGAAAGGGGCAAGGACAAATATGAACGTTTACAATTATGAAAGAACTTAAAATGCACGGCTATCAAATCTGTAAGGAAATGATATTGAAGGGCCCAGGTCAATCCAACCATATTATGCATGACCTGAACAACGCTGTACGTGCATCTGTTAAAGGCGTGGTAAAATAATTCGTTCAGCTGAAAGGGCTGGCACTGGCTCGGAGATCTCTTGCTTACAAACAGGGAAAGCACGTAATAAGCGACGAGTTGTGGACAAGTAGACGGTGTTTGTGCATCTTTATAGTCGGTGCAACGTTGTTGAAACCACGGCCAAGCTATACTGCTCGTTAAACAATTGTCGGTTGTAATATTAGAGAAAAAATCAAGCTTCATTTCGCATGCCATCCAGCGAATTATGACAAAGCAGTAGAACAATACAGGGTTAATTTATTTAACAGTGTTCGACCTTTTGGGTTGAAGAGGCTACAAGTTTGAAGTTAATGCCCGTGGCAAAAATTTATTGCATGTACCCAGCATATTTCTGGGATGCGACGCTCTCCTCAGAAGCAAAATTCAATCTATTTCCGTGTAGATGTCCTTGCTCCACTTGATTTCCATTCTCGATAATGCCTCACTCAACATTAGCAAGCGAAGTCAACAACTACTGGCTATAGCCATTGATAGGCTATAGCCTCAATCTATAGCGTTCGATTCGACGTTATCGTTTAAAAATCCTAAGGTTTGTTTAGTCTCAAGTGCTGTCATACCCTTATCTTAGACGTATCAACTTTAGATGCCATCCAAGGGAGCATATGGCAAGGGGGGGTGCTTTGGAGGCTTAGCCCTCAAAATTTCCAAGATTAATAACACCAATGTAAGTAATCTTCACCAAAAAATCTTAGAATATTTCTTAGAGCGCCTCAGCCTAGCTACAAGACCACAATTCTCCATAGTTGCCTTGCCAATACACCAGTCCTAGAATACAAGTTTGGTCACGCTTCTGCTCCAGTCTCGCTTAATGTAATTATTTAAATAATACACCAGCAACTTGACGACTTTTATCCACAGTAACTGGCTTAAAACCTCACAAATACCGACTTCAGTGGGTCATACTGTTTAGTATCCGCGCTCAGAGGCAAATTTAACCTGTAGCGCACATTCTTCCTCATTGATTACCTCGAAAGATTCTTCGCCGAAACCCATGGAAGGGACGACAGCAAAACTGAAACGAGCAAAATAACCGGCTGAGTAGCAGTGGCGTAACGGACTATGGTCAAGGTTAGAGCAACTCCTAAGGACCCACGACCTCTAAAGGGCCCCGATGAATCTGTAAAGACGATCGAGAATTAAAGTCTTGAAATTGTCTACACTAAGTCTATACTAACGGAGGTGACGAGGGCCCCCGAACAAAAATCTCCTAAGGGCCCCCAGTAGTTCTGTTACGCCACTGCTGAGTAGGAAGTGTTATTCACTGTTAGGGCATTCTGCTGCAGATTAAAAGATCCATGGTTTAATATCGATCACTTCCTTTTAAATGTTTAATCATTGGTAATTTAAAATCCAATTCATAATTCTCGTCAAGGGGAAGGTCCTGCTGGCAATGGGTTAAGTATGCGACTTGTCTATCTGCAGTCCGTTTCCCCTCAGATTAATGCTTCCCTCCAGACGTCGACCCGTTCTCGTTTTAGTAATTTGACAATGCGAAATAATGTTTACTTACCATTTTCTCTTGCAATGTCCTCGTCCAGTTGAAGTTTAGTGTGAAGCATTACGTTTGCTTACGCGCTTATACAAAGCAACATACAGAAAATTTACTTTTATATGCCTCCTATAAGGTAACAACGAAATTTCGTTTTGAAAGCCCCATCTTTTCGTTTGGAAACATATTTCTAGATATCTGCACCTTTCAAGAGCAAAATAAACACAATTTCAAGCTGAAACTCCGCAAGCGTTATCCGACAAAACCTTGAGTTGCCCCGTGTAACCACTCAGCCACGACTATATTCACGCTCGTTAGGTTAAAACTGATGATCAGTAAACGCAGTTAAAATAATCTCATTCAATTATCAAAACCTTTTAAAAAATTTGATAAGAATTAAAAACTTTTAAAAATTTTGAATTTGGATACCATGTTCCAAGGACCCCAAACCCAGCGTGGTGAGCTAGCAGCGGTTTCCCCTTATTATATCACGCCTGCATAAACACAAATTTTACGAGAGCTTGAACCGTTGGAGTTTGCATTCGAACTTTTGACATTCCATGAGGCTGACCGTTTTTGGTTTCAGAACCGGGTTCTCCCAATTTGTTGAAATGTTGGAAAAAATGGGATATGTTTACGCCAGGTCAAGTTCAAACTTCAAATGAGCAACGTCTATTGATCGAAGGGAGTTAGACCTTTTCGGTGTTGATCAAGCTATCGAGGAAAACACGTTTTTCGTGGATTTCATAGTTCGTTTTCCAGAGCTTGATACTTCGTTTTCCATGCACAGCTGTAACAGTGGAAGGATACTTTGGAAGTGCAAAGGTTTACTTCTATGCCGGATTACTGATATTTTTGAAGCCTAAATAAAAAATAGGTACGCGTTGCGTACATGCATCTACGATTAGGTAGGAATGTTTGGAAAAAAGTCACCAGATTAGCTAAAATATCAACAGAAACCAATGGACATCTTCCGTTTGGGTGTGGCATGCCATACCAATTTCTGGTGTGTGAGTGAAATATTTTGTAATTTCTCCGGTGATTAAACAATGTTGGTAATTCAAATAATTATCTAAAACCACATTATACGGTGCAGTTTGCAAATAATAAAAAGAATCATTGTCACTTGCCATTTCGAAGTGGTAGATGCTCTCTGTCCTGAATTTGCCTCCCCAAATTATCCACGACAAGTCACAGTTGGATTGTTAAATTTTTATTTTTCTCACAATCACATATAAGGCCTTGTATCTCAGTTAATTATGCCCCTCTTTCACTCTCGTTAACTCACATTGTATTATATTTGTTACCGCACATACCAATCATTTAATTCAATATAGTGGTCTCGGATTACACTTTGTAATTATATTTGCTGACAGCTTCAAGTCACAACTAAACCAAACTAAACTAGTTACAATCTCCAACACTAAACGAAAGTGAAAACAATTCTGGTACATCTGTTCACAGCAAAAAACTTTTTTGACGGAGATACTTATGTAAGGATAAAGGCTATTACCTGTACAAAATATTGTATTTAAAAATGGTAAATCCCATCTAGTCACATCTTTTAATTGATCATACACTAATGCACTTAACGACATAGCAACGCATTGTATGCCAGCATTTTGTCTAAACTTTTTTCTTGCTACAATCGGCAGTTATGGTTTTAGATATATCAACAACATCATAATCAGTGGGTCCTGGGTTTTCTTCGACATCGTTTGTCTAATCTCAACAAAAGAGGGCCGTACACAACGTAGAATGACATATCTGCCATGCAAACAATCACTTGATTCCAAATCTTACAGAGCAGATTCATATTTTATCGCCGATTCCAAAAGCCAATTTCGAAGCAAAATCTTACCTCTTTCCCTAATACAAAGTTCTCGTGTCTACCAATTCTGGCTCTGTATAGCTCAATTGTCACCCCCACAACTGCTAATCTTAGATAATATATACAATAAAGTTTTCACAGTGGGTAACTTTATTTATAGTCGTTCGTTCTCAATGGACAATGTAGCAATGCCTGTTTTATCACTGGGCACTATAGCAATGCCTGTCTTATCAACAGACACTATCGCAATGCCTGGGTTATTACAAATATGGATCATCTCTTCGTTTATTTTGTTTTGAAAGAGAGTGATAATTTTTTTCCAACGACTCAAGCAAGTACCCCACTAGAAAAAAGAAAAATATAACAAGTATTTCTGAACTGAGATGACTTTGACAAGGAACAAGGGAGAAAGGGCTTCCTTTGTAAGTTGAACTATTTTTCCAGTTCCACTTACGACACAACATGAACAAGCAGATCCGTCCGAAAACTTCGTTCACCGGTCTTTCGAAGTTAAAAATTTAAATTTATATAACCATCTTATTTTTAACAGTGAATACTTCTTCCCTCAACGTAAAAATTCAAACAACCGATCGCCCGACAAGTCTTCGACTCCATTCCTATGGATATTCGAAGAAAAGTGACAAAATTTGTGAAATGTAAAGCTGAGTAGAGTACCGATATTCAATATTCCTTATTGCGACGGCAGGTTCCGACTAAGCGCTTCTATTCGCTTTCACAATATCCACGTAAGTAGTCGCGACCTACGAAAACTTACGGTAGATGTCGCCAAAAACGTCACAAAACGTCATTTTCTACATAGATAAACCAAAAACACTGGTCTTGCTGCCACAGCGCTACCACTGATTCGCATCTGTAGACAAAAAATCCCCACCTCTACCATTAGAGCTATTTTACATCTAACTAGATTATGGGTAAAGCTGTATATAATTCGACATGGAGCTTGGCCGAATTTTGAAAACGGGCAACTTAAATTAAGTCTAATTCGGGGATGAAACCGCACGCCAAGACATATTCTAAGCGAGAGACCGTCAAACATATCTCGATGATATTCCAAGCTAAAATTTTTTAAAAATCTTTTGGGTTAGCTACGCTAATCGTCGGTACTCCGTCAGCTCTTCGTGAGACCTCCACCCGAGTAACAAGAACGCCAAAATATGGGATTATTTCGATTTCTCGGAACTTTGAAAAGTCATCGGCACATCGACTATTGTTCCGACTTTACATAATGTCCCCTCAGTCAGCCACGACTTGAAAGCAGAACCTTAATTCGACTGAGTGACGCCTGCGCAAAGAACAACTTCATGGCGCCATTCAAACGTCCCTCGCGAATGACGCTTGAAAAAAATCCAGGACATCGCACGAACCAAGCAGGAAGAATTGGCCAGTGCGCGTTTCACGTGCGTTCACCAATTCCTTCAGTTTGCTCTCCACTCCTGTCACCACAGAAATGTTTCCTAGCCCCGATTCATTTTTTCAATTAGACTGAAAAGTCTTCTTTCCCGAACTAATATTTGATATCATCGCGACCATAGATTTAAACGGAATATCTTCTCTAACTATAGCTCTTAACAAATATCAGTTGTTCAACGGATATAGGTAGTTCAAAATAACAAAGTTAAACTACATAAACACTTGCAACTTAGGCTATCCTTTCTACAGCAAACACCCAAAATCAACACATTTCCTTTGCATTTCCTTTATCAGTAACCGTCTTTACAAATCAACCACCCTATTTAGGCTCATCACCCTATTTAGCTGTGCGTGTCCTATGAGGAGGCCATGTACTATATTAGTGCATACGCCTATGCACTAATATACAAATTTGCAAAAAAATTGAGAATGTTGTGGAGGACTGGCTCAAGTTTTCCGTTGCTCTTCATTAAATTTTTTCGTTGATCAAAAGCGCATGTATTATAAGCGACTGCCGGCAAAACGTTTGCGAATTATCGAAACGTCCCCGGGTGGATTCGAACCACCAACCTTTCGGTTAACAGCCGAACGCGCTAACCCATTGCGCCACAGAGACGACGGCGTGCTCTTGCTTGGTTTTGCAGCATTAGTTTTTGCGATCTAGTCGGAACGAGAGCAGCGAAGAAAGAGCCGTAAATGGAGATAAATAGCAGCACTCGCATGAGAACTCCTTTTGGCGAACTTTTTCGATCTGCTTGTTCTGCTAGCTAATTATAATTACCGTTTACAACTTGTTTCGTTTATGTTTCTCTTTCCTGGCCCGTAAACCCATTGCACGACTCCTCCCACAGCTACTGAGGCTTCATTGACATATTTCCCGAAAATAACCACTTCACAGCTCGATCGATTCTTTCGGCGGACACGTGTGCAACGGATGAAATAAAAGTTTTCAATTCTAGGAGGAACGGCTCCGCGGCGGTGGGCTTGCTGGTCTAGTGGTATGATTCTCGCTTTGGGTGCGAGAGGTCACGGGTTCGATTCCCGTGCAAGCCCCTTCGCCTAGCGCCGTGTGCGCATGGCCGTGTAACGTTCAAGTGGACAATTTCATGCTGTTCTAGTAGTGCAAAGGTATCCACTTCAGCGAAAACTTTCTTAATTTCCGAGCTACAAAACTATGCACATTTCTAGTAGGAGAGATCTGGCTGGTGGACAAAGTAGTGGCTTGCTGGTCTAGTGGTATGATTCTCGCTTAGGGTGCGAGAGGTCACGGGTTCGATTCCCGTGCAAGCCCGCCGACCAACGCCTATGAGATGCTACATTTCTGCGCAGTTCAAACTTGCTGGAACCCTATTACTCATGTACTTCAGGGTTAAAGCTCAAGAGCAAATTATAATGTTCTTAAAGTTGCTGTCTCGTTTGAATTTGATACGTTGCTTGGAAAAAAACCCGAAAACAAACCACCGTTCTACTTCCCGTTACTTTATGGGTTAAATTATCACGACTTTTTCACGTTTCTAATCGCGTTATTTTAAATGTCACATTGGATCACTTGAGTCGGTCTTGCTCTGGGAAAGATTCACTTTTTACGGCTGTTGAAATTTTGATGGACATTGATTGATCACCTGCGGCTCTTTTCAGATCTGTACAGGGAAATGACGAAATTCTAACGATTGGTCTAAGTGAAGAAATTTGCCCTTTTAAGATAACAGCATGGATCTGTTGCCAGTTGAAATTAGCGGTTTGTGGGGTGAAATTTCTACCAAACTGCCTCCGTTTAGGTTTGTACTCTGCGGTAGTTAATATTAAACGAACACTTCAAAAATCAAGCACGTCGTTGAAGTAACCTGGTGATATTTTTGATACGATGTTGCAAGTTTTACATTGTGAAAGTGGGCGCGAGAAGTTAGTCAACGGGCTATTTTCAACTCGAAAATGTTAAAGTGCTGTGAGCTAGCAGGGTGTACCTTTTTGCATCTCCTATCATACTCGTCTGAACACAAACCTTACGACAGGTTGAATCGTTAATGCTTGCAAAACTTGTTTTCAAAGGATACTAGTTTTGAAAGGGCTAAAGTTTAGCACTATACCGGCTTGCTGATCGTATTTGTCAAGCCTAAGTAAAAACAACCGACGTTCACTGATCATCACCCTGAAAAGCTACTTTACGTGGAACTACGTTGTGGGTAGAGCCGTCGATAATTCGACATGGAGCTTGGCGGAATTTTGATATCGGGGCCACTTAAACTTTTGGGGTCAGTGTCTAGATTACTGTGCCAAGTACTGCTGGGTAAACCTAATCGATCTTTTCCATTTAGCTGTGCGTGTCCTATGAGGAGGCCATGTACTATATTAGTGCATACGCCTATGCACTAATATACAAATTTGCAAAAAAATTGAGAATGTTGTGGAGGACTGGCTCAAGTTTTCCGTTGCTCTTCATTAAATTTTTTCGTTGATCAAAAGCGCATGTATTATAAGCGACTGCCGGCAAAACGTTTGCGAATTATCGAAACGTCCCCGGGTGGATTCGAACCACCAACCTTTCGGTTAACAGCCGAACGCGCTAACCCATTGCGCCACAGAGACGACGGCGTGCTCTTGCTTGGTTTTGCAGCATTAGTTTTTGCGATCTAGTCGGAACGAGAGCAGCGAAGAAAGAGCCGTAAATGGAGATAAATAGCAGCACTCGCATGAGAACTCCTTTTGGCGAACTTTTTCGATCTGCTTGTTCTGCTAGCTAATTATAATTACCGTTTACAACTTGTTTCGTTTATGTTTCTCTTTCCTGGCCCGTAAACCCATTGCACGACTCCTCCCACAGCTACTGAGGCTTCATTGACATATTTCCCGAAAATAACCACTTCACAGCTCGATCGATTCTTTCGGCGGACACGTGTGCAACGGATGAAATAAAAGTTTTCAATTCTAGGAGGAACGGCTCCGCGGCGGTGGGCTTGCTGGTCTAGTGGTATGATTCTCGCTTTGGGTGCGAGAGGTCACGGGTTCGATTCCCGTGCAAGCCCCTTCGCCTAGCGCCGTGTGCGCATGGCCGTGTAACGTTCAAGTGGACAATTTCATGCTGTTCTAGTAGTGCAAAGGTATCCACTTCAGCGAAAACTTTCTTAATTTCCGAGCTACAAAACTATGCACATTTCTAGTAGGAGAGATCTGGCTGGTGGACAAAGTAGTGGCTTGCTGGTCTAGTGGTATGATTCTCGCTTAGGGTGCGAGAGGTCACGGGTTCGATTCCCGTGCAAGCCCGCCGACCAACGCCTATGAGATGCTACATTTCTGCGCAGTTCAAACTTGCTGGAACCCTATTACTCATGTACTTCAGGGTTAAAGCTCAAGAGCAAATTATAATGTTCTTAAAGTTGCTGTCTCGTTTGAATTTGATACGTTGCTTGGAAAAAAACCCGAAAACAAACCACCGTTCTACTTCCCGTTACTTTATGGGTTAAATTATCACGACTTTTTCACGTTTCTAATCGCGTTATTTTAAATGTCACATTGGATCACTTGAGTCGGTCTTGCTCTGGGAAAGATTCACTTTTTACGGCTGTTGAAATTTTGATGGACATTGATTGATCACCTGCGGCTCTTTTCAGATCTGTACAGGGAAATGACGAAATTCTAACGATTGGTCTAAGTGAAGAAATTTGCCCTTTTAAGATAACAGCATGGATCTGTTGCCAGTTGAAATTAGCGGTTTGTGGGGTGAAATTTCTACCAAACTGCCTCCGTTTAGGTTTGTACTCTGCGGTAGTTAATATTAAACGAACACTTCAAAAATCAAGCACGTCGTTGAAGTAACCTGGTGATATTTTTGATACGATGTTGCAAGTTTTACATTGTGAAAGTGGGCGCGAGAAGTTAGTCAACGGGCTATTTTCAACTCGAAAATGTTAAAGTGCTGTGAGCTAGCAGGGTGTACCTTTTTGCATCTCCTATCATACTCGTCTGAACACAAACCTTACGACAGGTTGAATCGTTAATGCTTGCAAAACTTGTTTTCAAAGGATACTAGTTTTGAAAGGGCTAAAGTTTAGCACTATACCGGCTTGCTGATCGTATTTGTCAAGCCTAAGTAAAAACAACCGACGTTCACTGATCATCACCCTGAAAAGCTACTTTACGTGGAACTACGTTGTGGGTAGAGCCGTCGATAATTCGACATGGAGCTTGGCGGAATTTTGATATCGGGGCCACTTAAACTTTTGGGGTCAGTGTCTAGATTACTGTGCCAAGTACTGCTGGGTAAACCTAATCGATCTTTTCCATTTAGCTGTGCGTGTCCTATGAGGAGGCCATGTACTATATCAGTGCATACGCCTATGCACTAATATACAAATTTGCAAAAAAATTGAGAATGTTGTGGAGGACTGGCTCAAGTTTACCGTTGCTCTTCATTAAATTTTTTCGTTGATCAAAAGCGCATGTATTATAAGCGACTGCCGGCAAAACGTTTGCGAATTATCGAAACGTCCCCGGGTGGATTCGAACCACCAACCTTTCGGTTAACAGCCGAACGCGCTAACCCATTGCGCCACAGAGACGACGGCGTGCTCTTGCTTGGTTTTGCAGCATTAGTTTTTGCGATCTAGTCGGAACGAGAGCAGCGAAGAAAGAGCCGTAAATGGAGATAAATAGCAGCACTCGCATGAGAACTCCTTTTGGCGAACTTTTTCGATCTGCTTGTTCTGCTAGCTAATTATAATTACCGTTTACAACTTGTTTCGTTTATGTTTCTCTTTCCTGGCCCGTAAACCCATTGCACGACTCCTCCCACAGCTACTGAGGCTTCATTGACATATTTCCCGAAAATAACCACTTCACAGCTGTATCGATTCTTTCGGCGGACACGTGTGCAACGGATGAAATAAAAGTTTTCAATTCTAGGAGGAACGGCTCCGCGGCGGTGGGCTTGCTGGTCTAGTGGTATGATTCTCGCTTTGGGTGCGAGAGGTCACGGGTTCGATTCCCGTGCAAGCCCCTTCGCCTAGCGCCGTGTGCGCATGGCCGTGTAACGTTCAAGTGGACAATTTCATGCTGTTCTAGTAGTGCAAAGGTATCCACTTCAGCGAAAACTTTCTTAATTTCCGAGCTACAAAACTATGCACATTTCTAGTAGGAGAGATCTGGCTGGTGGACAAAGTAGTGGCTTGCTGGTCTAGTGGTATGATTCTCGCTTAGGGTGCGAGAGGTCACGGGTTCGATTCCCGTGCAAGCCCGCCGACCAACGCCTATGAGATGCTACATTTCTGCGCAGTTCAAACTTGCTGGAACCCTATTACTCATGTACTTCAGGGTTAAAGCTCAAGAGCAAATTATAATGTTCTTAAAGTTGCTGTCTCGTTTGAATTTGATACGTTGCTTGGAAAAAAACCCGAAAACAAACCACCGTTCTACTTCCCGTTACTTTATGGGTTAAATTATCACGACTTTTTCACGTTTCTAATCGCGTTATTTTAAATGTCACATTGGATCACTTGAGTCGGTCTTGCTCTGGGAAAGATTCACTTTTTACGGCTGTTGAAATTTTGATGGACATTGATTGATCACCTGCGGCTCTTTTCAGATCTGTACAGGGAAATGACGAAATTCTAACGATTGGTCTAAGTGAAGAAATTTGCCCTTTTAAGATAACAGCATGGATCTGTTGCCAGTTGAAATTAGCGGTTTGTGGGGTGAAATTTCTACCAAACTGCCTCCGTTTAGGTTTGTACTCTGCGGTAGTTAATATTAAACGAACACTTCAAAAATCAAGCACGTCGTTGAAGTAACCTGGTGATATTTTTGATACGATGTTGCAAGTTTTACATTGTGAAAGTGGGCGCGAGAAGTTAGTCAACGGGCTATTTTCAACTCGAAAATGTTAAAGTGCTGTGAGCTAGCAGGGTGTACCTTTTTGCATCTCCTATCATACTC
Organism: Heliopora coerulea; assembly: GCA_030142905.1. Lineage (NCBI taxonomy): Eukaryota > Metazoa > Cnidaria > Anthozoa > Scleralcyonacea > Helioporidae > Heliopora > Heliopora coerulea. Next base: position 2,450,947 of record JASJOG010000008.1, on the reverse strand, counting down.
GTCTGAACACAAACCTTACGACAGGTTGAATCGTTAATGCTTGCAAAACTTGTTTTCAAAGGATACTAGTTTTGAAAGGGCTAAAGTTTAGCACTATACCGGCTTGCTGATCGTATTTGTCAAGCCTAAGTAAAAACAACCGACGTTCACTGATCATCACCCTGAAAAGCTACTTTACGTGGAACTACGTTGTGGGTAGAGCCGTCGATAATTCGACATGGAGCTTGGCGGAATTTTGATATCGGGGCCACTTAAACTTTTGGGGTCAGTGTCTAGATTACTGTGCCAAGTACTGCTGGGTAAACCTAATCGATCTTTTCCATTTAGCTGTGCGTGTCCTATGAGGAGGCCATGTACTATATTAGTGCATACGCCTATGCACTAATATACAAATTTGCAAAAAAATTGAGAATGTTGTGGAGGACTGGCTCAAGTTTTCCGTTGCTCTTCATTAAATTTTTTCGTTGATCAAAAGCGCATGTATTATAAGCGACTGCCGGCAAAACGTTTGCGAATTATCGAAACGTCCCCGGGTGGATTCGAACCACCAACCTTTCGGTTAACAGCCGAACGCGCTAACCCATTGCGCCACAGAGACGACGGCGTGCTCTTGCTTGGTTTTGCAGCATTAGTTTTTGCGATCTAGTCGGAACGAGAGCAGCGAAGAAAGAGCCGTAAATGGAGATAAATAGCAGCACTCGCATGAGAACTCCTTTTGGCGAACTTTTTCGATCTGCTTGTTCTGCTAGCTAATTATAATTACCGTTTACAACTTGTTTCGTTTATGTTTCTCTTTCCTGGCCCGTAAACCCATTGCACGACTCCTCCCACAGCTACTGAGGCTTCATTGACATATTTCCCGAAAATAACCACTTCACAGCTGTATCGATTCTTTCGGCGGACACGTGTGCAACGGATGAAATAAAAGTTTTCAATTCTAGGAGGAACGGCTCCGCGGCGGTGGGCTTGCTGGTCTAGTGGTATGATTCTCGCTTTGGGTGCGAGAGGTCACGGGTTCGATTCCCGTGCAAGCCCCTTCGCCTAGCGCCGTGTGCGCATGGCCGTGTAACGTTCAAGTGGACAATTTCATGCTGTTCTAGTAGTGCAAAGGTATCCACTTCAGCGAAAACTTTCTTAATTTCCGAGCTACAAAACTATGCACATTTCTAGTAGGAGAGATCTGGCTGGTGGACAAAGTAGTGGCTTGCTGGTCTAGTGGTATGATTCTCGCTTAGGGTGCGAGAGGTCACGGGTTCGATTCCCGTGCAAGCCCGCCGACCAACGCCTATGAGATGCTACATTTCTGCGCAGTTCAAACTTGCTGGAACCCTATTACTCATGTACTTCAGGGTTAAAGCTCAAGAGCAAATTATAATGTTCTTAAAGTTGCTGTCTCGTTTGAATTTGATACGTTGCTTGGAAAAAAACCCGAAAACAAACCACCGTTCTACTTCCCGTTACTTTATGGGTTAAATTATCACGACTTTTTCACGTTTCTAATCGCGTTATTTTAAATGTCACATTGGATCACTTGAGTCGGTCTTGCTCTGGGAAAGATTCACTTTTTACGGCTGTTGAAATTTTCATGGACATTGATTGATCACCTGCGGCTCTTTTCAGATCTGTACAGGGAAATGACGAAATTCTAACGATTGGTCTAAGTGAAGAAATTTGCCCTTTTAAGATAACAGCATGGATCTGTTGCCAGTTGAAATTAGCGGTTTGTGGGGTGAAATTTCTACCAAACTGCCTCCGTTTAGGTTTGTACTCTGCGGTAGTTAATATTAAACGAACACTTCAAAAATCAAGCACGTCGTTGAAGTAACCTGGTGATATTTTTGATACGATGTTGCAAGTTTTACATTGTGAAAGTGGGCGCGAGAAGTTAGTCAACGGGCTATTTTCAACTCGAAAATGTTAAAGTGCTGTGAGCTAGCAGGGTGTACCTTTTTGCATCTCCTATCATACTCGTCTGAACACAAACCTTACGACAGGTTGAATCGTTAATGCTTGCAAAACTTGTTTTCAAAGGATACTAGTTTTGAAAGGGCTAAAGTTTAGCACTATACCGGCTTGCTGATCGTATTTGTCAAGCCTAAGTAAAAACAACCGACGTTCACTGATCATCACCCTGAAAAGCTACTTTACGTGGAACTACGTTGTGGGTAGAGCCGTCGATAATTCGACATGGAGCTTGGCGGAATTTTGATATCGGGGCCACTTAAACTTTTGGGGTCAGTGTCTAGATTACTGTGCCAAGTACTGCTGGGTAAACCTAATCGATCTTTTCCATTTAGCTGTGCGTGTCCTATGAGGAGGCCATGTACTATATTAGTGCATACGCCTATGCACTAATATACAAATTTGCAAAAAAATTGAGAATGTTGTGGAGGACTGGCTCAAGTTTACCGTTGCTCTTCATTAAATTTTTTCGTTGATCAAAAGCGCATGTATTATAAGCGACTGCCGGCAAAACGTTTGCGAATTATCGAAACGTCCCCGGGTGGATTCGAACCACCAACCTTTCGGTTAACAGCCGAACGCGCTAACCCATTGCGCCACAGAGACGACGGCGTGCTCTTGCTTGGTTTTGCAGCATTAGTTTTTGCGATCTAGTCGGAACGAGAGCAGCGAAGAAAGAGCCGTAAATGGAGATAAATAGCAGCACTCGCATGAGAACTCCTTTTGGCGAACTTTTTCGATCTGCTTGTTCTGCTAGCTAATTATAATTACCGTTTACAACTTGTTTCGTTTATGTTTCTCTTTCCTGGCCCGTAAACCCATTGCACGACTCCTCCCACAGCTACTGAGGCTTCATTGACATATTTCCCGAAAATAACCACTTCACAGCTCGATCGATTCTTTCGGCGGACACGTGTGCAACGGATGAAATAAAAGTTTTCAATTCTAGGAGGAACGGCTCCGCGGCGGTGGGCTTGCTGGTCTAGTGGTATGATTCTCGCTTTGGGTGCGAGAGGTCACGGGTTCGATTCCCGTGCAAGCCCCTTCGCCTAGCGCCGTGTGCGCATGGCCGTGTAACGTTCAAGTGGACAATTTCATGCTGTTCTAGTAGTGCAAAGGTATCCACTTCAGCGAAAACTTTCTTAATTTCCGAGCTACAAAACTATGCACATTTCTAGTAGGAGAGATCTGGCTGGTGGACAAAGTAGTGGCTTGCTGGTCTAGTGGTATGATTCTCGCTTAGGGTGCGAGAGGTCACGGGTTCGATTCCCGTGCAAGCCCGCCGACCAACGCCTATGAGATGCTACATTTCTGCGCAGTTCAAACTTGCTGGAACCCTATTACTCATGTACTTCAGGGTTAAAGCTCAAGAGCAAATTATAATGTTCTTAAAGTTGCTGTCTCGTTTGAATTTGATACGTTGCTTGGAAAAAAACCCGAAAACAAACCACCGTTCTACTTCCCGTTACTTTATGGGTTAAATTATCACGACTTTTTCACGTTTCTAATCGCGTTATTTTAAATGTCACATTGGATCACTTGAGTCGGTCTTGCTCTGGGAAAGATTCACTTTTTACGGCTGTTGAAATTTTCATGGACATTGATTGATCACCTGCGGCTCTTTTCAGATCTGTACAGGGAAATGACGAAATTCTAACGATTGGTCTAAGTGAAGAAATTTGCCCTTTTAAGATAACAGCATGGATCTGTTGCCAGTTGAAATTAGCGGTTTGTGGGGTGAAATTTCTACCAAACTGCCTCCGTTTAGGTTTGTACTCTGCGGTAGTTAATATTAAACGAACACTTCAAAAATCAAGCACGTCGTTGAAGTAACCTGGTGATATTTTTGATACGATGTTGCAAGTTTTACATTGTGAAAGTGGGCGCGAGAAGTTAGTCAACGGGCTATTTTCAACTCGAAAATGTTAAAGTGCTGTGAGCTAGCAGGGTGTACCTTTTTGCATCTCCTATCATACTCGTCTGAACACAAACCTTACGACAGGTTGAATCGTTAATGCTTGCAAAACTTGTTTTCAAAGGATACTAGTTTTGAAAGGGCTAAAGTTTAGCACTATACCGGCTTGCTGATCGTATTTGTCAAGCCTAAGTAAAAACAACCGACGTTCACTGATCATCACCCTGAAAAGCTACTTTACGTGGAACTACGTTGTGGGTAGAGCCGTCGATAATTCGACATGGAGCTTGGCGGAATTTTGATATCGGGGCCACTTAAACTTTTGGGGTCAGTGTCTAGATTACTGTGCCAAGTACTGCTGGGTAAACCTAATCGATCTTTTCCATTTAGCTGTGCGTGTCCTATGAGGAGGCCATGTACTATATTAGTGCATACGCCTATGCACTAATATACAAATTTGCAAAAAAATTGAGAATGTTGTGGAGGACTGGCTCAAGTTTTCCGTTGCTCTTCATTAAATTTTTTCGTTGATCAAAAGCGCATGTATTATAAGCGACTGCCGGCAAAACGTTTGCGAATTATCGAAACGTCCCCGGGTGGATTCGAACCACCAACCTTTCGGTTAACAGCCGAACGCGCTAACCCATTGCGCCACAGAGACGACGGCGTGCTCTTGCTTGGTTTTGCAGCATTAGTTTTTGCGATCTAGTCGGAACGAGAGCAGCGAAGAAAGAGCCGTAAATGGAGATAAATAGCAGCACTCGCATGAGAACTCCTTTTGGCGAACTTTTTCGATCTGCTTGTTCTGCTAGCTAATTATAATTACCGTTTACAACTTGTTTCGTTTATGTTTCTCTTTCCTGGCCCGTAAACCCATTGCACGACTCCTCCCACAGCTACTGAGGCTTCATTGACATATTTCCCGAAAATAACCACTTCACAGCTCGATCGATTCTTTCGGCGGACACGTGTGCAACGGATGAAATAAAAGTTTTCAATTCTAGGAGGAACGGCTCCGCGGCGGTGGGCTTGCTGGTCTAGTGGTATGATTCTCGCTTTGGGTGCGAGAGGTCACGGGTTCGATTCCCGTGCAAGCCCCTTCGCCTAGCGCCGTGTGCGCATGGCCGTGTAACGTTCAAGTGGACAATTTCATGCTGTTCTAGTAGTGCAAAGGTATCCACTTCAGCGAAAACTTTCTTAATTTCCGAGCTACAAAACTATGCACATTTCTAGTAGGAGAGATCTGGCTGGTGGACAAAGTAGTGGCTTGCTGGTCTAGTGGTATGATTCTCGCTTAGGGTGCGAGAGGTCACGGGTTCGATTCCCGTGCAAGCCCGCCGACCAACGCCTATGAGATGCTACATTTCTGCGCAGTTCAAACTTGCTGGAACCCTATTACTCATGTACTTCAGGGTTAAAGCTCAAGAGCAAATTATAATGTTCTTAAAGTTGCTGTCTCGTTTGAATTTGATACGTTGCTTGGAAAAAAACCCGAAAACAAACCACCGTTCTACTTCCCGTTACTTTATGGGTTAAATTATCACGACTTTTTCACGTTTCTAATCGCGTTATTTTAAATGTCACATTGGATCACTTGAGTCGGTCTTGCTCTGGGAAAGATTCACTTTTTACGGCTGTTGAAATTTTGATGGACATTGATTGATCACCTGCGGCTCTTTTCAGATCTGTACAGGGAAATGACGAAATTCTAACGATTGGTCTAAGTGAAGAAATTTGCCCTTTTAAGATAACAGCATGGATCTGTTGCCAGTTGAAATTAGCGGTTTGTGGGGTGAAATTTCTACCAAACTGCCTCCGTTTAGGTTTGTACTCTGCGGTAGTTAATATTAAACGAACACTTCAAAAATCAAGCACGTCGTTGAAGTAACCTGGTGATATTTTTGATACGATGTTGCAAGTTTTACATTGTGAAAGTGGGCGCGAGAAGTTAGTCAACGGGCTATTTTCAACTCGAAAATGTTAAAGTGCTGTGAGCTAGCAGGGTGTACCTTTTTGCATCTCCTATCATACTCGTCTGAACACAAACCTTACGACAGGTTGAATCGTTAATGCTTGCAAAACTTGTTTTCAAAGGATACTAGTTTTGAAAGGGCTAAAGTTTAGCACTATACCGGCTTGCTGATCGTATTTGTCAAGCCTAAGTAAAAACAACCGACGTTCACTGATCATCACCCTGAAAAGCTACTTTACGTGGAACTACGTTGTGGGTAGAGCCGTCGATAATTCGACATGGAGCTTGGCGGAATTTTGATATCGGGGCCACTTAAACTTTTGGGGTCAGTGTCTAGATTACTGTGCCAAGTACTGCTGGGTAAACCTAATCGATCTTTTCCATTTAGCTGTGCGTGTCCTATGAGGAGGCCATGTACTATATTAGTGCATACGCCTATGCACTAATATACAAATTTGCAAAAAAATTGAGAATGTTGTGGAGGACTGGCTCAAGTTTTCCGTTGCTCTTCATTAAATTTTTTCGTTGATCAAAAGCGCATGTATTATAAGCGACTGCCGGCAAAACGTTTGCGAATTATCGAAACGTCCCCGGGTGGATTCGAACCACCAACCTTTCGGTTAACAGCCGAACGCGCTAACCCATTGCGCCACAGAGACGACGGCGTGCTCTTGCTTGGTTTTGCAGCATTAGTTTTTGCGATCTAGTCGGAACGAGAGCAGCGAAGAAAGAGCCGTAAATGGAGATAAATAGCAGCACTCGCATGAGAACTCCTTTTGGCGAACTTTTTCGATCTGCTTGTTCTGCTAGCTAATTATAATTACCGTTTACAACTTGTTTCGTTTATGTTTCTCTTTCCTGGCCCGTAAACCCATTGCACGACTCCTCCCACAGCTACTGAGGCTTCATTGACATATTTCCCGAAAATAACCACTTCACAGCTGGATCGATTCTTTCGGCGGACACGTGTGCAACGGATGAAATAAAAGTTTTCAATTCTAGGAGGAACGGCTCCGCGTCGGTGGGCTTGCTGGTCTAGTGGTATGATTCTCGCTTTGGGTGCGAGAGGTCACGGGTTCGATTCCCGTGCAAGCCCCTTCGCCTAGCGCCGTGTGCGCATGGCCGTGTAACGTTCAAGTGGACAATTTCATGCTGTTCTAGTAGTGCAAAGGTATCCACTTCAGCGAAAACTTTCTTAATTTCCGAGCTACAAAACTATGCACATTTCTAGTAGGAGAGATCTGGCTGGTGGACAAAGTAGTGGCTTGCTGGTCTAGTGGTATGATTCTCGCTTAGGGTGCGAGAGGTCACGGGTTCGATTCCCGTGCAAGCCCGCCGACCAACGCCTATGAGATGCTACATTTCTGCGCAGTTCAAACTTGCTGGAACCCTATTACTCATGTACTTCAGGGTTAAAGCTCAAGAGCAAATTATAATGTTCTTAAAGTTGCTGTCTCGTTTGAATTTGATACGTTGCTTGGAAAAAAACCCGAAAACAAACCACCGTTCTACTTCCCGTTACTTTATGGGTTAAATTATCACGACTTTTTCACGTTTCTAATCGCGTTATTTTAAATGTCACATTGGATCACTTGAGTCGGTCTTGCTCTGGGAAAGATTCACTTTTTACGGCTGTTGAAATTTTGATGGACATTGATTGATCACCTGCGGCTCTTTTCAGATCTGTACAGGGAAATGACGAAATTCTAACGATTGGTCTAAGTGAAGAAATTTGCCCTTTTAAGATAACAGCATGGATCTGTTGCCAGTTGAAATTAGCGGTTTGTGGGGTGAAATTTCTACCAAACTGCCTCCGTTTAGGTTTGTACTCTGCGGTAGTTAATATTAAACGAACACTTCAAAAATCAAGCACGTCGTTGAAGTAACCTGGTGATATTTTTGATACGATGTTGCAAGTTTTACATTGTGAAAGTGGGCGCGAGAAGTTAGTCAACGGGCTATTTTCAACTCGAAAATGTTAAAGTGCTGTGAGCTAGCAGGGTGTACCTTTTTGCATCTCCTATCATACTCGTCTGAACACAAACCTTACGACAGGTTGAATCGTTAATGCTTGCAAAACTTGTTTTCAAAGGATACTAGTTTTGAAAGGGCTAAAGTTTAGCACTATACCGGCTTGCTGATCGTATTTGTCAAGCCTAAGTAAAAACAACCGACGTTCACTGATCATCACCCTGAAAAGCTACTTTACGTGGAACTACGTTGTGGGTAGAGCCGTCGATAATTCGACATGGAGCTTGGCGGAATTTCGATATCGGGGCCACTTAAACTTTTGGGGTCAGTGTCTAGATTACTGTGCCAAGTACTGCTGGGTAAACCTAATCGATCTTTTCCATTTAGCTGTGCGTGTCCTATGAGGAGGCCATGTACTATATTAGTGCATACGCCTATGCACTAATATACAAATTTGCAAAAAAATTGAGAATGTTGTGGAGGACTGGCTCAAGTTTTCCGTTGCTCTTCATTAAATTTTTTCGTTGATCAAAAGCGCATGTATTATAAGCGACTGCCGGCAAAACGTTTGCGAATTATCGAAACGTCCCCGGGTGGATTCGAACCACCAACCTTTCGGTTAACAGCCGAACGCGCTAACCCATTGCGCCACAGAGACGACGGCGTGCTCTTGCTTGGTTTTGCAGCATTAGTTTTTGCGATCTAGTCGGAACGAGAGCAGCGAAGAAAGAGCCGTAAATGGAGATAAATAGCAGCACTCGCATGAGAACTCCTTTTGGCGAACTTTTTCGATCTGCTTGTTCTGCTAGCTAATTATAATTACCGTTTACAACTTGTTTCGTTTATGTTTCTCTTTCCTGGCCCGTAAACCCATTGCACGACTCCTCCCACAGCTACTGAGGCTTCATTGACATATTTCCCGAAAATAACCACTTCACAGCTGGATCGATTCTTTCGGCGGACACGTGTGCAACGGATGAAATAAAAGTTTTCAATTCTAGGAGGAACGGCTCCGCGTCGGTGGGCTTGCTGGTCTAGTGGTATGATTCTCGCTTTGGGTGCGAGAGGTCACGGGTTCGATTCCCGTGCAAGCCCCTTCGCCTAGCGCCGTGTGCGCATGGCCGTGTAACGTTCAAGTGGACAATTTCATGCTGTTCTAGTAGTGCAAAGGTATCCACTTCAGCGAAAACTTTCTTAATTTCCGAGCTACAAAACTATGCACATTTCTAGTAGGAGAGATCTGGCTGGTGGACAAAGTAGTGGCTTGCTGGTCTAGTGGTATGATTCTCGCTTAGGGTGCGAGAGGTCACGGGTTCGATTCCCGTGCAAGCCCGCCGACCAACGCCTATGAGATGCTACATTTCTGCGCAGTTCAAACTTGCTGGAACCCTATTACTCATGTACTTCAGGGTTAAAGCTCAAGAGCAAATTATAATGTTCTTAAAGTTGCTGTCTCGTTTGAATTTGATACGTTGCTTGGAAAAAAACCCGAAAACAAACCACCGTTCTACTTCCCGTTACTTTATGGGTTAAATTATCACGACTTTTTCACGTTTCTAATCGCGTTATTTTAAATGTCACATTGGATCACTTGAGTCGGTCTTGCTCTGGGAAAGATTCACTTTTTACGGCTGTTGAAATTTTGATTGACATTGATTGATCACCTGCGGCTCTTTTCAGATCTGTACAGGGAAATGACGAAATTCTAACGATTGGTCTAAGTGAAGAAATTTGCCCTTTTAAGATAACAGCATGGATCTGTTGCCAGTTGAAATTAGCGGTTTGTGGGGTGAAATTTCTACCAAACTGCCTCCGTTTAGGTTTGTACTCTGCGGTAGTTAATATTAAACGAACACTTCAAAAATCAAGCACGTCGTTGAAGTAACCTGGTGATATTTTTGATACGATGTTGCAAGTTTTACATTGTGAAAGTGGGCGCGAGAAGTTAGTCAACGGGCTATTTTCAACTCGAAAATGTTAAAGTGCTGTGAGCTAGCAGGGTGTACCTTTTTGCATCTCCTATCATACTCGTCTGAACACAAACCTTACGACAGGTTGAATCGTTAATGCTTGCAAAACTTGTTTTCAAAGGATACTAGTTTTGAAAGGGCTAAAGTTTAGCACTATACCGGCTTGCTGATCGTATTTGTCAAGCCTAAGTAAAAACAACCGACGTTCACTGATCATCACCCTGAAAAGCTACTTTACGTGGAACTACGTTGTGGGTAGAGCCGTCGATAATTCGACATGGAGCTTGGCGGAATTTCGATATCGGGGCCACTTAAACTTTTGGGGTCAGTGTCTAGATTACTGTGCCAAGTACTGCTGGGTAAACCTAATCGATCTTTTCCATTTAGCTGTGCGTGTCCTATGAGGAGGCCATGTACTATATTAGTGCATACGCCTATGCACTAATATACAAATTTGCAAAAAAATTGAGAATGTTGTGGAGGACTGGCTCAAGTTTTCCGTTGCTCTTCATTAAATTTTTTCGTTGATCAAAAGCGCATGTATTATAAGCGACTGCCGGCAAAACGTTTGCGAATTATCGAAACGTCCCCGGGTGGATTCGAACCACCAACCTTTCGGTTAACAGCCGAACGCGCTAACCCATTGCGCCACAGAGACGACGGCGTGCTCTTGCTTGGTTTTGCAGCATTAGTTTTTGCGATCTAGTCGGAACGAGAGCAGCGAAGAAAGAGCCGTAAATGGAGATAAATAGCAGCACTCGCATGAGAACTCCTTTTGGCGAACTTTTTCGATCTGCTTGTTCTGCTAGCTAATTATAATTACCGTTTACAACTTGTTTCGTTTATGTTTCTCTTTCCTGGCCCGTAAACCCATTGCACGACTCCTCCCACAGCTACTGAGGTTTCATTGGAATATTTCCCGAAAATAACCACTTCACAGCTGGATCGATTCTTTCGGCGGACACGTGTGCAACGGATGAAATAAAAGTTTTCAATTCTAGGAGGAACGGCTCCGCGTCGGTGGGCTTGCTGGTCTAGTGGTATGATTCTCGCTTTGGGTGCGAGAGGTCACGGGTTCGATTCCCGTGCAAGCCCCTTCGCCTAGCGCCGTGTGCGCATGGCCGTGTAACGTTCAAGTGGACAATTTCATGCTGTTCTAGTAGTGCAAAGGTATCCACTTCAGCGAAAACTTTCTTAATTTCCGAGCTACAAAACTATGCACATTTCTAGTAGACTAATCTAACAATGTTGTGGGTACTGCTGCCGATAATTCGACATGGTTGGACGAATTTTTAAATCGGTCAACTTGTAGTTGTATTGTGCTGTTGAAAATAAAATTTTTTTAATTTTAGTTTTTCTCCATATATTTCTGGTTCAGCAGATAAGAAATAAGTTAGTGATGGAAAATCAAGCACTTATAATGTTGATGCTTCTATGTTAGCCGAAATAATATCCCGTATGTTTAAATTAAGGCACTTATGTTAAAAATTATAGGGACTAAAGTAAAAACTAGACAAATACAAAACAAAGTTTAATAGAGCTTCATTACATGTACCCATGACGTGGACTTAGAAAAAGAAGTGATTAGAAGCTTTAAGTCGTGAAATTTTAATTTATTTGTAACTGCTTAAACATACAGTTCGATACAACAGATATAATGATCGTTTTTTTCAAATACTATTTCTTATATGGGTGATTGTTGAGGTTCACATCATAGACCTATTTATTGTTGACAAATGCTGAAAATTAGACACCAATTGGACAAATATTAAATGCAGGAGAGATTTTGGCACCGAGCAAGACAGCAAACTGAGAAAATTGAGTTTAAAGTTTTCAAACAAATTTTTAAGAGCATCAACGATACACTACAGACCAAATAAAGTCAAAAATCTGTTAAAATGATCCTGTTGAATAGGTTTCCCCTTCTCTCTCCTGGTTCTTGTCTCCTTACCTATTCCTTTTTCCTCCGAGGAACGTCCTGCGTGTTTTTACAACATCTGATGGTTTGTAGTTCGCTGTGCTTACACGAAGGGAATCTGTTTGTTGACGTCCAGCAAGACAAAATGCTCCTGGATTCATTCCTAGCCCTTCCAAAATCTCAACAGTAGCCCTCCCACCAATGTTAAAGTGGGCCACAGCATCATACACTTCTAGCTTAAAAACATTGGCTCCGACAAACGGCCGCTTGTCAGTGGAAGCACAATTAAAGAGAGAAGCAAGGATATTGCTTTTCCTTTCAGCAAGGTTTCCAGTGCTGCTTCTTATGGCAATGCCATAATAATTTTGAAAATGTTTCCGTGCTCGTTTAATGCATGAATGGAGCTGCTTTCCATTTTTCAAAATTACTCATCCAACTATACTTTCAATTCGCTCCGACATCTCAGTCAATTTCGGAACAGACCGATTTCTCCGCCTTCGTCCCGCCCTTTACAATCATGTAAACAAACGCACTGATTCGCTTATTGTGGAGGTGTGCACGATAGCATGCAGTGATCACGCATAACACGTCCTTGTCTACATGGATGGCAAACCTTATCACGCTATAGTCATGTTATGGCTCTATTGCATTATGGGTAATTCCGTATATCTTCGACAGCACCCACCTTCCCTCCTTTCATATAATATATCTTATACTAACCCTAATTCGGGCTCGAAACCACAAAGCCAAACATATCCTAGGCGAAAGATCTACGTACATATCTAAAAGATATGCAACTCTAAATTTTTCAAAAAATTTTTTCAGACCTACAGCCCTAAACCTATTACGACTCTCAGTCGCGCCTCTGCCTCGAACGCCCACGTCGGGAGCAAATTCTCGACGAATAAAGGCACCTCTCGATTCTTTGAAAGGCTTCTGGCAGATCGGCCATCCTCGGACTTTACATGATGTCCCTTAGGCCAGCTGCGACTGTTATGCAGGAGCCGAATTTCATGTTTGACGAACCAGCCACAAATCCTGCGACTGACCGCCATTACCAACGTCTCTCGCAAAGAAAACAATCCAATGCCCGCCAAAATCACAGCCTACCGCTGGTCACCTCACGTTAATACACATTAAAATGGATTTAAATCTTACAATAGGGAAGGAGGGGTGGTTAAGAATCATTGTAGAAACAGTCCAGTGATAACAATTTGATAATAATTCGTTGCTATGGCGGTTACTAAGGGACAATTAAAAGGATGGGCAATTTCTTTTCAATATTTAATCCTTTTGCGTTGTCGAAATCAAGAAAATAGCAACGAGGAATGAAAAAGTGATGTTTAATAATGTTAAATTTCATAGTTCCAAAAAATCGACTTTTTGAAATGTTAAGAGTTACCATACCACTTTAAACTAAGTCTAATTCGGTGAGGAAATCGTAAGCGAAAACATATCCTAAGCGAGAGACCGTCAACCATATCTTAATGATATGCTATGGTAAAATTTTTAAAAAATGTTTTGACCTAGGTACTCTAATCGTCGGTAATCCGTCAGCTCTTAGTGTGACCTCCACCCGAATAACAACAACGCCAAATTATGGTATTGTATCGACTTCTCGGTTCTTTCAAAAGTCATGGGCAGATCGACTATCACTCGGACTTTGCATGATGTCCTTTAAGTCAGCCACAGCTTAAAAGCACAGCCTTAATTCGACGGAGTGACGCCTGTGCAAAGAAGTACGTCTTGGCGCCATTCTAACGTCCCTCGCGAATCACACTTGAAACCGTTCGGGACATCGCACGCACAAAGCAGGCACAATTCTCCAGCGTGGGTTTCGCGTGCCTTCTTCAATTCCTTCAGTTTAATCTCCACTCTTGTCACCACTGAAATGCTTCGTTGTCCCAATTTATTTTTTCACTTAGACTGTAAAATCTTCTTTTCCGAACACATATTTGATTTGGGCGGGAGTAATGGATTTTAACGGAATGTCCTGTCTTAGTGTAGCTGTGTAGCGATATTGATTGTTCAATTGAATTATCATGACCTTACGTTGGGATCAGTTTTCTGGCAGGGTTTGCTAAAAAATTACAAAGTTAAACTACATTTAGGTTCGCAACGTTCGTTATCCTTTTACCCAGAGAGCCAACATGCATTCATTTTCCTTGCGTTTCAGTTAAAGGCTATCGGCTCTTCGAGCCTTCCGTTCTATTTCAGCTTTTGGGAGTCAATGCCTAGATTGCTGTGGCAAGTATTGGTGAGTAAACCTAATTAATCTTTTCCATTTAGCTGTGCGTGTCCTATGAGGAGACCATGTATCATATTAGTGCGTACGCAGTCAATGAAATGGACTGTCATGGAAAAGAATGACTGTCATGGAAAAGAATGGGGCGGGTAAGGTGATGGAGGTTGACGGTTTGAAGCGCGATTCGGAATTAATGTTTTACGGATTTTGATTAAAATTTTATATGGGAGGGAGGAAAAATATAGTATAATAAAAATTGGCTTGGCAGACAAAATGTCGCCTTTACCTCAACTGGTTTCAATCCGGAAAATAAATTTCATGGAAAAATTGAGAATTTTTTGACGGAATTTGGGCATCACAAGTACAACGTATCAGTATTTTTTCGTCTGAAGAGTCAATGGAGCGAAATTTATGTTCGTGATCAGAATGGATCCCTCCACAATGCAGCAAACTTTGTAGAGGTGAAGATTGAGTACGTGATTTGCAAAATAACGTAACAACGCCACTCACTATGTTTAATTCATTGTTTGTCTGTTTCAAAGAATTCTGTACTTGAAGCAGTGTAGCTTCCTGGGGCCCAACGATATGACTATGCACAGGGAAATTGAGCCGAAAGCAATGACAAGTTTTAACTCGATACTGTATGGGCCAAGTCGCTTTTCTTCTGGGCTGATTCATTGATGTGCCTACTGGATTTAAAGAAAATTTAGTTCTTATCTCGGACGCGAATTTTGACTATTTTAAACTGTGGGTTCCATGAGGAAAACAACGCTTTTCGTGAACTGTTTAAAACTATTTAACTTGTTCTTATAGTTGGTATCACAATTTTAGTCATTCTTGGCAGGCAAACCTGCAAGTTTTGCACGTTATAACGAAAGATGACCTGGGTTGTTTAAGGCTGGTTTCCATACAGCGTACCAGCGATCGAATAATGGCATCAGTGAAATATAAAAACGTGAGGACGGCATGAGGAATGTGGCTGAAAGAGCAAAAGAACCTTCCATCCTGTTGCGGCAGAGATGCCTTTCAAATTGCAGTGGAATTTGTTTTCTTTTAAGTACCAAAAGCAGCAAGTAATATTCTCCGAGTGCAAGTGTTTCGTACGCCGTCATTTTTATCTACATCAGACGAGGTGCCCCTGCTACACTATGGTTTTGTGTGGTTCATACAATGGCATTCAGTTTAATGAGCATAGGTTCAGGGACTATTTATATCGATGATCCAATACTCTTCGCAGTCTCCGCGGAATGATTTTTGAGTAGGCTATCAAATGTAGGGCGCGGGGATTATATGGAAACAAATCTCAGCGATCGATAGCGATCCACAGCGATCATTCGGTTGAACGATTTCAGCAACCCGGAGGCCATCAGCGATTATACGGAAACTAAGCTTTAACGAGAGCACCCGGATGGCTTGAACCAAGCTGGCTCATTTTCATAAATTTTCTTTTAGTAAGAACAATAGTACACCGTTTAGCGAGTTTGCCCACAAAGTGAGCTAGTTCGGAAACCACATAAACTTGCATCACGTAATCTGCAAGATATTTTTTTAAAATTAAAACTTCTAGAATTACAAATGTCTAGTTAACAACAAAACAAACACACGACTGTTTGGTTGGAGCGTAAGAGGGGATTTAATTAGATTTTGTACAAAAGATCCTCTGTCGGTACTGAGCATTAAGAAGTTTACGCAAGCACGACCGAATTGTGGTTGACGACGAGTTCTTACAAGTGAATTATTACTGTAAGATAATTTTTGACCACACAGTATGTTCGACGCCATTCTGATTCTAAATACGAGATGAGTGAGAGCATTTTCAAGGTTTCGAAACCAGGACGGCACTTTGAGTTCAGAAAAATCTTAGTGTCCTTTGACAAGTAACATCAATTTACGATATAGACTACACAAAAATGTCTAAGAAAAGAAAAAAGAGCACGCAGAGTGAAACATCAGTGACTCGTAACTTTCTTTGCATTTTTAAACATTAGTCTCTTGGATGATTACCGACGTCGGCGCAACTTTCTTCACCGTCAATTTCCGATCTCACTTTGTTAGTAGATGACCTACGACTAAAAAATGTTTATAGTTTTACGTCTATCACAGTGACCCCTGGCCATTGTAGTTACAGTAAGACACAGTCTTTCTACAAGTATTCATCATCATCACTATTTTGTTCATTTTCGACTATCCCCTCAAACTCCTCTGGATCATCAAATACATAGTCACTGTCAATTGAGTGTCGTCTATTAAGTTTCTTTTCTTCCCACGACTTTGATTTTAATAAGTTGTAATTAGCATAAACGTTATATTTGGATGAAATAAAAGGGACGTAAAATGCTCGAGATAATGGAGGTGATCTAAAAAGGTAAACAGACTGAATGATAAGTCACTAAAGAAAAAATTGTTAGGTTAGGCAAGGTTAGGTTAGGTTAGGTTAGGTCGGGTTAGGTTAGGTAAGGTAAGGTATATAATATTGAACCGATCGGCCCCGCAAGCGAATTTATTATTTTTTATGGCCACTTCAAGATGGCGGTTAGGATTAGGATTAGGATATCCTAGCTCTAATCCTAATTCTCATCCTAACCCTAATTCTAACGCAAATCTTAACCTTAATTCTAACTAGAATCTTAGGTGAGAAGACATGCTGAATTATAATATAACGCGAGCGCAAATAGTTATCTGGCTCTCACGGTAAGTATCCGCCATCTTAAAGTGGCCGCAAAAAAAAAATTCGCTCGACCCGACGCTTTTCCTTACGGACAGATAATTTTTGGCGGGCAATGGAGTTTAAGGAGAATTAAGTATCTACATTGAAAAATGTTGGAACACTAATGCCGCCTTCGTTCAAAGCTAATTGTGTACAAGCACGATGAATGAATGTCTATCTAGCGGAAACAAAAGACAAAACGAAAAAATTCCGAGTAAGGTAAACAGCAACATCCGACGACGAAGACTCAGCTGGAAGTTTGAAATAAAACCAGCCAGACCCATACAATAAATTTCTTATTAACCCCATTCATTAGGTCCGTACAGGAAAGTATTTGCCTGAGGGGTTTTTCGCAATCACGTACGAAAACCTCGGGCAAATACTTTACCGTACGAACCTCACTCTAATATATATATATATATATATATATATATATATATATATATTGTCTTAAGTCGGCATGATGAAGTATTCGTTAAACGTTCGGGTAGTGAATGAACCTGCAGACAATTTTTGTATTGTTTTGTTGATTCCATAGATCAACAGGTCTAGCACAATGAATGAGCAGCAAGATTTAAGAATACTTCACCTAAATGAATCCAAGAATGGTTTTGTTATGATCACGTCCCAATTTTCGCTTTGTTTGGCATAGTTTGGTTCAAGAACAGTTTCACGAAAAGTTTCCAAATCCACCAGATAATGACAAGATGTAATAGGGATCTTAACAGTGAAAAAAAAAACTAAATTATTAAAAAGATGAAGAGACTAATAAACAAATTAAATCCTGTAAATCCAATTCCTATAAAAAATTTTTGTGGATAAATGTGGAATACAGCCCACAATATTTCTTTATCACTTGCCATCAACTTGATTTAAGGATTTGAAGGTTCTCCTTGATCGCGTCACTGGTTGGATGGGCCAGATCAGTGAAATACTAAATCTTTAATATTTTAAAAGTATTATTGCGAAGACAATGAAACTTGGCAACTCCATCAGTAGTTGAGCGGCCGACTAGCTGTTTATCTTCAAATAAGTACCATAGCAACACACTTGATTCCAGATTTCTCCTTGATTTCACAAAATATAACTTTCACGTTCCCTAATCATCTGCTGCTGACTTTTTCTTGTCTATGAGTTTCTCAAAAGATTCTTAACGGTGGAAACAACAATGCTGTCTGTCGCACTTAAACATATAACCGGTATTAGTTTATAGTTTACAGGGGCCTGGGACCTAGCATGAGGCCAAAGTAAATATAAGCTGCCGTTTTGCTACTAAAATACTAATACTGGTCTCAGTTTTCGTAGTCTTCCCAGCAGCATTTCCGTAAATACCAAGACTTTAGATTTCAATTATCAGGCCTGTACAAGTAGTGACGCCACCGTGTAAAAACTTAAAATCCTTATATTAAGTCAGAGACAAATGATAAAGAAAAGTTTAAACAGACTTCTCTTTGGACCGTGCTTAACCCTCATAGGACAGACAATAAGGAATGAGTTTTTTTTGTTGTTTCACAGGCACGTAAATAAAGGACGACATTTTAGTTGAATTCACGAACATACTGAAATTCTTCATGAGAGGACAATGAGCACCACAGGCATGAATCAAAACATGGAGCGTTGAAAAAACCATTAAGATTCAAAGCAAAATCTGGATGTTGTGCGTGGTAAATTCGCAGACGAAGGTGATTTTTAGACAGATCGACGTCAAGAAAACCAGCTCATTGGCTAAATAATTTCAACCTAATACGATGGTAAGGCAAAGTCTCTATACTTTTAATGCCACTGGTAGCTATCGACAGTCCATTTATATTGTAGCCTGGTGCTCCAGCAAGTTCATATTTACGATAACATCTCAGTCACAAAAAGAATCATACCGCCGTAATATGCATACCACAATTGTCATTTTAATTTATACGATTTTAACTTTTATTTGCTGACATATCAGACTTGTCGATGGTAAAAACTATAATTCCAAATTTGCCAATCCTAAATTTCATTCGCACATCCCGGCTAAAAATTCGCACAGCTGTTTGGATCATCAAGTCTAATTTTCTCATTTTGGCTTTACTAAAGATAACCATTTAACGAAACCATGCAACAGAAGATCTTGTTCTGGAATGAAATATCCAAACAAGCACAATTTGCATCAAAAAGTGCATTGTGTAACACGATTTGATGCAAGCTGACATCAGAATTATAAGGCACAACGTCCCATAAGCAACCCGTTTTTCAAAACTGTCAATACAAATTGTCCATTTCAATCCGCCAAAGCTTTGAATTTCTCAAAACTGGTTAGTGAAATCAATGTCCACTTTCCACTGCAACCATAAAAGTTTCGTTAAATTGCATGGTAATATAATGTACAATACCCTTCGAGCAACTACGACTTTTTCACCAGAAAGAATGCATGAAAAACACAGTCGTAACACATCTGCCATTTTTTCTTCTTATTTTATCGGCAGCAAAGATTGAACAAGTTTCTTAAGTTATTCTTCATAAATACACAATTAACAATAAACATACGTATCTAGATTTCTCTTCTCTGTTCTGGTCATTCATATTGGTAGGAATTGTCTTGGTTGCATTAGAATATGGACTGTATGGCTTGGGCAACTGAGCTCGAAACTCAGAACGAATGAACTTGAGTTCCCATCTAGGAAATGGTAAAAAAGTGTTAAACTTTAGAAACCAGATATCAGAGAGTTTAAGAGAACATAGCGGAACCCTCAAGGATGACGTGGCCTTGTAGTAACATTTCTCTCCCAAATCGAAAGAAACGAAAAATTTTGATCCCCAGATTATTGTTCACAACGTTTGGTTTCCACGTGTTTTTCGACGAGGTAGGCACTTAAGATAACGAGAGCTTCATGCTTTCTTGGACACAGAACATTTATCTAAATACAATTTATCTAAATAAATTGCATTTATTTAAATACAAGTATTCAGTGGGAAGTAAGGGAACATCTTGGCTTCAATAACTATGGTTTGCTTAAACTAAAAGTGCTAACGTAACCAGAATTTATGACTTATTATGCAGGCATATAAACACGCATACACACAAGCTTTATTTTGTTTAATCTATTGCGACGTTGACTTTCGGCATTCTGAGGTATAATATTCAGAAGGACAACCACAGATGAGTTGTTGTACGTTTACAGTTAAACTCCAACCTGATTCAGTCTTGTAATGTAGGAAGTTCTGAAATCTCACCATCGAAGGAGTTAATTTTTTGTAATAAATTTGGCACAGCATGTCCGATACATTGTCTTGTAAACGCAGTAGAATTTAGAAATCTTTGATTCTGATATTTGGTGAGCTATGAATTCGTCACCGACATTCATTGTTAAAACATGACTTTAACTTTATTTTTTTTCCGTTTGATATCACATGGAATAAAATTACTCTAGCACAATTTGCGGGACTACCACAGTTTTAGTCGCCTCCATACTCCGCTGCAGCTGAAACAAATATTCTTCCCATTTGTGAAGGTCCCAATGAATGACTAAAACGGACACTAATTAAGTGACCCAGTAACTTTATAACAACCTAAACCTCACCTTTCTGGTAAAAAAAA
Organism: Heliopora coerulea; assembly: GCA_030142905.1. Taxonomy (NCBI): domain Eukaryota; kingdom Metazoa; phylum Cnidaria; class Anthozoa; order Scleralcyonacea; family Helioporidae; genus Heliopora; species Heliopora coerulea. The sequence goes on along the minus strand of JASJOG010000008.1, from coordinate 2,430,713 downwards.
GCTGCTTGGAAATCGATACCATTCTTTTCCAACGCAAAGGTTAACAGCTGATCGTTTAGACAGCTTTTCTTCGTGAGTCTTATTAATTATATGATTTAACTGAAGATAAACGTCCATCGGAGCATGATATCCTAAGGAAAATGTAGTAACATATGAAAGTAAGAAAATTCGTTGAACAAGTTTGATATGTATGTATTAAGTATAGAAATTTAGATAAATATGACTAGTTTAATGTGGTCATGCTGTCTTATTCGCTGACGTAATTGTCTCAAGGCATTCTATTAGTAAAAAAAGTGTTTTGCTTTTTTTCCTCTTTCGTGGATTAAGGATTGTGTAGAAAAAAACATAAGGAATAAACAAAAAACAAATGAAATAGGAATAAACTACTTGATGTATATTCATAACTGGAAAAACTCCATTACTTATTACGAAATTCAAAAGGTGACAAATATTGAGTAAATTACTTAAACTTTGTACAGTGGATCATGTAATAGACTTTACTCAAAATGGCCGCTGTTTAGGATATTCTTTTATGAGCATGCAAATTAGCTTCGTGCGTCTCGTCCTCGTATTTATAATTCAAAAGAATCTTTGCTTCCGTACGAGGCGAGTGATACTTCTTACGACATTGAGACAATAAATAAAGCCAGGGGACATTGGCGGCAGTATACAACACCGTCACTACGTATAACATCCCAAAACTCCCAAAGCAAATAATTTTAGTGGAGGCACTCAGTGTTCACTTCAAAATAGCCAACGCATCCTACTGAATTGTTTGCACGCAAAATATCACGATTCTTTAATAAAAAAAGGGTGAAAGCGTGTTCTGTACTTTTAATGAGAAGCAGCCTGTTGACAGAATTCTCATGCATTTACAAACGAATACACACCTGTATACAAGGCCAGCGACCTTGAGATAGATAACAGCGTGAAGATAAGCAAAGTTCCAGTAGCAATCCAATGAGAATCAAACAGTTTAATTTGCAGTCCATTACAGAGGAACCGATAAGCACTCTGAGAAATATGAATACAAATATGATATACAGATAAAGCATGTCCATGACAATATAATCCGTGACCTTATTGTTATCATTTGCGGAGCATTTAAATTAATACAGGTACAAACGGGCAAATTTAGTTGCAGTAAATGACATCACACGGTTCTTATATAGACAATTTGTAAGTTACATGAACTTGAGGATTTCCAACGTAGGCCAATTTCATTACCACATATGCAACATGTCTCCAACAACCTCAGAAGCAACTGAACACCTGCATGTAGTCTTAACTCTTTCCCGGCGGGAGCTCTTTCTTTGATGATTAAAATCGTCAGGTGTTAGCCAGAGTAAAATAATCTTGCGTCTGACGTTAGTCAGACCAATTTAATCGGAGTCTTATCCTGGCGGGAAAGAGTTAAGACAAGAGTTGCCAGTCAATAGTTTGCCCGCTATCTCAACGTCCCCCATAGCGAGCTGAGTGTTTTTGTTAAATTTTTAATAAAATCGAATGCTTGTTTGTTATTTAGACGTCCATGTTTTCTTCCATTGAACATCACTGAAGTGAAAATATGACAAAAATTGAAGAAAGTGAGAATGGTAACAGGAACCAAGGAGTGTGTAAACACCATACAAACATACTTCCCGTGCCTTAATTTGGCTATTCTATACGTATTTATATATTCTTTATTGACAAATAGCTGTAAAATAGTTGCTTCACGTTTCTGATTGGACGAAAAACACTTTTCCTACTCGTGAAAAAGTCGTTTCGCGTTTCTGATCGACTTGTGGATCTCCAAACGAAATTTCACGCCATAAAATGTGAAATAAACAAGTTCTTAGGTCCAAGGTTAGCCTCGACATCGGTCATCCTAGTCTCGTATGTTACTAGAAAGATACGTTAAATCTTAAACAGTGATAATATTTATCAGAATTGTCAACCGAAAACGAGGAATAAAGGCTCCTTACCTGAATAGACGACAATGTAACCGCACCAGCGAGGCAAATCATTGGATAAACAGGGAAAAGAAATCTCTCTTCCTGTGAAAAGTACAATTTACATTTTTTAGATTCGTTTAATATTTTTCCTTGAGATTTGCAATACAAAAACCCAGCATATCTTGTCCTTGACTGAACAATCGTACCTACGTTGCAGTTTCCATGTTCATGTACGAATACACAGTAGAAAGTAGTATTAAGATTTTTAACTTTCATCAAAATATTTTCATTTCGACAATCAGGTATTCTAATTTTTTGAAATAAGAACATAGAATGATCTTCTCCATTTAACCCTTTAAGTAGCAATTATCTGGGAGGTCTCAGCTTGGAAAGTAAAATCGTCTGCCGTTAGAGTAAAATACAATAAGTAGCAGAATTGCAACACTGTCACATAAAGGGTTAAATTTCATCTTCATGGTATCATGAATGCAAGGACGGCATAACGCATGCAACTATCGTTGGAACCACCGTTCATAACAATAACAACAACAACAACAACAACAACAACTGTTACAATAGCTATAGCAATAGTAATAGTAATAGCAACAGAAATAACAACAATAATATCAAGTTTTATGTAGGGGCCTACTCGCCCCCTCGTTGATTGACAACTTGTATAATCCCTTTAACATACACTGATATATTGGGCACATAACAAAAAGAGCAAATGATTGGACTAAGCAAAAACAAAAAGAACAAAAAAAAAAGGAGGAAAAAAAATGCATAAAAGTATAATAATAAAAAGACATTCTCACGTGCCTGCGCATTGCACAGGATAAATGTGAGTTCTATTCCTGTATCTGTACGTCCGTTAGCTCAATTGATCGACACGTCATTGGCGATTAGAAGGTACGACTTGGATTTCCGTCTGTTACTCATAAACTTATTCAACAGACAGTCATAAACTTATTCAACTGATACTCAACTGATACTTATTCAAGTGTAACAGCCAACATGTTTTGTAAACAGTTTTTCTATCCAGCCTAATAATTTCTTTAACATTCAACAGAATAAGACGTGATTGAAAGCAAGTGTTAATCGTACTACATCATCCGTCTGCTCACATTTGAGGTTTGATTGCTAGCCTGGATTTAAGGTTTTGGAACCTGCTGGATAGGATGCTTTGCTGTATGAGAAACTGATTGGACAAGCCATTTTCTCTAATAGACATTCTGTTTTTCGCATATGCACTATCTTCCAGAAAAACGTTATTTGACAATTAAGTCCAAACAAATGGGACTGTGGCGACTTTCTTCTACCTTTTGAAAGATTTTATCGTCAGTTAAAAAGAGAGACCATCTGTAAAAACTCGAATTAAAATAAACTTGCTCCTATGAACGTTCTGTTAACACGCGAAGACTATCAGATGCTCAAAGGTTTAAAAGATGATAGGAACATCCTTGTGATGAAACTGGACAAAGGGTATGGCATCGTACCAGATAGCAGAGATGACTACGACACTAAAATTTATAACAATCAGGCTGATATTTCAAAATTGGCGAGATTCGATTTCTACAACTCAGATTTTAAGGCAAGGATTGAAACCCTAAAACCTGAACAAATATTAAACGTAAGTTTATTAATAATCATGACTAAGGCGTTCTATCAAATCAATGCACCATTAACCTTGTTCTACTAACCTTATGGGGTCTTGTAAAGAAAACTAGAATCCATAAATACAGTCCAACCAAACATAACAGCACACGAGGAGGCATAAAAACTAACACAGGAGAAAAAAATAAAATTTACAAGGAAAACGTCATCATAACAAAAGAATAAAAAAATCAGGACTAATAGAAACTCAGGCAGATGGCAAACCTTTTACAGAATTGAAGTGAAGTTTAAAGGGCAATTGTTGCCCAGTAAATTATGGATAGGATCACTTTTGAAGATTACAAGCGAAATGAGTGTAAAGATAGTGAGAGTGAATGCATGTCAGATATTATTCGTAGATCACAAAGAAATAAAGTGTTAACAATAAAGTCACTATGCAATAAAGCCACTATTCAAAAATGTTTAACATGTTTCGGTGAAAAATCTCCTCGTCCTCCATAATTTTGGCAACAGTTATTATCACACACAAGAATACAAAGTGCGTTTTGTCCCTGTTGTCGTTATTGTGCACAGGTTTTTATGTTTTCTGTTCCTGTCAGTTTTAATGACATTAATACTACAGCCATAGATTATTTTGTATGCAGATTGTTGTTGATAAGTTTCAGAGTAAGTAGCTTAGTGTCGTTCACCGATGTTTGCTGTCACCAAGGAAATATGTTGCCGGTCCCAGGTCTGAGAGTTGGTGCTCACACTTCCTTAAGGGTACGAAATGTTTAAGACACAATTTCAAGCCTTTACACGAAGATAAATGATGGGGAGGTAAGAGGCAGAAAGCCCTGACTGGTTTGGTTTGAGCTTCCGATTTGTGTCATAACAAGTTGTTTTGAAATAATTACAGTGCAGAAAAATCTAAACAGTAAATTTCTGTTAATGCGTTTTTGTTTAACAAAGTCTCGTGTAAAAAATTTTTAGGAACTGAGAGTAAAAAGAAGATAGCGTCAACATAACTCGTCCACATATGAATATGAACCGACGTTTCCTGACTTATGCACAACTGCACAATCCCATTTTTAACAATAAAAAAGCAATTAGAAACGCTAAAATTGAAATACGAGTTCTGACAAGATTTGCCAGACTTCAGGTGCATGTAGTCGGGCGGTCATGCAAATTTAAACACCTAAAATCTCTAAATGTTTCAATATGATATTTTAGGTAGCCTTAGTTCCTTTACCTGTGTATACTTTGTTGATAAAAATAACGAATGAAAACTACCGACGGACCGCATTGCACACTTGTTCATTGAAAGCATGTACCCTAACAGGTACACAAGCAAATCAGCATACATCCACAACAATCTCATGCAAATATTGTTAAGAATATTAATGCCCAGCATAAAGTTTTAAAAAAGACCCATAATAACGGAAACATTAATAAAAACAGAAATTAATTTTACTGACGTTTCGTCGTTAGTCTTGCGACATCTTCAAAGTGAGGAATATATACAGGTGTTTGGAATATATGCTAACTATTAACAATGACAGGAAGTAATTAGGTGTAAGAAAGGATTAACCTGTTAATGAGGTGGACGATGAGATAATGAGTAGATAGTGAGTTAGTAAGCGGATAAGATAAGAAGATGCAGCTAACATGAGAACATGAGATTAGAATAATGTTAAAGGAACAGATGTAATTTTAGCGTTGAGAGATGGGTTAAACTTCTTTATTAGCAGACTTTCCCTGAGAAGAAGCTCAAAGTTGGAAGAGGAGGTGCTGAGAATATAAAAGTCATCAATTGAAATGGAGTGGCGAGGTTTTGGTCATATTTATCTGAGCTCGACTTGTGTTAGCTATTTCGAGGAGGGAACTCTTCCCTTTGACCAGCAAAATCGTCTGGCGTTAGCCAGAGTAAAATAATACAAGTCTTAGGCCGCCGGGAAAGAGTTAACCTAGCAAAAGTTTGGGACTTTCCACGAGTCACTAGACAAAAGAAATTCAAAACTGTGCAAACTGGCGCATGTGCACTGCCACTGTGCTACCTGCACCACCATAAATTCGGCTCATATATTAAATCAACCTTCCACTTGGGGGCTCTGGCGGCATACTCCTCCAGGAATATTTTACATTTTAGAGTCTCTACAATGCCAACTCCAGCATTATGAGTTGACAGTCGTTAAACACAACACACTAGTGAAGTGACGTTGTATCTTTTTATCTACACTCTTTAAACTTCTATTCTTTTGTGCTGAAAATGCAGGAAAGACGCACTTTTCAAAAAAAGTCCTTCATAGTAATTAAGCGCAGTTTATGAATCTCAAACTGATTGATGAACTCTTAACAACGATTTTTTTCCGTAAAAAAAATCCCAGCAAGAGTTAAATTTAAAATTTCCCCTTTAAGGATAACTTTACTAAGAGATTGTCTTGTAATTTGGGTATTGCAGGCCATCCTCCTTCTGCCCAAGCCAAATTTTAGACACAAATGGAACCCTTCCAAACCGATCTAAGTCTTCTGAATGAAAGTATGGTAAGCTTCATATCATTGATGTTTCGCTAGAAACATGACCAATTTACCTCAGAAGCATTTTGTTTTGTGAGTTGCCAGGTTTTAGGAGGGTAGAAAATTTTATCGAGAAAATTACTAACACAGTATTTCTCTCTCATCATGAAACCAACTGGTTGAATGATTGCCCTTCCCAATTTAAACCCCTATATTATTGACCTTATGTAGACGATTCCTTCATTTTATTTCGATCCTTCGACCATATTTTGCCCTTCCTTAATTATGTCAACTCCAGACACCCAAATATCCATTTTACTCACCAAGTTGAAAACAGTGACACCCTGCCTATTTTAGACATTCAAATCCAACGTTCCCGTGGTCGATTTTCTTCCTCTGTCTATCGTAAACCGACCTTTACAGGTCTTTTTACCAATTTTGAAAGTTTTATCCCCTTCGTCTACAAGAAAGGTTTAGTTTTAACTTTTTAAGTTTTTAACTAGTTTTAAGTTTTTTCGTTACTTCAACATATGTTCCTCATATGCTATTTTCCATAAAGAACTAGAAAACTTTAAAAAAGTTATGCTAAAAAATGGTTTTCCAACCGAATTTTTAGATTCCTGTGTTCCTAATTTTGTCGACAAAATTTTCTACCTTCCTTCTAAAACCTTCTCTGTCCCCAAACACGTTATATTTTTTACACTTTTGTTTACCGGACAACATTCCCTCCAGATTCGCCGACAACATGTTAAACCTTTTGCTTTCGTCTTTCCCCAAATCCAGCTTAGGGTCGCATTTAAACCTAGTCAACGTCTGTCAAGTTTTTTCCGTTTTAAAGCCAAATCCCTTTGGCTTTTCGTTCACGAGTAGTTTATAAATTCAAGTGTCAATGGTGTCAGTCATTGTATGTTGGTGAAACATTTTGCCACTTATATACGCGTGTTTCGGAACACTTAGGAGTTTCGGCCTACACAGGAAAACCGCTTTCTTACATCTCTAATTCTAGTGTTTTGGCACACCACAAACAAGCTGGCCACTCCATTTCAATTGATGACTTTTATATTCTCAGCACCTCCTCTTCCAACTTTGAGCTTCTTCTCAGGGAAAGTCTGCTAATAAAGAAGTTTAACCCATCTCTCAACGCTAAAATTACATCTGTTCCTTTAACATTATTCTAATCTCATGTTCTCATGTTAGCTGCATCTTCTTATCTTATCCGCTTACTAACTCACTATCTACTCATTATCTCATCGTCCACCTCATTAACAGGTTAATCCTTTCTTACACCTAATTACTTCCTGTCATTGTTAATAGTTAGCATATATTCCAAACGCCTGTATATATTCCTCACTTTGAAGATGTCGCAAGACTAACGACGAAACGTCAGTAAAATTAATTTCTGTTTTTATTAATGTTTCCGTTATTATGGGTCTTTTTAAAACTTTATGCTGGGCATTAATATTCTTAACAAGATTATGTTTCGCGCCTGGTTTGTCTATTGCCATAATGCAAATATCATAAGTGAATTAGCCTCCACTTTCACGAAAGTCTTGTTCCCAGTAAAAATCGGAAGACTTGACGTTTCTTAACATCCAGATTTAGAGGAATAAATTGTATACTAGCTGAATTTGTTAAATTTTAAAATCGCCCAATTAGATCACAGGATCGACAGCCTGATCCTAGCGTTAATTTCTTCTACTTATCACCGTGGAGGTATATCGCCCTTGTCACAAGACTGTAGACTTCAGGATGAACACTTGAACTGCCACGAAATGTTGTTGGGTGCAAGGTTAGACTAAGTCACAGAGGGATATCTCCGCAAATTTGAGTGTATATGCCTTTGTAACGCCAGCGTTAAAGCCAGTTTGATGATATGAAGAGTTTTTAAAGGAGGCTACCGTAAGTTATGTTTGTTTAATCAGACGTAAAAGGTACACTGCTGGATAGTTTTCACACGCGTTACCCCAGGAATATGTCCTCAATTTTGGCATGGAAGTCTCAGTATTTTTCAATCATAAAGACGAACATAATATTTGAATAGAAAAAAAACAAAACAAAACAAAAAAAAACCCCAGAAAACTCAACAGTGTGTTTTTGTATGTGGAATCAGACAAGAATCGCTTCGGTCGTACGTTCATCGCACACATCTTGAAGAAGCAGTGCTAAAATTCGGCCTACTTGGTCATCATTTTCCACAGTCATGAATAGTGCATATAACAAGTTTCAGAGGCTAAAGATAGTTTAACCCTACCCACACGGCGGCTACCACCCATTATTTTACTCTGGTCACGGCAGACGTTTTCACTGGTGAACGGGAAACCTATCGTCAGGGAAGAATTAAAGTTTACAACAGAACGTTCTACCGACATAACCATTAATCTCACCATCTTTGCCTTTGCTCCTGCTGGCATATAACTGCACAAGCATCTAGAATGAACGGAAAAAAATCGTTGTTAGGAGTTCATCAATCAGTTTTTGAGATTCATAAACTGCGCTTAATTACCACGAAGGACTTTTTTTTGAAAAGTGCGTCTTTCCTGCATTTTCAGAACAAAAGAATAGAAATTTAAAGAGTGTAGATAAAAAGATACAACGCCTATGTCATTTGATGACGGCAGGGGTTGTAAATTAATACTGTGTAATATGGAAAACATTTTACGACAATGTTGACAGCTTTTTGCTCTTTTTAGTGAACGGTCGTAACTTATATCACAACCATTTGGTATTGCAGTTTGGGGAAGGATTCTTCGTGTTTTAATTCATGGTAATAACAAATACTGTACCTGTTCCGGTGCTTTTGCCGTTTCGATATACTACCACCTGAAATTCATGATTAAATACGAGATGCTACCACTTGACTCTTTATGCGTATGGAAATGGTAATAATACGAAATATACGTACAAAAATGGGAAGAGAAACCAAGGCCAGCAAGAAGACCACATTAAAATTAAGGAAGCCATTGACGAAGTAGTAGGTCCAAGGCTCTGTCCCTAAAGAAAAGACATTCTTGACCCTTGACTTCGTCTTTGCATACAATTGTAATTTTAACGATAATGTTGAGAATACTCCACAACGCCAATCCCTCCTACTATTTACACCGCAGGATATCAACAAAACTTAACTTTATTTCCATTACACGCCCAGTCACCAATATCTCGACGTGACACAGAATGGCATAAATGAAGAGAGGATAATATCACTGAAATTAAGAGAGTCTAATTTAGGTATACTGCAACATTCTTGCCAACAGGTAAGGCAGGTTGTTTAAGTGAGTGCGTATCATTTGCCAGCCAAGCCGTGGTGGAAATGCGGCCACAGTGGATTATTTGAGATGTTCTTTACTGGACTCAAAACGCCAGGTTCTCAACTAGTAAGTTTCAGCAGTTCCCGAGCCTTGTTGACTTTTGACACAGTAAACGTTATGTCTACATATAAACACGTCAACTAAACAATCACGGCATCACACATTCAGACGACAAATTGAATAGTGGATCATAAATTCAATTTAACGGCACTTCTTATTGGTTGTCGCGTGTGCTCAATTTTCCGATAGCAACGCGGGGATTTCAAGAGACCAATCAGAAGCGTTCTAAAGTTCCAAACTTTAGCGACACTTAAGTGCACGAGATGTTCTCGCGACAATGTAACGCTTATCCATGAGAGGATGTGAAGTGTTTCAATTCAATTTCCGAATCATCTTCAGAGATATACATGTTGCCGCGAAAATATCTCGCGCACTTAAGTTGGATAAAAACTCGCCTGCAATTCCTGTGAACTCGATACCTCAACAGGTAGAGCGGCAGACCAGTATCCCAAAGGTGTGAACTCAAATCGCGCTCGAGTCAATATTTTTCAGTTGACTCCGGCGGTGTCAGATTATCATGAAAAATTTCTGTTGACGTCTATCTCTGAGGATGATTCTGAAAAAGAGGTTCACTGATCTTGGAAACCAAGCCGTGATTGGCTGACCATTGGAAAGAAATGTTGCACTCGAGTTAGCAGCCACTCGACGGGACAACTGTTGTGTGACGACACAAAGAGTAAACTACTGTAAGATGGAGACCTTAGCCATGTATTCTAAATCTTCTGGGTAATCCACGGCTCTCAAGCGCGGATTCTCTAATTCCCTCAGATTCTATCATAATTCCGTTGGGACTGCAGTTCTTCCACCAAAATCGATCAAGCATCCATACTGCGCCTTAGGGTACTGTGCTCTAGGATTTTAAGATAACCCGTTACAGGCAAATTGCAACAGCTGGCAATTTCCTATTCAACTTTGCTGGAAACATACTAGATAATTAGTATGAAGGAATTTAAAAGTACAAGAACACGAATCATTGACTAAAATATGTTTTAGGTATTTACAGATATTAAGATTTCATTTCAGTAGTTTAGTGTTTAGTTCGAAGTTTAATCCAGTCTTACCATAAAGATTTGGTCCACCTTTCCCAAAGATATTATAAAGAATAATATTAAGCGGTGCAAATACTGTTTTTCCGTAGTAAATGGAATCAAAGTACACAAGAGGACACTGGAAGAGAAAAAGTATAAAATGCTCATTATAGACATTATAGAGTTAATTTACATGCAGAGTAATGTCACTTCAACTTCGTCGTTTTATTTCGCTATTCTCTTGTTCATACTTTTCTAGAACTACAGTTTTTTTTAGCCTTAATAAATAATAGCTCCTCATTGACTTTTAACGGTGATATTTCATCACTGAAACTAGCGACCTTTTTCGAACTAAATAGCAACCTCGACGCATGTGCGATAATGTGAATTGGCTGAACCACTAAAACCCCCAAAACTGACGCATATATCCACATACCATCAGGGAAACAAATGATATCGCAGACCATTGAATAAAGTATGCAAACCGCTTCCTTTTCAAGACTAAATCCAAAGCGATGGGGACCCTATAGTAACAGACATGTCATATAAGTCAAACATTCAAAATAATAATAGAGAAATAAAAACAAAGATTTTTTTCTTCTAAGACAAAAAGCATAGCGAATAACTAAACGGCAGTAATGATACTTCGCATGGCCATGTTCTTACCCCATCAGTGCACTAAATGGCCAGCCAACAAGAGCTGCTGCAGCAGTGAAGAAAATTGCAATCTGTGAAAAAAGTGTAAGATCGGTATAATGGAATTCAGATCCCGCAAAGGAAATTAAATCACTATAAACAAGAATAGCATACAGCGGAATAGATCGGCTTAGTCCATGCCAAACTTCATCATTTTTACCAATGGAAAATGATCTTACGTTTCGGCCACTGCATTAAATGAGTCTCCTAGACGACATACCAGGATATATCAAAGGTTTGAATACACCTCTACAGGATATTTTCTCAGATGAATCAAAATTTTCAGTCTTAAGACTAGATTCCCATAGAAGAACAGTGTTATCGCTGGGAGGTCATCAACTAGTCCACTACTGGATCACTTCTATCTGAGCTTGGTTGTACTAATTCAGGGGTAGAAGTCCACGCGAGTACACATCACTATCCATGTTTTGAACAAATGAAGTAAAATCATATCTGCCACATGGCCCATAAGGTGGATAACGTTGGATTATTATAAGTTTAAAACAAATCACTGAATATGTTAGTTTACGTACAGAATAATCACCTATGAACCAGCCTCCATACGACAGCATGATCATTACCATTGCAAAACTACTGGGGAGAAACGCTGAAACAGCACAGAAAAATAGAGATAACCCTCAAGCACCGAATAGTAAAAAATACGAGAAATAAAAACTAAATCTAAAAATCTTGAAAAGGACATAATAGGGGTAAAAAACACCGAAATCACTCTGTAAGTGAAAAAAAAAGCCATTAAAAGAAATTACAATTCTGTTTGCCATGCGACTATTAACAGTTCGACGCCTAAAGACGGCAATTGCCGTCTTCATTAATTTTACTCTGGCTAACGCCAGACGATTTTACTCGTCAAAGGGGAATCCCAGCAGGCTTCAAAGGTTTAACTGTAGCTACATTTTTACCATACATTAGTTTCCGTGACAATATGTTCGTATTCTGTTTTGGGAAACAGAATGTAAGCACCACATACCTATACTGAGTACGCACTACCGGTAACAGCGTGCATGGCTCGACAATCCAAACTTCCCAGATATTATACTCGAGCATTCGTTTTAATTTCCTGCATTTCCTATATTTTAAGGACCCTTTCGTTTTTGGATGCTTCGGTAACACCTCTGTCCAACACCATACGCATGGGTATATTACTGGAGTTTTAATTCTTTTTTTTCAACTGACCTTCTGCGTGACGTACGAAAATTCAACATTTCACACTGTGATGTGTGATGTGAAAACGTCTTTATCAATTTAAGGCGGCTCCGAACAGCTTCTATTTTTACGTATTGTAATTAATACAGTTTTCATTCATGGGCATTTCTGTCTTTACAATATACCTGTTGCTGTTCGCTACCAGAAAATATACTATCATTAACGCCAGCCTCTAACTTATTAACGCAAAAATACATTCATTTTATTCAATCGACATTCATTAGCGTAGATACGCGACCATTTGCATCAAAAGGCATTCTACAGCGCCAACAGACGATCATTAGCACCATTCTACTATACATTAGGGATAATAAAATTTCAATTAGGCAAAATATTTCTCTTGCGTAATTGAAATAACTGTGCAATAATGTGGTGTTACTATGGCAACAATAGCGTTGGAACGTTTGCATATTTTCACAATCATAATGATTAAGAAACATTATCTTCGGTTTCCTTTGGAGAATTTTTCTGAAAATTGGTATCAAGCTAAATATTTCAGTGAAGAATAACATAAGAAAATATTGGGTTAAGTTGTCCAGACAGATTTTTTACCACAGATTTCTTACAATGGAGATAGTTCGTAAACAGAACATACTGCGTGAACCAAGTAGCACATAAATTGAAGTAGAATATGAACCGAGTAGCTTATAAGGTGACGTCAGTTGAACTGTATTTTGGTTTTGACGTCTGCCAAAATGCTTTTTACACCATTTGCTATTCATTACAAGAAAATATACTATCATTAACGCCAACCTCAAACTCATTGATGCAAAAATATATTCATTTTATTCAATCGACATTCACTTGCGTAGATACGCAACTATTTGCATCAAAGGGCATTCCATAGCGCCAACATACGACTATTAACACCATTCTACTATACATTAAGGATAACAAAATTTCAATTACGGAAGAGAAATATCTTGCCTAACTGAAATTTTATTATCCCTGATGTATAGTAGAATGGTGTTAATGGTCGTATGTTGACGCTATAGAATGCCCTTTGATGCAAATGGTTGCGTATCTACGCAAATGAATATCGATTGGATAAAATAAATGTATCTTTGCATAAATGAGCTTGAGGTGGGCGTTAATGATAGTATATTTTCTGGTAATGAACAGCAAAAGGTGTACAAAATGGTATATATAGGAAAAATTTTATGCTCATAGTTTTGCTTCTGTGAGAGAAAACGGACGATCAAAATCAAAATTGACCTTTTATTACCATACTTGAAAGTAACACGAAGGAATACGGGAACTAAATTTACATTGCTCATGTTCTTTATTCATATCCAACCAAAATGGCTTTCGTACATTAAGCCTGAATTTTCTAACCAGACCGAGTCCAATTCCTAAATTATTGCTTTCTTCTCCACAGTTTACCGGTAAAACCATTCTGACCAAGCAAATGCAGCGCTTGCATAGTTCCCTTAATTTGGAATCTTTAAAGACCATGAACTGGTAACAACGAGGTTACTGAAAACTGTAATACTATACTTTATTGAGTATCTAATAGCCTTAGCTAAGCCCACTTGCAATGTTGACAGACGATTACGCATGATAACAAGTAATGCTTACTTTATGGAGCACTCCGTTAGCCTTTACTACTCAGACTTGCAATTCTGAAAGAGTACGATGCGATAATCGGCCACGAGGTTCGGAACAATTGCCCGGGTTAAAAACTAGCGCTATACAAAGTTAACTGAGATGTTTTCAGTCTTACCTGCTGCTGAAATGTACATTCCACTTCCAAATACTAAGCAGAACAACATTATTCTAGCAACATGATTTCCAAATTGTTTCTTCACTCCCCTTAAAAAAAAGTTAATAAAGATAAGAAAATGAAAGAAAAAGAAAAAACGAAATGAGAGAAAAGAGAAATATTAGAATAGTTAAAAGAAAATAAACATAAAACGGGAAAAAAGAGGAATGAAAGAGAAACAAAAAGCGAGAAAAAATTAAGAAAAAACCCAAAAAAATGAACGGAAGTGACTAGGTGGGCGGAATAAACTTAATTAAATTTATAGTTTTTAAACTGAGATTTTGAGCAGTGGACCTGTAAAATGTTTTGCAAAATGTAACAAATTAAATGCAAACATAGTCATTTCGTTGACCAGTTTGGATACAAACATCATTTTCTTTTGCTATTGAAACATCATCGAACTGGTCATCGAATGCTGCAAGTTTAATCTTCTAATCAGGGAAAAAAATAAATATGCACACCATTAACGTTGCTAAGAACGCCAAAAGCTCCAAGCATACACGACCTGACGCGACAGGATACGACACGAAACGATTTTACAACTGTCACGGTCCATTACAAGCATCAATGAACATCTGATATCTGAGTTTTATAGGAACGCCGCATCCGTCTAATAAAAGTTGAGTTACAAAGGACAAACCTCCATCAGCATCAGAGTGTTTGCACTGAGTAACTAAATTAATATAACAATTATACATTTATTTATATCAGAAGGTTAGATTACTGACAGGGACGTCTCAAGCAAGTTTGCATATGAATTGAAAGTTAAGCTTGCTGTTTTAGATATAACTGCTGAAGTACTAATGACTAATGTTTGTAATTCTTTCACACATCTTTTTATTCAGGAGATTTTAAGATTTCATTGAAATGTATTATGATGTCATGAGACAAACAGGGCATTTTGACTTTTTGGATAACGACGGCTGTCTACGAGACTATTTCATGCAATTAATTGAAAGGTTTCGGGCGAATATCTCATAACACTGAACAGAACACAACAAGATCAAAAATAACATTGCCGTGGCAACATGTTTATTTCCAGATCCCTCTCTTTTTAAACCGCAAACATGCATTTTCAGTTTTCTTTAAGCAAAACTCACTCTACTCTCTAGCAAAAGGTAAGTTTGAGAACATCCTTTGAGCACTTTTTCAAATTTGAGCATGAATGATATTGCCTTCTTCGCTCACCCATAAATGCATCGTTGTTCAGCGTCACGCATTAAAATTTGATAAAAGAGTTACGTATGTCAGACGAACCTGAGAATGTCCACAAGTGCAGAGGTAAGTCAACGCCAAATGCATTGGTTATTCATTACAAATGACCTTATTTTTCAGTAGTAAAAGGTCTGAAAAGTAACCTGTTACAACTCCATGCTTTGGTCATCCAAAGAATAGTTTTTAATACCGTTTACTGCCTCGTACCCAGGCAGGTTTTTGTTCTCTACGTCACGGATTCCGACTGAGGGGTGGGCAGAGAACCGCCTGAGCACGAGTTACTGTGGTGGAGCCTTGTTAAGATCTTGTTTGGCTTCTGAACTGTATTAGGTCTTCTATTCATGCATAATCCACAAAAGTACAATGACCTCTCATTCTGGAATGCTTACCGGAAAATTACGCTAAAAATCATTAAATGAAATCTAATCTGACTCTTTAAAAGGGCTTTACCTGTAAAAGAAGACCTCTCCACCTGCACACATTAACGCCAACACAACGCGGATCAGGTAAAATGCCACAATCTAGAGATGTACAAGTTGACATGAATAAACGTGGATCAAATTATTGTAACGGCATGCGCATGTAGCCATTACAAGTGGTACAGTCAAACCTCTACCAAGTGGTCACCCTCGGGAAATAATCAACTGACCACGTTTTCAAATATTTAGCAAGCAAAACAAAACATGGCATAGCAAAAATTGAACTGCAAAATTGATCACGTGATGTATATTTTATTGTTACCAAAAACTGTTTTTACTTACTTATTCATTTACTTATATATATATATATATATATATATATATATGTATGTATGTATGTATGTATATTTATTTTACAAATTAAAAACGTCCCGATGTACATACTGTATTTATACATTAATAAAAAAGTGTTCTTCTAGCTATTTAAATCTCACCTAATTAATTACTTTCGTCAGAAATTTAACAAAAACAATTGTTTTGTATGAATAATACATCTCGATGATTTTGAGTTACCATGTTGGAGTATTTTAAAGGTGCCCAGGAGTGAGACCTTAAATTTTCCGATTGAATGAGCTGGGTAAGTCATTCCACAATTTCGCAGCTGCGAACCTGAAGCTTTTCTTCACCATATTAGTGTTAGACTTTTCCAGAGTATATTCCATATCATTTCTTCGCAGGCTTTAGTTCGTATTACTTCTTATATTAAACATGTTGGTTATGCATTTTGGAAGTTTTTTGTTTCTGACTTTATACATCAATAATGCTTTATTGTATTTCCTTCGCACATCCAATGGCTGCCCGCCAAGCTCTTTCAAAATATCCCATGTGCACATGTAGTAGCACAAAATATGACATCATCTATCAGATTTTACGACATTCGTAAGGGAAGTGTCGGTAAACCACATCATTAACGATTTTTTCACAATGTTTAACACCAAACTCATGACAAAAAAACTCAGTTATAGTGGTGAGTGATTTAGGGCCGCGGACCT
This sequence comes from Heliopora coerulea, assembly GCA_030142905.1. Taxonomy (NCBI): domain Eukaryota; kingdom Metazoa; phylum Cnidaria; class Anthozoa; order Scleralcyonacea; family Helioporidae; genus Heliopora; species Heliopora coerulea. The sequence continues at coordinate 2,413,908 of JASJOG010000008.1, read as the reverse complement.
TTCTTTCGTCAAGCAAATGATTCACTTTGCTTACAGCCAATGAGAGTTCTTCGTGACCATGAAATAGTACAAAGTCTTTCAGCTGTTCAGCTAGTTCCACTGCCTTTGATACCATCTTGATCATAGGTTGTGTGAGCTCTGGATCAAACTCTTCATCATATTGTGTTATTTGTTTCTCGGATGGCGCAGACGACATAACATCCTCGTCATCAAGAGTCTGCTCTTGTAGGTTATCCGCGCAAACATCTATGCTCTCCTCTACAGCAATAAAGATTTCAGCAAAGGTCCAGGAGATTTTGCAGGGCTCGGTAACTCATCCTCGCCTTCAAAGAAACGGTTCTCTTGTTTTAATTCCTGTGGTACAATTTCATTTTCTTGAAGCATTTTACTATGGTATCTGGAGATACCTCACTCCAGGCCTGCATTCCCCGTTCGATTTCCAAACGCATAAAAACCTATTCCGTTTACAGCCAAAGACGTGGATTAATTCGCCGCAATTATTCACCACCCCCCCCCCCCCCCCTCTCAAAGAAAAAGAAAAAAGAATGAGCTTATCGCGTTACTTGCCACTTCTCAATATCGATCCGCGTAGGCCAATCATGTTGCAGTATCCGCGTTAGACTAGTGATGTTTCTAATAATTGTAATTATAATTAGTGTGATTACGATTATGATTATCATCATGGTTACGATTACAACTATAAACTTACTTTCTCTTGTTTTCCATGAAAATATTTCTGCCATATTCCAGGTAAAGTATGAGGAAGAAGATACGCATAGGAACGAATAGCATACTTTGGGGAGTACTCCCAAGTCTGGAAACCCGAACCATATATGAGATAATGGGTCTAAAAGGGAGGGAAATAAATTCACACTGTAAAGGTATTGCAAAATAAAGTACAGTGTCTTTTATTTATACTAGATAACCCTGTCAGCCAGTGAGACTGTTTTCCCCGAAGGGTCGAATTAGAGGTTCTTGTAGATGAAACCTGCAACGCTTGGTTGAGTCGAAATGGACAAAACTCTTCGCAAGTGAGACCAAGATAACATTAGTTAGACAACTGCACGGTTGAATGCACTGTTGAACGGTAGGGAATACCTCAAACGGCAGCAAATACCTAATGCGAGAGTAAACACCCAAACGATTCACAAACGGTTTGGACGACAACGAAGAGTGCAAACAAAAGTGAACATCGAACACCCGAATCGGGCGGTACAGTAAAGCCCAGGGTAATCCAGAAATACAAGGTCCAGGGCAACACAAGCCCCGCTACAAGTTTTACAAAGGATAAATAACATTGGCCACGCACTCGCCCGAACAGTTCTGCAGGATGGCGGGAATAACCTTGACTGTACTGTCGAAATGTTGCACCGCCAAAACCAATCACGTTCAAGAATAGAAAAAATTCAAGCAGCCATTACAAACACTGAAACCGACAAACTTTCCATTTTCCTTAGTTATCAATATACCTGATGCAAACTGACTGAACCCCTTGCTACACCTCTGCATCAGCATGTATCAAGTAGCAATAACTTAGCTGCAATCAAGTAGCCATTTGATAAATTAACATTTTTTTCAACCTGATGGAAAACGTTTTGCAACCTTGCTCAGAAAACATGCAACAAGTCCAAGAGAATTTTTGATAGATGCAATACTTTAAACTTTACTGTATCAATAAAACCTATGACAGTGTAGAGTAAAATTACGTTTAATTGCATCACTTACTGGTTCCCAGTAATTAAAAGTTTCATCACAGTCAGAAATGTTGCTCCACAAGGCACTACAGTATCTGGTAGACAGTAATGTCATGAATGCTGTGGATGGTTTTGGAGCCCAACAATGAGAATCATCGTGATCACTCAAACTGGTAACACTGAAATAAAATTAGTCAAAAGAGCTGAATTACAATGGTTCATTTATTTGAAATCAAATTTTCAATGTTTGTATCTATCACTTTAAAGTCTAAATCTAAAAGAAGACCAGCAAAATAAGGATTCAATATTCAAAAAATACATCAACAGTAATCAGAAAGATCTAAAAAGAGTTTGGTGTTTGCATTAACAGCCCACTTCAGATATTTAGAAGCTGGTTGACAGATATAAACAGTACTTTATTTACACAAAAACAGACGGTAGTCTTTTCCCTTCAGGTGAATGACTGAATGTGGATCTTTTAAAAGGTTTACTTATATGAACTTTTGTGTTACAAAGGTATTCTTTTTGATTGAGTTCTCTTTTCAATGTCTCTGAGAATAATAAGCAGGAACCTACCCATATCAATCTTCATTGACATGTTTCTTCATCTAAATTTCTTTGAAAAATGGCACTCGGACACTAATGCTAAAGGCTCAAGGCTAACTGAACAAAAACTGCAAAATTTTAATTCAACATTTCTTTGTTTGGGTATTGTTGTGTTTACTCATTTTCAGCAAGAAAAAAGATGAGTAAGTAAACAACATCATGATCATTAGCCAGGGATTAGCCAAGCAGGGATGTAGCTACACTGGGCAGTGCTGGGCAGGACCACCCAGCACGTGCAGTAATTTTATGAATTGCACCTGGCACACTATTGCCCAAACATAATGAAATATACTGTTTCCATGCAACAGATGTTGTAATTTAATCCATCAAGCTCAGAGATAAGAACCTTAATTAGCATAAACAAGAAAAGTTTGGCAGGATTCTCATATGCCATTCCTCACAAAGAGCTGTTGCTAAGTATTCAGTATCTTAAGCAATGTAAAGATGAGATCTGTCCAGATTTTTGCATAAAGGTGCACACCAAATCACATTGCTATGTGACAACCATTTGCCTAAAAAGGTGGAATAATAATAATACATTTAATTGAACCTTACTAAAAGTGCCAGAAATTTTGCCTTATTATTTAGACTTTGGGTGCCAATTTTGCAAAAATTTCTGGGGGGAACATCATAATGAAAACATGGTAAGACATCATGATGAAAATTAAATCAGGATATTTTTACCCAGCCCTCATTTTTCTCTAGCTACATCCCTGGCCAAGCAGGAAGTGTAGCCTTGTAAGAAATATCAAAGCCGACCATAAAATGTGAAGTAAAGAAATGATAAACTTTTATTCTGACATTTCACTGCATACATCACAACATCTTCAGAGATACTACCAGTATTATTATAAAAATAAATATGCATATCAATTTTTGACACTTTATAAATATATCTCAGTCTATATCTAAGCATATTTACTGAATAACAATAATATCTCAGAAGATGCAGTGATGTATACAACAATACATCAGAACAAAAGTTTATCATCTCTTTACTCTGCATTTTATGCTGGCTTTAATATAATTATACTTCTTACAAGATCATAATCAAGACTTTTTTCAGAACTACAGTTTCTAATTGTTTATGACAATTAGAAACTGTAGCTAGAGGGCTGGAGCTAGATGGGAAGTACCTCCAAGTATCCACATGCAGGCTGCTGGCAATTGTTGCTGTTGACCATAACGTACTGCATTGAGGAGTGCTGCTTTACAACAGGTGAAGGACTGCTGTGTGACTTACCCTGAGTTTTCAAGCTTCAGGTTTCATGGGAACGGAACCTCCGCTATATATATATATATATATATATATATATATTGTACGGTCAGTTTGCAGAGGAAGTTACTGAAATCTGTACAACAGCTACTACAATATCCTGATGCACCGAGATGTTTTCAAACTAGTCGTCTATCTCCCGCTAAAGATCATGTCTCTCAGTTAGGTTATGATGCTCACTTCTGCTACTTTCCTATCTACACATTTCACTACCCATGAAGTAGAATTCAAACTGAAGTACAACGTGTATAGAAGAAATTTGATGGCTCGAAAGTCTGAATGAAAATGATCACGTGCTACGTAAATAATAAAGCATTCAATAAGGTACTAGTGACAATCTTTACTTACCGCTCCTCCATAATTTCCAAATTTTGAATATGTGACGACAGTAACTTCCCTTTAACTCGTTGTATCAATCTGCTACTTGACTTCATTTTCTTACGACTTGATGTACTAGCCATGATCGTAAGTAAAACACGAGTGAAGTATGATTACTGTTTTTGCATTATTGCTAATTCTGCTCGACTAAGTACGAGGTAATATTGACCAGCAGTGTCACGTATTGCGACTCATTACCCTCTGGCGTCTCTGCTGCTACTTTATTATCAAGTAGTATTTCAAACAGTTCACTGATTTCAAATTATTGACAGATCGAGATTGTCGATGCAAAATTTGGAGGAAGCTTTGCGTGAGGTGTGCTGTCTTGGCGATTTAGAGAAAGTTAAAATCCTTGTTGGTCGTGGGGTGAACGTAAACTCGCAAAATAAGGTTAACGGCTGGACAGGTCTCCACTGGGCAGCGAAACGAAATCACAAAGATCTCGTATCTTATTTGTTGAGTAAAAAAGCTGATGCCTCCATCCTTACATTCCAAAAAGAAAGCGCCATTGATTTAACACAAGACAAGGAGATCAAACAACTGCTATCTGCCCAAGGAGAAGAAATTACTTTGGGTGGAGACTGTACTGATACTGACGATTCGCAGGAATTACCAATCAAAGTTGAATTTGTTCCAAACTACATTTTAAATCCAGACTTCCCTTACTCCGAAAGTGCCGCGGAATTTGCTCGAAGACTTGGAATCCACCATAGTCCAATGAGAACCTCAGCCAGCAACTCTGAGGGGTTCAATAAAAGTCACGCCTTAAGCAACTGCAACGACAAACAATTAACACCCGAGGAAAACGAAGGCGATTTGGTCTTGAAGTTTCGTGTAGCCGGGTCAGATGAGAAAGACTTTATCGAAATTGAGCTGGACCGACAATGTATTAGTTTCACCGCCTTAGTGGACATATGTCTGAAGGAGTTCAATGTCGAAAGAAGCAAATTAAAGAAAATTCGGAAAATGCCAAACACTATTGTTCGGAATGATCGAGACGTCAAGAGGTTAAAACAATTTCAAGAAATGGAAATAGTTATCGAATGAATCAGGAAGTCAGGCACCTGTAGTGACGCACACACACTGTCACTCATATGTGTGTGTGTGTGTGTCACACACACACATCTGTCTGCCCGTTCTGCATAAAACACGAGGCGAAACCAAGTGTCTTTAAATCCAGATATTGAACAGATAAAAAGTTTGGAAATTACTTTAAAAAATCTTATTAATACAATATAAAGCAGAACACTGCTTCTGAAATTTAGCCTAAAAAAAACTCAGTGTTGGCTCAGATTGTCAAATACATTGGTACAAAGAACCAAGCACCAGTGTCCATTTATGATAAAACAGATGTGTCATTAATCAGTTTTGTATCTGAGACACTGAATCAACATTAAGTTTTTTAAAATACATCTACCCACATTCCAACTAAGTCCATTTACCGCTGCATTTAGCACCTAAACTAAAACAGAGTTATGAGGGAAACCAAATATCAATTGAAAGAAATGTGATATTTGCCAACATTTTATTCAGAAAACAAAATTTTTCAAAAATTATGTTATGAGAAGGTATTACAAAATGACCACTGATTTAGTATGAGCTATTTCATGCAAGAAATGCAATTACAATACAGAGGTTCTACATTCACTCAATTCAAAGTATGCTTCCAGAATCACAAATCACCTGTGGTTATGAATAAGAAAAGTTTTCAAATGGCTGTGCTTTGTAAAGCTTCACGTTGTAACCTTAAAGATACCAAATTTGTTGGAGTCATACAAGTAATGCCCCTTAATGAGTTAAAAAGCAAATATACTTTAGAATGGAAATATGAGCACTAAAAAACAGCATTCTAATTTCAATGTTCATCAATTGAAAGTCAGTATATTTAAGCATCAGCATAATATATTTATATTATTATGAATTGATATATTTATTCGTATGATTATGAGTTGTGAAGAACATAAAATCTTATGAAGCCCCCACCCTCTATTTAACCCACTCTTACTAATAAACCCCCAGTCCAGAAACTCTGAAAAAATTAAGCCACCTGGGGGCTAAATAGTGGAAATAAAGTAGCTAAAAAATTGTAGCCAGTCCTAACATAAACAGTTACATTCGTAAGAATTTGGTTTGGGAGCGCAAAACTTTCAATTCAAATTCGGGTAAACTTTATTTAAACAGGGTAGTTCAGAAACCTATCACTATTGGTGCACAACTTCCAGTCAAAACCTGTAAATTTTATTCGTTCGTATAAAATACTTTGACTGCGCTCCTGTCGCTTATCGTTTCACCGCCGAAATTTAGAGCGCATGCATGACGTTTGCGACATGGAAAGCTATTCAGAAGTCGCTCGGATTAATTTCGTTCTCTGCTCGCAATTGTGCCACAACCGACTGACGTTTAACCTCATTTTTTTGTGCTGCGTCAGCTACTAAGTTACAACATTACTAATAAAATTGTTAAAAAGTAGAGGTTCCATCAAATTTCCTTCAAATTTTCAAAAAATCCTTCAAATTTCCTTCATTTCCTCAAAATTTCCTTCAAAAAGGAAATTTCCCTCAACGTGGAAGCACTGCTGTTGACGCCTATGAGAGTTTAACACATTCGCCAAGATGACAATTGCAAGGCACAAAAGCGCACGAGTAAAGGGGCCTTAATTTGGGTTTAATTTAAGCTGATATGGTTTAGGTCGATCTAATCTAGTACTTTTGTTCCCTGCATATGGCGAAGTTGGCTGCAGTGAACCATGTCCTGCAAAGTCTGGTGGCTACGTATTCCACTCGCTGGATATTGAATGGTTTAACATAGAAGCATCGGAACGAGTGAAGGCAAAACGGATATGAGCACACTCACAAAGTTCTTGCCTCCAGAATGGGCCAAGATTATCAGGAATATACCTGAACACTATGTTAAGGTTTGCGTTTGCCATTAACTTGATGTGTACAACCGGAAAATTCAATGATCTAGTGCACCAACCTCTTTGATCGAGAATATAAAGCCATCTAGGCGTCTGAGCGTAGTGCAGGTTTTCTCAGTCTTTGTGTCGGGGACCCCTTTGAGAATCAGGCGAAAGCTACACCGTACGAACTCTTGGCTCAGAAAAATGCCCATATATAGACATACAGTCGTGAACAGTCATTTATTGTGGTCACATAAAAATTACCTTCAATATAGTACTAAAGTACACCTACAGTATACTATTTACTGTATGTTTACTTTCAGTATATACATGCTTGCATGTCTATTGATGTCTTATGCGATCAGGAGATACAGCATATACTAAATAGCCAGGGTATTTGAGCACTGTATATGTAGATGGGAATTTTTTTTGCCCTTAGTTTACAAGATCTCTCAGTTGACAATGGACCAAAAAAGACACAATAGCAGTTAGTACATTCAGATTACTGGTATACTTCACCAATGAGATTTTAGAAGTCATGGCATGAAAGAAGTTCTCAGTAAAGCAGTGCAAGCTGTTTGTAAATTTAGTTTTGCAGTTAGTACCAAGGTATTGACCAGTGATGTATTAATTAAACTCACACAATAGGCAGTTTGCTTGTGAGGACATGGTCAGTGGTATTGCTAGGGTCAATTTATTGGGGGGGACCAATTTCCAGCATACCCTGAGATTTTACAGCTTTTTAACAATGAAATTAATCTAGTAAGCATTTCTGTACAAAAATCGTTGATCAAAGTTGCAACTGATGAAATTTATGGTATGAAATGGGTGGTCCATAACCCCAAAACTCCATAACCCTTAACCCCCCAAATTTATATTCAGGGGGGCTATGGCCCCCTTGGCCCCCACTTGCAATGCCTTTGAACATGGTGCCTATGTTGATAGTATTTTAGCAAAAGATTGTCATTTACAGGTATTGCTTTTATATATGGCTCCAACATGGTCACCATATCTTTCCGTTTTGAGTTTACAGGAATAGGATGCCACCCATCAATATTTTGACTAATTGAAATAAAATTAGGTATATAGACACCATAGATAGACATAATACTGTGGACAAGGTTCTGCCCATAGTAGGTGGCACCAGTAAGAGGTACCTGGTACCCAGCAATGCTGCATGACACTTATACCAAAGTGGACCTTTCCACCTAATTCTCAAAATCAAATAAATATGTGATAACAAAACCTCTGTTGATTATTTTTTAACTTAATTAAGCAGTAAAATTGAGCAACAGCATGCTTACCCAACTACCTGCTAGTAATCCAGTGAAATATGATATCCATTCATAACCCAAACAGATTGTCTGATGACTTTGGTGGGGTATGCCCCAGGACCTGCTGGTACATAGCACTCATATACATTAATTATGAAATTGATCAATTAAGGGTCAAGCATCTAACTCTAATGAGTCAAATTGTCAGTTTTACATTAGATGGAATAAAATTCTAAGGAGCACCTTTTCCCCTTTGTGGGTTAACCAAGTTTGCAATTTATCCATAAAGTGGTAGCTTCACATTCAGCTAAATGAAATCGTCTGGCATTTGCCAGGATTATGACATTCTAACGTGCAGCCTGGCCTGTTAACCATTAATTTGTGACATTAAATGTAGACTTCACCAGGCATATATAACTTACTGGTAAATTCCTGAATAAACTATGGTAGATGTTGCCATCATTTTTCAATTAAACACTCATCTACTACCTCTGCTTGTACTAATTTTTAAAGTAGCCACCGATTGTCAAAGATTTAAGGAGACATCTTATAGTTGTCAGTTCTGCATCATTCCTTAATTATGTTTTTATTTACTCATTAATATTTTTGTGACAAGAAGTTCTTGTTGATTTTAGTTGGAATAAACATTGCCAGATGTGAGTATCATTGTTTAGTGTTTTCACAATTGTTTTCCTCAGCTGATAGAAAAGGAATTGTCAGTTCAATCAATTCAGTTATATAGAGAAATTCTACTGCCCAAATCTTTGGACAGATTTTTGAAATTAAGAAAAAAATTACCCTAAAAATACTTGTTAAACATTTTAAAAATTGGAAATTGCCTGTTGAGTTGACATACAGTATGAAATAAAAAAGATGGGTTGCCAGTTTCAGTTATAAGTTAAGGATTTCATATGCATGTTTTATATACACTGGAAGCTGTCATCACCAAGGATAACTGTGGCAGTATTGCAGAGAATTTAAAAATATAAGTGTAAGTAATATAAACACCATTAAAGTAAAAAATAACCATTTATAAATAGCTCTGATATTCCTTAATTTTGTTTCAATAGCATTTTCAACCAAGCAACACAGTGGAGTCTAAGTCATAAGCTAAGTCTGAGAGCTTTATCATTGTTGTAGACATCAGCTGCAGCTTGCAGGGCAACAGTTTATTGATATTTTGAAATGACCTAAGTAACAGCATTTTTCAGAAAGGTAGTTGTAATATTTTGATGAACTGCAAACAAACAAGCAAGCTGGGATAAATTAGGTCTTTAAAACCTTTGCACGTTGTAGTGGACTGGAATTTGCAAAAGCTTTCCTAATAATTATTACTTACCATGTAAATTAAATCAACCAGCCTCATAAATCAATGTCATGTAACTGAAGTTTATGTCATCAGTGTAATGTAATGATATACCAAAATGAAGTATATGTCATCAGTGTAGAAACTGAAGAAAGGCCTCAAATATTAGTTAATCAGTTAATGAATACTAGATAGATTACTAGATTGTAAAATTCCCAGATGTCTATGTCCTTGCCTGTGTGGCAAAAAACTTACTTACAAACATGATTGGAACTGTGGCTAAGGGTGGATTTATATGGGACACTATGGGCATGTATGAGCTGGGGGTGGTTCTATAAAAAGCCAATCAACTTTAATCATGATTGGGGTTTAATTTTAGTAATGAAGATCAGGGTAAGAGACTAAAGCTAAGACTTAAACTCATTAAGAGTTCTAAAGTACACAATCAGTTCCTAGTGATTTTGGGATGACTAGGCTAAGAGCTCTACTTTATGGGGTTTTATTCTTTTTATCAGTCTTTATGGACCACATGTTTTTAGACCAGCTAGATTTCAATTGCATGAACATGTTTTTTGTGTGTTGAGTGCCCTGAGCTGGGAAGAACCAGAGATGAGATGCTGAAGAATGTGATTTACATTTTAAAAAGGAAGAAGTTCTTTTGAAATATGATGAGACCTAGAAAGTATTATGTTTCCATGGCAACATTGATTTTAGAATGATATGCAATACCTTAATTGTTAAATTACATGTAACTTTTTAAGTTTCTGATGATTTGGTCTAATAGTTTTTACAATTAACTGAATTTAACTAATGTAGCAAGATTCAGTGTCAACTACAAAACTACTTCACATGTTACAGTATGTCATTTGTATATATCTCTGTGGAAGATTTGGGTGCTGAAAAGTACTTTGTATTTTTGGTGCTTTTACATAAGATCTAAATAATCTGTTTTTACTTCATTGCTGTTTAACTGGTCATCTTAATACTTGTTAAACTTTGATGAAATAACCTTGATGTCAATGGATAATGGAGTTCAACTGGTTTCAATTAACTACTCAGCTCTTTGCAGTTTTTCAATCTTTGCTATATTATACCAACCATGTCCCCAGACCCTTCTCTGTGTTCCATTTGTCTAAGTTGTTTCTTTCTTAATGTCATTGTAACTGGGTTTAATGCAAAGATTGAATTTCATCACTAAGCTTAAATTTCAGTTTTTGATAAAATACTTTTTCCTTTTAGTATTTAAGTATTTCTAAGCACAGTTACTTTGATTCATACTTTAACTCAAATAGCTTCTGTAGTACCTATTCTTAATTTACAGTGAGTAACTATTTTCTTAACATAACAGTAATTTTACTTATTAAGTAGCTTTTCCCATTAGTTTAAACATCACTAGACATGGGTTTCTTCCTGGTCTGCCATACAATATAGTGTGTAGCCATTGTATCAATTAAAAGCTTACTGTATTGATACTAAACTAATATTCATGATGCCCTTTTTCCTAACAGCTATCTCAACGAAACACACCTATTCATAAATGGAGATTTTCTGGTATTCCTGAAAAATTCCAACTTTCAATAAAAAGAGATGATATGACTGGAAGCTCTCTTTCCGGGAATAAGGTGGGTTTATGCAAATGAATACAAAAGTAAAATGCTGCGTGTGCAGTGTTGAACGACGTATAAAAACTCAAAATGGTCAGGGAATAGCCGAAACTGAGGAGAGAAAGTGTATTTTTATAGACCTTTCGACTGAAAGCCCGTTGTTGGAGTAAAACGTGAAATGATAATAAAAACTAGGTGATGTTTTTGTTGGTAAAAAAAAAGTCATCCGACACAAAAATAACCAACATGGTTAAAGTCTATAGAAACGTATTAATGAGATGTAAATGATTACAAGTTATTTGCTATTTTAAACGTAGGTGAGTAGGGCCCACGGTAATGGTCATGCGTAAAGATTAAAATGAAGAAAAACCGAAGGAAATAAATAATGCGAGCCAATTTTTTATTCGCCCATACTTGTAAAGGATTAAATGGAAGAAAATTTTTATTAATTCAAGATGCATACAGTAGCGTAGGAAGCACTGGGGCACGGCGACCGACCCCCACATTTTATTTACGGGGGGCCGCAATTTCGTTCGCTGTCCCTTAAAAACAGATATTGTAATACTATGTAAAGTGTTTTCTAATTTTTTCCATCACACGTACTTGCATTTCAAAATTAAATATCTCTATAATAAATAATTAAAATATCTATCTGATTAAAAATCTAATGTACTGCACACATTTAAACGATGGTTGATACTTAAGTAGCTATGATACCGTTAAAACTCGGGATAAATGTATGGTCACTTTTAGTATCCTTCATAAGGGTTAAAAAAGCCATGACATTTTATAACTGTATGTAGCCTTTTAATTCATAAATTAGTAATCCACTGAAACATTCCTTTCCGCAAAACACGAAATGTGCTTCAACATAGGTGTAAAACTGTACGTATTGTCCCAGTATCGTCAACAGTATAGGCGTTGAAAACATCTACGTAAAATCACCCACCCTGAACTAAAATTTTATTCTCGGCCCTCCTAAGTTCAATTAGCTTCCTACGCCCCTGGATGCATGAATAGTTTCAAGTTTAAAAATGAAACGTCTTTCCTTTCTTTTGCGGTTGTCACTACCCCCGGAAATTAGTAAAATGCCACAAACTTTCATATCTGAAAACAAGTGGTTGGCATAATTGAAATGTCGCGAAACGGTGTGAATATCATTGCTCCTTACGGAGCGAAGACGTTTGGCAAGTCTGCCAGAGACGTTTGGCCAGTTTCACTAACGTAAAGTTTGCAGGATTTGCCACAAGAAATGCATTAAATGATGTGAGACGAGATACATGTCAAATGCTGTTTGATAAGGAAGCCAGATTTGCGTCTAGAAATTTGGGTGTTGGATTGAGGACAACACATGTGCGGCAACGGGCACGAGAACAAGAAAAGGTACCCCCTAGCTGATAATAATGAAGTTTGTTTTAGAGCGCAGGCGCTGTGTAGTAAACAGTCTCGAATGTTTTTATTTCGTCGAAAAGAAAAGTATGGGTTGTTGGTGAAAATGTTCGGTGTCTCATGATCGTTTTGTTAAGACATTAAAACTACTGATGATAATATTGTTATGATCCTACGTTTTGTAGGATGTCAGAACTACGGATGATAATATGGCTAAGTTTGCAGTTGAATGGATGAAATGCCAGGCCTAAATATTACCTTTCATAAGTTTTGGCAGTCTCCTGGCCCTTTCGGCTTTTTATACAAAAGACGTTTATTAAACTATGAACGGTGTTCGCTGCTGCCGTTGTCACGTATCCCTTGCTTCTCACCTCTGTTCTTAATTATCAGCTTTTTATTATCTCGACTCATTTAACGGTTCCGTGCCCCGTTTCCATTTCGTAGTCAGTTGGTAATTTTTACGTATGAACCGATCATTGTTTGAGTTTCCTTGTTTTACGTTACCCTAATGACGTGGTAAGCTAGTCATTATCAATACATACGGTTATATTGTATGGACAAAAGGTTTAATTAAATGTTGAAGGACAGACTTTCTCAATATTTTGAAAGTATAGTGTATATTAAAAGCTTTATTTGAGCAGTTTTGATCAAAATAGGCATTGAAAAGCAAGCCTTGTAACCGCTGAATTAATTTCTGAACTGTTTGCCTCGTTTTCGCAGTTTTGCACTGCTGCCGTGTTTAACCCTATATCTGCAGAACTGAGAATTGAGCATTGAATCCAGTATTGAGTTGTATTATATATTGTCCAAATCTGAATTTCTTTTATATTTTCCAAATTGTCGGAAATAATCGCTCTTTTTTGTTTAATACAGAGGAATTCTTCTTTAGAAGAATAGTTCTTTTGATACCGAGTTACAAACTCGTGGCAACTATTCGAGGAGCTTGCATGGTTACCATGACAACAGCCGATCGAAAACTCAATGCAATAAATACTGTAAAATCTCCCAATAATTCCTCTTCAATAGCTTGTTTTATTTGTAAAAATAATATCAAATGAATTTTATTTAAAATTGTTTTAACATGCAATACTCGCCAAACGCTTACAACTCATTTTCTCTCAATTTTATCCCCGTGACTTTTCCACAGGCGTAGTAATCTTTCAAGGGCACTGATTTTAATCTTTCAAGGTTATTACTGACGTTAGATCGCAGTCATAAAAAATAGAACAGGAATATAAGTACGCACCTCATTTCTTCCAGACTCTTAGCGTTTGATTAAGGTGTTGTTTAATAGTGCATTTTGTTTTAAGGTTCGCAAATTAGAATTCCTGTTGGCTGACGCACTTTCTCGGAACTGTGACTCAGTGATGACATGCGGAGGCATACAGTCAAATCACTGCAGGGCAACAGCTCTAGCGGCTCGGCAACTTGGGATGAAGTGTTACCTGTTTTTAAGAAGCGACATACAGGTAAATAACTGAATAGTACGCACACACACCAAATATAATTGTTGCACTTACCCTTGTGTACATATATATTTATATAAAAACTTAATTAGAACTACGTTTCGAAGCTTAGCCTCCTCAAATATAATAAATATATGGCTGTATAATATATTTACAAAATAACGCGCATCCTAAGCACGCTCTGATTGGACGAGCCTGATCTTCTCTTGGAGTACAGAGACATGGCCGACGTCATTTTCATTTTGTATTAGAGTATCGAGACACGGCTGACGTCATTTTCATTTTGCATTAGAGTACAGAGACATGAATGACGTCATGAAACTAGAAAAACCGTGGTTGTTGTATAAAACAAATAGAAAATAGCTTTCTTGTGTCTGTACTGTGATAGAAACATGAATGACACCATTTCAACCGGAAAAATACCAGAAAACATTTGTCTACACCTCGTGTTTTATGCTTGTGTTTTATTTCGCTTGGCATTTTTCCGGTAGAAATGACGTTATTCTCTGAGGTCTGTGTGTAAAAAACCGAAGTCAAATACTTTCCCGTTCAGACGGAACAAATGAGGTTAATAAGGAATTTATTATATGGCTTTTGGCTTCTTTCTTCATCGCTTTTAACGAAGCTTTGTGTTCGTGAGTTTGTGGCTTAGGTTTACTTGCCTGTTTTTATCTATTATTTCGTGTTTGTTTTTGCATCTATTCATCTAATTTTCTGCTTAAAATTGGCGTTGAGAACATTTAACTTCTTTTTTCGAAGTTTGTTGTTATAAATCTTCGGTAAAACGTACCAGAATCTGGTTTGTTTTTCTTCAAATCAACTCGGAAATTTTCCAGCCAAAACTAGCCGGTCTGTACGAAAAACTTATTGCACCGCTAGGCAGCCAATCAGCGTGCGTCATTTTGCGTATAAGACCGGATAGGGAGCTGAGCCATGTAATAAATGTGAGCTTGTATACAACCACTAAATAAATGTTTTCTATTCATTTACTACTTAGACCATATATATATATATATATATATATATATATATATATATATGTGTGTGTGTGTGTGTGTGTGTGTGTGTGTGTGTGTGTATGTGTATGTATATATAAATGGTTATATGTAACTGTTAATTGGGATAACGTTTCGAAATTCTAAACCAGTATATACAATTAAAAAGATAGCTCATTATTCTAAAATTACGTACTAAATAAAAGTTTCATGTACTTGACTTGGCGAGGGGTTTCTTATCTAAGGCTCAATAAGAAAATCCTGTTGGTCACTCTTGATCGAGGACCTGGTGTGACGGCATGAGTGACGTTCTCAGTTACCTATACCTAAGGGGGATCAATGTCCTATTATACTGACTCCCATAAGGACTGGATGACGTTGACTACGGTGTTAGAGTTAGGTGTAGAATAATTATTAGAATAGTATTTATATATTTATATTTATGAATTAAAAAGAATATAGCATGGCTTTTAAGAAAAACTGTCTCCTGGGACAAATTATGCAAGGGACCCCATTTCCCTGGCAAATATATTTGGTTTACTTTGAGATGATTCCTTCTGAAACTTGTTGTAAACACGATACAACATAGCACAGTGATAGCTGTCTACATAACCATTCTTTATAACAGGCTGAAATGCACAAATTACAGCTATTCTGAGACGATTTCCCCCATTCACACACAATAGATTTTTTTAGATGCTCGACTTCGTTTGTCAGTCTGAGATTTTAAATAACAGGGATAAATTGATAAACACAAGATCTCTGAATGCATTAGAGGAAAGATAGGTTTCTAACTCTTAGGGAAAAAGATGAAAAGGCCCTGTTTACTGTGGCAAAAACCGATAATCTTGCTTCACTATTACGGCAAGCTAAGGGCATACTGGGGCAAATGCTCCACTAGTTACAATGTTAAAAAAATGCCCTGGAAATTATTGTTTATTCAGTGTTTGAGGTATGGAAGTGATTAATGACCCATCAGTTTTATTATACCAACGGACACTGATGCTTGCTTCTCATACATACATTACTGAAAATCTGAGCCTCAGCCAACACATTGTTTTCTGTGTGCTATATTGCAGAAGTAACGTTTTGTTTTATAAAGTATATAATCGACATACATCATCGTTGGAGAAGTTACGAAAGAAGTATTTAACTTGTCTGATAAGCGTGTATAGAAATAGCGAAATTTCGGCAGAAAGTTCATGAATATCTTTATGAGGTTTATACGTTAGTTATAAACCTCTCGAAAACAAAAGAAAATTGAGCCAAAGATGACAAGACAATTTACAAACTTTGTATTCGCTGTATATCTGGATAAAAGACACTCTTTTTCAGCTCGTATTGGTATATCCCGATAAAGAACGACCACAATGGTTTCTATGTCTACGTAAGTGCTTGAGTTCGTAATTCTACGGTGGCCGATAGGGGCCACCCCTTCTCCGTGCAAACATGTTGTTTCTCCATATAACAATTTAGCTTCTCTGAGGAAATGGATCTTTTCCGTGGAAATATGACGCTGCGACATGAAAATGTGTTGGACTTTATTCAGGTTACGTAAACAGAAATTTAACAGAACTAAGGTTGTATTTTATTGTTAGCTGTTTTTAAAGAGCACTTTTTTCCACTATATTTTTTCCATGAATCATAGTTACGTGTAATATCTCGTGGTTACGGACCCCACAGAAGGAGAGAGTTGAGTAACTGGACCACCCTAATTTTTAGTTGAATACCCCTGGTCTAACGTTTAGAATTGTATGGTTCTTGGTAGTAGTTTGCTCTTGACCATGCTAGCGGTCTTCTTTGCTATTCAAGAAGTTGTTCGTGGAGTTCCGTAGTTTTAAGCTTTATCATCCCAAGGCAGATTTACTTGCATTTCTACTATTCTTTTAAGTTGAAGTATCAAAACGACTTTTGTTCCCAGACAGATAAGTTTTGGTCTTCTGAAATATATCGTTTTATATAAATTCTGCATATAATTATTGTTATAAGTTTATATGTATATACAATATATAAATCATTAAAGATAAACTTTTAAAAAAACTTTATTTCTTCTAAGTCCAACATTTCGGGGATTAACCCTTGTGTCATGAAATCTTTTTATTAGTATGTATGTGTGCATGTATGTACGTACGTTCGTACGTATGTATGTATGTATGTATGTATGTATATATGTTTGTATGTATGTATGTATGTATGTATGTATGTATGTATGTATGTATGTATGTATGTATGTAAGTATGTATGTATGCATGCATGCATGTATGTTTGTATATGTAAAACCAACGTCTCAGAGTTCAACCCCTTAATCAAGGCATTCTAGTACAAGCCAAGATATAATTGTAATTACAAAAAAATTTCTCAAATTCAAACCATTTGGTATAAATGTATTCATATTTTCCTCTTCCTTTGAAAAATATCAAACTAGATATCATTTCAAATATGTTGTTATCACAGGATGGTAATGCAGGTTGTCGTGGAAATGTTCTATTAAAACGAATGGTTGGCAGTCAGATTATTTTAATACCAAAGCGTAGTCCATATGAAAAGGCTATTAAACCGAGAATGGAGAAAATGGCTGAATTATTGAGGTAGAATATTAATCATATCTTCCAAATTTCTCACTTTTTTGATGCGGGATACATAGTGACGTAAAGCTTGGTGGTCACTGGGAGAACTGGGTATTACTTTCTACAATTTTCTCTCTACCGTGTGATAATTGTAATACTATAATATAGTATAACGCTCCACTATAGCTGGAGTCTTTACGCGCTGTTATGGTTACTCTTGAATTTTAGTTATGGTTAAGCTTTCACATACACGGAATTTTGAATTTCTTGTTTTGAACGAATTAACATCGTTCTTCCCTAATTCTCATCAAAATGCCAGAACTTTCCTTTTCGGTCGTTTTAAAATCCAGCTTCCCTACTAACAATTGTCCGGGATGACCGAGCAAATGATCGAGATGCACTAGACAGCGCGTTGTATCAAATCTTTGGATCTAATTAAAATGAAGTCATTTTAAAGAATGAAATAACAATCAAATCGCTTTTAGATCGGCTTGGGAAAAGCATTTTTTCTTTTACTGGGACGATGTTTGATTGTTTAAGACCAAGCTCTCTTCGAACGGAGTGATCAGGTTCGGTAAAACCCCCTCCCTAAAAATACAGCACAGGAAGCATTAAGATAATAGCAGCGGCTTCAATTATTTGCCTTCTGGGGAAAGGAATCAGTAAGACTCCCCTTATATGTGCGTCAATGATTGTAAGGAAAAAAACCAACTTTTTTAACTTGATGTCAAAGCCGCCATATTGGTGTGCAGAAACGATAGATATTTAGTTGGCTCTTTTTTTTTTAAGTACACTACCATGGCTACTACAAACTTTGTGATTTCGAATTTTGGCAACGCCAACCACTCAGGAGATGAGGGACAAAGTTGGGCTGTTCGGGGCTGAAAATTGTCATTAGTTCTGATAAAATTTGGACATAGATTAAGCTTATTCTAGAATGTGGTTCTCGTGTTAGACAGTCCTTTTAGTTTTGAATAAAGGAGACCTTTCGAACGTAGAACTGTCGGAACTTTCGAGTGCAGCATTGAGATGCTGTTTCCATGGGAAACATGGTTCCATTGGTTTGGAATCTCCAGGTCCAATTTGTACTTTCTTTATCACTTTCATAGTTATTGCTGACTCTTTATTTTTTTTTGTGAGAGCTTGTTTATGTGCTAAACGAGGGTAGTCACTGCATTTTCCCCCTTTTATATTTAAAGAGAACAAGGTTCCAACTCATATTTAATTCCTGTCGGTGGGTCGAATCATGTTGGAGTATTTGGATACATCACTGCATTCCAAGAGTTAATAGAACAGGTATATTTTAGACTTTGCCATAGGTTGTTTAATTAGGAATCATCAGTAAAAAAGACAAACAATGCAGATAAATTCCTGTCGTCATTGTCTAAATATTTTTTGTACAAATGTACGAAAAACGAGAGTGATGTTATTTCCTGAAAGAAATAGCCTGACGTGCCACGACGAAAAGTATTGAAACGCGTTGCAGAAATATATCAACAATCAAATTATAACGTTCGCCTGGTGCTCATTAGGCGAGCCACGCTGATTGGCCACTAAAATATCCAACCATGATGTAAAATAATTGTACCCACTGACTAATAAACTATCCATTATCAAAAACATGAAAATTTACACTCTTTTATTGATTTTTACAAACGTGTTATTCGGACTACCGCATTTATTCGATTAAGCGCTGCCCCCAGTTTAGCGCTGCGCATGAGGACAAAAATACTAAAAAGCATCGCCCTCGATTAAGTGTTGCATTCATTCTCAACAATGCAGCGCTTAATCGAAGCATCAGAATATCTTGAATTTTTCAAGGAGCCGAACTAGAAACATGTTTATTTTGTTGTTACATTTGCTTGTTATAATTTACAGATGTCATGATTATTTTTAAAGAGCTGCGCCTCCGATATTTGGGGAAACTTGGATAATAATATATGAGAATTGGGATCGATTTGTGATTATTACTCCCCTGAAACAGCTCCTTCAATTGAAATGACACCATTGTATTTCTAATCAGCGCATAGTAATTAGTAGGATAGCCCATCAAATTTTTGGATTAGTGAAAAAAAACCAAAAAAACAAAACAAAAACAAAACGGTGAATTTACACAAAACCGTCATTCAAAGGTATCAACCATGGCTTTCATACATCTTTTAACAGAACGCACTGGATAACTTTGATGACATTGTTGTCGCGATTGGAAGTGGTGGAACTGCATCTGGAATTGCTATCGCCAATTATTTAACTGGGTTCAAGCTAAGGTGAGATGAGTTAATTTCACTTTCAACTCATAAGAAAACATCTCAGTTTGGGATGAAAGTTAGATCAATCATGTTTTGATTGGGAGTGTACGACTGTATTGAAGCACAGTAAAATCTTCATGCCAAAAACAATTTATCGGTACAAAAAACTGGCAACTTAAAAATTTACGTGTACAAGACGACTTGACGCCTGTAAAAACCGGCATATGCCGGTCTCGCGGAATCTCTGCATCTCGTATGAATTGTAAAAATGATTATCAAAACATGGTTTAACGATCCTGTTTAGTAGCCGTAGCTAGTTTAGAAAATATTCACATGGATAACGCTTATTGTAGTTAAAGTTAATCATTTTATAAAGCTGACCTGAGGAGTCTATGAACATACGAACAGATGTTGGTACGGCTTACGGCACGTTTTTCAGAATTGGATGATGTAGCGACCTGCACACGGTCGAATCCGAATTCGTTTACGGGGATAGTGGGTAACCTTTTTCGGGTGTTCTTACTCCAAAATTCGCCTTTAAAGGATCTTTGATATCATTCCTGCGTGTAATATTAACTCACTATTTGCATACGAGCCCTTTAAATTAACGAATATTATTTTAATAAAGAAGAAAATTGAGACCAAATTCAAATTTGTCTCAACAGTATTCATATCTGCAACAATAGTAAGGCTACGATTCTATGCCATTTGTACAAGTGCAGATATGGGTACAACACGTTACGATTTTCCAATCGGATTGCAGACTTGGTTTTAACGTTTCCGCGAATGCGGTTTCCAGTGCTTAGTCTTTTAAGGGGAATTTTTGTTAAACAGCCTGCAAAACGTACACGGATCTATCCTTGAAAGCTTAATCTTTTAGTTATTTATTAATAAACTGCCGTTGTTGATTAAAAGGTCAAATCCGTTCTTGTTTGCTGAAGATCTGATGAGGACCAGATGTTACCTTTTTCTGTATCAACCTCAACAATGTTCTTGGTAATTCATCGCAGTGTACCAGGCCAGCCATAGGGTACTTGATCATGTCAAAACCAAGTCAATGAATGACTACTCAAAATGTAAATTTCTGATTCCGGTCTTTTGGTGATTAAACTGAACGATAATCTAGTGGAAGAAGCTAAATCATTAAACTTCATTTAATAACATTTGACCGTTATCTCAAACGGAATCTGCAATTGTTAATGTTTGTCTGATAATAAGTAATCCACCTCACCTGTTAAAGTAAATGGAAAAAGCCTTACCTCAAAGCTCTCACACTCAATTCTGCTATGCCTTCATTTACCCACATTTTGATGCGTCGCATTACTATTTGGGGCAGTGCGACAAGCGAGCTGATGATTCGTTAAAACTGGAAAAATATGCGGCTAGATTCATTCTCAATCAAGGTTTGGAAGTATCCTCCATTCTGTGAACTTAATTGGCTCTCGTGCACGATCTTATTAAAATGACGAAAATTTTGTTGGTATTCAACTCGTTGCCTCCTTCAAGTCCTTTGAAATCCGCAACTTATGACTGGCGGCAGCGTCTAACAGGCGCCAGGTCGTTGGGATGTACTAAATTCATGACCAAATTATGGCACTGGAAGCCCGAATGGGCGCCTAGCGATTTCCGATTTATTCCACGTGGAGACAAAACGCAGGAATTTCCTCGTTTAAGACGTCGACGAGTCCCTAAACGACGTTGAATAATGTAAGTTACTCTTCTCGAGCTGTTAGCAGTTAAAGACTTGGGCCGAAATGTAGCAATCAAAAATGGGAAAAGGCTGTTGCTTGTGTTGACAGTCGCTTGGATTACGTGATCATTCTGTTTCATCGAAAATGATTGGTCTTTGCAACAACGTGCGGCGATGATGGGATATCTCAATTGACTGACCAGGCATTTATTACATCAGGTTGCGATAAATTTCAGCCACAAATTTTGCTTCAGCCTTTTCCTGGAATTCCACTTAACTTTATTCATTTTAGTTTTTGAACTAAAGAGGGATAATGAAGAGCGGATACCTATGAACAAGTGCTGGTTGATTTTATCGCTGCATTCACGGTATCTTTCATTGTCAGTCATCACGATTTTTACCGTATCTGTACCAGTGAACTCGATTTCCATATCTGGAATGCTAGCTGGACAATGAAATGTGAAACCAAGATGGCCGCCCGTGGAGGGCAATTTTGTACGTCAGTTTCAGTCTCCTATACAGGCTTATACGTCAGTTTTATTCTCCCACGAGACTGTTTACATTTTCTGAAGAGTTCTCTTTGAAAATACACACAAAACATGTCTTCAAAAGACAAAAATAAGTTTAAGAATTTCCAATATATTACGACAAAGCCTAACCGAGTTACAGGCTATATATTTTCACGAAAATAGATTACCAAACTGACGAGAAACCTGATAAAACGGTTTCGAAAAATTACTTTAGCAAACTACCAAGTGCTCGTCCTCTTTTCACCATCAATTTACCATCTTTAGACAATTTTGCACACTTCTTGGGCCAGACGGTAATAATGAACCCTTTTCAATACTCGAATAGGTAAAACTGGCCCACTGATATTTCATATAAGCACTTTTTCCATGGTTGTAAATGTTTTCGAAGCCGAACCTAACGAAAACTAGGGATGCACTGGAACCAAATTTAAAAGTTCCGGCCGGAACCGGAACTGGAACCGAAAATCAAAGTAGTATCTTTCTAATTGAACCACAAAGCAGATGATGTTACTTAGTTTGACATTGTCAATGTGGAATTAAGTGGTTATAAAGTGAAAATAACTCCTCATTTAATAATGCCAAATAAGAAATCATTAAAATTGTCCTTCACATTTTCATTACAAATAAAAACTAAGTTTATGTCTTATGTTTTATAACTTTTGTTGTTTATTAGTATCATAAACATTTTTGCTCTATGAAGTGTGAACATTTATTTGCAAATAGTTCTCTGATTTTAATTTCATTTCGGCCGTGCGTAGTCTTAGAAAGCCTGAGTACTACAGATAAACCACTGACCATATTTCGGTTCAAATTTTAATCATAACCTTCCCCAATTTCCCCTCACACAAATGACACAACCACAAAATTAAACTGTCAAAGTTCGCCAGTACGAACGTTGGCTTGTGTAATGTGTATTCAAGGTTGCTTTTTGCTGCCATTAAGTGATATTCTTTGAGCAAAAAATACTTTTTTGTACCTTGCACTTGTAATCTATTGTTATAAGACTGTAAGTTAAAAATATCTTTTGCGTTCAGTAATTTTGGCATTGTAGAGCTTGTGCATTAGACAATTTAATGATGTCACATTTACAATTTATTTTTAACTGTTGTGATCATATAAACCATAAAATCTATTTTAGAAATAGGACTACTGTTATTATTACTATAGCTCTTAAACGTTTGCAAGATTTTGTTGATCAAAACACAATTCAGTCAGTATATAATGCTATTGTTCAACCCCACTTTAACTACTGCTGTGAAGTTTGGAATGTATTTGGAGAGAGACAATCCACACGCCTTCAGAAACTTCACAACAGAGCTGCTCGAGTTATAGCAAATGTACCTATTGAGGTAAACCAAGAAACTTCTGAGCATGCTGGGGTGGGAACCTCTAAAAGAACAACGAATTAAAACTAAAGCCAAAACAATGTTTAAAATATTAAATAACATGGGACCACATTGCCTCGGTGAACTCTTTACATTCAAAAATGAATTGATAAAATACAATCTTCGGAACAATTCAGGCACACTTTGTTTGCCTAAACCATGTACAAACAATATGAAAAAGAGCTTTTTGTTTAATGGGAGTTCGATAAAGATCATTCTTTGAACTCTTTCTCTCATGAACTGTTTTCTAGTGTAATAGTAATCCCTTATGATTTTATTATCTTATCCTGTATTATAATAATTTCTAACACTTTTGCAATAATTTATACTCTTGTAGTAGGTTATAATGTTCATGTGCACGCCCATCGTGGAAATCAGTTTCATACTGACGATGTTAGCGTGGGTAAATAAAGTTCTTCTATCTATCTTCTTCTATAGACTACTGTTCGTATTACTATTTTATTAAAAAGTTCCGGTTCCAAAGAACATTTTTCACGAGTTCCGGCTGGAACTAACCGGCCAGAACCAAGTTCCGGTGCATCCCTAACGAAAACTGAAGATCAAAGTCGTGTAAAGGATTGGAAATAACGTACAAGACCACGAAGAGGACTGAAATTGACATACAAAATTTCCCTCCATGGGCGGCCATCTTTGCTTCACTTTTTGCCTGGCCAAATGACTGGGAGTTCACATTCCAGATATGGAAACCGAGTTCACTAATCTGTACCGAATATCGACCCGTACTGATGGAAACGTTGGTTAACACATACTTGACAGACTGCATTGACTGTAGTTCGTGATAGGTAAACCCGGGAGAGATAAACTGATTTTATTAACTGATTTGAATTCTTCAATAATAGCAAGACAACCATTTTTCCATGTTTGAAACACCGCTTCCGTAGTTAAAGAAAGTTGGAAGAATCATGATACCCAGAATCGGGTTAAGACTGTGGGCATCCTGGGGCAACATTTTGTGGGTGGAAGCCCTTGTTGCCAATTCCACTTCAGGAATAGTTCCCAGTTCACCGTTTCTCATATTTTCTGTTCACATTTAGCATTTTTGTTGGTCAGTGGCTGTAACGTAACACCTTGACATGGGAGTTTAACAAATCGAGGCTATTTAATGTGGGATGGGGATTCTTAATGTGCGATCTCGAATGGCATATCCTGGCAATCACGCACTTAATCCGCCGCTCTTACTTATTTTATCAAAAAATAAAATTCATCTTTAGTTATATGACATTTTTTATGTTAGTTCGCGGCTTTCACCCATTTGTCTTGGTCCTTTTTATTTTCAGATGCCATGCGGTAGCTGTTAGTGATAATAATTTGTACTTCTATGATCATATTGACCAAGAACTAAAAGAATGTGGCCTCAAAGTTAAAGCAAGAGAGATTATTGATGTCATTGATGACTATGTTGGTGATGGTTATGCAAAATCAACGGAAGAAGAACTATGTATGTATGCTAGCTATAAACATTTATAACGTACGTTTGTCCATCAAAAAGAGTAAATTAAAATATCAGACGGGAACGAAACATGTTTTAAAATACTCCTGACGTTAAAACATTACTGGGAAAATCGAAAAATTTGCATAAAAATGGTACGGCGTGTTGCAGTAAAATATTTTGATCTGTTGTCATGGTGACAGAAATACCATATTTCCTTTAATACTGGACCAGTAACTATAAACCTTGGTCTTGACCTTGATTACAACCTTCTTCTTATGAAAAAAACCAATTAAATTTTCGTTGTAAATAGGAGTTACAGCGTTTTTAAGTTTCTACGAAAACTATATAGTTAATAAGTAGTAGTCGTCTTTGTAGTTAAGTAAATCGTGTTTGTCAAGAGATAGGCTCTTGAGTATCTGATTGGTGATGCACTGAAGGAGACGAGTAGTATTTCATAACTAACGTTAGTATTTCATGACCAGATCAAAAGTTTCGTTCTTCACATCAGAAAGCCTGCAAAGTTTAAATTTATATAATGGCGGACTCCTAATAGGGTTGGACGGTTGTACAAATATCTGGTATCACTAAAATTATACTGAAATTATTCGTGGAACTGCTTTTGTATGACGCATTTTCATGGGAACCGTCAAAAAATCACAGACTTGTTACCTCAGTCTATGAGGCTTGCTAGCTTTTTTAGCTACAGCTATCTTTTTTAATTCAAAATTTGAGAATTTAGAAAGAAGGAAAGAAGTTAATTACGACTGATTACCAAGTTTCGCTTCAAGGCAATATTGACTGGTTCAAATGAAAATATGTGCTGATGTCTGATGAAATATTTTCTGCTTTTTATTGGTGATTAGCATGACGAAATTATTTTAACGGAATATTTGTACACACTTCCTTTGCCACTATAAACCGAAGTTCTTGGTGATATCGACTTATCGAGAATCTCGATAAATTGGGACCACTAAAAGAAAATCATACCGAAAAGCCAACACGGGGTTTAATATCTATATCTTCGGTATATTGGTAGACTGACAATGCCTTAAGCCGAACTGTAAAATAACAGAAAAAATTGACTAATCATACTGACTACATTAGCATTCAAAGAGGGCTTAAGCTGACTAATGATCAGACGTTCTCGTAAAACGAATGTCCTGTATTATGACGTTGAGGAAGAATAAATATACTCCAGGTCCATTGCTACTTTTAAAAATACCAGATAGGGATATGATCTTCATTTTAAGCTTCGCTTCCTGCCTGGTCAACTCGCTTGCTAATGTTCTTTTCGTGCTCTTGTTTAAGCATACCTTCAACCACTAGTAATTTTTCCGTATGTTTTTGCATTTCATAGTGGGTATTTTGAAAATTTCTGTGGAATCTGGAATTATTCTGGACCGCGTTTACACTGGAAAAGCTGTTCTTGGAATGGTGAAGGAAATGCAAAACAACCCAGGAAGATTTAAAGGCTCAAGAATATTATTTATACACACTGGTATTGAATTCTTTTATTTCTATAACAGTGATGGAACCTAACAGATTAACTCCTACTTAGTGACATTAGCAAATGCGTCCCTTTAGTCTTAATACTGCGTTTTTCGATTTTCTTCAGGTGGAATATTTTGTGCGTTTGACGGGGAATTGGATAATATGTTACAAAAAACCAAGCACACAAATCTGGTGAGCTGCTGGAAGAATATGGATGATCCTGTACCCATGTTATGAAACTTGCATGATTAAGCTTTCTCTGTATAACTCTACCGTTTACGCTACAGCAAAAGTTTTCGGATTCAAAAAGTATTCGGATTTCCCAAAAATTGTATTTGGATTCGTCGACCATTTACACAGGAAAATGTATCTGGGTTAGTTGCGTGCTCGTGTTAACGCAAACAGTGTTTTCTTGTCTAAGAATGGACGTAAATCCTCACAAATTTTATTGAAAGTTACCCTGGACAACCGAACAATTTCTTTCCATTCTTTGCTTATTACAGCTCTTGATAAAAGAAATTGTTCTCCACTGGCTGCTTCAGCGGTTATTCACAAAAACGAGAAAGATTTCTCCGGAGTCTCCGTATTTAAGGTATCCAGTTTCTTTTGCGGATTCATATTCATCCGGATTCGTGAGCAATCCGAAGACTTTTTATACCGGATACGTTACTTCAGTGTAAGCGGCTACTTTGGATCTGAAGAAATTTGGTCTAGTGTAAACGTAGCCTTAGTTTGACATTGCCTATGGAAATGAGACGCCATATGACGTCATTTAGTTAGTCCTTGTGCGTTGATTCGGTTCGTGAAACTTAATAGAGCGCATGTATTCAGTTCTCAGGGACTCGAATAACTCAGGACATGGACGCCATATTTTGTACCTTACAAAAAATGATCAAAATTCTTTTGTTAAAGGAACGGCAACATAGTGGTTGATTTTGAGCGCATACGCTTTATAGGTCTACATTAAAATATTGTTATCACTGTAATGTCTCAGTTTCCAGACCTTTCAAGCCTGTAGAATATAATTCTCTGTACGTAGCCAGTTTATCGGCATTTTTCTTGTTTACATAAAATCAAACATGTTACATTCAATATTTTGAATATCGTGTAATCGAAAAAACAAAATAAATTGCTTTATCATAGTACGACAGGACTATGAACTATAGAACTTTTGTGTTCAGAACAAAGAAGTAAGGGAATTTATACATCTCTGTGACAACAATATGTAAATTTAATGTTGAGCTGTTCATTTCCATGATCTGATCAAGAGTCGATCAGTTTCGTTAAAATGAATCTCGATCGGAGATACAACTAATCTTATAATCAGTCAAAACTCTCTCTATAAATATATAGATATGTGACATGACAGATCGTTACAGACATGTCAAACAAATTGAAATATTCATAAACGAAGTGACAAATGGGAAACTATAGGTATGCCCTTATCATTTCTGGATTTTTTTCAAATAAGACATTTCGCTTCAAAGGCGCTTGATGTGCACACGTTAAAAGTACGTGAATTGACTGAGTTATCGAGAACACCTTCACACAAATCAATTATCATGGTTCTCACTATTTAAATTATTCTCAAACTACTCCCGTAGAGGTGTCTTTCCTGTACGAGTAAAATCCTATGACATTAGCCAGAGTAAAATAATGGCAGACTGATTATGTTGGAAAGAGTCAAGCCATAGATTTTCTATTTGTCATTTCATAGGCCATAATTTTTAATATTATACTTCTTTGCAGATTATTATCATGTTAGTCATTGAACTAATCCCTTTGTTTATTTTATTGAACATTATTGTAATTTAGGTTAGGTAAAATTAGGTAAGGATAAGGTTGGTTAGGTTAGATTTATTGATTTAGAAGTCTGGAAAATAGCTCTTATCAGACGGCCCTTTGCAAAACAGCTGTACCAAGCTGAATATAGGTTATCGTGTATAAATAATTTTAATATTTATTTGAATTTAAATCATTCATTTTCTTTCTTTTGGCTAAAAGTTTTGTCGTAAGAAAAAGCCGTCCGTGAGTCAAGAACGTCTATTGTGTGAACATTCGAACACTATCGAACAACTTGACCAATATTCGTTGGTCTAACAATGTTAGTTTAATGAAAGTTTGCTTTCGGTCAAACATTTTACCCATGGAATGAGGCAGTAAAACAATTGTTGGATCGTGTAGAGCCGCTTTTCCATAATTAAGGGCCAAGAGTGTTGGTAATTGTTGTACAAGAATTGAAAGCTTACGCAAGGGACGTGCTTGAGTTACCCACTCTGGCGTATAGCCTGAACTGAGCCAATCTGGATGTCGGCTTTGAACACGGGAATTGCCAAGAACTTATGAGGCATATTCAACTTGAACATACTATACACCATAATCTTTTTAATAATACAAAATAAAAAGATTCAGTTTTCCATTTACTAATAACCTAAGCAATATCAATGAACCTAAACTTTACTGTGCAAGTGAATTAACTAAGGAAAATGCCTTTTTATGAAAACCCTTTCGTGCACGATTTCTTTATTCTTTGTTCTCTTTAGTTTTTCGCTTTGTCCTTTCATTTGTTCTATTGTTGTAACTTGTGCAACAACCGTATGCATGACAGGGGTAAACTTGTATTCTTTTTTAGTCAAGCATATTTGCAGCCCTCAAGTCATTATTTTTGTTAGTCTTTATAAGCATTTATTGGGTTTTTCACGTAAATATCACTCAAGAACTATTTCCTTGAACTGATCTACTGTACCTACAAAATGAATGAAAAATTATAACGCAAGAATGACATCATAAAAGCTGCTGATGACGTCTTGCCTGGTATAGGGATCACAAAGCTGTAAGGGACGTTGGCTGCAAAACTTGTTAACCAATTAGGCGCCACAATCGCGTCTACAATTACAGTCAGAATGGGACAGAAAACCTGATAACCAGTTCTTTGCTCTCAAGTGGACCCAATCTTTCTCTCCTCTATGCAAGTTGACGGTACATTTTAGTTGAAACTCCAAGGTCCACTACAGATGCCAAAATCTTGGGCAATATACCCCCTCCCCATAAAGACGCCCCCAACGACCCTACGTTGTAAAGGTCACTGTTCTAAAAACAAAGAAAATCACATTTCTGAACTATTTAAAAACTTCCTTAATGCCTTCCTGGCAGCACAATAAAAGCATAAGATTGTAAACCTTTAATTAATTGGGAAAAACAGGAGTCTGGCTTCTTCATGTCACCGGTGTGGCAACCTTCGTCCTAGAGAAGTTGGGAAGGAAAACAGGTCGGCCTGCCGGAATCACACAGGCAGACAGACACGAGGAAATTTGCTTGGAAATTTACTGAAGGAGGAAGAACACTATTGAAAGCCAACGAGAAGACAACATTACTACATGTAAACACAATAATACACTTTATATTAGCGATTTTAAGAGTAATATGAATGCCGCAAGAAATTCGACGTCTAAACAAGAAATGAAGGCTGTATACACATTTGAGACATTTAATAGATTTTCCTGAAACAGCATATGCGTACTAAATATTTTCTCTGGTGACCAGTCTAGTATAGGGTGTTTAAATTGGCAACTCAAATTTAACATCAATCGACACTTGCTTCGCCAGTTCAACGATATTTGACAAGCGAGAAGCCTACAAGAAATAAAAATAAAAAAAATAATAATTAACTTCCATGAACGTGTAATATAAACGCATGAGCAATGGGTGCCAGTGTAGGTAGTCGAGGATATAAATGCATACTATATTCACATACAGTAACTCTTTCCTGTCCCACCTGTTCTCTTTCCTTAAGAATTCCCACTGACAAGTAAATTGGTTAGCATTTGTCAGAAAAAATATTTAAAGACCTATCTGGACAGGAGAGGTTTGGAAAAGTAAAAGAGACCAACTGTTCAACATCAAAAGTTTGAAAAGAAAGTCGAAAGATTAAAATCGCCCTTAAGTACATGGCCTAGCTTCGTCGGTTGGGGGAGGTAAATGTACGACTGTAATTTAAGTCAATATGTTTCCGGTGCTCAACGGATCTCATAGAAGTTCGGGATAATTTATCAACAAGCTATACAAAAAATAGAAAACGTTCTAGACTGGTTTTTTCCGACTTCCCGAGTACTTCAATTATTCGACAAAGAATGGTTAAACTTCGGGTGCTGGGAGGATAAAACGATTTACAAACATGAAAATAAATTGTGTTTATGCAACCCGGCTGCGGAGACCTTACACGAAGTGATTGTTGTATGACGTCCAAAACAATGACTTGTGGCATTGACTGGCTTCTGGGTGAAATTACGTACAATTCCGTAAAACTGCTGCCTGTCCTGTAATGCCTGAGAGCAGCGTTCATGAAGACTTTCAAGAGTTGTGGTACTTGGGACACCAGGCGGAAAACGCAATAAAGATGTTGCGGTGAAAGAACTACAAGCAAGAGCGGTGGGACACTCGTCATTGGTGGTGCCAAGTTAGTAATAAAACAACTTAGCAGTGATTCAAAGAGTCGCTCTTTCTCGTCAGAATAGTAGGGAGAAGGGAGAATCAAGGTTCCCTCGAGGCCAGAGGCTAACGTCTCCCAACGTGGCTTCCCGGACAAGATGATGCCACCCCCACCCATAAGTTTCGCCTCTAGATCTTTTATTGGGAGCTGCATGGCCCATACTTAAGGGATACTTACCATTAAATTAGCGTTAAAAACTTGACAAGCCACCTCCTCTCACCTCAAGCAGCCATTGCAGCAATAACACAGTACAGCAGTGAGATATTTTATGGGGATATCCCTTATCAAAATTATTTTAGGGGGAATCAATCCCTCGATCCTAGCATTGGAGGTAAAATGAACGATTTTTTACACTATGATCAAAAGGTGACCAGCAAATAAGAATGAAACGCTTTGACATGACGCACGATTGAACTTAGGCTTCCGACTATTGTTCGCTCCAGTCTGTTACTTCCTTTCCTCCATTGCTTATTTTGTCTACCCGGTACCTTCAAGTCCTTACTATGTCAGAGTAGTTTATAACTGCTATATAAACTTTTAATGTAACTCGTGTATGCAGTTCATCGCTAGTTCGGAATCATCACACCGGGTACACTATTAAGCTCCGCTTCGTTAAGCATTTATATTTTATCACAAACTAGCTGCAAAGAGATAATTGACAGACTGTACCATCTTAGCTGCTTCCTCCAAGTTATCAACGGCCAAAATGTGAAGATCGCTTGTGGCAAAAATAGCTTTGGCGTCTTCAACGCGAGTTCCTAAATTAGATACCAAAAAACGAGATACAACACTTTAGTTCTGGGTGTACTACTCAGTATCACGCCAAACTGGTGTGCTGGTGGCACAGTGGCTGTTAGGAATATGATGATGGGTGTGACTCGTGTTGTGTTAACGATGGAACTTCCTGTTTTTGTTTTTGTTCTTCTTCAGATCTGTCTTGCTTTTGTGTAGTTGTCTCGTGTAGTGAATGTCCTTTGAATAAAACTTTTATCAGTGGCAGTGCACGTGTCTCTCACCACTGTGACTAGGGTTCAATTTCGACTCCGTGCGGTCGCCTGATTAAAATTACCCTGGTGACATGTGAGAAGAGTGTTGTCCAGTTTGTCTCTACCAATCATCGTAGGTTTTCTCCGGGTACTCCGGTTTCCTCCTGTAGTAACACTGGACCCATGAGGGGTGGCCCTTACTAGACCTCTAGGGAGAACAGCTTAGGTAGCTGATAGGGTTATCCAGTATAAATAAAGACACTTTACTTCACTTTACTTTACTAAACAGTCAATGACGAGCACATATCAGCAATAGATTTCACAAGGAGTCAAAATTCCACGAAATCGAATGACGTTTCGTATTACAATGGTTTATCGTAATGCAATAGGCTATTAACAGCATTTACGTACTATAAAGACTAAGCTTCTACAGTATCAGTCCCTAGCCACTTTAACTTCAACAATACAAAAGTGGTAAATTACATCCGACTAGAGAAAGTGCACCGTCTAAAGTTCATGGCAAGCAAAGAAAGCAGTTTTCGTAGGGGGCATGAGTTTTCAGAAGCATACTTGCAAACAGAAAGGGCAATCTGGAATAGATGTATAATCTCGTTCCCAGGGCATTTTGCCTCCACGGCTGAAGGTCGGCAAAAAGACGGCCCTTGGCATCGACTGGTCATTTGACACCCAGAATTTCTGTGTGGTGTAAAATGATAATTTATGTAGTCTCGGTTCGTCATGGCTTTCTTTGTTGATGTGAGCCACGTATACGAAATATTGAATGCAATGGAATCTTAGTTATTTAAAACATTCTTCGTAAAATCTACCAGTCGCCACGTTTCACCTTACATCTATGGTAATCTCAAATATCATAAAGAAATTTCAAATACGGTTCTTGACTTTAACAAAACCAATTATTTCGGATTAGCATTAAAATAAAAGAAAAAAATTCTTAACTTCGAGATGTAGATGAACTGCGCTCCGAATGAATTAATTTTTGAAACGGGCCAATCAAATAGTAGAATTGAACAGCAGATGACATGGTCGTTTTGTCGACCTATCTTTATTATGGGCGAATGTATCACACTTGACAAAGCGCAAAGTCATGAGCTATTCATGAACGTCGGTTTGCTCTTTGTAAACGTTTCTTTACGAACGTAATTGCCCTTTCATATAAATTAAGTACTTCAGTTCAGGCCAGAAATACAGCAACATGGCCCGCTGTTGGCGCCAAAGTGTCGAATAGCTTCTTACCAACTGCCAACCAAGTACACCGATTTATAATGATTTAGAATATTCTCTTGTCTAACATGTTATACAATTTGTATAAATGTTTGAAGTTCCATCCTGTTGGCATATTGCAAATTGTTATTCGATATCACGCAACGTATTTCCAAAGTCATTCAGTTCATAACTGCCATTTTGGAAAATTTTCAATAAACTAGCGATAAAATATGTTAAAGAACAACGCTAAACAGAAACTTATCAAAGGTCCGTCGGGTGATTTAAACTTTTACTCGCATACGATAGAGATGAAAAATACCTCCATAGTTTACCTTGCAGTCTAACAACTATTGGGATAGCTAGGTCTAACTGACTGGCAGCTGCAACAATGCCTTCAGCAATCACGTCACACCTCATGATTCCACCAAATATATTGACAAGAATAGCATGGACCTGAGTAAAATAAATAAGGACAGCTTAGTTTGCTAAACGAGTAACCAGAATAAAGGGAATTTTGGGAGATGAATTTAAGCTCACTCAACCCGCAAGTCATGTCCAGGTGCCCCATGAGAAGAGGTTTACCGTTTACGTAATTAAAGAATTACGTACATATACATGCATATAAATATTTTAATTAAGAATTATATACGTTCCTTACATACTTTACATACATACATACTTTACATACATACATACATACATACATACATACATACACACACACACACATACATACATACATACATACATACATACATACATACATACATACATACATACATACATACATACATAACTAACAAGATAACACTTTTAAAAATACTTTAATTCAACGTTTCGGGGCGACTGCCCCTTTGTCAAGAATGAGAAATACAAGATGGAGGATGCTCC
This sequence comes from Heliopora coerulea, assembly GCA_030142905.1. Taxonomy (NCBI): domain Eukaryota; kingdom Metazoa; phylum Cnidaria; class Anthozoa; order Scleralcyonacea; family Helioporidae; genus Heliopora; species Heliopora coerulea. The sequence goes on along the minus strand of JASJOG010000008.1, from coordinate 2,380,066 downwards.
TTATATACATAACGTTACTTATAAATTAAAGTTTAAAAATACAGTTAAAAAATACAATATTCAAAAGAAGTCCCTAAGGTTCAAACCTTTAGGTACACAAGAATCCAATTTATATGCCCAAAAACCTTCCCTTTTAGTTGGGTCTGATACATCCGTCCTATCAACAATTTTTGCCAACATATCTTTAATTCCCTCATGACCCCCTTCACAAAAATGGGCATACAAATGTTCTCCCGGTATACCCCTTTGGCCATTACCATATCTTTTGACACTACTTTTATGGTTATTAAATCTCCTCCTGAAAGATGTTATCGTACTGCCCACATAATTCTTTGAACACTTTTTACATATTATTAGGTAAATCACTCCGGCCGAATCGCAATCAAACAAATAATTAATATAAAATATACGACCATTTGTACAAAATGTAGAACCTTCCTCCACAAAATTGCAAATTTGGCAGTGTGATTTACCACACTTTCGCATACCCTTATCCCCATTACCTTCTCCCTTCAGTTTAGACCTTGCTAAATTATCCTTTAAAGTTTTTGGTCTCCGGTATACTATCATCGGCTTTTCTTCAAAAATACTTCTTATGTCCTCCGAGCCATGCAAAATAGGCCAGAGTGAATCAATAATTTTACCCATTCCCGACAATGCAGGATGAAGCGTCATAACTAATGGCAATCTCTTATTTCTTTTAATATCTCTTCTATTAGCATCTTGACAAAGAAGACCATCCCTGGTCTTGGCTCTGGCCATCTCAAATTCAGAATCTACCAAGTTTTCCTTAAAACCTCTTTTTATAAAATTACTACGAAGAACCCGTAATCTATCTCTATAACTTTCCTCCATCTTGTATTCCTCATTCTTGACAAAGGGGCAGTCGCCCCGAAACGTTGAATTAAAGTATTTTTAAAAGTTTTATCTTGTTAGTTATAAACGGTTTTAAAACTTGGAACAAGGAGGTTTTTGATAAGTTATATATATATATATATATATATATATATATATATATATATATATATATATTTGATAAAGGTTCTCCGGATTTTGGTCGTCTTTTTCTTGAACTTTCAACTAGCTGCTTCGAGTCTTCGTCAGAAGTGAGGGTGAGATGGCCTGATGGATGTTTTATCGTGGTTGGTCATGAATCTGTGTGATTGTAGTCTCTGTTAAGCCCGGTTTCCATTAAATCGCAAGAATCGTAAAAATCGTGTCGTAGCAGTCGTCGCGACCCTTGCGATTTAATGGAAACGTGAGTCGAAGTGACTCTTGCGACTCAAGCGACTGATCGCAAATATAGGATTATTGCGATTTTTGCGATTGCGATTGCGATTCTAACGATTTAATGGAAACCAGGCTTCAGCGACATCGCCTCGTGTTTTGAATCCCGATAAAGCACTCCCGCTCGGGTCTATAAATATTACATATATATATACATATATACATATATATTGATTACTCATTAACGGAGTGTGAGGTCTGTACGGGAAAGTATTTGTCTGAGGTTTCCGTACAGACCAAGCGACAAAGGAGCGAGATCTGTGCGGAAAAAACCGAGGGCAAATACTTTCCTGTACAGCCAGAACAAACGAGGTTAATAAGTAATTTATTATATGGCTTTGGCTCCTTTTTTCATCGCTTTTAACAAAGCTTTGAGTTCGTGAGTTAGCGGCTTAGGTTTACTAGCTTGTTTTTACCTGTTACTTCGTGATTTTTGGCATCTATTCATCTAGTTTTCTGCATAAAATTATTGTTGAGAACATTCAACTTCTTTTCCCGTTATTTGTTTTTATCAATCTTCTGTAAAAGGTACCTGAATCTGGTTTGTTTTTCTTCAAATCAACTCGGAAATTTTCCAGCCAAAACTAGCCGGTCTGTACGAAAAACTTATTGCACGGCTAGGCAGCCAATCAGTGTGCGTCATTTTGTGTACAGACCGGATAGCGAGCTCAGCCATATAATAAATATATATATATATATATATGCACACTTAGTAAGATGAAATTTACTTATACACACACACACACACACACACACACACACACACACACATACACACACACACACATATATATATATATATACACACACATAGGAACTGAATATAAGAGACTTTTTGTAAGTTTCACGGAACTTTTATACATAAATAGATTCTGCCAGCAATTCTTAAACGCGCAGCTTGATAATAAGACTTCTCCCGAAACGTTGATGATTTTAAAAAATATTCATATATATATATATATATATATATATATATAGGCATACATACATACATACATACATACATACATACATACATACACACACACACATACACATGTACCAACGTACGTACATACATACATACATACATACATACATACATACATACATACATACATACATACATACATACATACAGGACACACAGATAGATAGATCCCTAAAAGAACGGCTGGTATGTAGTAAGTAAACGAAATTTAAGTATTTAAATGGTCTCTAAATAGTAAACAACAGCAATCCGAAATTCGTTCCCTTCTCTAATGTTATTCTCAACCGTGATGATATTAAGTGTATAACTGTCCAAGGAGAACTGAAGGTTAAACATTTAAGTTTAATAGCGAATACCTTAGAGTCGGAGCTTATAAGCTTAAAAGCCTCAGCAACTTGCACAGCCGTGGCTCCTCCTCCCACATCCAGGAAATTTGCAGGTTCACCTCCGTGAAGTTTGATAATATCCATAGTTGCCATAGCCAGACCAGCACCATTTACTACAAGTTAAAATTCGACTTGAGTTTTGTTGCCTGGCATTAACCTCTTAGTTCAACAACAAGAAATACCACACGTGCCTAAACGACGGAAACACAGAAGTCTAGTCTTTTCTCCAGCCTTTAACAATCAATATAATGCATGCGAATACTGAACAACTTTGTTCGTTTTTTTTATATACGACAAAGACGTTCTCAAAAACTTTCACCTTCGTTTCAGTTTTCTTTTCCAGTGATTAAAAAAACAAAATTATTATACCACCCGTTTGGCTGTATTTTCGCCTTTACGCTTTCGACTCACTTTATATTTTTAGTGTTCGTTGATGATGAGGGCTATACGGGCTAACCATAGCTCAGTGTCGTAATGAAGACAACGTTAGCTCATTCTTTTCATAAACTGAGAGTCGTTCTGGAAGTTAAATACTATTGAATAAACCATTTTGTCGCGAATTCAGTGACATTCTCACCGAAACAAATGTCATTAACGACCGCTGACAGGATAAAGTGCGCTGAGTGTAGGGGAAAAAATATAGACAAAGGAAAAGCTGCTTAAGGCAAAATCTTTAAAAACGCGATAAGGTTGAGAGCACTGACTAAAAATTCAGCTAATTTTACCATAACGTTCTCCAGCAAAACTCCCTTCTGATGAGCTTCCCAGAATGACCAAAAATTATTTAGCCTTCTGTTGGCTTATTAGAGGTGATACAGTATACGTACTATTTGATTTATTGGTTTGGTACTTGGCTTTGTCAGTTATTCGCTAGTTTATTTGTTGTTGGTTTGTTTGTTTGGTTGCTTGCTTGCTTGCTTGTTTGTTTGCTATCCCATATCAATTTTAAGTATACAAAGCATATTCACAGCACCTAGGCAACCGATGCTGCCATCAAGTCCAATGTAGTTAAGGTTAGACGAAGCTGCTTCAACTTCACGATCATCTTCTTGGGTCCAGTCCCTCTTCTTGAACAGTTCTTGCTGTCGAAAGGAGGCGTTGTCGTCGAAATTCAACTTGGCATCCATACAAACAACTAAAAACAAAATGGTTCTACTTTTTCAAAAAGGTGTTTCCTTAAAGGTAAATGAAACGAAAACTTCTATTTCAACACATGCTAGCCTCGTCGAACGAAAATATTTGAAAATTGCAAGAGAGCTGAGTTATCCTTCACCTAGTCAATCTCACCTGATAGGCTAGTCCATAGGCATAGGAAGCGGGGGAACTACGGGACTTCAGCCCCATCACTCATTTAATAGGGGGGCTGAGCCCCTCCAAAATGGGCCAAGGGTTACGAAAGTAGCTTCCTAGCTTCACTGGTTCGATAGCAACTCAAGCAAAGTTTAGTCATGTTTGTGGACTGACACTTGAACTACTAGATTGAACGAGATTTTGAAGATTTCACTTACGGATGGGTAGTCATTGTACCTAGACCGCTTTAGAGGAGCGCAGAATTGACCAAGAAAGTTAGAAGCTGCTGTTGGAAATCTAAAAACTTTTAATCAATGCATGCAGTGGAAACACAACGCAGCCATCTCAGAGGCGACAAGAATTGTTTCACTCAGACATCATGTTTCAATGTTTATGAGCACTGCGTCTCAAAAAAAAAAACCAAAAAAAAAAAACAACAACAATATTATGCATATGAAGAAAGCGATATTTTTCAATGGAAAAAGGACTTGTAGATCGTGAACAACAGCAATTTGAGTGCACAGATGACCTTGGCAGCATTCTAAGAGGCTTAAAAAATTTACTATTCTTTCAGGTGTGTATATGTATATGTTGAATTCAGCCTCCCAAAATCAAATTCGTTTCTACGCCAATGGGTTGGTCCCAAAAACTAAAACCTGGAGGATTTCATAGATTTGAACGGAAAAGTTCTTCAAGATTTGAGATATTGTGGGCTTTGTAAATGGTCAGTTTAGAATTCAAAACCATCATTATTGTTTAGTTGAAAAATGCCTGGATCACTCTTCTTTGCAATGGAAGTAGGCATATTTTTATTGACTAATCTTTGAATAAAATTGATCCTGTCCTCACGACGAACTTTCAAGTCTTCAAGTCTTTGAAGTCTCACCTGCGCGTTTAGGTGCTCTATCAAATACAATTAAACAATTAAGGAAGCTAATCTTACTGTAATCCCGAAAAATGTTCCTAAGTCCTACACGGCAATCGTAACGGAAACTTTCCCATCTCTGGTGAGATGTCGTAACTATTGAGCTACTCCGGGTCATTTGTAAATGGGAAGATTACACTTGCGAATAGGTTTGATTCAGGATAGATGAGAATGACTTTTTATCGCATGCTGATGTCAATCTCAAACGATATGCTGGTAAGGAAAACTCGTCCTACACCGAACCGGTTCACAATGGCCTATAATTAACTTTCAGAACGACAAATTTTGACAAAAGCCGATGACAGCAAATAAAAGTTGTAGTCTGACAAACTAATTTTTTGTACTCCAAGAAAAGAGTAGGCAGTTATTCCGAAACTTGCGAGACTCTTTAATGATTGACCTGGGCCCACTGTGGCCATCAAACACAACATAGTTTACTACACTCATAAAACTCACCTCTTCCTAAAGAATCTTCTGCCATTGGATTTATCTCAATTAACAAGGCATCTTTCTCAATAAAAAGATTATAAAGACGCATGATTGTATCGGCAGCGGACGGAATACAGTTTTCCGAAAAACCCATGGTTTTGGCAAACCTCAAAGCCTGCTCTCTGGATAGACCTGAAAGAAATCACGCGGATCACAAATTAACAGGTTTATTAACTTCCTCGGACGTAGTATTAGTTTAATAAAAGGTACACGAAAACAAACTTTCTGCAAACAAACATTCTATACGAAGTAAATTACATTTGTCTTTCTATGCATGTTAGTACGCTTTCAGACTGTCTTGCTGCATCTTCAAAGTAAGCAGGGTATAAAAGCGAGATGAAGTTCCTGGTTTATGTGCAATCAGACTTTGAAATGACTACAGTAGAATAGAATTCCGCTACATTATCACTATCTCAATGACAGCGATATTACTATTTGTAAAACTATGATCACTATTACAACCTGCTTCACCACCAGTATCAACATCACCAACAGAATCACAATCACCATTACCGTCACCATCCCAATCTCCATCACTGTCACCATCACTACCTGTTTTCCTTTCACTACCAATATTGTCACCTTCATTGTTATCAGTATCACTGTCACTGTCACTGTCACTATCACTATCACCATCACCATCACTGTATCGCTGCCACTATCACTGTCACTATCACTATCACTGTATCGCTGCCACAACGCTATCGCTATCAGTATCCCTATCGCCGTCTCCATGAAAATCACTATCACTCTCGCTATGACTATCAGTATCACTTGTACCATCTTAATCACAATGGCTATCAGAATCACTACCATTATCATTATCATCACTATCACTATCACATGACTGCCACAAATGCAATCACGATGAGTAGTAGAATACCTATGCCTAAACCCATCCTCATCCTTATCCCTACACTTATCCTTACCATATCCCCATCCCTATCACACTAAATTCAGCATTAACAATACGTGATCACTTCCCATTCCTATTGTTCTCCAGAGAAGACTTAATCGCAAACTATCCTTAAAAGAAGGTAATGTTCTCAATTTTTACTAAATTAACTAGCTAATAAGAAAACTAATCAGAAAAGAATTCCTTTATGACACAAAATATTTTTCGTCAGCTATTAAGGACTTACAAACTAACACCACAACATGAAGGATACTACCAATTAAATGTTCCTTTAAATTTCGTAGGATCTTTTGAAGTCCAAGGGCAGCATACGCCTCTGGGAGTTAACTATAAGGAGTTTTCTGCATAGCAACAGCAGATATTTTTCATTTATGAAAGAAACGACCTTATTAATAAATAAACCATCCTCCTCATTAACATCATCATAATCATCATGACTGCGCGAGTATATCCCCACATCAGCCCGTTCAGACATGGAACGTTTAAGATAATTGCTAATGTTGGGGAAAAAAAATTGGGGGCAAATGTGAAGACTGACTTACGAATAACCAGTACTAAAAGTAACTATATAGTGCGGAGTTGCTAAAGAAATTTCAGACTTCTAGAAGTGATTCGAAATATCTTCAAATATTTAGAAGATGAACGAAAATGAAACACGGTAGATGTCAACCAAGTATTTTCGCAGTATTGTTACTTTGTGAAATATGAACGCATGTATAAAATAAAAGTTCCGTATTCTGTCTAACAGGGAATGATTGATTATTATGGTTGCTTCTTTCAAAACCAAGCAAGCGACAACCTATAAAGTTTGATTGTTCAATTAATTTGCCGAAATTTACTGAGCAGTTATGAAAAGAATGGGCCATCTGAAGTCTTAATAAGTCAGTTGGACATATACATATATATGCATGCACACAATTAACGGTACTATCTCATCAGTAACCCAAAATCAATAACACGCCATTAATTACTCGGATACCTGTTCTTATATCTATTGGATCCTTAAATATAGCCTCTGGGTTCTCAGCAGCAACTCTTTCTATATCCACACCACCTTGGTGGCTTCCAACAAGTACTGGACCCTAAAGAAGATATATCAACAGCCCTAGATTGCATTTTAGCTCTGCTACACTTGTATCAAAATACTCAATATACCAAGAACTCATGCATCATCCTCAAAAGTTGGTTGTCCAGTTCCTGAGCAACTAAAAGCCCCTTAAGATATGCAGGCCTGTGCATAAGAAAACTAACTGTATGAGGAAGGGGCTAAAGATGATTGTGCAACCGGGGTTTGAGGGACCTCTTCTGTATTTTTTTGAATTTTTAGTTTTGATAAAAACATGCTTACCTTTCTCCTCAAATGTTTGCGACCCAGAACACTAATTTTCAAACTTTCTCCACGAATTCGCACGTAAAGGGGCTCATTTTTGAAGTCACTTAGAAAACTCGCAGTATTTGCTTTATCTGACCTCAAACACTCGACAGTCATCTTGTCCGTTAAATCCGATAAGGTAATTCTGCTAGTGTTTTAAATATTAGAATTACAATAACAGAGAACTGCCGAACCGGAAAAATGCTGGTGGAAACTGAGATGGAGATATGAAAAACATCATTTCAACCGAAAAAAATGGCTAATAGAAATTCGAGGGGTAACCGAGTCTTTCAGATATTTTTCAGGTTGAATGTGAAAATGATGTTAGCCATTTTCCTGTTTTCTGAGAGAGAGTGTAGATCAATAAATATATCTTAAACTCATTAACAATTCATGAGCAAAACACAAAGGAAATCAGTACCGAGGCGTAGTTTGGATATCTGATCTTAATTGGAATGAAATTTTGACAACTTTAAATCCGATTCTCGCTTTAAATAACGATTCGTTTGAGATGTAATATCATACACTCGAAACTCGTGTTTCATCAGATGCCCAAACACCTCGAAGTTGGTTAAAAATTCGGCTATCGCCTCGTTTTTCAACTTACTTCTCAGTGTTTGGATATCTGATGAAACACTCCTTCTCGTGTATGATATATTACGTATCATATTAATATTATATGTAATGATTACAAACAACGTGATTTGTTTGATGATCAATGAACGTTCGTCAAGCCCTAACCTCAGAAAAACGATTTCTGAGTCCCAGACTGGTATCAAACCCACAACCTTCTGATGGTCATCTTCTTACGGTTATCAGAAGGTTGCGGGTTCGATCCAAGCTCCAAAATCTGCATAATTTATCGACTTAATGTGTTTTGTCTATTGGACAACAGGAGAACACAGTTGGGGATTCTATATCCGGTGAAGCACCTTGTGCGAGTTTTTTAAGTTTTAACTGACTACTGTATCATACTACTTCTTATGCTACCTCACCAAAAACGTTTGACAATCAACGTTTTCTGTGCCACTAAAGTTGGACTAGAAAAGAGATTAGAGCTATATTTTCCTCTGTCTTTACCTTATCAATTATTTGCATTTTAATAATAATATTACAGCTTACCATGAAAGCTCTTTCCATTGTTATAGCAAAGTAGTAGTCTCTTCGGGAATACAATCTCTCACAGATGAAGACCTAAGGTGTTGACGTTTGGCAGAAATTACAACTATCCCTGTTCGTATGTTGACAGTTTTACAGTCAAATAAAATAGAAGCCCGACTCCTTAACAAAATAGGCAGTTTATTCTAACAGTTTTTGACGCACAATTCGCCTTGCTGTCTACGGTTATGGCTTCATCAAAAGCTTTGATTATTGGCACCGAGCGTACACAAATAAATTTTTTTCCAGAGTTGAGCTCCTCATATTCTACGTGTTTCCAATTAAATCGCAAGTTTTTCAGAATTTTGAAACGTCCTTGCGTAAGAAACCATAACCGGCCGACAGTTTAAGCAAATACAAAATAAAATAGAATTCGAAAAATGTCACTCTTAACTTGTGATTCAAGTAAAAGAAGAATAGACAAGAAGTAACACGGTAATATTTCGACTCTTTTATACCATTATATTTGATAAATATTACCGTGTTACTTCTTATCTATTGGTTTGATAATGACCCTGAAATAGAGTCGAAATGTTACCATGTTACTTCTTGTATATTCTTTTTTTGACTTGAATCACAAGTTAAGAACATTTTTCGGATTCTGTTTTATTTTGTAACTGCGTTAGAATATTAGCAAGATTTGATCGGACAGTGCTATAGCTCAATTGGAAAGCGGCATTATGCTAATGAATTAAACTCATAGAATAGGGGGAAATGCTTTTACAGAATCTGTAGTACTGTAACAGCATAGTAGATAAGCAGGCCTAAAAAGAAAACAAAGCTTCACCATCTTCTTCATCATCGGTCATCAAAATTCTTCCACATGAGCTTTTATCAGAGAAACAGAGGCTTCTCAGGTATTGTGGATAATTTTCAACTATTCAATTGGCAAAACAGGATGAAAGTTAACGGCTGTAGGTGATCAAGTGGCCGGCGGTTTTTACATGCAGGGTACCGGACCTTAAGCCGGTTTTCCACTAAGTGGAATTTTCAACGCGGTGAGGAATTTTTCTTTGTCTTTGTCAATTAACTCCACCCCAAAGCTCATGAAACAATGGAAAAACAAACACTATATACGTTTAAACATGAAATGGAGTTTATATGTGATAATGGAAATTTTCAACTGTCAGGATCGTATATTTTAAAACCCAAACGACTGAATCATTCCCGATTGGTTCTTAAAATATACAATCCTGGCACTCATAAATTCCCTTCAAAATGTATAAACACCATTTCAAGTGATCGAGAGAAAATGCCAATATTCGTCGATACATGAAATGTATGTGTTATGACATTGCGTAAGTTTGGTTTATGCATTACCTCATGTTTCCTCCATGCGGATTTCTGCGAGAGTTTCTGCGCGCGTTCAGTGCTCAATTTTCCTAGTAAACCGCCCTCCCTATTCGCAGCATCTGTCCAATAATCCTCATTTTAAGGCACTATCCATAAGCATTGGAAACCACTAGTGCTCGGGTTCCAAATATATTAAATTTTGTAACGTTTAAAACTAACTTTGTTTTTCCTTTTTATAATCATATTTAATTGAATTTGTTTTTCGATATATCAAAATCACCTTGTTACAAATCCTCCCTTTTTCTCCGGTTTGCTTGGTAAATAATTTCTTGCCAATCATCCTTGCAGCATATTCCTTGCACTCTTCAGGGCTGCAGAAATGTAAAAAAAAATCACAGATAATTAAAAATTCACTGACATTTTTCTGAAAAGTAAGCAATAACAGGATAAATTATACTTTAAAGAGAAACCTAACGTTCAAGCGGGAACGTAAAATTACTCTCGTTAAAGTCAAATGTAGAAGAATGAAGACGTCGAGAGTAGTCAAGGAACTAAAAGTTGATTTCCACTAGGGGAACATCGGAAACCACTGGTGTTCACGAAATCCACAAAAAACCCACACGAAACCCACGCAAAACTCACACCCTTTTTTTGGTATAAACTGAATATACTTTTAATCAGAGCAGGTACAGCCCAGGACTCATACAACAGAAGATGTAAAGTTGCTTTGCGCAAAAAATCTCGCGAGGAAAAAACAATTTTATTAATTAACGATGTGGACTTGGGCTGTCTTCTATGCCGTTCTCTGTCAAGGTGATCCCATACTGCTTCAATAATATTCAAGTCAGGACCCTGTGGAGGCCAGTTCATTACTGTCAGGGTTCTGTCAGTTGTTTTCCTCTCCAAATATGATTTGGAGTGGAAAACATATGCTTTAGATCATTGTTACGCTGAAAAATAAAGCAGTTCCCAATCAGACACTTTCCAGAAGGAATAGCATGATGAATGAGAATCTGCCTGTACTTTTTGGCATTTAGGATTTCATCAATGCGGACAATATCCCCGACACGACTGGCTGAAATGCACCCCCAGACCATTACAGACCCTCCGCCGTGTTTCACTGAAGGTTGCAAGCACTCGTTATTGTACCTCTCACCAACCCTTCTTCTCACATATTGTCGACGATTGGACCTTAAAAGTTCGAACTTTGATTCATCACTCCAAAGTACTTGTTTCCATTGACCTTCATTGCAATCTTGGTGAGTTTTGAATATTTTAGCCTTTTTTCCCAGCTCCCCCTCCGGATAAATGGTTTCGTGGCTGCTACCCGTCCATTAAGGCCATTTCTAATCGAGCTTCTTCAAACTGTTGAGGAATCTACTTTGGGCCCAGATGAATCTGCCAGATGCTGAGCAAGGTCTTTGCTAGATTTTTTCCTGTCTCTTAAGGCAGGGACTTTGAGGAACTGTTCATCTGATACAGATAGCTTTTTAGGCCTTCCACGTCTTTTTTTTGTCCTCGAAGTGTCAAGGTATTTGAAATTTCTCAACAACAGCTTGAATCCCACATCTTGAGAATCCTGTCTGTCGGCTTATTTCCCTTGGAGAATGGCCTTATTGATGCAAAATTGTAATTTTTTTTGTCTGTAAAACAGTGTAATCTTTGGCTTTTTGAGTGCAATGACTTCGGTGGGAACGTTGTCTTCAGTATTGGCAAGCTAGTAATGATTGTTTAAAGATGTGCTCTTATCGAATTGGTATGTCAAGTTCAGCGGATTATTAACTGAATTTAGACGCATTAAACCATGGCAAAAAGTAACTCAAACTCACATCAAAGCTTTGCAACCTTTGTAAGGGAAACCTTGTTTAACATACCAGAATATTAATGAAGTAAACTTCAAGACAGTCTGCTTACGAGAATTCAACCTGTTTTACATGCAAAATGGGCATGCCAGATAATGATATTAGACTGCAGAAGTACCAACTTTTTAAAATGTTTGCATTTCATGTCTACATATTTGTTGAATGTAATATTTGGACAAAGCAATATGTTCTTACAGTTCCTACAGCGTCGCCGAAACAAAAACGTTAAGGGTGGCCTGAGACTTTTGCACAGTACTGTATAAGTCAAAGAATTATTCACGATATCTTATCATATTTCGTATACCTAAAAACAATCCTCACTCCTCCTTTTAGGCCTCCTTCAAATATTCCTTTCCCTCTTCCTCCAGCAAGAACTTGAGCTTTTAGAACTAGATCGTCAGCATCTATAAATGGCAACATAAACAATGACCATATTTTGAACCACTACTATACCTCTCCTGACTCCTCTTGAAACATAAACAGAAACCTAGATTCGATCCGGACCAACGAATCTGGGTCAAAGACGTATACTGTAGCCTGAAACATCTGAATTCCGGGGATATTTTAAAGTATGCCGGCACGATAACCTCAAGAGTGCGTCGGAGCAATTTTAAAGTGTGGACGAGGAATCTCAGTACCTTCAAATTTGGTTGGGCAATCTTGGAATATATACCTGAGCAATCTCAGAGAGTACCTGGGCAATCTCACGGCATGCCTAGGGATTTTCAGTTTAACCTGCCAGACTTAACTGTTATGGAATTTTACTTATCGTTATTAAATAACTATATAATGGCCACTGCAAATTGTCGAGAAAAACGTGCCTGCTTCTAGCACAATTGTTTTTGTCTACTTTTGCATCCCTCCCAAGACAAATTATAAGCGTATATGGTCTTAAATCTGATATATTCGTTACAGTCAAAAAATAAATGCACACACGTTGACATTATTAAACTTGCTGTAATTGGAAAAGACAAAAATCATTCCCGTTAAGGTTTAGGAAATTTCCGGAGTTAACATTTAACTCACGTCAATGTCAGAATTTACAATAAACCTACGATAATGATAAGTCTGACTAGTAAAAATTAAACTTGTTCGGAGTTTTTCCATCATTTAGCATGTATTTCAAGAGTTCGTTTGCCTTTAAAGTTTTCTCAGTTCAGTATTGTTTTGATTTGCTGAAACCTGTACAGCGTTTAAAAGTACCGTACTCTCAGTTTGAGCGCTGATTAGCAATACCTAACAATAACGCCCCTCAATCAAAATTACATATTACAAATATCTAAGTCGAATTGGACAGGCCTACTCTATTCGGCAGGTTTATAATTATTGAAGTTTTCGACCTGAATCTAGTCCGATCCAATCTTCCACATTTTTGGTGCACACGAATCCAGCAGACAATACCCAAGTTTTCCGAAGTAATTTTCTTTCAACAAGGTTAACAGTTGCACTGTTCCCATTTGTACCAATTTACAGCGAAAAGGTTCGATGAAGAACCAAAAATGGCTAAAGATATGGTGGAGACAAATCCAATGCGAAAATATACCGGTTCGTCGTATTAGCACAATTTTCAGCGGAAATTTCGAAATGAACGAGAACAAATTACAAAACGACGTGCCAACTACTTTTCTATGGTAAAAGAAATCAAAACCATGAACCTACTGGCGGTATGTTTCAAGTCCTAACATTCGTGTTATTTCAACAACACCAGCGACGCGGTCGGATGGTTAAAGATCGAACGTAACACTTAGTGACAACGAAGAGGGTCCATAAAACTCGATTGATGAAGTTGCACCAGATTTATGCCTTTTGGCTGATGAAGCAGACAAACACGGAAACGGGACGCAAGAAAGCGTACTAGATAGTTTTAGGTTTTCTAAGGCGCGGGAGCCAGTGTAGATAGCTTCGATAAAACAACGGCGTTCTTGAGGTTATACACTATCTAAAGGATAGGAAAAAAGCTTCTCGACGTTTCGGGCGAAGGCCCTTCGTCAGGAGATTAGTAGAATGGAATACAAAAACACGTGGGCTTTTATAGTAAAACTAAAAAAGTGTGTCACGTGACAAAAATGAACCAATGGAACGAATGTGGTCAAAACAAACACAAAACAATGAAAGGGAAAAGCACATGACAAATTAGATATGAAATTAGAGAGCAAAAGGGCGAAAAATAGCGCGTGGATAGAAAATAATAATGTGGGATGGCGAAGGAAGGTGAGATGATGAAATACAGTTATTGTGAGAGCTAAATGTAAGAAAATCGCTCGTTGATACCATGGGGGTGGAGTGTTCCAAGTTTGGAAATGAGACGCATTTCCTGACTTTTGCGGCTATCATTGCTACCGGAAACGGGAACTAAAGCTCGAATTTGCATATCCGAAAGGCTGTGATTAGCACTGTTAAAGTGCCTGGCAACAGGCTGATTAGCATCGTTCTTAGTAACAGCACGACGATGCTCCCCAAACCTGTCTCTCAAAACTCTTCCAGTTTCTCCAATGTAGAGCATGCCACATTTACCGCATGAGATGCAGTAAATGAGATGGGAGGAGGTACAAGCGAAGTGGTGTTTGACAGTGAACTTAGATTTTGGATATGCAAATTCGAGCTTTAGTTCCCGTTTCCGGTAGCCATGATAGCCGCAAAAGTCAGGAAATGCGTCTCATTTCCAAACTTGGAACACTCCACCCCCATGGTATCAACGAGCGATTTTCTTACATTTAGCTCTCACAATAACTGTATTTCATCATCTCACCTTCCTTCGCCATCCCACATTATTATTTTCTATCCACGCGCTATTTTTCGCCCTTTTGCTCTCTAATTTCACATCTAATTTGTCATGTGCTTTTCCCTTTCATTGTTTTGTGTTTGTTTTGACCACATTCGTTCCATTGGTTCATTTTTGTCACGTGACACACCTTTTTAGTTTTACTATAAAAGCCCACGTGTTTTTGTATTCCATTCTACTAATCTCCTGACGAAGGGCCTTCGCCCGAAACGTCGAGAAGCTTTTTTCCTATCCTTTAGATAGTGTATAACCTCAAGAACGCCATGGTTTTAGGTTGCTGTTATAGTTAGAAATGTGTGAAGAAAGGAGCAACGAGTTGCAAGTTGATCAACAAGGTACCCAACATGACAATGGCTGGTTTTACTTGATTAATTGATCGATTTACGACAGAGCTTCTTCTTCGGACAAAAATCATTGACTAAAATTTTCCATGGTATACCGGTACATGCAGCATATGGATGCAATATGCTATCATGTCAATTTGGGTCCTTTCCCAGCAACACAGTGACATTTAGCAGTAATAGAGGCTGTCGTGTGCTCAAACTGCAAAAAAAATTTGCACAAGCGGTCCTTGTGCATTTGAAGAAGACCGGAGCAGTCAATGAATTTACCATTAAAATCTTCCTTTAATCGTACGTATGTTTTGCACGTAGCCTCCCTTTAACAGCTGAACTGAAGATTCATCAA
This sequence comes from Heliopora coerulea, assembly GCA_030142905.1. Classification (NCBI taxonomy): domain Eukaryota; kingdom Metazoa; phylum Cnidaria; class Anthozoa; order Scleralcyonacea; family Helioporidae; genus Heliopora; species Heliopora coerulea. Next base: position 2,364,649 of record JASJOG010000008.1, on the reverse strand, counting down.
GCAGTTTAAAGTTGCTGGTTGCTTCGTTGTCTGCAAGAACTGCTTTAGTCAAATAGCTAATAATTTGCACCTTTGAGACAATGTAAAGTGCATGTCCTCCATAAGAATTGTTCAGAGAATTCTTTAACTCCACCAGCTACCATCCGTGTTACCACAATTTCTCTTTCGACGTTTTAGAAGAAATCATCTCCATTTAGCCACAGGAAACTAATATATATCAAGAAAGCTTGGAAGGCAAATATCTCCACGTTTTAATGCTTTACTTTTCCCAAACACGTCGCCAATCAGATCTGGCCTTTGCTACGTATCGCATTTCACCTGTAAGGTACCCATTTGTTTCCGAGAACCTAATTAGCATTGTATTGCAGCATTATCGCACGAATTGAGAGAATAACGCTCACTACTCACAAACAAACCCATCCCCAACGTGGTGTCATGAACAAGGACACAAAACCGTGAGATCTAAAGACGTTTGTTTGTTTGTTTGTTTGTTTGTTTGTTCAAACTTTGTTCAAGGAGGGTAACACGGAACAGTCAAGATCTGATAACCCTGTAGCCCTCTAAACTATTATTATTGTCATGTTCTATGTTCATTCCAATCATAAACGAACTACCGAATTAATTATACAGTACGTATCTATCCCTCGCTGGATCGTCCACTATCACCGCTATGTTTTAGCAAGGGTCGATGCTTATCGCAGCTTCCCATTTTGAAAAGGTACAAAAATTCTGACTCTGATAAAACAATCCAAAAAGTCGTTCATTTCTTGTTACCGGATTGGAGCTTATGGGCAGGATTAATCCTAGATCCATCAATGACAAAGTCAAAATAGATTTATATCGAAAATAAATGCATCTGGCATTTCAAACGTAAATACAGTTTGCATATAATATGATCACAGATCCGAATGATCCGGTTAAAACCATATACACCCGATCCGATCCTATATATAACATGAAAAAGCCAATCCAATCTGATCCAAACTGGTGATTTTGGAATCCGAGCTGGAAATGAATACGACTGGATATAACTGTACGCGGATTGAAATCGGGTTCGCACATCTCTAATTGTGAGTCGGTACATATGAAAATAGCATCCTTTCACACTAAATCAAATATTTTAAAAGTACGAATTACGAACACAACAGTATCCGAATTCATTTTCCACTGCTGTTTTGATTGACAACAATAAAGTATAATGCTCCCCATCGGTTGCATAATTTCATACAAAGGGTACTAGCGTTCCCTGGGTACAGATAGATTTATTTTTCAATTAAAGGTTAATAGTAATTTATAAATCAATAAAAGTCGGAGAGCGGGTAGAAATACCCGCTTGTGACATACTAAATACGCCCCTGATGCCCGTTTGTTCGAACCAAATAAATTTCATCACAAGAGTGACTTCACAACTTAGTCCATGAAATAAAAAACTCTACTGAAATAAAATCATAAATGAAGAAAATGCAGTGCTCTTAATCCTGTCTTTTAGGTGTACAAAGTTGAACCAAAGCCCTGATTTGACTTGAGTAAAAAAACGTTTTCGATACGTAGGGAACATACGTGAACGAAATGTGCCTGGTAAATAATAGTACCTCTAATTGAGCAACTTTGGGATTGAACATAAATAGCAATTGTTTACTACAGACAAATGCATTCTCTTTTTCTGTAATTTCTGTGATTCATACATGTATTTGTAATTGTTACCACTTAGAAAACAGATTTTAAAACTTCACCATTAACCCAACGACTGATTGTCAAAAGCCATTTAATCTAACGAGAAACATACCTAATTTTAGTGTGCAATGATAACCAATTTGCGCAGTGATAAAAGTAAAATGTGCAGTGATAAAATGTAAAATGTGCAGTGATAAAATTTGTTTTGTCAGTTTTGATAGGCAGGATTATGAAACTGTGCTGTCATAGATAGTCATAGAATGTAGTAACAGTATGTACTGTATCTTGGTTTTGGCATTTTTGAATATCAAGTGTAGTCTATTTTAAATTCATTGGTTACACATGTTATCATAAGGGTGTGGTCAGAAATTTTCAAAGGCGTGCTTCTGCCTGGCTAAACTTTTTGCAAAATTGTGCAGTGATAAAAAATTCTTAAAATTAGGTATGATGAGAAACAAGGATGCACTTTAGTATTTACCCAGCAAAGGGACAAGCCCTGCCCTTTAATGAGTTGAAGTCAACTTTTATGAATTGCATGGCATTCAACAATGATTTTATTTTATTACTAGTAGCAGTAAGCAGAGAAATGTTTCCTTTCACTTTATGTGGCAAATGTGTACAACACAATTTTATTCAAATTTGTTGAAATCAATTGACTGCTAAATAATGCTGAACAACCTTAAATTTTGCCCTAGAATGTAAAAAGAAAATGCATCTCCTAAAGTGTAAAACTTCAAAATTCTCTAAAAAAAGAACTACAGGAGATATTGCATAAAGTGAACAATACAAGGCAGTATGGAATGAAAATGAGCATCAAAAAGACCAAGGGCAGCAAGGCAATGATAATAACTTGATCAAAAGAAGTGCCAATAATGAATATGAGTATTAAAGGGAAAGCTGTAGAGCAAGAAGATACATTTGTGTATTTTGGCTAAAAATTGGAGGAATCTGGAAGATGTGATGGAGAAATATGGAAAAGAATTGAAATTGCAAGATCTGTGTTCATTAAAATGAGGAACATACTAACATCAAGACAGATTAGGATGGCAGCAAGAAAAAGAATTTTGAAGTGCTATGTATGGAGTAGTCAACTCTATTTTTTAGAACCATGGACTTAAACTAAGGACACTTCAGATTGGCTAGAAGCATTTGAAACGTGGATACTAACAGGAATATTGAAAATATCAAGTAAGAGGAAAATTAGTAATGAAAGAGTTCTGCAAATGGCAAATACAAAGAGAGAGATTGTTAGGATTGTTAAAGGCTGGAAGCTGAGAGACTTAGGGCATACATGGAGACATGAGTTGTTACAGAAAGATTTACTAGAAGGTAACGTAAATGGGAAAAGGGGAGGAGGAAGATCCAGAATTACTTGGGGTGATAACATCAAAAAATGGAAGAAGATGAACTATGCAAGATGCAAGAGAGTGGCATATAATAGACAGAAATGGAAACAATGGGTAATATATACCATTGAACATGATGAGCCTACTTTATGGTGATGATTTCTTCCAATGCTTTTGCCTCTTTGATCCCATTGGAATCATGCCCCATCACCTCTCAGGGAATTCTGCCATGTTCTGAACATATTAAGGTAAGTATGTAAGACACCAAGGACAGTTTCACAGTTTTGCTTTGGCACAACTACCAAACACAACAGACACAAAATACAGGAAATGTTGTAACACCAGATACAATGACTATTATTGACATTCACAGAAAGCCATGAAGGTAAGCTTTGGTAGCCAGTCAGTTTCAGCCCTTTTCACCAATAAGGACATCAGAATCAGCACATATTTTTGAGTAACTTGGCTAACATTGGCAAAAACTTTAACACCAATATTACCAATTAAAGATTTAATGGACAGAATATATCAACAGACATTAATGGTTTTATTGCCAACAAAGGAAAGAATTAAAATAACACAAAATGACATAAAATACAAAAAGTAGTCTGGTTGGAAAAACACAAAGCATCAATGCTTTTCTTCTCCCTGGGTGTCATAAACCACAGTGACTAAAGGCAGTCCATCAGAGACCATGGACAGTGGTAGAATGGCTAGAGGGCAGGGCAACTGATATTCCACGAAAATCTCTTAGACAAATTTTTTTAGGAAATTTTCTAAAAAAAATATTGGAAATGACATGCCAGAGACCCAGGAATTTCAAAATTCCCAGAGAAGCAAAGCCCTCAACCCTTGGCAGTCAATGGTGTACCATCTGTATATCAGTAGAAAATTATGACATCACCTCACTATCAGATAACTGGCTACACCTACCCTGCACTTCAAAAATCAATACACTTGTACCAGTTTGATATATACTCCTTTGTTGATGTTCTGTCTAAACTAAGGAATACTACATTAGACCAGGGTTTGGTTCTTGTATTATATGTGTGGGGGAAAGGAAAACTATTCAACCCAAAACCATTAAATTTTTCACAATTAAAAACAATACAGTCACGATGTCTTACAGACTGTTATGAAAATATCTATAAAGTTACAACAATACATGTGTAATTTTACTTGAGTCTGTCCCGTTATATTTGAAGTTTAACTGGGCAACTGACTCGGTCTCACCAAAGCTCCCGCATCCTTGAAGATACATGACTTTACTTTACATTTTACTATTTACAGGATCCAAAACAGCATCGTAGCACTATATTGATCGTATTTTCATATGGAAGGGTCAAAAATAATAATCCATTATGACACCGTCTTATTGTACAAAAATTGTACCTAGGTTCCTTCTTCCTAATTACAACAAACACCTACCAATCAGTTCACCAATTTCATAGGCCTGTTGAGGTGTTTCCGCTACTCCTCCTTTGGGGGTAAGGATACCGGCATCGTTGAGCAATTGGATGCTTTGGTATTCGTGCAGCGATAAATAGCGGCTGTGCTCTTGCATAATACGAGATCCACAAACCTGGTAAAGCACTAACTAACTTCAGAACTTTTTCATTAAGAGCACAAGTATATGCAAAGAAACTTACTCGAGAAAGAAGAATGGTAGAGTGTTTCAGTCCATTTGACGCCAGACGACAAAACTGCCGTATCGCTAGCGCCATGTTTGAATTACCTAGGTATTGGACACATTGAACTCTAAGAAGACTGAACGCTACCTCGTAGTACCAGGCTTCACGATTGAATGAAGCCGACATGGGGGCAGCCATGTAGGTCAAAAACACGCGTGGGAAAAAGTTGTATAGAACCTTTACTTTTCATTGACAGTTAATTATGACAAATATGCAGTCCTACCGACATTTTCCTCTACTTACTATGGATAAAAAAGAAAACTGTCAAAAATCCGAAAGTTGGGTGATGTTTTTCACAATAGGTTGCGTGTTCTATTGCGTAGGGACTGGGATGACCTGCAAATTGACCTACATGTCAGCCTCCATGATGGCTTCAAAAAACAATTTGCAGGTATCGTTCCAGTCTTTTTAGAGTTCAATGATTGGACATCGGGAATTTACATCGCTGATCGATCGCTGATCGATCGCTAACCGAATTGCTTAACGAATCCGCTGGCTAATCGGCTTACCCGTGGGCTTACCTGGCTTCTGAACGCCCATTGCCAGCGTTGCCACTTCTAGGGATTTTACCCCAGATCTGGGGATTTTGAGGTTTTCCCAAGGCATCTGGGGAAATTTTACCAAAATCTGGGAAAATTTTACTCCACAATGTTGAGGATTTCACTTTTCGAAGACTTTTTCACTTTTTAACTTTATAATGATTGCAAATGATAAAACCATTTGCCAGTGTTCTGAAAAGAGTAAAATAACGTTAATGTAGCCCTCCCACTTTTGACAGGGTGAAAGGCCATTGCCCAAACACAGGCCCCAAGAGAGCAAACTAACGTTAAAAATGCTCTTTTGTAGATAGGGATTAAAAATAGCAATCTCTCTTTCTAATTCTCATAGCAAGAATATGACCAAAACTGAAAATTTTTCCAAAGCAAAGCCTATTTTTAAGAAATGTTTAATGATACACATATTTAGGTACATTTGGTTACTCAACACTATCCTAGAAATGGCTTTGTTGAGAATAATATGACAAGCAAATTAAGAAAATTAACATAAAAAATCACCAATAGCGGTTACCTCTCGTTGACAAACAACACTTCAAAATTCAAAATATCGTATAGAAGTTATAGTTCTCGCGAGGATGGGACGCCAAACGATTTTAATGATGCACATGTACTCATCTAGGCCCTTCCCGATTATGCTAGCATTTTTTTTGGCATTATTTGGTTAAACAAGTATTTTTTTCACACTTTTTCTGTAAAAAGAATTGCTAGCATTATTTAGCATTTTGCATAACTTTGATCTAGATTTCAGCACTCAAAATATTTTAAATGCTAAATTTTAGAATTTAAAAGCATTGTGATGATTTGCTTTTGTGTTTGAGAGAAGGATTTCTGTAACTGAAGTACAAACTGAGTGCATCTGAACTGAGTCGAAAGGAGTCTGGACCTAGCTGGTCAGCGGTTGACTTTCAGAGGCCGTTCACCATTGAACTCTAAAAAGACTGGAACGATACCGGCAAACCGTTTTTTGAAGCCATCATGGAGGCTGACATGTAGGTCAATTTGCAGATCATTCCAGTCCCCTACGCAATAGAACACGCAACCTATTGTGAAATTGTTCACTGCCGTTCAACAGAATTGTGCTCTTGTTGACTACCTCCAGGCCAGCATCATGTCACAGTACAACAATCGCTAAGGACTTCGAACATTAATTAACTGTTTATCATTGGACAAGTTTTGGCTGTATCAGAAGTTTTATAAACAAACAATTAAGCACTTTTCACTTTATTCAGTTTATGATAAGCACACATGATGCCTGAGTTTGTACATTTTGCTTGAAATAAAACAAAGCATTTTCTGGAACCAAAGTAGCATTATTTTGAGAATCGAGCATAATTTGAGCATTTTTTTTGGCGTAAAACGAGAATTGCTAGGAGCATAAAATGCCAGTTTTACTAGCATAATCGGGAAAGGCCTATACTCATCCATAATCAATGATCCACACGTGGCCTTAAATCGTATGCAAGGTGTGTATTCATGCACGCTTAAAACAGTCCATGTTCCAAAGTTGTTCCAATACTTTTAAAATGCTTATAACTCAAAAGTGATAAAAAAGCGAAACTTCATCGATTAGGCACCTGGTCTTTAATTTCCTATGCTTTAAAACCTTCTGTCTCGAAGAGAAAGTGTGATTTCTTCACTTTACTAAACTAAAATTGGACTGAAAGAAACTTTTTTCCCAATACTTCCAGCGGCAGAACCGAGATTTTTGAAGAGGAAAGCCCATACTAAGAGTCTACTTTGGGTTGGCTATAAGGGAAACTGTTTCCACCTGTTTCAAGAATTCTTTCTAGAGAAGTCTATTGTCTGGCAGCAACATGAAATAACGAACATGAGCTTTCAATCTTGAAAGGGTGATCAATGCAATCCACCTAGAAAAATGTGCACGTGCCTTCTCAATGATAAACAATAATCGAAAAGTTACCAATACTTTTCCATCGAACGCAATTAATATTAAATTCTACAGCATTTTGTCGGCATAAGATAAGGAACCCGGATTCCTTGTATGGACCACCCTCCCGGATCAAAATCTGACGTTGAAAACTGTTTCCTTGCGTGAAAAGTGACAAAACAAGGAAAACGTCATCAATCAGACACTTTGTTCTGAATTTTTTTCAAAGTGTTAAAAACCTTTTATTTCAAAAGTAGAAAACGATTTTATATTTCTTCACTTTAAGTTGACCAAACCTGAAAATAAATGCAAAGGTGTGCCATACCACTGCATGTAGAAGCATCAGGCTTGTATGTACATTTCTTGACAAGTTACTAGTGTGAGAGCAGTGTATAATCCCTAGGGATCAGTGGTCGCTGGAATGATTCCGGAAATCTGTTCCCGGGATTAATATCATGGCCTCTAGATTTGACACTTATAGTACGGTATATATCCAACCTTAGCCTTGATCTTAAATCTAAATCTAACCTCAATCCTAATCCGAACCTAAACTCTAACCTTAAAGGTCACCGTTAGCCAGTGTTGAATGACCGGGAGACTACTCATCCGAAGAACATCTGCCTATGAGCACAAACAATAATGGGCAACCTCACTGAATGCACTGTTATATCTCCTAAGTACAAAAGGCCACAGTTCAGTCTCCATGAAATCACGCTCGAATGCACCAATTTCTCGTGAATATTCTCTTACCTCTTTTCCCAGTCAAAAAGATTTAAGCAATAAAATAGCTTGTCGGTAATAACACTTTTTCATACATAATACAAAATTTATCGAAATAAACCAAGAATGCACCACTGTCCACTTGCCTGTTACGCACATTTATTTATTTAGGATAATACTAAACTCATTCAATTGATCATTTTGCCTTTATACGTATCTCACTCTGCTGCTATTTAACTATCGTGGATACTGTCATCTTGGATTTTCCGACGGCTTAAGATGCAGTAAGAAAGCAAGAGAAAATTCTTACACATCTTCAAGTGTTAAATCTATATAGCGTTAGTATTCCCTATGAATCCAGGAATTGAATCTCGCTCCTACTTTTTTTTTTCTTTTCTTTCCCAATTTTTCCCAAGGCTGCATTTATTGCTCGACTGTGTGTAATGTACTTGATGTTCAACAACTACATTTCCATGTTAAGATTAGGGAAGTAGTTTATGGGTGTATTTGTGGGGGAGGGGGGGGGTGTCATCCCAAAAGTTTGAAGAAAATAAGAAAATTCAAGCAAAATAAGATAGTAATTTGGGCAAAATTTGGTTTGGTAAGCTAGGTCAAAATCCCTTTTGAGTTCTAGTTCATATTCAACTTACGTATTAGGGATGGGAGGTTGATGGCACATCATAAATGGGCTTAATGTGCGTCAAATTAAATTCAGGAAATTTTTGAAAGGATACAATATTAAGGCAAATTAAGGTGAACACCCCCAAGTCAAAATGGATTAACTACGCCACAGGTAAGATTACAACACTAATACAACTACAGCACATTGCGACTGAACGCTCGTACACATTATTGGACGTGTCACCGCGTGATGTAACGGTATGCCGTAACCCTTGAAAATTAGCTCCATGATTTTAATATCTTTCACACTAATCACTTTACAGCAACGATGTGACGGGTAGGTGTTCAATATGAACGACACCATAAAAATATTGTCGTACTAATTTTACACGTTTTACAGCATAAGGTCGTAGCGCGGTATCATGCGTAAAATGTGTACTATCGTACCGACTGTTATGAATTATTCAAGAGCATTTTAAAATTTTTGAGCTGGGAATAATTTGCTATATATTAGACATTGGGTTAGGTACTCCTCTATATCATAATAGCTATGCCTACTTACATCTAAGAGAAGAGTCTAAAGCAATTTCCAATCATCTAAATTAACTCTAACACCTATGTCATCTTTTCTCAGAATTATTTCCATTTAAACTCGGCAATATATTCGTCTATTTCAAACCTACATTCTCTTCGAGTGTAGTTGCTCTTATATAGACACTTTATTTTTTCCACCCAGATTTTGAAATGATACCCTTCCTTGAGTAGCTCTTTTTCAACAATATCGGTGAACAATTTTACATTAAAATCTGGTCCATCGGCAATGACGATGTCAGGCTCCTCAAGCCGCTGCCTAGTTTGTTTGAACTTTTCTTGACGGCTGTTTACTCCTGAAATGCCCAACAAATGCTCGTTTAGGACACACTCGCATGGATCTTCAAGCTTTTTCTTGTCAGAGGATGTAATAAAATTCACTGTCGATTGAAATGTTAATCCTTCTTCGCTCTTCTTTTGTGCCTTTTTGATCAATGTCTGTTTCAAAGTTTCAAAGTTTTCTAGTTTTTCCTTTCTAATCTCCTGAAGTCGAAATCGAAATACGTCCGGTGAGCTTTCGAGTCTCTTGATGAGGGTTGGAATCTGGTAGTACAAAGCTTCTGTATAAACCTGTAATATAAAATGTAGAGTATCTTTACTGACCAAATCCACCCTCTGATTGGAGGAGGAAATCCCTCCAACAAACATGCAACCAATAATATAGAAGCCTAGCGTATGAGAAGGCAGTAATCATCACATGGGTCATGATTTCAACACGATAGTAAAAGTTGCTTTGTTAATTATGGACATATTTTGTTCCTCGTTAAGTAGTTGGTTTACAAATCCCTTACAAAGGTTACTTTAGATCAACAAACCAATAAAATAATTCGAAACGTGAATTCAGAGTGCCTGGAATTAAAAGATTTCGCGGAAACAAGCCCTTGAGCTATCCATCGAAGAAAATGGGGTTTTCTGGCAGATGCAGAAAAAGTTTCACACTTTTCTTACACTGCGAATGTCGCCTGGAAAGTGTTTTGAAGGGAGTGGAATTCGAACTCTCACGATGGCACAACCTAGTTGAGCTGCCCAACAAAGTGGGGGAAAAAGGCTTTGGAGTTTTATCCAATAAAATTCAATGACTAATTCTCTTTAACAACTTAATAGCCCTGCTGTTCACTACCAGAAAATATACTATCATTAACGCCAACCGCAAAATTCATAAACGCGAAAATGCATTCATTTTAATGAATCAACATTCATCAATGCCCTTGTCACGTTCAATCAAAATTTTTGCACAGAAAGTGACATTAATTAGCGTGAATACTCAACCATGTGCACCAAAGGGCACTCTATAGCGCGAAAAAACGATCAGTAACACCATTCTACTGTACAGTAAGGAGAATAACATTTCAATTACGCAAGATATTTCTCCGGTCTGTTGGAGGGTCGAGTTGAGGGTTTACGGAATTCGGACATGTATAAACGATAAAGGAATAAAACTGTCATAATTCGTACGTAAATTGAATTCGGTTAGACCGTTCGAACCTCTTTTATTTCGGCAATATGTCGATGACTGTTTTGCCATTTCTCGCTCAGCCGACCACGTTATATGTAATCGGCTGAGCCCTTTCAAGACTATCTTAAGTCATAACATTGAAATATGTTTTGTAGTGGGACTGAGAATAGTTCTGTTCTATGTATTTCTTAAACGTCTTACTTGATTGCACACACGGCCTTCAACCTCTGTTTATCGGAAGCTCACGTTCACCGGTTTGTTTATAAATTTTGATATTACAAATTTATAAAGCTTTACACCTTTTACTATTCATTACCAGAAAATATATTATCATTAACGCCAACCTGAAACTCGTTAACGCAAAAATACATTCATTTTATTCAAATTGACATTCATTAACGTTTCTGTCACTTTCAATTAACATTTACATAGAAAGTGACATTCATTAGCGTAGATACGAAACCATTTGCATCAAACGGCATTCCATAGCTACAACAGACGGCCATTAACACCATTCTACTATACATTTTTCAACAACGCAAAATCTCAACTACGCAAGATATTTATTCCGGCTATTGCAACAAGAACGTAAATCCAGGGGGATGGGGGGACATATTCCCCCACTTTGTGGAGAGGGGGGATACATATATAATTATCCCCCAGTTTTTGCAAAGTTCGTGACAACTGTAACCGAATTTCTGTTCCCTCGCGCTTATGGTTCCATTTTTTCCTTTACGATTTTCCGATATACACTTTTTTGGCCCCAATTTTTGCCTAAGTATTGATGGTTCGAATACATGACAAATTATAAAAAATTGCCTAGTTATTTCACAGTCCGATTGTTCATCTTTGGACGTCATTTTGTAAACATTCAGAAATGCTTCGTTTAGTCATATTATAACGTCTTTATTGCTGTTTGGCGGAAATGTAAATAGCAAACAAAGCATGGCTTCGTTTCGATTGAAAACCAAGGTATAAATGATATTCCAAAGAAACAAACTCAAAAGGCTGGAAAAGACATTTCATAAACATTAGATTTAAAAAAAAACAACTTTCGGAGGGAATGCCTCCACATCACTTGGCCGACTTCGTTCCCCCCCCCCCCCATTTTTAGGAAGCGATTGTCGCCCTTGTATTGTAGGATCGATTTAAAGTAATATGGAATCCCGAAATGTATGAAAGATAAAGAAATAAACTATCATAATTCCTACATAAACTGAATTCGGTTAGACAGTTCGAACCTCTTTTATTTCGCCAACATTTCGATGGCTTTTTGGCTATATAAAATGCTTTACTCACCACGTTCTGCTCTACAGAGCCTTTTCATAACTGTCTTAACTCACAACATTGAATTATGCAACTGAAGACAGTTGTCTAGTCTATAGCAGGGACGAAATGGAATCTTAACATGTATTTTAGTTCACAGCACTTTGTTAACACACATCAACTCTCGCGTCCCAGAAAAAACTGTTTTGCGGCTAAATAAAACTTCGCGATCAATGCTTTCATGCAGTCCAGTACTGCCGTGTATTGTAAGCTTTGATTGCAAAATATGTTTTGTCTAAGATGTAAAAGTTGATGTGTGTTGGCAAAGTGCTGTGAAATAAAGTTGGTTAACAGCTTGAAATTATACTTGTCAGGGTAAATGTGGTATGATGAGAAAATTTTATGATATTAGTTAAGTGAAGGTGTGGACGAAACCACGTTTAAAAGATAAAGGAATAAAACTATCAAAATTTATAAACAAACCGGTGAACGTGAGCTTCCGATAAACAGAGGTTGAAAGCCGTGTGTGCAATCAATTAAGACATTCAAGAAAGATAGAATAGAACCATTCTCTATTCCACTACAAAACATATTTCAATGTTATGACTTAAGATAGTCTTGAAAGGGCTCAGCCGATTACATAGAACGTGGTCGGCTGAGCGAGAAATGGCAAAACAGTCATTGATATGCTGCCGAAATAAAAGAGGTTCGAACGGTCTAACCGAACTCAGTTTTCGTAGGAATTATGGCAGTTTTATTCCCTTATCTTTTATACATGTCCAAATTTGGTAAAACCTTAGCTCGACCCTCCAACAGACCAGAGAAATATCTTGCGTAATTGAAATTTTATTCTCCCTGATGTTTACCAGAATGGTGTTAATCAGGTTGTCTTTTGGCGCTATAGAGTGCCCTTTGGTGCACATGGTTGAGTATCTACTCTAATGAGTGTCACCTTCTATACAAAAATTTTAATTGAGCCTGACAAAAAGCATTGATGAGTGTCGATTCATCAAAATGAATGCATTTTTGCGTTTATGAGTTTGAGGTTGGCTTTAGTAATAGTATATTTTCTGGTAATGAACAGCAAAAAATGTATTCCCTTATCTTTTAAACGTGGTTTGGTCTGCACCTTCACTTAACGGATATTATAAAGTTTTCTATTCATACCACATTTTTTTCTGACAAGTATAATTTCAAGCTGTTAACCAACTTTAGTTCACAACACTTTGCTAACACACTTCAACTTTTACATCTCAGACAAAACATATTTTGCAATCAAAGCTTACAAAACACAGTTGTACTGGACTGCATTATGATAGTTTTATTCCATTATCTTTTATACATTTCGGGATTCCATATAACCTTAAATCAACCCAGTAACAGACCGGACAAATATCTTGCGTAATCGAAATGTTATAATCCCTAATGTATAGTAGAATGGTGTTAATAGTCGTCTGTTGTAGCTATAGAATACACCTTGATGCAAATGGTAGCGTATCTACGCTAATGAATGCCACTTTCTATGCAAAACTGTTGAATGAAAGCGACAAAAGTGTTAATGAATGTCCATTCATTAAAATGAATGTATTTTTGCGTTAACGAATTTGAGGTTGGCGTTAATGATAATATATTTTCTGGTAATGAACAGCAAAAGGTGTATTTACCAATGAGGACTGACAGTGCACATTATTCACAATGCAAAGGTAATCATGAACATTGCTCTTCATGTTACGCCGACCATAATTGAGGAATTATATTGAATGGTCTTGAAATTATTTAATTTCGATTCCATAAACTGAGAAAAGGATTTCAAAACTTGAACAATGATTAAAAATAACTTCCGACGCGTTTTGTTTCCCAGTCCTCTTAGAGACATTGTGTTGGCATTCTCTCTTGGTCATAGGCCTTGTCGCTTATATAACCACACCCAGGAACTTAAAATATTTGGAACTATACTTGAATGAGAAATATAAAAACGTTTCATGATAGTGCTAATAAAGGAGTTAAGTAGTGCAAGCACGACTAGACGGGGGTTTTGACTACAACTGACGTCTCTAAATATCTCTAAAATATCTCTGAACGTCCCTAATGGTTCCTAACGAAAGAACATCGTCATCACAATCACTACGGCTGTGGTTCGATTCGCAGTCGTTATCGTTATAATCTCCCCAATGATCATTACATACCTGCATAGCAATATCACTTGGCGGCATCAGTGATCTGTCTCTGAGATAATTTATTATATGACCGAAGTGATCGCCAGGTCTGTCAATAAATGGACAGCCATCTTTGTCGACTTCGAATTTGTGTTGGCCACTAAACATTGATGAAAGCATTGATTCCTCTGCCATCAACGTCACTAAAAGTGTCTCGTAATGAAACCCACCGACGTTGATACGAATTACAGATGGTAAGCTTTTCTAAAATAAAAGAAGTTAAAGTCTAACTTAGAATGACGAACGTTAAGTCGTATTACATTGCTTTCGAGAAATTTGATGCCAAACTATACTCCTTTACAACAAGAAAAATCTCAGATACGAATAGTAAAACCCAAACCGACGAACAGGACCCATTTAGATGAGGCCGACACGAGGTCAGACCGAGTTACGAACTGAAATCGTGGGAAAGTTTAAATGGGACGGGGACAAATTATTCCTCAGCCTCTTGAGAACATTTTGCACACCATAATACCAACAAGTTACCAAGTTACGACAACATAGTCCTTCGTGTGTTCCAAGTATTATAATTTTATCTGTTGCAATCTGTTTGTGTCTTGAACATTATTTCTCAAACTTATTAATAATTCAGGAGTATATCATTCAATCAGACGCGCTGAATGGTGCTATGTGAGCGAACATGAAATACAATGGTAGTACACCTTTTGCTATTCATTTCCAGAAAATATACTATCATTAACGCCAACCTCAAACTCATTTACGCAAAAATACATTCATTTTATTCAATCGACATTCAGTAGCGTAGATACGCAAAAATTTGCATCAAGGGCATTCTATAGCGCCAACAGACGACCATTAACACCATTCTACTGTACATTAGGGATAATAAAACTTCAATTAGGCAAGATATTTCTCTTATACTCTTCTATACTCGTTTCTTTGACATGTCTTGGCGGGAGCTCATGTTCGACAGGACCAAATTCGTTCTCATTATATTTCTCGGCCAAATTCACCAAATATCTCTGAAAGTCAACTCCTTCGCATCTTTTTCCACCCTATAATTTTTCAAGTACTTCACTAAACCTTTGGTCATGTCATAGCCAAATAACCATCTTTTCATATTCCTTGTACCCGTCTTTGCCGCCATTTTAAATCTAGGTTATCCCCTCGCCCACCGTGCGCTGCCCGATACTAGCGCATTTGTCTCTATGAGCTTAGGGTACATTTACCCAGGCAAGGACTAGTGTTTTGGAACCTTTATTTAGTTACTTGTTTATAATTTTGGGACATCTATGCCCTAGGCGCGCAACGGCTCGCTGGGAGTTGTTGTTGGTGTTGTTGTGTGAGCGAACAAGGAGACATTTCTCAGACCTTTTTTTTCAGACATTTCTGCTCATAATTTATTCAAAGAAATCTATCAATAAAAATCCAGTGTATCGTGTTCAGTTTTGGGAACAACTAGCGAAAAACAATTCAACCGCGTCGGGACATACAGTCGTGGCAACAAGACTAGAAATCAGAAAATCACTTGTTGATAATTCATTTGAAAGCTTTCTTAAACTAAGCCGATGTTATGGCAAATCATTTTCAAGGTGTACTTCCTCAAAAGAAATTTTCTTCGTCAGTTGAAAATTAAAATTTAAGACAAGCTATTATTCATTGCTGTGGAAAGCACCAAAGCAAGGAACAGAAAAACAAAATTTAAAACAGAAAAGGGGCGAGAGACTAATCTAGAAAGGGCCAAGAGATTGCACACAGAGGGAGAGGGAGAGGGAGAGGGAGATAAAGAGAGAAAGAGAGAGAGAGAGAGAGAGAGAGAGAGAGAGAGAGAGAACGATGCAGACAAAGGCTGGTAAGCGAGACAGTAGAATAACTACAAGTTAGATTTGCAATGAAAAGAGAATCTTTTAAGAAACTTTCTGAAGTGGGTAAAAGTAAGAAAACGCACTATCTAAAAGAGCACAAGGGGGAAATGTTTATAAGACAGTAAGGAGGAGAGAGGGGAAGGCAAAAAGTAAGGCAGAATTTGAAACATCGCTTCAAAGAACTAATAGACTAGGAGTGACAAAACTATAGTGAACTGTCTTTTATCAAAGACCAGCAAAAAATCTTGATTTTCCGAGGAACAACTAAATTAACTATTATGCTTGAAAACCTATCATTTCTTTGTTCCACAACCTCCAAAAATTTCGGCTTTAAACTACACAATCTAACGTCCGTAAAGGTTCAAAAATATTTGAGAAATACGAATATACCAGGGGAAAACTTCATGAAAAATAAATCTTAAACACTAGGCTACAACCTAGTGTTTTACACGTATATCTCATGTTTTCTACAAATCTTATTTTTATTCTGATATCTCAGTATAGGCACAGGATATATCAACTTCTTGAATGGCTAGATATTATGAGAGTAACAGAAATTTTTCTTAATAATCTGACACTGCCGAAGTCAACTGAAAAATGTTGACTAGAGCGAGATTTGAACTAGCACTTCCGGGATACCGGTCCGCAGCTCTACCTGTTGAGCTATCGAGTCCACAGGGATTGGAGGCGAGTTTTATCCAATTTAAGTGCACGAGATATTCTCGTGACAATCCCTGTGGACCCGATACCTCAACAGGTAGAGCGGCGGACCGGTATCCCGAAGGTGCGAGTCCAAATCCTGCTCTAGTCAACATTTTTCAGTTAACTTCGGCAGTGTCAGATTATCATGAAAAGTTTCTCTTCATGTCTATCTCTGAGGATGATTCTGAAATAGAATTGAAACACTGCACTTCCTCTCATGGATAAGCGTTACGTTGTCACGGGAATATCTCGTGCACTTAAATTGGATAAAACTCGCCTCTTAGGGGCGGATCCAGGATTTTGCGAACGGGGGGCGTGAAGACGAGGGCCGAAGGTGTGAGAAATTTCTAAGGAGGCCCGGGGGCATGCTCTTCAAAGAAATTTTGAATTCCTAGGTATCTGAAATGCTATTTCTAGCATTCTGGGTGTAGTTTTAAGCAGGATTTTAAGAAAATACCTAGTCATAAATCACACAATTCTTTTCGAAAATTGAAGCACAAGTCAATATCTTTAGAGTATATCTCTGAGCAGAATGTAATTTTGACCACAGACAATGATCATCAATGCATCATGACAATCACCTTTGTATTTTTCGCAATTCTCGTTGATTTGCCTTTACCTACCGGGGAGCATTCCCAGTTGCGATTGCAAACAACGTGTTTTAGTAACTGAGGTAAGGTAACCATTTCCGTTATCATTACAGAAAACTGTCTGCGTCCACAGTATGTAAACTGGTACATATGCCCAAAAAGATGGGCGTACGCCCTTTACGCCCCCTCTAGATCCGCCCCCTGCCTCCAGTCCCTGTGGACTCGATAGCTCAACAGGTAGAGCGGCGGACCGGTATCCCAAACGTGTGAGTTCAAATCCCACTCGAGTCAACATTTTTGAGTTGACTTCGGCAGTGTCAGGTTATCATGAAAAGATTCTGTTTATGTATATCTCTGTAATTTATATGGGTTCCAGATATGTTTCATTTCGAATAAGTCTCGCATAATCAAGAAAAATATAAAATGATTCTTTACTATATCAGTGTCAACTAAGTCTAGAAATTGAAAAGACATTTAACCCTTGGACTCACAATGGGGTCGTATACGACCCCAAATTGATTTGCGGGCAAATTCGGGCAAAGTCTGCCCTATTTTCGCTGATATTTTAGCCTTCATGAATGTAGTGCAGGCCGGTATGGCATGCAAGGTTGCCACTCCTGGTGATTTTTCACCAAACCTGGTGAAATCGGACTGAGTCTGGTGATCTGGTGAAGGAAATGTGAAATTGACCAAATTTGGTGAAATTTCACTACTTTATTCTTTATTATTCAAAAGTTCATTAACTTCTACATACATCTTACTGAAAAAATGAAAATGCTGACTTGTAAGATGGCCCACAACTGGCACGGAGTATGACGAAAAATCATGGAGAAAGCCAGACTCGTGGAGAAAAACAATCAAGTTAGTGGTCAGCGGTTCGGTCAGGGGTTTCAAACAATAAGTCATGGTAGGTCTACCATAAAACTATCGTTCGTGGGGAAAAAGCCGCCATTTTAAAAATTTTTACATTTTCTATTACATTCTGTTTAAATTGTGGAAAATCCCCAAATTTGACTTTGACAAATTTGACAAAAAAGTTTGTTTGAGTTTATTTATCAATAAAATTATCAAATTTGCTTCGTAAGCGCTGTCTACAGGTTTGTTATCATTTAGCAGTTGATATCCAATGAAAACGCAACCTCGTACCCAGGTTCTATAATGGAAATGGGGCTTTTGGTGAAATTTAGGGGCATTTGGTGAAATTTAGGCACCGATTTGGTGAAATGCAAAAAACCCGAGTGGCAACCCTGATGGCATGCTTTCATTTCGGAAGTGTTTGAACTGGCAAGCGAAAAGGTTTTAAGCGATTTTCGAACGATTTTTGTTACATCACGATCTATTTCTATCCCGCGCAATATGGCGGGAAGAAAGTATGTTACAACCGAGGTTGTTGATATGGTTTTGGAAGGCTCTGGTGAAGAAATTATGGACTGCGACGATGAATATGTGGCGGACATGGACGAAGACTCCCAAGCTTTTATGGTGCCTCAAATACAGCAAAATATTCCACCACATGAACGCGACAGTATGTTGTTGATGGATATTGACATGCACATGGTAAGTACACATGTTTTGTATGTGTGAAGGTTTTCAAAAACATTTTGAAGTAAATTATCTTGGCAAATCCTTTATATTGATAAGCTGAGTTGTTATTGACAGCTTACAGTGTGTAATATTATTTTATACGTTCGTCATTGCAGGCCAGTACAGTAGAAACCCATAACCAACAAAATGCTGACAAAGAGAGTCAGAGCAAAGATGCTGTAAGTTGAATTCTACTGTTTTTTTCAAAATTTGTGTAGCATGTGTCATACCTGGTAGAAATCCTAAACAGGATCTTGTAAGATCCTGCAGGATCCTGTAGGATCCTGATAGGATCCTGATAGGATCCTAAAATTTCCAGGATCCTTTCCAAAATCATAATAGAATCCTAACTCTAACAGGATTATATCCAGGATCCCAATAAGTTCCTAAACTCTTCAGGATCCTAATAGGATCCTAAATTTAACAAGATCATCATCAGGATCCTGATAGGATCCTACAACTAACAGGATCTTAACCAGGATTGACAGGACCCTAACTAAGATCCTGATGAGATCCTAAAACTGACAGCATTGTAATCACAATCCTGTGCATAAGACCTTAAATTAACAGCATCATAACCATAATTGAGGCAGGATTGATCCTTTGGATGTAAAGACAATTTTAATTTTTTGGATTTTAAATTCAATGCTGTATGTACTACATGTAAGTTGCTTAAATTTTACATGTGAAAGCATTGCTGCCATTCGCAGGCTTAACCATACACCAAGCTAATTAACGTGTATGTTAGACGTGCAATTTTTCACATTCAACATCATTGTTTGATGAACTGCATGGATGTTTTTGACAAGTGAGTATCTGTTCAGTATGCTATTGTTGGAGAGTCAAAATGTTGCCCTTTGAGCCTTTATAAAAAAGACTAGGCATTTAAACTCTCATGGTAGTAAGTGACGTGTTACCCTTTACATACTGTTGCCCCCATCTTGACTAACACAAAAGTTCTTCCAGATTTATGCCCCGGAAAATACTATGGGCAACTTAGATGTTACTGGACACAATGTCAAATTGAGATGCTTCCTTAGAATTGATTTTAGAAAAGTTTCTTCATTTGTCAGTTAGATTCTGATTTGACCATCTTCCATGTAACCAACAATAATTCAACAATTTCGATAAATCTGGTCAATGAAAGATAAGAAATCACTTTAATTTACAAAAGGCTGCATATGCTTGGTAATAGTCATGAACACGCTTCTACATTTGTCAGGGTCGACTTTGTTGCCCAATTCAATGAAATATTGACAAATCTGGCCAGGATGACAAAAACATGACAATGACTTTAGCATGAAAATAGTATTTCTTCAATTCTAGTCACTACCATTCACAAATGTTGCTCGTATCATTGAGAAATCAGAATCCCAACAAGTGGCTTATGAGAATTCTAAAACAATTCATTGACCTGCTCAAGTAAGAAACCCACATGACACAACATGTTTAACATCTTTACAACACGACGACTTCATGAGTAATGTTAACCTAAAGGCTGGTGATTATAAAACAGTTCGCATACACTAATTTCAATAGTTACAATCCATCACCGATTTCGACGTACAATGCCACGCAGACAAACAATGCAAAAAGGTGATTGTTAAAAAAGATAAAACGAATTTTTTGAGAAGGGTGCACCCAAAGTTAAAGGGTAACGCACTGACCAAGGAGAAACGGTAAAGGAAAGCGACTAATATCCCCTCACTTTCCTGGCAGAGTAATATGAAGAGATAAGAGGTTGTCATAGCGTCAATCACTGTTGTGTTGGCTTAATGAACACAAAATATCCAGTTTTCGGCGAAGCGCTGTGAATCGTAAGTTGTACTGAAACTTTACCTTCGGATCATTTCATTGATTCTCGTACGCACTTATTGTCATGTAGTCACGCGCAGCCCAGGAGACTGAAGGATTTTCATTTCAGTCAAAGGTTTTTGTTTATCATCGATTTGCGTTCGTGCGCAAACGTAGGCGTAGAGTATGTGATGAATTAACTGTAGTACCACACGTGCTTGGTAAGTAGGATAGTTAGTGTATAAATCTAATGAGAGATTCATTAATAGTTGCAACTGATGATAGTAAAAGGTTCCATCTATGCGTGGGTTACCGCGTTTATGAGTTTGGGCTCGGTGTGCGTCCTCCCATGCAGTCAGTTGAAGTGCGTCCCTACTGCAGGAGTTCTACGTGGAGAGGAGAAAGGTGACAACCATAAAATAACTTGAAGTATAAGTATAACTTGAAGTATAAGTAGGAAGTCAGTCACCTACGTGCTGCATTTTACATTTTTCAAGAGCTCCAAGCTAATTTTTCCCGCAGATTATCGCCTTCCCTACAAATCCACTTACCCTTCCAAACAAAAAGATAATACACAGAAGAAAAACAAAAACAAAATTTATACTCACATAAGTGCGAGTAACAAAAAGAATGGTTGAATACAGGACGTTCTCTGACCTGAGATTTTTATTGACGAGCTTTTGACTACCTGAAGGCTAGTCGTACAGGTAGTCAAAAGCTCGTCAATAAAAATCTCAGATCAGAGTACGTCTTGTATTCAATTGTTTCTTCCTGGCCGTGCTTCATCTGTATTTTAAAAAGAATGGTGTTATTAATTTCAAATACCCACAAGTGAGTGGACATTATATCCTCATCAGAATGCACGAGCGAACGTCAAAAGTAAAAGCGATTATACATAATACAGGATATATTTAGTATGTAATCGATGCAATTGAAGAACCAGGCGGAAAACGTATTCGAATGATGAAAATCAATGCCTAGCAAAAAATTCTTAACACAGGCATATTTGTGTCAAAAGGTTTATTGAGATCTAACGTTTCGTTGCTTAAGACGCAACATCATCAGAGAATGAGAAAAAGACGATGAGACAATCATTAAAATATTATTACAAAGCTAATTAGCATAAATTTGGCGTTTGAGAGGAAATAGGAAGTGATGAGATGTCAGAGGTGGCGAAGAGGGTACAGGCAATCAGAATAAGGAAAGAGGAATTGAGCTTGATTGTGAGTTGAGGGTAGGATTAAGTTTGTGGATGAGTAAGCTTTCCCTGATGAGGAGTTCATGAGTGATTGATGAAGAGGAGTGAGAGAGGATGGTGAAATCGTCTGATGTAGTGGGATGGCCAGTGTCGTGGTGATGTGATAGAATGTTTGTTGTGGAGGGGTTAGCACGCTCTTTGCCAGTAATGGCTGAGATACCCAAGTGATCGGCAATCCGTGTGTGGAGAAGTCGGCTTGTTTGGCCTACATACGACGCATTACAGCATCGACACTTAAAAAGATACACAACACGCGATTTTAAACCATTGGGCATCCTGTCCTTAAAAGAAAAGAAGTGTGCTAGGCGGAGCGACGGACGGAAAACAAAACGAATAGAAATATGAGGGAAGGCCTGTGAGCAAAGCTTACGGATTTGTGTTCGAATCTGGAGGCTGTGTTGTCCAGTGAAGGGAAGGCAGAAGTATATAATCTTTTTAGGTGCAAGGGGAACTTTGGGTACGGGCGAAAATTTGTTGTCTAAAAAACGGCGAATACAATTGTCTAGAAAATTTCGGGGGTAGCCGTTGAGAGAAAATAGTTTCTTAAAATTATCAAGTTCGGAGTGAAAAGTAATGTAGGTCGAACAAACGTTAAAATAGCGATTTAAAAGAGACATAACTAGACCTTTTTTGTAGGTAAACGGAATAAAGCTATCAAAATTTGTATATAGGCCGGTAAAGGTGGATTTGCGAAAGACGGAGGTGGTGAAAGAGCCATTGTCTCGTTTGATTTTAACATCAAGAAATGATAATGATTTGTTAATTTCATTTTCAACAGTAAAAACAATATTAGGGTGCTGACGGTTTAAAAAGTTAAGAAAAGCGTTTATGTGGTTATTGGAACGAAACAATAAGAAGCAGTCGTCAACATATCTACGATACAAAACAGGTTTAAAGTCAGACGGACAGAGTTCAAGCCAATTTTGTTCATGCCATGAGAGAAAAATATCCGCAAAAAGCGGTCCCAACGGAGACCCCATGGCTACACCATCTATTTGTTCGTAGATAACACCGTTAAATAAAAAATGACAATTTTTAACAGATAATTGTAAAAGTTTTGTAAAATCAACTCTATTGAAACCATGAAAATGTGTGCAGTTGGAGAATAATTTGGTAACAATGATGTCAATCGTTTCATCCAAAGGGATGTTGGTAAAGAGGGACTTAATATCAAAGCTTGCCATGATTAAATTATCAGAATTAAAGTTGGAAGAAAGTAGATCATTGACGAAAGAAAAGGAGTCACTAACCAAATAATTACCTGAAGAGAACGGACGAAGGAGAGGGACGAGAAACTTGGCCAGAGCATAAGCATGAGTGCCGATAGATGAGAGGATGGGTCTAAGGGGAACGCCAGCTTTGTGAACTTTAGGTAATCCATAGAGAATGCCCGGTCGAGAGCCGGAAGGAAAAAGTTTGTTGTAAATGAGTTCGGATATCGTTCCATTTTTCTTGAGCATGCGAAGAAAAGTCTTAACTTTATTTTCCCGTTTAATTGAGAGGGACGCTGGATCTCCATCTAGTTGTAGAAATTTTTCTTTATTTGAGAGAATATCTTCCATCTTCTTTGTGTAATCATCTCGGTCAATGACCACAACCCCGTTTCCTTTATCGGGTTTCATTATGTAAATTGAGGAGTCGTTCTTTAAGTCTTTAATGATTTGGAGGTCTTCATCGGAGAAGAGGAAGCTAGGACGTGAATAACAACGGTAACTTGTTAGTGCGATGTCTTTAAGTTTGGTTTTGATGGAATCTACAGTATGGCCGGAGTGGTGAGAAATGCGTTCGGTTTTCAGTTGTCGATGGAATAATTCAAACGGCGTGAGGAAGTTGCAGTAATTAAGACGCTGTAGTGAATGATCTACTTTCTTCCAACTTTAATTCTGATAATTTAATCATGGCAAGCTTTGATATTAAGTCCCTCTTTACCAACATCCCTTTGGATGAAACGATTGACATCATTGTTACCAAATTATTCTCCAACTGCACACATTTTCATGGTTTCAATAGAGTTGATTTTACAAAACTTTTACAATTATCTGTTAAAAATTGTCATTTTTTATTTAACGGTGTTATCTACGAACAAATAGATGGTGTAGCCATGGGGTCTCCGTTGGGACCGCTTTTTGCGGATATTTTTCTCTCATGGCATGAACAAAATTGGCTTGAACTCTGTCCGTCTGACTTTAAACCTGTTTTGTATCGTAGATATGTTGACGACTGCTTCTTATTGTTTCGTTCCAATAACCACATAAACGCTTTTCTTAACTTTTTAAACCGTCAGCACCCTAATATTGTTTTTACTGTTGAAAATGAAATTAACAAATCATTATCATTTCTTGATGTTAAAATCAAACGAGACAATGGCTCTTTCACCACCTCCGTCTTTCGCAAATCCACCTTTACCGGCCTATATACAAATTTTGATAGCTTTATTCCGTTTACCTACAAAAAAGGTCTAGTTATGTCTCTTTTAAATCGCTATTTTAACGTTTGTTCGACCTACATTACTTTTCACTCCGAACTTGATAATTTTAAGAAACTATTTTCTCTCAACGGCTACCCCCGAAATTTTCTAGACAATTGTATTCGCCGTTTTTTAGACAACAAATTTTCGCCCGTACCCAAAGTTCCCCTTGCACCTAAAAAGATTATATACTTCTGCCTTCCCTTCACTGGACAACACAGCCTCCAGATTCGAACACAAATCCGTAAGCTTTGCTCACAGGCCTTCCCTCATATTTCTATTCGTTTTGTTTTCCGTCCGTCGCTCCGCCTAGCACACTTCTTTTCTTTTAAGGACAGGATGCCCAATGGTTTAAAATCGCGTGTTGTGTATCTTTTTAAGTGTCGATGCTGTAATGCGTCGTATGTAGGCCAAACAAGCCGACTTCTCCACACACGGATTGCCGATCACTTGGGTATCTCAGCCATTACTGGCAAAGAGCGTGCTAACCCCTCCACAACAAACATTCTATCACATCACCACGACACTGGCCATCCCACTACATCAGACGATTTCACCATCCTCTCTCACTCCTCTTCATCAATCACTCATGAACTCCTCATCAGGGAAAGCTTACTCATCCACAAACTTAATCCTACCCTCAACTCACAATCAAGCTCAATTCCTCTTTCCTTATTCTGATTGCCTGTACCCTCTTCGCCACCTCTGACATCTCATCACTTCCTATTTCCTCTCAAACGCCAAATTTATGCTAATTAGCTTTGTAATAATATTTTAATGATTGTCTCATCGTCTTTTTCTCATTCTCTGATGATGTTGCGTCTTAAGCAACGAAACGTTAGATCTCAATAAACCTTTTGACACAAATATGCCTGTGTTAAGAATTTTTTGCTGGGCATTGATTTTCATCATTCGAATAGTATGTAATCGTGTTTTTAGAAAAAAATAACATGACAAGATGGAAAACATGATCAAAAGTCCCCTTAATTGTCGGGAGGGTTTATAAAAGTCCCAAAGATCGTAAAACAACATCTGTAATGTTACAAAATGCCTTATTAATTGTGCTATAGAGATCCTTGCAGGTTTATGCTCAGAAACACATGTTTCTTTGATAACTGAGAAACACATATGTTTCTTTGATAACTAAATTTCTTTGATAAGAAATTTCAACAGGCGAGAAATATGGTACTAAACCATTTTCCCAATTAATAGCTACTTCGCCACAGAAACGTAGTTCACCATAGCTTTTGCTGAGGTTTTCGGAAAGTAATCAAAAGTTGTTCGCCTCTTGAAACATGTACTTCGTTACAGTAGCAAACTAAATAGTTCACCACCACTCGTTATGCAATTGCGTCATTGGAGAGGTCCTAGCTACGGCACCGTACATGGACATGCGCATGCAATAATGCAATGTCCACCCTTTAATTTATTGGTAGGAAAGTGATTTGTTTAGTTATAGCATCTTGTAGACGTATTCCAGTAACGGGTGTGATGCCGTTGCGACGCTAGTTTGTCTTGGTGATAGTTTGGTGTCTTGTTTGATTTCACTTGATGGCATAAAATGCAGGCACATTATTAAGACATAATACGGTAAATAGTTTGCTTAATTTATTTGTATCATAAAGGACAAAAGTAAATGCTATACAATAGTACGTTTTTCTTTTGTAGGTTGTCAATGTTTGAAATAATTTTATTGTAGTAATTGCTTAATTTATTTGTATTGTAATGGAAAAAGTAAATGCTACACTATAGTAAATCTTTATATGCTTAAGATATGAGGGCTTGGAGATGTCTATG
Organism: Heliopora coerulea; assembly: GCA_030142905.1. NCBI lineage: Eukaryota > Metazoa > Cnidaria > Anthozoa > Scleralcyonacea > Helioporidae > Heliopora > Heliopora coerulea. Next base: position 2,338,605 of record JASJOG010000008.1, on the reverse strand, counting down.
ACGATCGATGAACGTTCGTCAAGCCCTAATCTCCGAAAAACGATTTCTGGTCCCTAGACGGGGATCAAACCCGCAACCTTCTGATGACCAGTGAAACGCTCTAACCATTGAGCTACCAAGACTCAGATGGCAAGTTCAGGTGCAAGTTCCACATATGCACTGCCTAAGAGGCAGCCATGATATGTAGATAATGATATTATGTCGATATATGTTTAAGATATGAGAGCTTGGAGATATCTAAAATGATCTTATACATATATCGACATAATATCATTATCCACATATCGTGGGTGCTACTTTGGCAGCACATATGTCGAACTTGCACCTGAGCTCGCCAACTGAGTCTTGGTAGCTCAATAGTTACAGCGTCTCACCGGTCATCAGAAGGTTGCAGGTTCGATCCCCATCTGGAGCTCAGAAATCGTCTTTCTGCGATTTGGGTTTGATGAACATTCATCGATCATCTTAGCGTATCTTTCTTTTGTAGGTTGTTAATGTTTGAAGTAATTTTGTTGTAGTAAAAATGCATAATAATTCACTTAATCATGCTGGTAGTTCTTTAAAACTGTAGACACATAACCATCCACAAGTTCATCTTCACTTTCTACCAAAACAATGCGGTGGACAGTGTTCGAGCACGGGATGTATTTGTACTGTTTCGTTTTCTGTACTGCGATAAAATGGCAACCAATATAACCAGCTAACCAAAACTCCTTCAAAACTGGATCTTCAGGCTGTGGAATGCCACGGTGAAAAACATTAAAGCGAAGATTCTTAAGCAAATTAACGACTGCATATGCACCATCCCCATTCTTGACAAAGTATTCGACTTTTCCATAACACGTCAGTTCACCTTCTTGGAACTGCACCAAGAAGCTGACAGATTTCTTCTTACGTGTATATTTGGAGCTGTGGTAAACCTGACCATCTTTTTTCATTCGTTGAGCAACAACAATACCTTCAATATCTACAGGGAAGTCCTGGATTGGCTGTTGTACTTCTGGAACGTGCTGTTGAAAAGGTACAATAAATTTAATGCCTCCGCTAAGTTCGATCTCACTTTTTGAAGACGCTGGTTTTATAAGATTTTCTGCCATTTCTTTAATGGTTGGGCTGTTTTGAACATTTTTGAAGATATGTCCAGTTGCATGTTGTGTGCCACTGACAGTTTTCTGATTATTTGGTCAGGTATACCTCTGGAACCATGAAAGAGCCGTTTCAGGTGTGCTAACATGTACTCGAACACAAATGCTGAATGAAAAATTAGTGGACCATGATTCCTGACTTGTTCAGCTAGATGAGTGAGGGAATGTGATTTGTATGTTGCCTCGACGTTGCCAAAGAGACTTGGAATAAGTTTTGTGTAACTTTGAAGTATTGCATCAGCTATATTAATTTCAGTTTCAGTTATTGTGTCTTCACATAAAAATCTGATACCAGTAATAAGAAGGCAATGATGGTAAAACACTTCAGAGGGCAAAAGGTCCTTCAGAACTGGAAGACCAACGTGGAGGAAAAGTGTTTGCTTTTCACTTGCTTTCCATTTACTAAATTCCTTCATTGCTCTAAGTTTCCTTTTGAAATCATGTGGAAGTCTAGTAGACTGAAGTCTCTTGCTAAGAGTTTCAGCATTGCCGACAAATGTTGCATCACTGAGGCAACTTCCATTCAACTATTTTGAAAACCGCCTTGTGTACACCGCCTTGGTGCATGTAGTCCAACAACACCATGTCCGGGATTTGTAGAATATCGTGTACGGGGGACGTGCTTTTTACTCCATAGATAGCTTTTCCACTTTGTTGTGCGAGATTGGCATGATCTAAGAAATCACTATGGTTCCTTTTGGGTGGAGCGGTTGAGTGATATTCGTAAATTCTTTTGTTTCCAGGGCCAGGCAACCTTCCTGCATGCAGGCAGATACTACACCCAAACCGCCCATTGTGAATTTTACAGTTGATCGAAGGTCCTTTGGCAGCTAAATCTGCAACTTGGCCATTGATCACAAGTTTGAATTTCCTCTGGGTTCCATCAATGTCTAACCAAAAACCCTGTTTGAGGACTTTTATTTGGTCAACAAAATGGTTTTGGAACACTTGCATTTCTGGCCTCTTTTTACCATACCATAGGCCTGAAAGAAGAATGTTCTTGAAAGAGTATCTCAAACCTGGAGGCATTTCGGCGACAAAGCTTTGAATTGGCCACAAGGACATGTTCTTAGACTTTAGAGCTGGAGCTCCGTCAAGATGCCAATATAAGGAGATACAAAAACTTCCATCTGCCTTCGCCATTTCACTCTCTTTTTAGTATACGACTCAATCCAATATGTCGTTATACACACCTTCTCGGTGGACGTAGTTATCAACAAAATCCTGCATGTGATTTATATTCTCTATTTGTAAGGAGAAAAAAATACTACTAAAAGTTAAAGCCAAGTTAATTTCAAATAACATGATAATTACCTAACATATATAACCAAATGTCTGCATACCTGTATCTTTCTACTTGCCTACCCACCTACTGTTTTGATAACATGAGTTCTTAACAGATAAAAAGCAAAACTGTTATGTCTGTTCATACAGGGAAAGTGTTCGGGTGTACCATTTGGGTGAAAAAGTGTGCATAAATTACGTTATGTTCACTGATTATAGACTCCATTAGTAAATGGCTACCAGTTTCATATTTTACGATGTGCATATTTAGCTTTTCAACTCCTGTCTTGTCCAATTGTTTAAATCAAACAGTAGAACGAGACTGCAAAGAATAATTTACCATACAAGCTCTTGCAATAATATAGCATCAAATGGTAGTCATTCATGAATAGGGCCTATAACTAACGCAAAAAGATTACCAGTCTTCTTACTGTTAGGAAGCTTTCACTCTACATACCTGAAATGAATGTTTTGATCTCTTCAAATAAGTCAATTATGTAGAATATGCTGAAGTCCTCACCCAGTCCATTATCTCCAAATTGGCTGCATAGTAAATTTGAGCATGAAGTATTTTCTAATATGTTGTGACATTTGTTACAAGTGAAGTTTTTGGTGTACGAGTAATAAAGTGCACTAAGTCCTTTCTCAACGATAGTTCCCAGCCTTAATCAAAGTTCATTATTTAGTCCAAATTAAAAATTAACGTTTTACAGCTCAGGTCCTTTTTCAAAACACTAGCATCCCGAAGAAGGCACAAAACTACAAAGCCTCAAAGCGTCCACAGAGATTTATAAGTATTCCAGTGGTCATCATACGTACAAATACATGAGTAAATGAGCAATACGGATGCTCTCATCCTGAGTCCCTGGCAGGAATCAAACCCACAACCTTGTCATTGCTAGTGAGACTATACATACACAGGAGTGCTTTATAGCGATTTATAAAATAACAAGCGTCCTACACACGCTCTGACTGGACGAGGTTCATTTTCTCTCAGCGTATGGAAACATGGAAGACGTCATTTTCATTTTGTATTAGAGTACAGAGACATGAATGACGTCACGAAAACTCGAAAAAACCTTGGTTATTCTATAAAACAAATTGAAAATAGCTTTCGTGTCTCCATACTATGATAGAAACATGAATGACGCCATTTGAACCAGAAAAATACCTGAAAACACTCTCGTACGTCTCGTGTTTTCACTAGGCATTTTTCTGTTTGAGATGACGCCATTCATGTTTCTATCACGGCACAGAGACACTCAAGCAATTTTCTATTTGTTAATTGAAACACGAGGCGAGAGCTGAGTGTTTTAGATCCGATAAAGCACCAACTGCGAGTTTTTTAAGAGACTTATAAAATGAACTTCATATTATACTAACTCAGGAAGAAAGTTTGGAAGCTTATATTTTCTGAGCTGAAGAAATTAAATTCTCCTTCACATAAAAATTCACAAGTGTCTTTCACATATTAAGACCCGACACGGTTATGACTTTCCTTTAAATTTTTCCTCATAAATTCACAATGACTTTGATCAGTTTATGTGATTATAATATATCTATTATTGACTGCTTTTAGAAATTGCAAAGTGTGGATCCCACACAGATCATCACGACAATCAAAGGCATACCATTCCAATTGGAGGACATTAAACTACTCCTTCAACAACTTGTTGATCAAAAGAAAAAAAAAAGGTGATCAAATATCCCTATCAGTCTTGACTCCTCCCCCCCAAAAAATAAAATTGGGGAATTCTTGTTCCCAAGAAACATCTTTTAATGAAATGAGTCAGGTAAATTAATCTCTCAATTGAAAGTAGTTTATTCATAATGTCTAACTAAAAAGTGACTAATTACCAAGAAAATTGCCAAGGTTAGGATTAATTCTTACTCAGGACTAGGGCAGCATGTTGTGTCCAAAACTGGGCTACATTCTATGTCATAATCCTCAAGAAAACATTATATTCCCTAAAATTAATCTGGAACAAAAATTTAAATATAGTCATAACTGGGAAGAGCAACCCCTCGGTTATGGTGCTTAGTAACTGTTGGCAATATCCATTTTCATACAACTACCAGTAATCTAATGACTTTAAATTTTTTGGCTTTACAGGATGTATTGCAGTAAAGTATGGTGAGAAGGTCCTCGAGAAAGGCTGGAGTTAGATTCGTATCAGCCTGAATGAAAAATGTTTGGACAAAATTAAAGCTTGGAAAAAAAACAAGATAATTTAATGGAATAATATTTGAAAACAAATAAAAGAAAACAAAACAGCAAACTTATGTTGACATATTTAGTACATATTTATATATATCATGCTTTAAACTTTGCTCCCAATAATAGAAATGGTGAATTGCAAGGAATTGATCTAAACTAATTACCAGTATAAAATACCTCTTCTACAGTTGCACTGGGTCAATTATAACTTGCCTTTCTGCTAATTTCCATACAATCACTGTCGAAACTGTTAATTTGTTTCTATATTGAATAAATACAGTATCCAGTCTGCAGTTTATATACTGCAGAATAACATCAAAGAGCTATCGTTTTGTTCATAATTTGTGAGTCAGTTATTCACCCAATATTGTTAATGAACATGAATTTCAAAGCATTAAATAAATTGATGGTGAGGATATTCAATTCTGTAATCACCATGACCAATGGGAAACTGGGTCTATTTAATATAGTGAAAGCTAAATTTGAAAGCTGATGCATAAATTAAATGAGCCCACATCCATGTGGTAATCATGTCCACAATTTCAGACTACAATTTCTTGTTTTACACCTCAAAACCTTATCACATAATTTATGGATGGTAATGTTGATACTGTAACTCAATGAGGGGAAATAAAATATTTTTTCTTAACTTAAATTGTGTCTGCTTGTTGTACTGTAGCATTATCCTACTAGAAGATTCTGTCTGACATACTGGGTATATAAAAGATTTTTAAGGATTATGTTTGAACCAAAACAAGATTGGAAATAGTGATTTTTAGGAATTTCAGGATCAATTCTTATAGTCCCTTTATACAAAAATTCAAGGAGATTCCTCCTGTCCTGGTTTAATTAAATAATTTAAAAACTTGGGTCTACTTTGATCCTGTTATGGTCCTAGTTCACCTTCATTAGGATCCTAAAGGAACTTTTAAGAATTTTTAGTGGATCCTATACAAAAATCCTGGATCCTACACAAATTGTCAATAACTACAGGATAACTGTCCAGGATCCTGGTTGAGAAGATGTAGGATCCTGGTTTAGATGCAGGATCTTTTAGGATCGATTAAGATCCTAGATATTCATCTTAGGATCCTGCAGAATCTTAAACAGGATCCTATCTAGGAAACTAGGATCTTACAGGATCCTGTAGGATCTTGCAGGATCTTGTAATAGCCTTGTCTTGTCATTTTAGGCCTCTCATGATAATGCAAGCAAAAACAATGTGGTAGAGGAAAACAAATCTACCAGGAAACAGAACAAAAGTGGCCAAAAAGCAGGAAACATTGACAGCAGAACTGTGAAAAACCTTAAGAATTGTAGCCCAGAATTGAAATGGTCACGATTTGATGGCACTGAAACTTCCCCAGGTGACAAGATTCCCTACAATGAAGTGCCAGGCCCCTCCAGACAAGCAATGAACACTGAGGGGGTAAGTGATCATTTCAGGCTATTTGTCCCGGATGCTACCATTCATAACTGGGTTACAGAGACAAACCGATATGCAAGTGTATGTGAGCAGAAAAAAACATCCAAAACCAAGTGGGTGGAAGTTTGTTTTGAAGATATGCTTGCCTTCCTGGGGATGGTAATAACCATGGGCTTAGTATCGCTGACATCAGTAGCTGATTTTTTTTCCACAAATCCCATTTTGTCTCACCCTTGGTTCCCTTCCATAATAAGTCGAAACAGATTCCAGCAAATCAACAGATACTTTCACATTGCTAACTCTGACCAATATCTAAATGATAAACTTGCAACAGTTTGCCCATTTATTGAACTTTTATTGGAAAAGTTCAAAAACTACTAGACTCCTCATCGGGAAATAAGTATTGATGGACAGATGATTGGTACACGTGTCGGATAGGCTTCATCTAATACATGTCAATTAAATTTGGAGTTAAAAATTGGGTTCTGTCAGACTCTGTCATGCCTTATATTTGTAACTTTCAAATTTATACGGGAAAGGAAGATGGTACAGCAGAGCGTGGCTTGGCTCACAGGATTGTTATGGACCTGATGGAATCACATCTTTATAAAGGCCATAAACTTTTTACAGACAATTTTATTCTTCTCCAACCCTTTTCAAAGATTTATACAAAAAGGGCACTCCGGCATGTGGAACTGTTAGGCAAGATCGCTTTGGAATGCCAAAGGAACTAACAACAAGGAATACTGGCAACTATGTGCGAGGGCAATCTATGTTCCTCAAACATGAATGCCTCACAGTGGTAAGATAGAAAGATAAGAGATGTTTTTGCTCTATCATCATTCCCTGGAAATTCCATTGATAATGAAATGCCCCATAAACCAGAAATAATTTCCACCTACAACTCCTTCATGAATGGTGTAGACCGCAATGACCAGCTTCTGTCCTACTATGCCTTGAACAGAAAGTCATTAAAATGGTCGAAGAAAGTGTACTGGAGATTGTTTGAACTGGTAATTGTAAGCATGTTCCAGATCATGAAATTTAAAGTGCCATCTACCAATCACAAACAGTTGCGTCTTGACTTGGAGCAGCTCTTAGTGCAACCTCTGATTGACAGACGAACAATAGTTTCCCCTGGTCCTGGAAGAGCTTCCCTGGACTATGACCGACTGAAAGGCAAACACTTTGGAACTGGTTCAAAAAAAGGCAACAAGAGGGGGAGGTGCAAAGTTTGTGGCAACCAAAAAACAGCAGATGGAAAGAGAAAAGACACTAAGACTGCAAACTTTTGTACACGGTGCAAAGTGTGTGAGGGTGATTGTTTTCAGAAATATCATACCAAACATAATGCTTAGCATCATTCAAGGACATAACATATAGAAACCACAAATATATTCTCTACCTTATGTGCCCTTCTTTTTATGTCATGGAGTGTAATTTTCAGTTTAACTTGATTTTCTACATAAAACAAGATGGCCACCATTCAAGATGGCTGCCATAGGAACATGCAAGAAAATAACTACTCTGGTCAAAAAAATTGTGATATCTGCATGAAACGTCTAGATATTATTGAACATATATAGGTAACATTTTTACACCTTGGTAAAACATATTGTTCAGTAACATGTGCTCATACCACTCTGTCAAACATTAAAACTTTGATTTTTTCTTGCAATAAATTATTTACTATGGGGTTTCCCTTTGCTATTTTGATGCTGTATATAATTGAAATGGCTGTTTCTAGCAATTAATAATGATATACTGTAAATAAGCTTCAAAAAATGTATTATGACCCATAGTTTGTAAACATTTTTGCACAAATACTAAACTCTAAAAAAATAATCCGCTGAACAACGTGATTTTGTGAAATAAATTTGGTATTCCAAGGGTTAATAACATTAAACATGCTAAAACCATCTGAACCAGAAAAGAAGCATATCAAATACATTGAGATAATTCTGGAACAAGAGTTTATTTTTAATGAGGAGATAGAATATGAAGAGGTCTAGGTTCTGCTGGTTCCGCTGTAAGAAAAAGGTTTCAAAATCACAATGTTTCCACGCGAAAGAAAGAAAATGAAAAGAATGAAGGAGAAATTGGACAATGCTTATTTCAATCTTTAAGAAGACATGCTCATGGGATGGGTAAAGAACGAGAGCCGGTTTGAGCGTTAGTCCACGCCGGTCTCATGTGAACATCTGCGAACGAAAACACTAAACCGACACGAACTTGTTCGGGCCTGACTTGGTTCCAGTCTCAGGCAAACAGGGTCTAGCTTTATATTAACTATTAATCTAAATCCATATTTTGGGAGGTAATACCAAGAGGAAGCAATACAAGCCAGCTTGCTTTAACCCAGGGTTCACTCGCATCAATTTGTTTGTGCTTGGGCTTGTATTGCTGTAGTGGACCGTTCATCACGTCTTAATGTTAAATATTAAAATATGAAAAATTTGATTGAAACTTACGTTATCTTTTTGTGACCACAAATGTTCTCCCTCCCCCATTTGACAATCTTTTTGATTAGCAGTCTTTGTCCTGTCTTTGGGCAATCTATAACACAATAATTGTTTATCAAAACTGGTTTTTCCTCAAGTGTAACTTTAAGTATCTTTGTTATTTTACTTCTAAAAGACTAAAAAGACTTAAAACACGGTTAGCCGTGTCGTGCAACACAAACTTCAAACGTCACGTCAGCGTCCACATGCGACCGTATAAATTAAGCCTCTGACGGCATTTCAATGCCCAACGTTTGATAGGAATCAAAAACTGTGGAGAAAAATTGGAAGGTCCCGATAATGTACCAGTTGGATGAAGTGTAGTTTCCACTTCAAATACTCATTAACAATTCATGAAGAAAACCCAAAAATGGAGAATAGAACTGATTTACAAAATCTGTTCCTTCGATAATTTCTCAGTTAAAATTTGCTGAACTTTAAAATAGCTGGCAAACATGGACATTTAAATGCCTTCGAATTTTAAGAAAAATAAATTATTCGCGACTTAATTGTGTGGTATTTACCATGTAAATCTCATACAATTCGGCTGCTTATATCATATATAATATTATCTGTTACATATTATGGCAAACACGGAATGAAGTATCCATTTTCAAACTTAAAGATCGCAACAGTGATCCTGCTCAAGACTGAAGTTGTTTACAAAGAAGCTCCTACTTGCGAATAAACGTTCATTGGTAAAACTGCAAGAAATCGCTAAATCCGTATCACTGAACACGAAAGTGCTAATACAGAATTGGAGTCTGCGAAACACGTCAAAAGCAACCCTGAACATGTTTCCTCGTCGGACATACTTGCTTTTTCTTCATTATGGACCGGAATGGAAGCATTGTATATCGCGAAACTTGAACTGCAACTTAATAAACAAATAGATTGCTTTTAAAAAGATTGCTTTTAAACATATTCTTTCATTAATGGTAAAGACATAATATACATATGAAAATCTGGAGACTTTATAAGTAGGGAGAACAGATGTCGATCGAAAAAGTATAAGTTTTATAACTTTTACCGGTAAGTTATGGCAAATATCCTTTGATTTCTGATGGTTTATTAGGTGAACACCCTTACCTCCTCACAGGATTGGATGAACTCCTGTGTTCATTTCCGGGGTTCACCTGATCAAGGAGCAACGTTGATCCGCTATGCAAAAAATATTGACCACAGACTGAAATCTGAGTATGAGTTTGAGATCGTTGGAAATCATGGGAATGTAAGGTACCAGAAATATACATTAAGATTTATTACACGAAATGGCTCTACGATTGTGGTAAGCACTTGTTCTCTCTGATGTATCCAACAGACTCACTGGAGTCTTCTGGATGTAATGGTCCTTTAGTGGGCGAATGGAAAGCATGAATTGTGCCTTTGGGACAATATTTTATACTTCAGGACGAGCAGTCATATGCGACAATCATATCATGTAAATAGGCCCTAAACGTTTCATCCCCAAAATGGACACTGCCGTGTAGTAGGCAGACAACCTATATCTCGAGATCGTGATGTTACTAAACTAAATAAATCAACACTGTTTGGGTAAAACAATGACACTTTGTTATCGATGGCCTTGTTCTTTTTCCAGGTAACGGTCCATTTACTTGCGAGTCGGACTAGGGTAAAAATTGACAGCATATAATCGTATCAGCGAAAGAAATTCTCGAAGCACCCGACGAAGCCATCATCCGCAAAGGCGGGTATTAGACTCAGGATTTTTATCACTTTACTAAAATCTTGGTTCCTCACTAATTTTCAAGATTTTCTATTCTATCATTGTATTTTTCTTGGTCAAGAGTTTTTCCATGATGGAAAAAAAAGCATCGCAGTTGTGTTGATGACTGCCATAACGATCAAAAATAGTGGCGTAGTACAATTTTAGAAGGTTTCGTTCCTTGTTTATAAACCTAAAAGATCAATTTCTGACGTGAATCTAGCGGTGTCATGTAGTTATCTCATCTGTTTCATTAAGAATTTACTTTCATTCTTGATTTCATTTAGTTTGGTTATCTCAGTTTCGAATGTACGTAGCTGTAATGGTCCTTTCAGGTTAGAGTTTCCCGGGCCTCTTGGGAGTCAGCACGCCACCTAGCAAAGAAACTCAGAATTGTTCGTTAACCCTTTAAAGGTTGAATTCGATTTCTTTTGTTCTTTGTTCTTTCATTGTTTTCACTTTGTTCTTAAAACCGTTTCTTGGTTCTCGATGTCCTGCTTACAAGACGCTGACCCTCAAAGGGTTGAGGGATCACATGTGTCGTAGATAATTTGGCATCTATGCCTGAAAGATGTATCAGCGGCTTCGAGGGGAAGTGTCTCAAAAGGCAGGAGAGATTTTAAGCCTGGAAAGAACAAGACAATATGCTCCTACCACTTCATGGAGGTCCGGCCAACAAAGGATTATCCAGTAGAAAAGCTACTTATGACTGAATCAGAGCTACACATTTCCTTTCCCAAAATTAGACGGAAACTTGATCGCTCAACAACGGAGAACACAAATGTAAAAGACAGCTGACCGTCTGCTAATGACGCTAAAAGAAGTTTCTGTGGGTGATACAGAACATCCATTGTTTAAATTTGCGCAGATAACCAGGGAATATGATGTCACATTTTTCACTGGTCTTCTAAGCGCCGACACTTTTAGGTTTTCATTTTAGTGGTTTTTTTATCAAAGCAAAGTACATGCAGTACTGTGCAGAGGAAAACAAACCTCAGAGAAGTCTCCTAAAATGACACAACCCCAAGTTCTTTACAATCTTTACCAAACAAGTCTGCTACGGCAATGGCATTGTCGTTAGAGTAAGAATTGTTACTTGTTCTCATGCGGTTAAGGCCTGGAGCTCTGGATCGGTCGTGATCTTGTCTCCCGTTTGAATAAACGTTTACCACATATCCTAGTAGTACTGGTACACAATACCTGTGTTTGCTTTCTTCAATTTCTTAATTCGGAATATAAACCTCTTTAACGTTAAACAAAAAATCCCTCTTGGTTATTTTAAGACCCCTAAAAGTAAACCCATGCGTTTATATAATATATATTACTAGGTTACCTGCTCGGTAGTGATTGCTGCCTTGCTGATGTCTGATGAAAATGCATTCATTAACTTCCGAGCACATACAGTAGCGTAGCCAGCTTTAAAGACCAGGGTGAACAAGCTTCTAAAAATTTCCGAAATCGTCCCGTCCAGCTTTCCTCCAATATCCTTCCTAAACCGTCCCAGATTTCTAAATTTCTTTCTTGATTCTTAAATCCATTCCTCGTAAATTTCCTAAACAGCCTCTTTCTGAATGTCTTCCTTGCTAAATCATTTTCTTAATTCCTATTCTCTTCAAATGACCTCCTAAGCCCTACCTCCAGAAATGCCTTAACCCTTCCTGAATCATTTTCTTTCTAAATTATTTTCTTCAGATATTGAAATTTATTATTTTCCTCCAATCATAGTCTTCTGAAACAGAAATAACTGCGATAAATTTTTCGCTTCACAGCGAAAATAAACGTTCAAATTCTACCAAGTTGTAAGGTGAAACAAGTTTAACCACTAAACAAAAGAAATTTCCACCTTTTAGTGACCCATGTTGCTCTGGTTCAGTCACGAATAATTTTGGCACTGGATATTCATTTGTTCGCTGGCCATCCACAAAGTGTTAGTCTTAGGAACATACTGTCATGTTCTTTTTTGGCTCAAAATCTTTCAGTTCTTTTCAGCTATCTTTCCTCGAAAGAGCCAAAAAAGCTTTCGGCCATAGATGCAAATCACCTGGGACACAAGTCATCCCTTAACGACCAATTTTAACTATCTTAGATCGTTATTCCAGTACCGTAATGATTCGAATAAGCGCCCTGGGCGCTTAATTAATTCTGCAGGGGGTTGAGCGGGGCACTTATTCGAGAGGGGGTGCTTATTTCATTGTTGAGAAAACACCACAATCTGATTCCATAAAAACCCAGCACTTTAATAACGATCTTAACAAGAACAAGAACAATAACAACAAGGATTTAGAAAAAAAACAACTGAAACGCTCGAGTACGGTACCCTGGATCTCTGCTCTAAGTGAACAAGGACGCCGGAAAACGGACTTGTTGTTCCCGCATCTTTCCATGCTAGAACGACGAACTTAGCCATAGCTGAAATATTTGAAGGAGAAATCTGCCGATTGAGGGAACTTTGCTCTCACATGGACATCAAAGTCGAAAAAATGAGAAGAGGATCACTTTCACTGTAATAACTAATGTGCTCAATGCATATATGTGTAACAAATAAAATGTTGAAGGACAGTTGATTTTATACTGATATTCATGCGTCTCTCTTATCGGTTGGGTAATCACTTACATACAGTAGTTTCTTATCGAGCGAGGAATTGGGGACCGCTTATTCGGGAGGGGGCGCTTATTTAAAAAAAAACATGGTGGAGGGGGTGCTTATTGGAAGGAGGGCACTTATTCGAATCATTACGATAAGCAACACAACTGCGATGCTTTCTTTCCATCGTGGACAAACTCTCAACCGAAAAAAAAACAGTGACAGAACAAAAACCCCTGAAAGTTAACGACAAACTACATATAAATGTGATTGGTCAAACCAATCACAGCTCACGATTAAAGCAGTTTCAACCAACCAGCCAATTGTTAAGTGGAATACAATCGAAAGATTCGGCAAAATATGGTTGTCCTTGACTGGAAAACCGACTGACCCGTGTTTCTAATGCTTGAGTATGTTACTGAAAATGACGAATGGCACAGTGATGGTAGTACACGTGTCTCACCACTGTGACTAAGCGGGTTCGACTCCGGTTCAGGACAGTTGTCTGATTAAAGTTCCAGTTTGACTCTACCAAGTATTGTAGATTTCCTTCGGGCAATCCGGTTTCCTCTTGTAATAACACAGGACCCACGAGAGGTGGCCCTTATCGGACTTCAAGGGAGAACAGCTTAGTTAGTTGATAGGGTTGTCCAATATAAATAGACACTATTCATACACACTTTACCTCAGATGCAAATACGACGCCGCAAAATACGGTCAAGCTATGTAAACAAAGAAATCGGAGTATTGGATAAGTTTACAGCGCCAAATGTGCGACAGAAAGTCAATTTGATACTTCAATTCAGGATAGTCACGTTTGTTGGCTGATCTATTTCACGTAACCTAATACACCAACCTGGTTCGCAAAACTAGTAAATTAGAGATTTTAAGCATCTCATAGCTTTGATGACACTAACTACCGGGAACTCCATGAATTTGTGACGACTGAATGCTACTTATGACCTTAATTGTTAGAACTGAGTTTATAACGACCAAAAAATTAGTTCTTTAATAAATCTTATAACGCCTTTTTAACGTATTTGTGGTGGGTTTTAATTTTGGAAGATAAGTCTTAATTATATATCAAGTGCCATCTGCCTGTATATCATAGTTCATTAATTCATTATTTGTCTGAGAAGATAGCGATCAGATGGACGTCGTATGACTTTTGAACATCCGTCACCTGCAGCTGCTGCATTTTGTTTCATTTCGTGTATATATTTATTATTTAGAAAGCTAAGTCCATAACGTCGCATAAAATGTAAAAACTTAAACTAGGATTCATGTCGTAAGAATGACGAATAGTTAGACAAATGGTGGCAAATTACGTCGGGGAAATAGAATAGGAGCCGAGGAAAATACGATTTGTCCAAACTATCGAGCTTTTTATTTGATCACTCTCTTCAATCACTTCAACAAAAATAAAACTTCAAACTTTTTGAGTTCAAGTGTGTTCTTAAGCATATACTTTCAGGATATAAGTTCTTAAGGTAAGAACACTGTTCAGCAGCCCTGTCATACGTCAGCTAAACACCTTGCGTCCTTGGCAACGAATATAGATTTTTCATATCAATTTTATATACTGGCCCTATACAGTTCGAAAAAATGTGCATTATGCCAAAATCATATTTGAATAATAGAAAGAAAAAAACACATGGAGAGTTATCGGTTGGAAGTCAGCTTAGATCAAGTTTTGATATATTGCCCGAAGAGAATTGAAAAAAAAAAGCATGATTCTGTTTAATGGACAAGAAATCATTTGCTTTAAAGAAGATAAGAATTGAGTTCTGGGAACTAAGTGCACAGAAATTAATTTGCCACTATAGCGGCAATGTATATAGCTAAACAAGTGGTTTTCAGTGAATAATGTTTAAAAAGTACTCGATTTTTGATCTCATAATGCTATTTGACTGAAGTTATCATACAACATATTTGCATATTACAAGAGACTGAATAAGTCGTGAATAAAATTAAATATCTCAGGAACTGTTATAGTGCCCATCTTTGTCTTGGCAAGCACCCTTTCGAGCAATCCAAAAATCATGTTGGCCGTACAAGCACTTTAATAAAAGAATTTTAGTCCTTCCTGTTGTTTGCAAGCCCCAAAATGGCTGCCGTATCCTTGTATATTAACATATTAGTTTAACCTACTAGATGTGGGAACAGTGAACAACAAATGTTTCATGAAATTCCTGAGCCTGTTAACAGAACTCCGGTTTCATATTTTACGAAAGACGTTGTTAAACCGTGAAAAATTATCCATTGTTCGATATAATATAATGTGCGAATGATCTCGGTTGAGACTCAAGACTCGTCGTAGCGTAAATTTAAGTTAAAATAAGAAATATACCAATAAATTTACCTGAACAACTGCTGCTCAGAACACATGGACGAGGCGAGCTTGTGTAAAGGCCGAAATGATGGAATATCGAGCGTTTTCAGAATGTTGTTGTCTCCCCGATTTTTAAAATTGAATGTGTTAAACTTGAGAGCTCTGGGCATGCGCGTCCTTTAATGTTGGAGGAAGAACACCTGCCATCGGACAATGTTGTCCCTGCAAAGTTTTATATTGGAACTTACTTCGAAACTTCAAATATAATACATTAAAATATAAGAAAGACTTAAGAACGCAAATTTTTCATCAAGCTTAAAATAAGCTTAAAATTCTGGGTTGTTACTCAGAGTTTCACGTCTCTTTGGACGATCATCAGACAACTGTTATATATATATATATATATATATATATATATATATATATATATATATATATATATATGTACATATATATATATATACATATAATTTCTCAGTAGCAGCAAAGTCAATACACATTTAAAGTGAACGATATATTTTTTAAAAGCATACATGTTTCGACAACTTCAAGATGCCATCTGCAGAATGAATGATGTGAGGTAATATGATACAGTAATATACGAGTTAGGATATGAATAAATTATTTACAATTGATGAGGAAGTGATCTGCTTACAAATACAGAATTATTTGCATAAAGTGATGATAGGTGTATTTATAAACTGAAAATAGTATTGAAGTGATGAATTTGGACGTTGAGATCGGGATTGATTTTGTTGATGTGAAGAGCCTCTTTGATTTTGAGGGAGAAGGATGAATTAGCGGAGTCGATGATTTTAAAGCAAGAGTGTGAAAATTGCTTTTTACAAGAGGGAGAGGCGTGAAGATGTTTGTAGATGTTTGAGTTTCTGTCCGTATTCGTGTGTTCCTTAATCCTGGTAGTTAATTGGCGAGAAGTTTCACCAATATAGCGGGAGTTACATCCTGCACAGGAAAATTGATATACTACCATAGATTTGGAAAGATCAGGAATTGGATCTTTGAAACAAAAAAGGCTTTTTATCTTGTAAGATGTAAAGATAAGTTTGACTTCAATGTCCGTGCAGTAGCGTTTAATGAGTTGTGTTAGTTTACGTTGTGTGTGCCGTGAGTAATCACCTATATAAGGTAGTTTGAAATAACGTTTGTTGTTGGTTTGTTGTTCACCGTTTAAGTTGGTTGCGGAGTTGGCGGAGTCAATGTTTTTGTTGTTGTTCAAGTAGCGCTGTATAGTGTTGTTAATGAAATGAAAAGGAAAAGAGTTGCGTTGTAAGGTGAAAATTATGTTCTTTAACTCCTGTTTAAAGCCGTTTTCTGTGTTATTCAATTTCCGTACTCTGTCTATCAACGTTCGTATCAGTCCAGTTTTGTAGGTTAATGGTGTGAAGCTAAAATAGTTTGTCAATAGTCCTGTATACGTTGGTTTGTGGTAGGTAGAAGTGACACAGTTGTCATGTGATTTAGTACATATATATACATATATATACATATAAACCAAATAAATGTAACGAAAGTGTCACAGGTATGGCATGGATGTATAGAGCGCTCGATACCGTAATAGGCAGAGCGAAAACGCCAATCAAAGGCAAATTTTTGTTTGCTGTCGCTACTCCGAGTTTCACGCGCTTGAAACTCGGAGTAGCGACAGCAAACAAAAATTTGCCTTTGATTTGCGTTTATATATACATACATATATATATATATATATATATATATATAACAGTTGTCTGATGATCGTCCAAAGAGACGTGAAACTCTGAGTAACAACCCTGAATTTTAAGCTTATTCATTGCATATATATATATATATATATATATGTATGTATGTATGTATGTATAAGTAGAGTTTAGTGAACAACCAAAAGAAATAACCACTCTTTTAGGCCAAAAGATTTTGCTTTATTTTAAGCTCTTCAGGTGCGTATATACAGAGTGGTTGCGTTCAAAATCGAAATTGAAAATTATGTAAACTATTGTAGTAACTATAAGGTATTTGACGGCTCTATCTTTTGAAATTTTTAGTTGCTGACGAAGGGGCTAGTCCCCAAAACGTAGTTTTCTTTTTTTTTTCAATAAAGTTTTCTGAAGATATATATACAACTACGAGTTTCAATTACATATTGAAATAAATAGTTAAATGGCGAATCAATACATAGAAGAGGCGACAAGATGGAAGGTGGCCAGGTATCCAGTAGGGAGACAAATCAGAACAAAGAGAGGGATTGAAGAAATGTTTTCATTAAGAGCAGATTTAAACTTCATTAAGAGCAGGATTAATAAACTCTCTCGGATATGTAGTTCAAGGATAGATGAAAAAAACGGTATACATACATATATATATATATATATATATATATATATATATATATGTATATATGATGAAAAGTTTGTTCTCAAGCTTTATCTCAGAAAATTTCTGAGTTCCCCAACGGGAATCGAATCCGTGTCCCCTGATTACCGGTACCGTTGTTTTACCACTAGACTATAGGGTCTCAGACGGCAAGTATGATGTTAATTAGAGACCTAGTTCGTATTGATCGGGAGACACGGGTTCGATTCCCGTTGGGGAACTCAGAAATTTTCTGAGATAAAGCTTGAGAACAAACTTTTCATCATATATATCCAAGCTTACAAACATCTACACTTAGTAAGATGTAATTTACCCATACACACAATATGTGTATATATATATATATATATATATATACATATATATATACATATATATATACATAGATATATATATACATATATATATACATATATATATATACATATATATATACATATATGTATATATATATGTATATATATATGTATATACATATGTATATACATATGTATATACATATGTATATACATATGTATATATATATATATAAACCATCAGTATAAGTTCAATCTTTATTTTATGTTAAGATGCTAAAAATAAAATAAAGATTGAACTTATACTGATGGTTTATATTGTTTTAAGTTCTTGGTTTTGTTGGCTTTTTGAAGTTTTATATATATATATATATATATATATATATAAGATAGATGGATAGATGTTAACACCTGCAATCTTACTCTGAAGGTGTTGTGCGTCGGGAAAGGAACCGTAGTAAATTTATTTTAAAATGTTCTCAAGTTGTCCTTTATCACGGGTTTACATTTAAAAAGTCCTCAGCTGGGCATTAATTTTTATTTTACGACTACGTTTTCCTCCAGGAAAATCGATAGCCAAGATTATCGTATTGTATAAATTGAGTTCGTAATCGCTCAACCAGCACGGTTTTGAGGTTTTTGGAACTTATTTTGCCAATTGCAAGGTCTTGTTTACATCATTTCGCACAAGAGCGCTGTTACCAAAGTATGGTAAAATAAGTGCTTTATACGAAACAATTGATGTGCTGGGTGATAGTCTAACGTAAGATTTATAACGTTTCATTTCCCGATGAGGAAACGCTCTTGCCTATGAGATTGATTTGCTCCATCCAGATCAGATTTTCAAGAAAGATGACTAAAATTTCAGATTTTTAACGTGATTTACTTGTTCTTTATCAATGGAAACTTAAAGTTGGGACACACGAGGCATCAAGTCACGGTAACATGTCGCGGTGACAATTCCCGCGCGATTTGGTGCTTTACTTGCATACATTTTTAATTAGTTTGAACTCCTGCGATATATTGCAGGGACAGAATGGCATCGCCGAGACATGTTCTTTCTTGTGAACAGTTCATCCAAAAAGTTTCAGGAGCATAATGTCCTGGGACAACCAATCTCAGAGCGTCATTTAACTCCCAACAATACCTCTAATCACTTCTTCCTCCGATGGGTAATCCCTAATTAAAATGAGTCAATTAAGTAGATCAAGTCCCCGCGACAAGTTTCCTCGTTTGTCTGACAAAAGGTACACGTCCCCGTGACTTGTCTCCGCGACTTTAAACCTACCTCGTGTGTCTCAACCTTTAAGAACAATTAATGATCCGTGACTACCGACATTTACATTCAATTAACAAGTACTCATTTTTATCAATATTAAAAGCAAGCCTACAAGATGCAAGCTATTGGTGAACATTGTCAAGATCTTTATTTCGATTAACGTCGACGTATCCAGAGTTATTGCTAAAAACTGTTAAGAGGGTGTCATCACTTCTTATTTACCTCGGAAATGTTTGCTGATGACTCATCAGCAAACATTTCCGAGGTGCATAAGAAAGACATGTAGGTAAATCACTTGTTGGTGAACGCTACATTTAATAGTTTTAGGACTTGATAACATAACATTTATTTTACATCACTACACCATGTTTTCCAGGAAAGATTCGAACCATTTCGATTCAACAGCAACAATTCCATTGCGTGACAATTTGTTAAATAAAATACTATGATCAATCCTGTCAAAGGCTTTCTTAAGATCAAAAAATAACACTCCATTAATCTTTCCAGAATCGTTGTTAACGAGCCAACGATTTGTTGAATTTAAAAGTGAAGTTGTTGTGGAATATCCGTTTTTAAGCCATGATCGTTGCTAACCCTAAAATTCAATTCAATTCGATATGTATAGGTTTGTTACCGAAACTGAGGTAACTATGTTGATTATTAACTGCATCAGGCAAGAAGTGCTGAGTTTAAGAACCAAAGTAGTTACCGAGGTTGAGGCTAGCCTAGTTAGTTCATTATCACAGGGGCTTGATATAGAATGTAGTAGTGTAGTGCTATTTGATTTAAGTGATTAAAAATAAGTTTGAATTTCATCGTTCTGTTTATTGCTAGACTTGTTGCACCTAACATAGTCACCTGGATTTATATGACTTTCTGTAATTTGGATAAACACCAATTCTTGAAAAATAATCATTTAAAGTGTTACTTAGCCATGTCGATATCATCAGCTACCTGTGAACTTTCATTAGATTTTAAGGATGAGATATCGGTAGCTTTTGATACTCTTCCAATAAGTTCATTTATATTTTTTTCACAACTCTTTTGGGTTATCTTTTTGAGGTTGTATGTATTCCTAATAGTATCGGATCTTTGATAGTTTAATTTTTGCATTTAATTTATTTCTCTCTTTTTTATAAACACAAAATGATAGCATGCAAATTTATTCTTAATCGCTCTCTTCTTGAGATAATCACAGTAGTTCATTTGTCTTTTCAAATCGTCGGTAAGCCATAGTGAATATCCATTTTTCATCACTTTAATTTTACTTGGAGCATGTAACTTAGCGACTTTCTGGAACTTATTTTTCCAGATTTTGTACATCTTAGGATCCTCGCCTTTGATGATTATATAATTTAATTCATAAAACAATTCATCGCAGAAATCTCCGAACGGCAATCTAAAATTTACAGCAAGCCTCGGCTCATCTTTGGGTAACGAAATTTTCCGCAGGTATAGGCTACGGAATGGTCACAGATTCCAAGATTAAGAACTCCCTACTTGTGAATTTCATTTGGTTTGTCAGTTGTTATTAAATCAAGTAAAGCTCCCGTCTTCTCAGTTATTCTAAGGATTTCCTTTACAGTCTGCTGTTGTTGAAAAACATCAAGTAGCTCCTTTAATCGGTTTTTATTTTGAGAAGAATCACAATGTATGATACCAGTGCTAATAAAACTCTTATCTTCATGATCTAATAAGCTAAGAAGCTTTTCAAAAACATCAATTTTATTGTTTGGTGATCTATACTAAGAGGTCACTAGTAAATGCTTGCATTTTAGCGAGGTCAAACGTGAAAATTAAATGGTGTAATCTGATACTTGTTAAGAAGATTTATCGTGATTACAACCATTAATCAAAAATTTTATGGAAAAAAATAAATTTTAGTTCCATCGTTTACTCATTATTGTGTACTGTAGACACCTCTGTCAACTTAGGACGAATGAATGGCCCAACCATTCTCTTCTAAGAAACCAGTGGTAGTTATTTAAGCTATTTAATGATAAGGCGTCTCTTTCATAGTTATCACTTCTCTTGAAGGATATACCACATTGGATTGGCTTGAGCAGAAATCGGAACCTTGTTTACGTCATAACACTTCCATGTAGTTAAAATGCTGGAAAAAATTTTTAGTAATGAAATTACGTTAATGAATAGAATATTCTTTTTGCTGTTCGGTTGCACTGAAAATCAAACTATTAGTCAATGGGGAAACTAGGAAAGATTGGATTTGGGATAACCAATGCGAGTTTAGATAGGTGGATATTCGGGGATGTAGAAATTGATAACGTCACCCTATATGACGTAATGATTTAACAAACTTTATCTTTCCTCAAACTGCTTCTTGTCGGATTAGAAGAGGTCTGAAAACAGGAGGGCAGGGCTAGGGATGAGAATTGGGGAAGCGATTAGTTTCCTCTTTCTAGACAAAAAATATTTGGGCAATAAAATCTTAATGCGGTTAGCAAAAAAAAGGTTCTGAAAATGGTTGGAGGCGACCACCACTCTCCGCCCTCCGTCCCCTCGCTCATGACGCCACATCGTGACAACACCAGTACTAAACACAAGTATCTGTCAATTTTCTTTTTGCTTTTTTCGTGTTTGCATGCATGTTATTTCTGGTTCAACTAGAAACTCACACAAGTCGAGGCTACGTTTAGAGGTCGTACATACCGCCAACATAAGAGCACCAAGAAGAAGTGCTTTGCTTGTTACAGAAAGGTCCTTGTCAACTAGATAAAGATAATTTTTTTGTTAAATATAGCACAAAAACAAAATAGCAAAGTAAGTTCTGTACTTTGTAATCATTCCTGACATTCTATACTGATTTGTCGGTTTATTGATTTATTGAGTTATTCTATATTTATTTGCTGGATAATCTTGTTTGTCAGTTCGAAATTATGTTACCAATATTGAGAAATTTTGCCCACGGACTTTTAATAGTTCCCATATTCTCTAAAAATTAGGAACAATTTCTAGTTTTGTTCCACGCCAGCCGTTCACATTCTCTTGCAGAGGCGTAGGAAGTGGGGGGCAAGGGGGGCGATTGCCCCCCACTTTTCAAAGTGGGGGGCCGAACATATATATTTGCCACCCCCCCACTTTTTGGCACGGTGAACGTTTAAAAACATTCTGCACAAATTTTATGCACTATATAGTACTTCTAAAACTTAAAACACGTGCATGTCATTCTATATTTGGCTCTGTAATTGGACTGAAAAAAAGTCGCCGATTGCTCGGCTACCAGATGTCCAGTTTTTGCCCCCCCCCCCCCCCCCCACTTCTGAAGAACTTCCTACGCCTCTGTCTTGTTTCTGATCAGTTAAGCATATTTTCATTACTACAGCCTACATCACATAAAGTCTTAACATCAAATGTTTTACTCCAGTGATACATATGGTATGACAGTATCTCATTTCATTTCATTTCATTTTATTCCATTCTATTCTATTCCATTCCATTCCATTTTATTATATTACATTTTATCACATTGTATTATATTATGTCATATTATATTATATTATATCATATTACATTATATTATATTATATTATAATTTATTTTATTCTATTTTATTTTATATTACTTTACTTTATTTCATTTGAATTCGTTTCATTTCTTTAATTTCCGTTTTGTTTAGTTTTATTTTATACGATCTTATTCCATTTCATTTCACATTATGATTTATGATGTTATGTTACATAAAGTTACGTTACATTTTGTTGTACTGTTTTATTATATTTTATTTTATTTTACTTTATTTCATTTTATGTCACGTCGCATTTCATCGTGTAACGCTAAGAGTCGTGTATTTTAGATCCGATAAGACAGGTTGTACGTGTTTTGTCTTTATTTTTTTGTATATATATATATATATATATATATATATATATAAATCATCAATATAAGTTCAAAATAAAGGGGCAGGCCCCGAAACGTAGAAAGTAAAATAAAATTTGAACTTATATTGATGATTTATATTGTTTTAAGTTCATGGTTTTGCTGGTTGTTTGAAGTTTTATATATATATATATATATATATATATATATATATATATATACATATTCATTATTTTACTCTTTCTAAATGGTGTCTAAAACGGACCCCTCTACATACTACTTGATTAAGAAATATTGACAATTGGAGTCTTTTGCGCAGCAAAAATTTGACGAGAGAAGTGAGAGGGATGTGTATCAGATATGTGGATATATAAAATACATGAATACGTATAGAATAAACAAATTGTAGCATGGGGAGCTCATTTAAGAGGTAATTCAGCTCTCTATCGTTTTACCACGAAACTCTGTCTTACGATTTCTAGTACAGGACCAACCCGTGCATAAATAGCGAGGGTGTGCATGTTCCATGCGGTTATCCTGAGGTTTTGCCTACAATCACTGACAAAGTTGTTGGAACAAACCAGATGTACAAATCAGAAAGTCGAGAAGATAATCATATTCTCACGAAGAATATGAGAGTAACAAAATAACTTATGGCGCGATAAAATGGTACATTGCAGAAGATCTTGACTTAAAAGAAAGAGAGGCGACACAGGAAAAAGAGCCCTGGTGGAAGAGGAGAATAGAGCCAGACATCAAAGAGGCATGGAAAGCTATAAGTAAGCTTGAAAGAAAGAAAACTGACAAACTGAATTTAGAAGGTATGATAAAGAAATGACACATCTCGAAAGAAAGAATAACATGAACGAATAAGGGATTACAGCCTTGATCGAGGAGCCGAAATAAATGGTAACGGCGAAGGCAGGACAAAAAAAACGCGACATGAAAATCGAGAAGAGCATTTCAGATAGAACAGGTTATTTGAAGAAAATCAAAGGGGATTTTATAGTGAGATAGAGGGAAAAGCAAATTGCTCAGCGGCTGCCCCTGATACGACCGAGGCACAAACATTTTGGGAATCAATATGGGAAAACCCAGTGGAGCATAAGATGCTAAATGGTTAAAAGAAATGAAGAATCAGCTGAAAGCACGGCATCATGACCAAGAAGATATCACAATCGAGGTAAGAATGCTTAAGCAATAGCCAAGCAAAACATTCTTGGGTTTGTGGATTAAGAACATGACCGCACATCACATCAGGATTTCTGCACAATTTAACGACCTAGTGAGCACTGGAGAAACGCCTGAATGGATGGTAACCGGACGGACGGTTTTATATATCAAAGATAAGTCTCGCGGTAATGTAGCAGACAATTATAGGCCATTTTATGTTCATTCGTTTGGTGGAAGGTGTTTACTTGAATATCAAAGTGGAAGATCAAGCCATATTCCTAGGTGAACAAAAGCGATGTAAAAGGTAATATCGTGACACAAAATATCAGTTAATGATAGATAAGACCATCCTTAAAACTGCAAAAGGAGACATATTAACCTTTTGGTGGCATGGATTGACTTCTGCAAGGCTTATGACATGATTCCAAATTCGTGGACAACTGAATGCCTGGAAATGGTTGGAGCTGCAAGCAATGTGCGATGATTCATTCAAGAAAGCATGTTGTTGTGGAGAACTGAGTTAGTAGCTAGGAACCAAGAGCTAGAAGAGGTAAAAATCGAGAAAGGATTATTCCTGGATGATAGTCTGTCACCATTACTGTTTTTCATATACATGATACCTATGACCTTGAAGTCAATAAGTTGTAAAGGTGAATGCCATCTTGGTAAAGAATTTCCAAAGGTGATTCATCCACTCCTCATGGATGATCTCATATCTTTGTAAGGAATAGTAAGGATATTGACTCTCTAATCGGGACGGTCTTTGTACTTAGCCATGACATAAGAATAGAGTTTAAAGTAAAAATGTGTTAAGGTGATGACAAAAAGAGGGAAAGTGGTAACATCTGACGAAATACAGCTGCCAAATGAGGGAACCACAAAATGTTAATGATGAAAGATACAGATGTCTGGGAATACTAGTGCTCGATCAGATGTGACAACAACAGATGAAGGTATTAATCCAGAAAGAATACTTGCGAAGGACAAAGAAGATCCTTAAGTCGTAGTTATAGGAATGGTGTAGGAAGGAATAGTGTGCAAGCGATTAATTCCAGGGCGGTGTAATTGATGCGGTACGAAGCTGGGATAATCAATTGGACGGATGAGAAGTTGAAGGCATTAGACAAGAAAACCTGTACGAAATTGAGGATGTATGGTGCATTAGACCCAAAAAGTAACATACATAGACTGTACCTGAATAGAATATATGGAAGGAGAGAACTTATTGGAGTTGAAGAGTGTGTTAAGGCGGAAAGAAACAATTTGGCATTGATCGTGAGTAGACGGCATGATGAATTAGCGAGATAAATCAGAAGAGAAGGAATAAGTAACATCGAAGGTGTGTAAAAGACGAGAGAACTTTAAAGAAAGAAAATAAAGAAAACCACCAACGACAGTGGCATGAGAAAGCACTCTACGGATGGTTCTCAAGAGCAGTAAAGGATGACCTGGAGCAAGAACAAAATTGAGTGGCTGCGTTATGCGGAATTGAAGAAAGAAACAGAAAGCACAATATTTGCACACAAAAGCTGTCGATCGCAATCAATTCAATAAGACATCCAGTGTATAAGGAGAACGTGGCAAAATAGCTGCAGGATTTGTGGTGGTGCACAAGATACCGTGGCGCATACAACACCTGAGTGCCAAATGTTGGCCCAAAGACACTACAAGGAATGAAGACATGACCAGGTAGTAAAGATGGTACATTGGAAATTATGCAGGAAGGTAGGTATTTCCTGCGCGGAATAATTGTATAAGCATACCACTGTCCCAGAGAAAGTGATTGAAACTGATGAAATCAACTTAATGTGGGATTTTCCGATACAAACGGACCACCAGCTGGATCACAATAGACCAGATATAGGTTTAGTGAATAAAGTTAGACGGTCGTGTTTATCGATAGATATTGTTTGCCCCTTCGACACAAGAATTGAGAAGAAAGAGAAGGAGAAAGTTAACGTGTATAATGATTTGAGACGGGGACTAAAACGATTGTAGAATTACGGAGAAGCGAAGATTATACCAGTGATAATTGGTCTGGAATCCTGGGAGCAATTGAAAAGAATCATAGACGATGGCTGGAACAGATTGATGCTAACTGTAGTACACAACTCTGGCAGAAAGTAAATTTTATTAGGAACGGCGAAAGTGATTTGAAAAGTTTAAGATGCCTAAGGATATATCTAGTTTAAGCTGAGATCATTTACCAGTGGAAATGTTGGTGCACTACGAGAATAAAGAAATAATAACGTAATTATTATTCCAGAAATTCTTTATTATTATTATGCTCATTTATTTCAGCATGAAGATGTGATTATCTATAATAGTGATTCACGGCAAGACGTTACTTTAATTCAATCCACGTTCAGAATTATACTCCTTTTTCTCTTCACTGATATTGTTCATCTCTTAAAAATTATGTTGCCTCAGGCCATTGACTCTACCTTCGCCTTGTACAGGAGATGGCTTACCTCTGAGAGTGAAACGGTCAACTTCAGGGGATAAACAAAAACTGAGGCTTCCTCCCAAACATCCACGCCACTCATGAAATATTTCAGCAACCTGCTTGGATAGGTTGGTCGTCATTACCTTAAGAATGTATTGTTTGGATTTAAATTGAAAATTACCCAATAATTTTACGAAATAGTACCTCTCTAACACTATACTTATAACGCTTCCTATCTAATGTTAAACTCCTTAACGTTACAGTGGCGCATCCATTATCGAGAAAGTAAGATTAAAAATTACGGTTTCGTTTGTACCTTTTTTTACCATGAACGTAAGGTTATAACAGACCTTGTAGAGGATCAAAATTGAACATAAAACAGTTCACAAATAAGAAACATTTGTTTAACCAGTAGCGTGCCCAGATGTCAGGTTATTTGTAGGCCTGCAAAACCAAACGAACTCACCGAAGATTTGCTCACCTGGGGTCCGGGAGACTGGTCCCCTGGAAATTTTTAAAAAATGAGAATCATGGAATTAATTGCTCCTGGGAAAACCCGCTGGATTTGCCCATTAATGTCCATGAAGTAGAGCTTACCAATGGAAAACATTGCACTACAAACAATTTTAAGCTTTGGGTAACTTTTAGCTTTTCGTTTCGTTTTGTTTATATCAATTTTGTCTCTCATAATTGAATTCTCCATAAGACGTTATGTACAATGTATACAATGTAAAAAGGTATATAAATGGATGTGAGGTTGAAAACGAACGTCTTCGATCGATATGATCTTCTTTACAATGGGTGCACTACTTCATACAAGACCAATTATATTAAACTAATTATATTAAATCATATTATATTATATCAAACTATATTAGGAAATATATATTATATTATATTATAATATTATATTATTATATTATAATATATAATATTAATATATTATATATATTATATATAATATATAATAATATAATATATAATAATATAATATATAATAATATAATATAATTATAATAATATATAAATATATATTATAAATAATATAATTTATATAATATATAATATATAATATATATAATATAATTATTATAATATTATAATAAAATAATATTATATTATAATATATCATATTATAATATATTATATTATATTACATCATATTATATTATATCAATTACATTATACCAATTATTTTATACCAATTATATTATACCAATTATATTAAACCACTTCATCCAATTATAATTCAGAATAACCTGGCTTACTCGTTAACTTTGCTCCCGCGTTAAAATTAAAGGCAAATTAAACCATACATCCAACTTCGTCTATTAAGAAAGATGTACATCTTGCAATGCCACCTATATCGGTGAAACTTTATGAAACTTCTCCATACGTGAGTCTGAACATGAAAACACAATAGAGGCTTCTGAACAGGCGTGCCACATAGCAAGTAATCAAGACCACACTTTCAAATGGATCTTTTTAGACCTTTTTGGCCTCCGAGACTCAACGAAGAATTTTGGAGGCCATTTACATTGCTAAATTTAACTTTATTTAAATAAACGAGTCAGTTCCTTTAACCTTATACTATTCCCATATGGAGTTACATAATAATCTTTGTAACAGCTTTTGTTCTAATTTTAGTATAAATCTTGTATATTCCCCGTGCTTGTTTGAAACCTGAATATGAACTCGTTGATGGAAAACGTTCGCTTTTAACCTCACATCTTCTTTTGCCTTTTTACCTTGTATTATATACAGTTTTGTCTCTGTTTTATTTCTTTGTAATAAATTTTGCAGGCCTATGGGTTGGCTACGCCACTGCTTACAATGAATAGAGTTTGTATACGAGGAAGGAAATTTTCGCCCGTCATAGTTTCTATTATGAGACCTAACCAGGACCAGTTGCGAAAAATGTAGCTCTTGCGCCTCCAGATTGGTAGGGAATTAAACACGCGACGTTTAGAACCTAGAGTAGCGCAAGCTGCGAAGGCCGTCACTGCAAGTTATCCCCACGAGTTGCTTATTTACTGTATATGGGTGGTAATGCCGATGAAGTAAAGGAGTACATTTAACGAATATTTAGCATTTACTCTTGATCACATGAAATCGAGTTTACACATAATGATAAAGGAAATTTTTGAATGTCAACTATAAGGTTATTACATTCGAAAATCTCCCGAGAAAAAGAGAAGCTCCATTTGATGTGATCGAGTGTTAATGAAAAATATTCTTTGAATATTCTATAGCCACCACTTTCACTATTTAACTAAATGAAACTGATAATTGACAATTTCATCAATAAATTCTGCGCTTGTGGCATTACCTATTTTAGCAAGTGTCAACTTTAAGTAAATTGTTTACCGTAAAACTATTAGGCTTTGTACACTCCACAACACAGCCTCCAGGCCCACGGATGATGAACTTTGGATTGTACTCTGCGTCAGCTACCTCGTAGTAAACAGATGGACCAAACCAGGAGGCACATGTTTCCCGTGACCTATATTAAATAGAAATAAGAGGAAGCTCGTTCAGCTATCACCAGCCGTCTTTTCTTACCGTTTGGTGGTCGTTAGATCTTCGAGCAAGTGATAGGGCCGTGATAGTAGCAAGAAAAAAGAGGACAGTAACCAGTAATTGGAAGCCTAAACCCCAAGGGTAATTATATTTCAGAGTTAAAATTGTCATAAGGGGGGTGGGTTTAATCGCGTCCATTAAGTTTGGTTTGATGGACTCTTGTTGCCATCACCCACGATAAAACCCTGGGTACAACCTTGTCCGATGAACTTGTACGCATTTTTGTCTGTAAATCTGTTTGCCTGCCTATCTGCCTATCTAGACACCGGTCTGAGTGCTTATTTGTCTGTCTGCCTTTTGGTTAATCTTTTATCTTCCTTTTTGTATTTTTAATATTACTCCTGGCATTGAAACTTTTGTTTGTACATGCCATCATTTTGAGTATTACCAGGCCAATATCGCACGTAAGCCGGGTTGACCCTTGGATCTTCTATTCATAATCGTAGTTTGGTTTTTACGTTTACTCTACCTCCCCTACTATTCAAGCATGTGACATGTCTCCATAGTGTGACAGAGTAAAAAGCATAAGTGATACTACTACTACACTATCGCCGTATTGCATGATGTCTTCATCTAATATCTTTTCCAAATTTTTGTTACAGTTAACGGATCTCAGCTTATGGCAAATGAATTTAAACAATTTTTCCTGGCAATGGTATTGTGCATCTCAATTTTGATGAAAGCCGTGTACAAACGGTCAAGCAGAGAGGGTAGTACAGTTTCTAAAGTCTACGTTTAAACCAGCGAAATCATTTAAGAGTTGTACCATCGTTGCCAAAACGTACGAGCGTGCCGTAAAACACCACATTCAAATACCTGAAAAGCGCTATCAATGTTGCGGATGATTACAAAACCAGCGATTAGTATTCCCATGCCACTAATAGTGGCAACAAATATCCAACGATCTCAAAGTCCGAAAATTTTGAAGATCAAAACTGAAAGGTCAAATTATATGCACAGTAAAAGTTTGGATCTTCAGGACCCTTGAGAAGTGAATCAAGATCCTCATTGCCTGATCATTCTACACTTGGACTAGTTCTCGGATTCTGCTTTCTGTTTTTGCCATTAATCTGTTGCTTTTTGCACGGTTTGGTTTTCGTTTTCTTTTCTTTTTTTTTTGGTTGTTTGTTTGGTTTTGGCTTTTTTTTTTTTGATATGCAGTATATAGCTTAATCTAAACCAAAAAGCATCATCCTTAAAACCAAAGCTATGAGTTAATGAACAAGACGACAGAAATTTATTGGCTCATGTATACGTAGACTTGTATAGTTTTAGGTAGCCATTTGGTCTGATGAAGGCTTTCTAACTCAGTCAAAATAACACCATAAATATATTTCACTTTCTATTGTCTTGTTTTCAAGACAATGCTTTTTTGTTTACGTTTTATTTTAAACTTCCTGAAACTCTCGGCCGGCAATGGATTTTTATACACCTAAAATCTCGAATGATAATCTACGTTAAAACAAGCGATGTAATTGGTGATTTTGATTTGCTGAGTAGTAGGTTCTTTATTTTTATTTCACAGTTCTCTATGGTCTTTGCTAAGCACAGACACGATGATTGCTCATCGGTATTCTACTAAAATAATTCTAATTTCGATTTTACAACACAAATGGGAGTAAAGTACAAGACTGTTTGAAAAGTCTGGCAGAAACTGCATCTAAAATTTCTGATATATAGGTGACACTCCAGGATAGATGGAGTCTCAAGGCGACGCGACTTTTCAGTTTTCGTGGGCGAAATAAAACCTGAAGCGAACTATACTTAAAAGGCCGTTTACAAGTGCGATTTTGCACGTTGCGATTGTCACCCTGGTGTATGTAATAAACCCATGACAGTCTATGCAAAAAGATGTCCGCTTATGATTCACTGTAGTTTGTCCTCGACACTCTCGTCAGCTAAACACATACTCCAAGATGTCAATCGCAAGGCACAAAATCGAATGTGTAAACAGCCCTTAAGGCTGCATGCACAAAATTTCATAAGACATTCGAAGTATTTGCATCAGGGTTGATTTTCTTTGGTTTTGAAAATTTATAAAAAGCCGTTGCTTTTCGTATGGTTTGTGGGGACTTGTCTATGGTTCATTGTTTTGTCATTTATACAGTGACTTACGTATGTTTCACAGAGCCCAAAATTTTCCCTCGCTTGTCTCTTATGATTATCGTTGAGCGCGACCATGGGCACAAGATAGGACTGCAACATCTCATCAACCTCTCCAACTCCAAGATTTTTTCCTTGGTGCAAGAGTCCACTACGCTCATGAAAAACGGTCGATTACTCGAACAAAGAGCTCGAACGATGGCCGGTTGCGATTGTTCTGTAAATAGGAGATACTTCATCTTGATTAATTGGTTAAAAATACAAAATTTATTTTTAAAATGAAGAAAGCCATAATCAAATTTTTTGTTGCAAGAACGAGCCGTGGTGAACTCAGACTTGACGAAATTCATCTTCTTTCACGCGGAACGTGAAGTGAATCTAAAACAGAGACGTATACCAGATGAGAATAACGATTGGTAATCAGGAAAAAATTGAAAAGAAATGCTTGACCTTTATCTCGTGCTTGTCTTCAATTTTGTTCAGATTAACCATCATTCTTTTTGTCAGGTAAAGTTATCGATTCAGACTGGTTGAAGACTAGTTAAGGATTCTTTAGGAATAAATATCTAAGTTACTTTCCATCATCATCAATGTCTAGCTCTAAGTCTCGAGCCCTTACACCTCGTGTGTAGCTCATGGAAAATTTACTACTTTTGACCAAGCGTGAGGTCTGCACTCGTGGTACTCGCGGTTGAGATCTGTGCAAAAACAGAGGTCTGATATTTCACTAGTACAGAACGAACAAGTGAGATCAATAAGTAGTTTATTATATGGTTTTACTGAAAGATAATTGACAAGTGCAAAGGTGGAGAACGTCAAATAAAAACATGCAATTCTGTCGTCATTTAATTTTGAATTTCTTCAATAACTTCACTCTACATGGTTACTTTTCCTTTTCTGATTGTTCGTAACACATTTTCACCTCACATATTGTCAAAAATTTTAATTTTTATTCGACACGAGTATGGTTTTTTTAAATCCTCCCTTGAGCAGGCAATACAGGAAGTATCCGACCGCTAATGAACCAATCAAACTGCGAGATTTCCGTATTTAGACCTCTCATTGCCACAGCCACTGAGCCACATAATAAAGCCGTTAAAGCACCTGGTCTCCAGCTACATTAACGCACACACAAGTCGAAACATCGAATTAACTGGAAAGTTATGACGAATTCTATCAAGTAAAAGTAATTTTTCGATAGCGTTGTGTAATTTTTGAATCTCCACAAGGAAGGACAATGATCTCTTCCGGTGGGAAAAACATGAGAATCACAGAGGATCAGTAACCCAAAGCATAGACCAAATCACTCAACACTGGGGATCAATGATCACTTAAGCCTTGTTAAACATACTGAGTTATTGCCGGTTAATTTTAAACCTAATAATCCCGGGATGAACATAATGCAATGTGAACACCAATTATCCAAGTGCAGCACCGTAATAACGGAGTCATTTTCACCCTAACCGCAATCCTAGGTCTACTCTTAACATTAGTTGCAACCCTAAAAGGTTGCTGGTAGATAGGGTTGAATGACCAGTGACTTTGTTATGGTCATGTATTTTCATGGATCCTCTCTATTGGATAATGACCGTTACTGGGTGTCTCTTCTGGTAAGCTTCCCCCGTGAAACCAAGATCCAATTCTTATTTCATCTGAATTATCCATCGGAAATTAAGTTCAAATTTCAAATAAACGACAATCTTTTTAATGGTAAACATGTTTGGGCAATCTTATGCCATCTTTAGTACAGGAATTGAATTAACTATTTGACAGAGGTGTTTATATACTAAACTATATGCTAATGAGAATAACAAGCTTGTGAGTCATCTAATTAATATTGTTGTGAGTAGAACCTAGGTGAAGGATCACATAGGTTGCTAAGTGAGGACGAATTTGATGGAATATGTTGGAACTACACTAATTACAATAAGAAAGATAATATAAATGGAGCGTAAGTAGGATTAGGTTGAAGGATACAGATGTATAGGTTGAAGGATATAGTTCCGCTTACAGATTCTCTGGAATCTGTTAGCAGAACTATAAATTAAAATTAGTTTTTTAATGGTGGACTTGGACTTTAAGTTCTTAAATTTCTTAAAGTTCTTTAAGTTCTTTGTGAAAGCTGATTTAGCGGAATCTGTAATTTTAAAACATGAAGGAGAGTACTGATCTTTACACGTTAGTGATTTTTGGAGGTGCTGAAAAATGTTTGAATTTTTGTCGGTTGAAATGTGCTTATTTATCCTCGTGGTAAGGTGACGAGTGGTTCGCCAATGTAGCGAGAATTGCATTCCGCACAAGTGAATGGATACACCACATAGGACTTTAGCTCTTGTGGAACGAGATCTTGAAAGCTGAAAAGGTTTGTTATTTAAAAAACAAAGCAAAAAAACACAAGTTTAATTTCTAAATCCGTGCAAAATCGTTTGACAAGACTTAGGAGTCTACGTTCTGTGAGTTGTGACCGGAAACCAACATAGGGGAGTTTAAAGTAGCGAATATTATGTGTTTCGTTTGTAACGGTATCCTGTTTGTCAATTTCGACTATCTGGTAGTAGTTTTTTATTGCTTTGTCAATTATATGGAAAAGGACAACACTTCAGGAAAACGAAAATTTTTTGAAAGGAAACATGTTTCGGCAAACTTATGCCATCTTCAGTGCAATATGAAACTAACAAACTATTTACAGGCTATATATGTGTGATTGCGATATGCTAATTAAGGTACCAGAGATGTGACTCATCCAATGAATTACTCAGATGAGAGAAATACTAAGAGATATGTTAATTACAAAACAGGAACTATATTTACACGATAAATAGATTACTGATATGGTGCAAGAGAAGAGAGGGTAGTGTGAAAATTAAAAACTGAAAATTGTGTTAAAATGATGAACTTGGACATTAAGTTCAGGATTAACCTTGTTTATGTGTAGAGCTTCTTTTATTTTAAGCGAGAATATAGAACTGGCAGAGTCTAAGATTTTAAAACAAGATTGCGAGTATTGATTTTTACAAGAAGGTGAATTCAGAAAGTGTTTGTAGATGTGAGAGTTTTTGTCTGTAGAGATGTGTTCCTTGATCCTCGTGGATAAGTGACGAGATGTCTCGCCAACATAGCGGGAATTAAATCCGGCACAAGTGAATTGATATACATTCGGAACAGGATCCTTAAACGAGAAGAGGTTCTTAATTTTGTAAGATGAGAAGACAAGTTTGATTTCCAAATCAGTGCAGAAGCGTTTAGCAAGACTAGCCAATCTTCGTTGAGTCAGTTTGGGAAAGAAACCCGTGAAAGGAAGTTTAAAGGGACACTCCAGCCTCAAAACAAGTTTTATTTAGATGAAAGGTCTTTGTGACCTTACCTCAGAACGGGTATTAGTTTTCTTGAAATCTTCTTGGTTTAGGAGAAATTTAACTTTGTTTGTCGTCTTTTACCGAGTACTGTAGGCCGCCATTTTTGCTTGTTTGCGGGCGAAAGCGGTCGCTCCCATTATTGGTGTGACGTCATTGAGTGATAGAAACAAACTCCACTTCTAGATTTCAACAGCGCAGCCTTCAGCCCGTCCGAAAATATTGTTGTTTTTTCTTTGGAATTTTTGATAATGCGTCATTGCATGGTTCCAAACTGCACAAACAACTCACATGAGACTGCGGGAATAAGTTCCCATCGAGTTCCTGCAGAAAAACGTTTGGCCGACAACTAAAAACGTCTGGTCGAAAACTAAACAACGACGGGTCGTTGTTTAGCTTTTGTTGTTCTCGAGAACGTTTGGTTATTGCTGTTGGCAGAAGACGTTTCCGAATGGCGAATGTATCTTGGTGACTCACGTTGGTTAATGGGAAGCAGATAAACTTCGGAAAGACGCCAAAAGACTGGCAATCTTTCAAGAATGCTACATCTAAATCCGCCTTGCGTTTATTGGTCGGTAATTTTCGAAGGTCCTGAAGTCTTTCAAGAATAACTTTCCTTCATAACTGTGTGCTGAAGATGGCATAAGCTTGCCGAAAAATGTTTACCATTAAAAAGATTGTCGTTTACTTGAAGTTTGTCATTACTTTGGTGCTTATAAGAACATACGAAATTATGTTCAACTGTTTCAACAAAAACGTTTCGTTTCCAAGTAGTAGATTAAGCAGGGCCGCAACTAGGAATTTCGAAGAGCAGGGGTCAGCGGCGTAGCCAGAGAATCTGTCACGCCTGGGCCTGGAAAGCATACTAATCAGGAGGCCGGGGAGCATGCCCCCCGGAAAATTTCTGAATTCTTGGGTCTCTGAAAGGGTATTTCCTGCATTTTGAGGGCGCTATTTTCGTATTTCAGGCTGCGGCGTCGACCTGGATTCGAAGGCTTCAATAGGCGTTAAACTAGTACAGATCTTGCAAATTACTTTTTTAAACTACACGATATCTCATTGATGAGAACAAATTGGGCGAATTTTTAGCGTGGGAGGAAAAATTGCGCAAAGAAATTCCCTTTGTGGGCCAAACTAAAAGGGCTGATATCAAATTATTCAAAATTTATCGTGTATTTTTCAGTTGGATATGCCAAATACGTTTTGGGAAGCGCCCATGTTTGTAGCTGACGCCCGGACCTACGCCTGGCTGGGCTCGGGTCTGGCTACGCCACTGGCAGGGATCGGATGGTATCATCAAAGCACTGTCGAGGCAATCTTGATTTTGGGCGAAGCAGATCTTAGTAGCTTTGGAAATGCGGGCAAAAAGCTGCCACTAAATGGACACATATAAGATATCCCACAAAAAGGTCAGGGGTTGCGACTTCCTAACCACCCCCTCTCGTTGTGTCCCTGGATTTAAACACGTTAAACTTTACATCTCCTTAAAATCGCAAAAATATAGCCTCGATAATATGACTTCCTGTAATTCGTGAAAAGAAGTAAATGTGCAACTTAGAGACAACGTGATACTTTCGGCCTGTTCTAAGTGATCGACATGTTTTTTGCCAATTAAGTATTGCAATTTCGTAACGCCAGTTCCCAGCATTGCATGTACCTGCAATTCATTTTGAGACTGTTTCTTATCATCAAAATGCTTGAAATGATAAATTAGATTTTAAAATTTTAAAATCTTATGAAGTATTGATTCCAAATCTCCCTAGATGATTTAATATCAGGGAATTTAGAATAAACTAGACGAATTACTAGTAATTAAATGTATGCGTAAAAATTTCAACTCTACTTTCAGGTAACTGTAAAATAAAATCTTAAAAATCCCGTAAATATGACTCAAAATTCACCATGCCCTGAATTAGCAACATGTTCTGACCTTCATCCAAACTTAAGATGGTCTCCATGTTTTCGTCGACGACATGGTATTTGTTACAAGCCCACCAAGCTAAAACCACGAAGGAAAAAACAGTTAACAGATTCAAAAATAGAATCACACAAAATATAACAGGATTAGCTGCGATCAGTTATTAAAGATAGAATCCGCTTGGTTCGGGTGTTCGTGTAATAATGTCATGTTATATCAATATATAACATGACATTATTACACGAACATTGTTTGTTTTTTTAACAAAAGGCGCAGTGGAAGATTAGTTAAGCTAAACGGGTGGCATTTGTCATGTTTTTTACAAACCTTTTTAAAATAAAGTTTATTATTAATATTATCGTCATATTTATGGACTCTTCATTTTCTTTTAAAATGGCTCAATTATTATTTTCAGGCTTATACAAATTAAATAAATGAGGAAAAGTACAATAATAGATAATCAACCACTGCCTTAAAACCTAGCTAGTTTTTGTTTTCAGTAATTCTAATATAATTTAAATTTTGAGAACAAGATAAATAAGAGAAATTGCAAGCTTTGTGCGATGGAGAGCAGAAGATCCAGGAAAAACCATCGGCGAAAACACTAACTTAGGCTCAGGATCTATGGCAGGAATCGAACACACAATCATAACTATTCACTCCTGCACTCCACCGACTGAATTACTGAGGTCGTTGCCAGAAGCATGGTTTGAGTTTAACGTCAATGGTCCAAAATATAACCAGGAAAATCATTTAAAACTGTTTTGATTAACATTTTGACTGCAGAAGGAGAGGTTTGAAAAGGACCTGCACTGGAATATATTTGAGGTCTTTGAAAAAAATGAATAACTACATCACTGATGGGCAGGTGACCTCCTGGGAAAATTATTCGACTTAAGAGATCCATATAGGCTCCACGAATGCATATCCCAGTCGAAGTATTAGAAGTATTACGTTTTAAAAATGTAATATTTGGTTAGGACTAAATAGTTTTTCTATAAATGGAGGGAAGCAATTGCCACTATTGCCTCCCTTGTATGCGCCCTTCAAGTCAATGATGGCTGGTGAAAGTGAAGCTGAAATAGAGGATATGGAGGTTTTTGAGGTCATTTTCAGGTCCCTGCGCATTCAACTCACTATTGGGGAAGATGAAATTGCCAGTCCGTTGACTAAGTAAATGTCTGAAAATGAAAGCCAAAATGGCCTCCCTGTTGGCCATGTTCGTTATTATACGGGTGTTTGAAGATCCATAATCCCTACTCCTTATCTTAATTCTATATCCTAACACTAATCCTAAACCTATTCCCAATCTTCGTGATTTAGAGTCACTGACCATGTTAGACCTCACTTTTTTACCTGAGTATGAAAGCTCTAGTATGAAAGGAGTTCATTGGTTTTAAATTGGCTCAATCCAAAAATAGTTTCTCCTCGGTTTACTGGATTTGGGGGCCCAGAACTAGAATTTGACACTGAGTCATACCATGCTCATTCCTTTGATATTTGAACCTGCAATATGCTCACGGCAAATTTAACCAGCAGCCGATTTATCAGGCCTTTCGAATTGAAAGTAAGTTTGAAAAAATTTTACAAGGAAAATATTGAGTCTAAAGGAAAGAGCGGAATCCAGTTGTGGGAAATATAACTTTCAAGCCTGTTGACAGGGATCCCGGATTGAAGCAAAAATCCCTGAAATTAGGCCAGGTACTCATAGTATATAGTCGCAGTCGTCTACTACAAGTATTCTTACGTTTACAAAGTAAATGTAAGTTTAAATTTATCTATTTAGATAAGCTCACACTTACATGAGTTGCCGTTTGTTTACTTTAGCATGCCCAGTTGGGCGGCAGAAATAACTGAACCTTCGGGAAAAGCAATTTCATCATAAATTGGCGGGTGACATCAGTGGCGGCGTAGCCCACCCAACAACCGGGACATTTCCCGGTGGGCCTCAAAATTAGTCCTGTGTAGGCTCCAGTAATTTTTAGGCAGAAGATCCCCATGTAGAGGATTAGGTTGGGTGCAAAATTATTATAAATGTGATGTTTTATGTAGAGGTATAATTATGAAATTTGAAACTCCTGTGGGTTCAGCAGGGGTTACTTTAATCATTAATATTTTATTATCAATGCATGTCATTAAAGACGCATTTCGTGATGTCAGTTGTTTCTTCTAAGTTTTATCTTAACGCACCTTCAATTCACATCGTATTTTCATTGGCAACAGTCTTCTCACCCCCACCATACCTCTGCTGCTAAAAGTTGGGCCTTAACATATCATTTCCTTGTCCCTATTTGAGAGCCACCCCGCCACTGGGTGACATCGCTGAATGATATTTTCTTCCTCAGATTTCAGGAGTTCTCCTCGTTTAATTGGTACTGAGAAAGAGGTCGTAACTAGTATTTACGGCCAGACAAAACAAAGCATGACAGGAAAAATACTGCAAGAAATGCACCCATGAGGAAAGTTGCCACCCACGACAAAAACAGGTGATAGACTAAAATTAGACAATCTCAAATTTCTTGATCATCGTTTTCGTCAGAGAAGGCATTGGTAGGGTCGTATCGTGCAAGGGGTGTGCTGGTGTCACGCCCCACTTAGGAACAAAACCTTGTAAAAACGGAGTAAAAAGTGTGTCTTTAAATTAGATAACCCTACCAGCAAACTAAGATGTTCTCAGTAGAGGTGCAGTTACTACAGAAAGAAACTGGAATACCCCAAGAAAACCTCCGATGTTTGGGAGAGTCAAACTGGACGACACTCTTCTCGCATTTGACTCAGGTAATTTTAATCCGTTAATAGTAAGCCGTTTATTGAGCCATTTGAAACTGCCTGCTGTAAGCTACACTGCAGTGTTCCACCACTGGCTGTAGTTTTGCAATATATCTTTCATGTAATAAACTAATGACAACACATGATTGTAGAATAACTTTTTATATATTATAGGAAAATCGAGAAAAATATATAGATGTTACTATATTTTACAACTTATAAAAGTCCAATACAGTAGACAGTAGAAAGAGTTCATTACAAAAGTGTCTTTCACTTTAGTTCATACATAAGTTAAGTTTTGACAAAAATAACAAAGTTGACGTATATGTTAAGGCTAGGGGAAGCAGCCAACTGAATATACTTAACTTAATGAATTTCCTGCACATTTTTTTGCGGACAAACGTGGGTAAAGTTTCATCCGAGCATAAACAATTTAAAACATCCTCCTCCAAGGAGAGAACGGCAGGCTTACTAGTGTCTGTTTGCTCGTGGTTCTTCTTAGGTCGTTCGTGATTAAATTCAACTTTGAGAAAGATCGCTCTCAAGTATCTTTTTAACCTCCCAATGGCCGCGGCTGGCATTCAACGACATATACGGAGCATGATACATAACACTTCCATGATAAAGCAGTACGAGATATCCGTCATTACTTATGGCGAGCTAGTGACCAAATCGGATGAAATGAAACATCAAAATTAAGATATATACATATATATATATATATTATTGTAAAAAAAATAAACGCAAAGTCCTTAAATGTGGGGTCCCTGGACCCATACCCCGGTGGTCCGCTTTTTTCGCTTGACGCTGACCAAAAGAATAGGGGACCTGGAACACAGAATAAGAAGCTGACCAGAAGTCTCACTCGGGGGTGCAATGTGTCCTCGTTTTCCAGTGCGCATGTCCGGGATCCGCCATGTTGGCAGCCATGGACGATTTCCGTTTTACGTTGATATGTCCCAGAGTAAAGGTAAGAGATTAATTTTATCATAATTAAAAGGCGTATAAATAAATTTTCCGTGACATATTCATTTAGTTAGGAGTGGTCATTTGTTCGCTTACTTGTTTTCTCGTATTTCACACTCGAAATCGGCTTGCAGCACACTCGTGCCCTAATTAATTTCAGTTTTTACGTGTTCATTGTACCTATATTATCGTGCTGATACCAAATCTAGCTTGCTGATTGCGTGTCACCTTGGTTTTAGTTTTTAAATAATTTCAAAATCAAAGAAAGATATGCTTTGAACCTTCGTACATATACGATTTTGTATTTCTTGCCTAAAGACAGACAAAAATGTGCCTCAAAATGTTTACCGCTCCGCAGTTTTCAATGCACATTTAAACTTCACAATTGATTTGTGGAAGGAGTAATTTTTAGATTGAACTTTAAATGTGAAAGCGACTAATTGAGATAGCATTTTAAATGTAATACCTTGGCTCATCCTTGTCTTAAACCAATTTGAACGTCAAACTGGTACTCATGTCTTGTCTTCACTTCAACCGAGGATTATAAATAGAATTATTCAGAAAAAACGTATGGCATTGATTTGTTGTTATTGTAATTTTTAGTTGATAACTCTGGTCTGGTGTTTTGAACCTCTCCATGAGGAGGCTGCTTGAAAGAAGCAAGGTTTATGCACTGAAGAAAGGGATGACAATACAAATTACATATTGCAATATTTAATCAAAAAAGTCATCACAGTTCTTTAAACATGAAATTCAATGATTGTGTGAGTCCATATTGATTTTCAGTAGATTGTAACAAACTTGAACATCCATTATTAAAGGCATCTGTAGTGATCTACTGCATGCTTCCCAATGTGATTCCAATAATTCTTAAAATATCTAGTGTATGCCTTCCTGTAGCATAGCAGGGGCTTGACTGATTTCAATGTTGTGTGGAAATTGTGAACTTAGATAGGTATCTACTTCTCTGTCATTGCTGTGCATGCAAAACATGTTATATGCAGGATCTGAATCAGTATAAGAAAAATTAATTTGAAAGTGGCCTACCAGCTCTTCATGTGAAGCTATCCTGTGAGTTTGTTTTCACATCTTTTTGTGATTATGCCTTAAAAAATGAATGAAGAACTGGGCTGGTCATTAGAATAATGAAAAAATGACCCACTGTACTGTAGCTACAACCCCTGGATGTACAATATTTCTGCTGCAGTTTCTGCACAGAAATAACTGCTCACTTTACTAAAGATTGACACTTTCTTCTTCATAAGAAAGGACAGGCACAAGAACTCAGGCAGGACATCATTGGTAACAAGTGCTACATGTAATCAGCATAATGGAGGGAAAATTTACATATTAAAAGAAAAGTAACAAGGAAGAGATTCAGGTTAATTTACTGTAGCCACAGTATATTGTTTTTTAAATCAGCTTTTTTGTTTAACAAAATATATAACAATAACTAAACTTTGCAGATGGAAGAAAACCTCCTGCTCCAATTTGGAAACAGACATTCCTACTTGGCAACGATTTTTTTTCTAATGTCAAATCCCTCTTATCAAACCTAGTGATAAAAGAGAAAAATGTCAGCACAAACATGAGCAACATTGAATAATATTTCAGTTGCAGTTGCACTACTTGCAAAGTATTCCAGCCCTGGTGTTAACCAATACATAGATTAGGGACAAATGTAAGTTTATATGCATAAGATATAAGGTACAATTTTTTCAGGGCATAAATTAAGACAAGCAATTTGGAAGCATGTTCAGAAAACCCTTCGTGGTTGCACCATTGCTAGACAGACAATCGTGAGAACATTTTAAATAAAACTGAGAATTATTTTTGTTTATTATGAAAAAGCTGCTTGGAAATTTAGAAGTACAAAATACACAAACCTTTGCACTGAATCAAAACAGTGGAGTTATTCGAAACATTCAATACAGATGAGTGTTGACAGAGGCCAAGTGTTAAAGCAAGTTGAAGTTCTAATTTAAGGAATTAAAGCAGTCTTATTACGATTAAGGAAAAGAGTTTACCCCATCACAGTTGTTATAAGTGTGAAATCTGCTTTCGACAATTCATCCTTAGCAGCGAGAATACTCAAGCAAACGTCGCTCGTCCGACGAGTATCATGCAAGTGGCTGACGCGGTGATCCGTGAAAGATAATGAAGAATTATCCGTTTTCTATTTAGTAAATTACCTTAAAAGTACAATGATATTGCTAACATACCTTTCTTCTAGACGTACCAGCCGTAAAGCAAAAATCGGCCGCAAAACGTTTGAGATACAGCAGTTCAAATGATCAGAACCCGCTTTTCGCCATTATTTTTGTTGTTGACCTGTCCGGAGTTATCTGGCTGCCAACATGGCGGCCAAGATGCGCGGCACGACATGCGCGAGGATAAAAACCTCAAAGGTTCCGACCCGAGTGAGACTTCTGGTCAGTTTCTTATTCTGTGCCTGGAATCAAGAGTGGTATCGAGTTCATCGTATCGCGAAAATCACCGTATCAGTGGTATGGAATATTTGGTATCGGGTATCAGCCCATCAGTAAACAAAGCTGGCTTTTTGAAGATGATCGAGGTATTTTGGCACCGTCAGACGTTGACGGTCATTTAATATACCGTTTAGTCTGACCCTTGGT
The DNA here is from genome assembly GCA_030142905.1 of Heliopora coerulea. NCBI lineage: Eukaryota > Metazoa > Cnidaria > Anthozoa > Scleralcyonacea > Helioporidae > Heliopora > Heliopora coerulea. The sequence continues at coordinate 2,295,666 of JASJOG010000008.1, read as the reverse complement.
AAACGATGAAGATGTTATTAAAGGAATTATAACTGCGCAGTTATGAGAAAGACCTTGTGTCTTGTGATGACAGATCAATACTTAACAAATATGAGTTCCAAACCTTGGCCAATCCAAACAAATGGAAGAAGTTCATATTTCGAATCAAACAAACCAGTATATAATTAAGTCTCCAAAAATCGATTCGGTTGAAAAGACTCTAAGAAAAATTTCGTGGTTCATCTCGATTATTCTGCTGACATGAGTTCGTTCAGTTCAGAAGTACCTACAAAGCTCGTTCCGTTATAAAAAAACAAACGAGCTGTGAGGAACACCACTCTACACCAGTGATATTGTTGCCAGATGGTCAGTGAGTGAATTGTGACATTTAACTTGCGTTGACATTTAACTTGCGTTGACAATTAACTTGCGTTGACATTTAACTTGCGTTGACATTTAACTTGAATCCAATGTTTGAATATCGCTCTGTTTAATGGAAGCACTGATGCAAGTTTATATGAGATGATGAGATCACAGTGAATTTACATACACGTTTAACTTTTCCTGTGCCAAAGGTTATGTACATAATATATGTGCCTAAAGTTAGTCAGTTTCGTTTCATTAATGTCCATTTACACCATGTAACTGTCGTATGCGATTGTCTTTTCTGGTATATACGATAAACTCACGGTAGTCGCCAGGACATATTGCTACATTAGCGAGCGAATCGTATGAAAGAATTGTGCCCTGCCTTGAGACATACAAATTGTCGAATACTCCAGGAAGATAAGTCGTATGCGCCAATCGTACGGTGTAAATTAATGGACCTGTAACTGTTCGTTAATTCGTTTTTGAAAGCTGGTGAATAAGCAATTCCAGCAATGTTCCCGGTTATTTTAAAAATAGTGAATTGCACAGAAATGATATAATTTTCATCGAGTGCATGGTACATGAAAATAAATATCTTCAATCTATAATCTTACTTTCTCTCTTGTCATTTAGCTGATATCCGACCAGCTTTGTTATGTCTTTAAAACAAGATAGCTCATCTTGGATTTGGTTCTTATCACTTGCCTCGTCGTCTTCCAAAGAATTATCCTGAGCATCCACGACAGTCAAACCTTCGCGATTGTCTCCCATGTCCGTCAACTAATGGTTTGTATACAACGTCGAGTACCACAGACTGCAGGTTCAATTACAAAACAAGCAGTCGGCAAAGATCGCTGAAAAACGACACCATATGTGGCGCAGCTGGAAAGCCTGTCAACTTCAAACTCCGCAACTTTTTCAGAAACCACTTATTTTTAAAAAGTTTACTAGTTAAAATAGGCGATTTTAGAATATAGGAGTAATTAAAACTGAGCCCTTTCTCCAGATTCAAAGTATCCAGATTCTTTTCAGGATTCATAAGAATTCGAAATCGGGTAAAATTCGAGAACTATCAATACCGGATTCGTTACTTCAGGATATGATAAAGCCTCCGGATTGTCTACAAATCCAGAGAAATTTGGTCTAGTGTAAACGTAGCCTTAACCCCAGAAGAGAATCAAACGCAAACTTATCATCGCCATTGACATGCTTAACGTAAGAGATGTTCTACCATTATGCTTCAGGATTATGAGACGCCAATTGTTAATAATTTAATTAATAATTTTGTAAATAAACATTTAGCGATTCTGTAAATGAGGAACTGAAACTCATTAAAAGTTCTGTATTAATACAGACAGTTGATAGACAAACCAACAAAGGTCACTAGTCAGTCCAAATCTCTAATTGATCATTTCTATAGAAATTGTCCGGATAAAATTGTCAAACCAGGCCTATCTCAAATAACTATTAGTGACCACTTCTTGGATAAGGGTATTTTTAAAGTCCATGTACTTAAAGGAACTCTTGCTCTTATTCAATTTCGTGACATTAGACACTTCAAGGAAAAAAATTTTCTCAATGACGTAAAGAATCTAATCCTGTTAAATTTTCGTGCAAATGATGATCCTAACACAATGTGGATTCATTGGAAAACTAACTTTATGGAAGTTGTTGAAAAACATGCACCACTCAAGAAAGCAAAATTGGCAAAAAGCGTGTACCATGGATAACTCAAGAACTGTTAGATAAGAAGCAACAACGTCAATTTCTAAAAAACTAACAGCTACTAAAACAAATTAGTGCTATGACTGGAATAATTGTAAAAGATTCAGAAATTATAATAATAGATAAATACGTAGATACCATGGTGAATGGTAATTTAAGATAAAGTAGGAGAAGATGAAGAGTAATATACGCTTTAAAGAGGTATACACAGTTACCAAAGACTGTTGGATAGTTTAGTTCTTAACAGAACTGTTTAACTGGTCTGCCGAAATGCATCGTGCTTTTTTCTGATTCTTTAGGCTTATTCTTTACGTAGAATATTACCTCTTTAAGTTTCAAACAGTTCTGTTAAGAACTAAACTATCCAACGGCCTTTGGTAACTGTGTATACCTCTTTAAGCGTATATTGCTCTTCATCTTCTCCTACTTTATCTTAAATTACCATTCACCATGGTATCTACGTATTTAAAAACTGTGTTTAAATTTGTTACCACGACAAAATCGCTGTTTTAATAATAGATAAGCTAAAAACATTAGTCATTCTTATTGTAACTATAAACTTTATAATAATAAAGGGAATACTAAGAATACTTGGCGAATTGTTAAACAAATCGTTAACAAAAATCCAAAATCAAATAAAGTAATGGAAATGAAAAACAAAAATTACAATGAAATCAGATTAGACGATATTCCAAATGCATTTAATAAACACTTTGTTGAACTTGGACATAACTTATCTCAAAAGCTACAATCTCCAAAAGACACTCCTCAACATTATATTGCTAGAGTACATGAACATTTTAAGTTTCAGGAAAACTAGGAAACTGATATTTGTGTGAGGCTAGTAACTGATTTTTTGTCGATGCGAAAGGACAAGAAAAATAAGTCGTACTGACTACTGTTGTATTTTTCGGTTGTAAAATTAATAGTATTACTAAGGGGGGAAAAAAGGTGAGGCATAACTTACACAAGGTCTTATTGGATATTTATTTTGCCACTAGAAAGTAAAGTGTTCTGCAAAGGAAGGAAATGACCATCGGCTGCTTGACTCTAAAAGCGACTCAATCAACATTTCTTGAGCAGAAGTAAGTGATATATTTGATTAAAGTTTAGAGCTGGGTGATCCATGTTATGAAAATCTTCCCATTCTAATAACTCTTTGATTATAATCACTAAAATTTTAAATACTAATCGAATCTAGCTATTGTGTGAAGTAGCAGTTAAAATATGGAATAAAATTGGGCTAATTGGAGTCAGATTTCTCTGGCATGCATTTTACCAAGTTTTATCTCAGGAGAAGTTTCTTTTTCAAATAAAGGGTTAACGTTCTCTGGTTTGAGTTCACTGTCAATGGAGCGAGATGATGAGGCCATTGAGCGATTAAGTTTCTCGCTGTTAATGCTACCATTACCAAAAATTGGTGTTACTCGTGCTCTGCTCTGACTGCCTTCAGGTCTAAATATGAAAAAATGAAAGAATTTTAGTGGTGTAGACAAAATGCAGACGCATACGGAGGACGGAGGAAAAAATACAAAAACAAAAAATTTTAGCGGAAAAAACAAAAAAAATTCTAAAATTTTAGAAATTAATTAATAAATATTAAATAAATAATTCAATGATGAATTAACAAAACAGCGATTTTGTCGTGGTAATAAATTTAAACACGGTTTTCAAAAACGTTGATAACATGGTGATTGGTAATTTACGATAAAGTAAGACGGAAAATGAAATATACGCACTAAAGAGGTGTAGACAGTTACCAAGGACTGTTGGACCGTTTAGTTCTTAATGGAACTAAACTTCTTCCTTTAAGAACGAAACGGTCCAACAGTTCTTCGTAACTGAGTATACCTCTTTAGTGCGTACATTTCATTTTCATTTTCTCTTACTTTATCGTAAATTACCAATCACCATGGTATCAACGTATTTGAAAACCGATGAACGAACAAATGAATGGAACAATGACTGATATCACCAACTAAATTTTGAGAGATATGCCTACTTACATGATCATTGTGTTTAAAATCGTCGAGCATGGCAGCTAAGAACGCAAGCATTGCGTAGGAAAGCAGCTAAGAAGCCAGTATAATGCTGGTAAATTAAAGCTCTTCAGTATTTTTCAATGCAAAACATCTTGTAGTTCACATTGTTATTGCGATCTCGATGTAGTTTTGTTTTAGTTAAATAAATAAGAAACAACAGGTCAGCGCTATATGACAAAAAATATCGCGGATGTGATAACATTTGCGTAAAATCGACTGACTGCTTGTTATCAGCCGTCATAAGGCATCAAAGTCCTGCATAAATATTGGAATTTTCCAGTTCCATATTCGAATATTTCAACATATTTCTGGTTGGCTGACTTCGACCGAGTTGCCAACTGTTATGGGGAATAGCTAATGACCGTGGGTCGTATTTTGACTAATTAAACTATGGAATAAACTATGGAATAAATTATACTAGTAAAACTAATGCAACTATCGTGATGATAGGTTTTCTGCAACCGTTTCTTCGACGTCCTTTCTAATGAGTTATGGTTGCAGCAAGTACTTTGCTTAATGTGGTTTCATGATTAATAGAAGAAAAATTTTTTGCTGCTTCCTATTCTTCGTGGAGATTGTGAGTCTGAGTCATCTTCAGCGGGGCTTTTCAAACTAACAAACATACTCAAATGTTAATTTGAATTATGCATTACCCAAAAGCCATTCTCAAAATTCTTGACGTCGTTGTTGGTTCCACCTACATAGACTCAAACTAAACCCACTGACTTCTTAACTTTTAGTCGTAGCGTTGACGTAAAATGTTCATAAGTTTTAATAGTTTTCTCAGGGTATTATGAAACGAAATTTCACAATTAACCTACACTGCTGAAGTCAACCGGAAAATGTTGACTCGAGCAGGATTTGGAGATGTTTGTTGGCTGCTTCGCTTTGTCTCTCCAAGGGAAAATGTTGCATTTGAGCGTACAGAACTGAAGTGGTATTGACGGAAATAAAATGGTTGGTTGGCATATTTTAATAATTGTAATTTTTAATATCGATTGTTTTACTGGGGGGCGTCTTACAGACGATTCGAACTACATGCATTTGGTCGAGTCGCAAGTAAGGAGAGCTATGAATTAAAAAGTCTATCATGTCGTGTTTTCGGACAAAAACATTTGCTCTGAATTTCATTGAAATTAAAGAGGTTTCTGCTGAATTGCAAACGATGACTCATTAATTAAAGAAAGGAAAAGATGACAATTTGTGAACAAGTAATTTGAAGGATAGGAGAAACATTCCATTTGTGACCGATGAAGATCCGGTTAAATGGCAGGATTACTGCAAATACTAAAATCAAATCTGCTTGGAGAGTTCGTTGTTCGGTCGAATTGGCAGACGTATGTACTGTGAAGTCTAAATCCGTTAAAAGAAGTTTACCAATCGATATAGGAAGAAGTGATTTCATTGAGATTACAAAATCTTATCAAACTGATAATACCAAGGGAAAGTTCCCGTTGACTTTTAGAAGTGTACAGTTTTGGTTTCGAAGGATTTTCAAGTATCTTCAGACGGAAAAATGTTGAAATTGTTTGAGATACAGTATCTTCTTCTTCTTCTTTTCCTACACCTTATCCCCTACTTGGGGGTCGGTGGCCATGATCCCAATTTGGGATCATAGCATATAATTAGAGCTATAAATTTTTGCGGCCGGATGCCCTTCCTGACGCCACCCCCTTTTAGTCGACTTCTACGACACGCAGAGGATACGTTGGGTCTATTCTTAAACGCCGGAACCCACGCGGCCATTTGAGATACAGTATGTAACGTTAAAATCACAAATTGTGTGCAGAGGAATTATAGATTTAGTCGAAGTGAGTTCAGTAAATTAAATAAGGTTTCGAATTATAAATTCGCTTTGGAAATTCAATGTTTGTATGAAAATGATAAGACAAAATAAATAAATGGCAAAACTATTTTGGTAGTTGTATCAACCTGACGTAATAAGGGAAACCAGCTATTATACTTATTTGATTTTTGCCAGGTGTAGGTTATCCGGGAAAGATTTTGTAAGTAGAACAAAAACTAATTCAATCTCTCGCATCTTTTTGCTCCCTAAATCCATTTGAAATTAAAATAAACACTGTAAATGGGAATCCCAAAAAGTGGGAAGCAAAAACATGCGTTTGCCCCTACTCACTTTCAAAAGTCGGGCAGGGCAATTGTAACCCTAGACCTTCCGCTTCCTACGCCTATGGTTTGGGTTGCAGGCACCCTCAGCTCCTTTGCTAGCAACACCTTATTATATCAAATGCTACGATGTCTATTAATTAAAAGACTCTTACATATGAATCAAACCCATCCAGAGACGCATTCACCTGTTCTACATTTATTTATCTTAATTTACTCCTTACCTCGTGTACGATATAAAGCCAATGCTTTTAGAACTTCGGAGTGAACTGGCATTGCTAACTCGTTCCAAATTTACAAGTTTGCCAGTGAAAGGGTCTGTAACGCATACACTTTTAGTTGGTTTTTCATCTGATGACTCGATTACACTGTCCAAAAATAGAAAACATATGCATCAATGGTATCAGCGGTTTTACGATCTATAAATACATATCAGCATATTCACCAGGGCCATAGCAGGGTGCGAAAATATGGAGGTAGGCAGTTATGGATCTCTATCTCCCAACAGTGCCCCTATCTCTCTATCTCTGAGATTCAATGGATCAAACAAACATGAATCAGGTTATCAATATAAAGTAGGAGCTCCTTTCACGATGTGTACGGTTAACAAGCTACCTACAGCCACAATTTAATTTTAGATTATTACTAAGATGCCATAACTCTTTCTCGGGGGCGTAAGACTTTGGTTATTTTACTCGGGCTAACGCCCGACGATTTTACTCGTCAAAGGAAGAGCTCCCGCCTCGAAAGAGTTAATGTGTTGAAGATGCGCAACCTTGTACTGGGACATCCACCCCCTGTACCCCCTACCCCGTACGGCACTGTTTACACCAGTGATCATAGAAAATCCCACATGGTAGTTGAAAAAATTACGTCATTTTCCCCTATAATTGCTTTCAGGTAAACCTAACAGTGAAGACATCACCCAAAATCGCATCTTGGTTTATATATGTAATTGGGAGTTCATTTAAAACAACACGTTCACTATTTTCTTTCCAATAATCACCTGTCTAATTAAACTATAATTATACTTTAAAGTGATAATAAGACACTGTTTATTAATGATCATATGTCTAACAAGATGGTATTGAATTATTTCAGTACCTAAGTAGAAAGGGTTTTTTGGTTACTGAGGAATTTGTTGAGCAATTTGCTTGTGTCTCGTTTGCTTAGCATCAATGATTTCATATCAATTTCAGAATAAATATTAATGCCCAGCAAAGTACACGCAATAAGGCCATGATTTGTAAAAGAAATAAGTTTATTAACAGCACTAACGTTTCGTTGCGTCTCGCAACATCATCAGAGTATGAATAAATTAAACGGGTATTGTATTTACAAGGTTAGAGGTATAAAGTAGGTGTTATATTACAAGAAGTATGGGAAACGGAAATGGATAGAGCTGTTAAAAGAGAGAGAGAGGAACAGAGCTTAGATTGGCATTCAAGGAAGGTTTAAGTTTAGAAATAATAAGACTTTCTCTTACCAAAAGTTCAGAGGCAGAAGAACAGGAGGATAGGATTTTGAAGTCGTTGAGTGATGCAGTGTGGCCAGTCTCAGTGAGATGAGTTAAAACGCTGGAAGGTGATGGGTTAAGAAGCTTTTTACCTGTTAGGGCAGAGACTCCTAGATGATCAGAGGCTCGTGTATGTAAGTGGCGAGCCGTTTGGTCCACATACAATGCGGAGCAGCATTGATACGTGTAAGAATAAACAATACGAGACCTCAGAGCTTTAAGATGAGCAAGTCGCTTGCCTGGTTGAAAAACAAAACGAATACTGATGTGAAGGTAAGCTGAGGAGCACAGTTTTAAAATTTGAGTGCGGATTTGAAGAGAGTGACAACCAGTGAAGGGAAGAGAAAAGTATAAGACCTTTTTGGGGACTGTGTGAAGGACTGGTTTGGATGTGAAGGTTTTGTCATACTTCTTGTAATATATCACCTACTTTATACCTCTAACTTTGTAAATACAATACCCGTTTAATTTATTCATACTCTGATGATGTTGCGAGACGCAACGAAACGTTAGTGCTGTTAATAAACTTATTTCTTTTACAAATCATGGCCTTATTGCGTATACTTTGCTGGGCATTAATATTTGTTCTGAAATTGAGATTCCCGCCTGGATCCTCGCTCGCGACCATATTGATTTCATATCACTAATAATCGACCAGATTTGGTTATTACAATCACTTTTGATGATCAAGACACGTGCATTCCCTGCTCTGATGGCCATTGATTTCTATCAACAGCGAGTAAGCGATTGTGTGACGCCCATTTGGCCGAGTTTAGGGAAAAAACATTAGCAGTATGGGGGTAATGGACTAGGAATTTTACCCCCCAAACTGAGAGAAGTGCCAGGATTCAATTGCTTTCCACATTTTTGGCGGCAGCACACAATCTAGTTTATTTACAATCTCTCTGCAGCAAAAGTCCAAATAATCATTAAAAGAATTTTCATGGAATAATGGATATTCCACCTCCCTTAAGTAATTTTACAGAAATGGGGTCAAGTGCAGTTTAGAGGACGCACCTGGCCGCTGACCTTTGCAGTCGGCTCAACAACAAATATGAACTTTCCGCGGGAAATCAAAATACAGCCGTGACCACATTCGAACGTGAATTGGCCTTAGTGAAGGAAGATATCGCTCAATTCACAAAAAAATAAAGAAACTTTACTGTACTATTTTGCATCTAATACTAACCCTAATCCTAACCCTAACCCTAACCCTAACAAAATACAAGTCAATATAACATTTTTAATAAACCCATTTTCCCTTGGGTTGTGTCTCTTAAAATTTTCTCGCCAAAACTCACTTTACTTGACTATTGAACCACCAATATACTGGTCAACATCCAGGTGCCTCCGCTAAACTGCATTCTAACCCAGAAATGTTGCCCAAGCTAGTTGAATTACCTGTTTTGGTATTTGTAATTAAACTTCTAAACTATACAGCTGTTGTATCGTGGAAAATTAAACGAAGCCGATACTGGATTCTCGTGACTTAGAAAATCGAAGGCTTGTGCTGGGATGTCATCAACAAATTGAAACGAAATAACTCAAATTTATTCTACGTTTCAGTGCTACACGCCTCAGAATTCCCCTTCCAAACAGACTCAACAGTTGTGTCCCTGGATTTTCCTCCAGATCAGAAGCGGACTTAAATGAGGCCGGAGGAAGAGTCACGCTCTGACAGATTTTCCATTTTTTCTCTTTCCCATAAATACAGGGGAAACAAGCCTCAAAATTTCTTTTTTTAAGGTGATTATCTTGAAAATTTTTTCAGGAGATACTGTGGACCTCACCTATAGAAGGATTGTCTCCTTCCTTTACTCTCTCAGTGTTCCGCGCTTTAAAATTTTCACCCTAAACAATCTAGCTCCTAGATCACCTCAGAGATACAATTATGCATCCTGGTCAGAAACTTCAAGGAATAAGATCAAGTATTTAAAATTTTGTCGTGAAAATGGCTTTTCTGACGAGCTATAACTAGAGAACCTATCTTACGAGACGCTTTCCTGGTAGAAGTCTTCCAAAATTTGACAAATGGCGTCGACACGCAATTTCCTAAGTTCTTGAACAATTTTTAACAAAAGCTTTTATAAAATTCTCTAAATTTCACGGTAGGAATGTGACCAAAACACACAGCCACTTTCATCTAGGTAATTTTTCATAGAAAGGCTACTTCCGCCAAGTTTTGAACCATTTGCACTGCGGCGGTAACATCAGAAGCGGCCATGCAGATCCATAAGTTTTCAACACTATAACTCATGTACTGTCAATTACTGAAAAAGTTCTTATCGATAGACGGATTTTGAATAAATGCATTTTCAGTAATCAAAATGTTTAAGACGTGGAACCCCTTGCTTGGTTTTTTACACACTTTTTTATTCAACATTTTCATGAACCACGAGGTATTATTCAATTTTAACTGTTGCTATCATTAAAAATGGACTTCCTGATTACAATAACAAGTCTAATTTGCAAATACATTTTTCTGAAACATAATAATCTATTATATATGTTGCCAAAGTAAATAGTAAACTGCTAATATTTAGCAAGATATTCCTTTAAATACTTGGTGTTTAAAATTTCCTATAATCTAGAGACAATGACTTTTAACAATTAAATTAAAGACCAGCCATCTACGCACCCATTATCTTTTCTATTCCTGACTTTTATGAATAGACCAATGAATAGTAAGATTTGAAACAGAGGTACCACTACACCAACTGTAATCACCAATAATGTCCACGTATACATCACGTTATCGTCCAGCCACCTACAAGGTGCTATAAAAAGAAATGTGATTAAACTTCAGGTTTCTAGGAAAGAAAGAGTATATTACGTAACGAAGTCTAATTTGATAAAAATTAGAATATCTTTTTTGACATTTAAATGTATGTTTCTAACGGAACTTTTTCAAGATCCTTTGATATGAAGAAACATTCATGGTTTATTTTTAAAATATTGCAGGAGTTATCATGTCCAATCCCAATAGTATATGATTATTATCTCTAGGATAATTCGATTGATGCACTTCAAAGGAAATTGAGTATTTCAAAGCCTGTTCGGGTAAAAAATCTACGAGTCACGGTGAACAACTAAGTTATTTACTGCGGGTATTCAGAATAACACTAAAAATATATCAGTATTAACTGTGACAACGATAACAACATTACAAAAGAGTGAAAAAAAAAAATACTTGTGAGTGATCAACTGCTAAAAATACCATTGTATTGTTAACTGCCCGGCGATGAGTTAATTACTTTGCAATTGCATCAAGGGTACACACAAAGAAAGGTCATTATGTGTAATTTTAACATGTAACGTATTAAACTTTATTACTACTATTTTAAGTAAGAGTTGATCAAAACAGCCCATATTGCTCTCGGTTGCTCTCGTAACCCTTGGAAAACACAAGCACGAAAGTTTTCCTTAAATTTCACTCAAAACCACCTTTTTAAACGCAAATAGCTATAAACGACAAACTTAGACATATTTCAGCAAGTTCGTGCCATCTTCAGTTAATTGAATAAATAATCAAATAACTAATGCTGTGGAGGAACATGAACGAGACGGGGAAGTTAGCCAGACCACGCATTACCCTAAAACACGGTCCTGGTTCTTCGTTGTAAATGAAACGGACTGTTCGGATGATCGATGAAGCCACGCAACTCGTTATCGTCGACGATTGGTCAGCATACACTATGGATCCAGCTTCTGCGAAAAGGTTGTTGCAAGGTGGACGGTTGGTTACCTCAGTGAAGCAACAGTAGCTAAGATCCTTTCATGAATAATTCACTGTTCTACATAACCACATACAAAAGACGTTTGGTCAATGACCTATCAACATTTAACCGTCACGATGTTTGAGAACACAAAACGTAATTATGGAACGGTAGACCAAATCATATTTAAAACTGAAAAAAAAATTGAAACCGTTTTCTAAATCATACCGAAATATACCTTTCGCTAAATTAACACTATACACTTATTGACCCAGGTGAAGTTCTAAATCTATCGACCGAAATCATCGAAAAAACTAATTGATGTCAAAGAAGGAAATGAACTGAAGCTTTATTCATCCAACAGATGAAACCGGACTTTAACGTAAAACAAGAATTAGCCCGATGTAGTAGATTTTATTGTTTGGTTAATATTTTGTCTCTCTGATATTTACGATTCAGTCAGATACTTCATTAACTATTATATCACAGCGTTGTGAACGATCACGGACACACACGTCATCTATATATATGCTTATAATACACAATAAACGATCGCGTGCATTACTAACCTGTTAGCAGTCCAAGCACGCCATCTGAAGTTGGAGTAAACCTCCAAAACGACAAGTTTTACTACTTCTTGGAGTGATTTATAAAAAAGAGCTCTGGCCGTTATTGATACAATTGTCAAAACAAGGCTACGAGAGAGCTCGATAGTAATCATAATATGCTTTTTAAAGATAATGATATTATGAAATGCAGGTTTTAACGTTGCATGTAGCAAAATTTTCATTGCTATCATTTCTTATAAATGTAATATAGTAGTTTTGATACACTACAAAGATTTTATCAAATAATTTAAACTAATTTTTTAACAGCACTAATTCCCAGCGCAGAAGATGAGAAGCTTTGACGGACACCGAGTTATTCGGAATCATAATGATTATGAAATAAAAGCAGGTACTTCATGTTTATTTATTGCATGCTTAATTACATCAATGTTTCACCGATGTCAGAAGCGAAGGATATTTGGCCTTATTACCTAATACAGCTCCCACAATTACAATTATGGGCTTAAAGTTTGTGATCGCTGTTGTATCTTCAGCATAGCAACTGTTAAATAAGCATGAAAGAGTTGTCTTTACGTATCGAAATCAGTTCAATAGCATGTATTGTTTGCTTAAAGTTCTTTGTTTGAGTGTCCAAAACATTTCTATCAATATCGACCGTATCATAAAGTATTAAACGTGATTAAATCATTTATACATTTCAAAATACTTCAATACTTACAAACCCTTTAACCAACGCTCAATTACCTCTTCACAAGGGATCAAACAGACTAAACACGAACCTGCCCTTCTAGCGTCCAGAAAAATCTTTAACCAGTGGGGGTTTGCTCCTGCTGACTGGAATCAAATGACGAAAGACATAATTTAACAACTTGGTATAATCTTAGTTTAAACAGAGAATATTGTGAATTCTAACGTTTATGTTCGGCGTAAGGTTGCACAAAATGCATTGCCTTCTTGTGTATTTCTTTGTGTTTTCAACGGAATACGTAAAAGGTTTCTGTAACTTTACTTACTTAACCAATCTTTTTCTCACGACCGTTCTCAAATAAACTGTGTTTTGCATAACAATTAACACAATTGACGCATGGGTAAATCACAGTTAGCTTCATATATTTGCATATAAAGTATGCAAATATCTGAAATAAGGCAAATAACACATACAAATAATTTATTAATAATGAATTTGTAATGGTTTTGTTGAAAGTATTAAATACTCGAATCTCCTTGCTAAGAATTAAAGGATGCATGGTCTTTTGACATGCAAACCAAGGGTAAGTACTATGGTCATATTTTAACTAAAAAATGCAAGTTAAAGTACTTAACGTTGTTTTCTGTTTTTTATTGCATTTTCATTTAAGAAATCACTACCTTTTTGATAACAAGGTTAGTAATAATTTACTATTAACTTTAATTGAATAAAACTAGTATACACGATACAATTGGTATAATAATTGGTAGAGCAGTGGCCCGGCAAGTAGAAACGTCAAAATGCACGCCATGGTCAGTAGGGATAACCCAGGTGTCCATTATTTATTACAATGTACCTTGGTTGAATTATTTGTGAATAAAGTTATCTATGTCATGTCATGTTACGCTATGTTATGCCATGCTCTATTATGCTATGCTATGCTATGCTATGTCATTTTATGTTATGTTATGTTATGTTATGTTATGTTATGTTATGTTATGTTATGTTAAGAATGACAAGACTAGAGTTATCATGAAAGCTGATAAAGGTAATTGTTTCGTAGTGATGGATAGAAAAGAATATGATGAAAAGATGAACTACTTACTGAGTGACGAAAAACGTATCAAAAGGAAAAAAAGCAACCATTTAAAAAGATAGAACGGGGACTAAACACAGAACTTCTTACTCTAAAAACCCAAGGAAAATTAGATGAAAGGACTTACAAAAAACTACACTCCACAGACAGTTTACCACCTACAATAAGAGGATCGGTGAAGCAACAAAAGCCAGGGAATCCATTAAGACCCATCATTACAAGTATTGACTCGGCACTATATAATACATCAAAGTACCTTACAGATATACTATCTCCGCTTCAAAATAAAAATGGTTTTGCCGTTGAAAATTCAAAACAGTCCGCTAACGAAATATCAGACATTGATATCACAGATGATGAAGTAATGTTGTCGTTCAACGTGATCTCTTTATTCACCGCGATACCAGTGAAGAAGGCATGTGATTACATTAGAGAGAAACTCCAAAATGACAGCACCATCAGCCATAGAGCGAACATGAACATTGATGACATAATTTCACCACTAAGAAACGTTCTCTTCAACAACTACTTCATCTTCCAAGGACAAACATACAAACAAACACATGGATACGCCATGGGGAACCCTGTTAGCCCGGTTGTTGCAAATCTCTACATGGAAAGAATTGAGGAAATGGCCATCAAGACAACTCCTGTACCGCTCAAGACATGGAAACGCTTCGTAGATGATAGTTTTTCTATCATCAAGAAGAACGCCGTTCAAACATTCCACGACACACTGAACTCAATGGACCCAAACATACAATTCACCATAGAACATGAAAACAACGACGAACTAGCATTCCTTGACACCATCATCACATGACAACATGGAAAACTCAACGTTGATGTCTACAGAAAGCCAACTCATACAGACAGATATCTAGACTACAATTCCCACCACGAGCAGAAACATAAAGTCAGCACAGCTAAAACATTGATCCACCGAGCCCTTACACTACCGAATACCCAAGAAGGAAAAACTAAAGAGCTACAGCATGTCAAAAACGCCTTACGCGCAAACAGGTACCCTTTACGAACCATCAACAACATCATAACAGATACCAAGTCAACGCACTCAACTCCTACACCTGAAGAATTGGTAGGTATGTTTTTTAAGGTGGTCGACCCTACAACCCACAGAAGATACGTAACCTTACCATATATCAAGGGAGTAACTGAGCAGCTAACCAGAACTCTCAGTCAACATGACATAGAAGTAGCAACGAAACCATTACGGACATTGCAACAACACTTTCCCTCACCAAAACATAGACCCGAACTTAACAAACAGACGAACGTAATTCACAAGATTCCTTGCGCAGATTGTATCTGGTCATATATTGGAGAAAAGGAAAGAACGTTTGAAACAAGGAAAAAAGAACACTTGAGAAATGTTAAAAATTATGCGAAAGGTTCAAACATAGCTTCTCATGCCTGGAAAAATGGATATAAAATTGACTTTGAAAAGGGAGAAATTATTGACAGAGGAAATTTCAGAATAAGGAAAACATTGGAATCATGGCAGACGGAAACAACAAAAGACGCTGACAACAATGCAATGCTATTACCTAAACAATACACTCAGCTAACAAAGAAACACTGCCGCCGCTAATTACTATCTAATCTGTTTCATGTAAATAACTTAAGTTCTTCATCGGTGATGTCATCCCATTAGAATAATATATAAGCTTGTAATTTTCTATAGTCGTGTACCTGTCGAAGACCACAGTCTAGTGGCCGAAAGCTCGTCGAAATAAAATATAATTTTGGTCAGAGAACGTCTCCAATCATTATGTTATGTTATGTTAGGTTAGATTTGGTTAAGTTAAGTTAGGTTACGTTAGGTTGTGTTGTGTTGTGGTGCGGTGTTGTGGTGTGTGGTGAGTCGTGTTTCCTGTGTTGTGTTATGTTGCGTTGTGTTAGGTTGTGTTGGGTTGTGGTGTGGTGTGGTGTGGTGTGGTGTGGTGTTGTGTTGTGGTGTGTTGCGTTGTGTGGTGTTGTGTTGTGTTGTGTTGTGGTGGGTCGTGTTTGCTGCATTATAGTGTGCTTTGCTGCGGCCTGATCGGTTCTGTTCATCAGAACGTTTGTTTTCAGTCCAAAATAACCATGATCAGCCTTTAGTAAGATGTCTCGAAAGTCACCATTTCATGATCGTTCTTTCACGGGTGTCTTTTCTGTCATTTTTAGCCTAATAGTTTTGATGACTGGGCGCTTGCTCAGCTGGGTTTTTATCTCAAGTACCCACCCGTTTTAATTAATTTAAAAGAAGAAAAAGAAAGCGCACGTTTTAGAGTCGACAAGCAAACTCTACCGAGGTGCCCTTGAAATGACAATAGTCAACCTCGTACCCCGAGTACGAGGTCCATTTAATGTTTAGGATTTAAAAGAAACCACGGATCATCGATATCATAGTGGGTACTTGACTTAATTTTTTAACACCCTTGTTGTGGAACCTCTTTCCACTCTGGTTCAGATGTGGTGAAGAGCGATCACATTCAGTGGGACTGTATTTTTCCTTTTAAAATTATTTAACGAACGAGTTCTCCTCGTGCTGTCTTTACACTTCGAATGACTATCTCGATGTGATCGTATGACAAACTTTCTTAACACTTAACACTACAGCTTGTCGCACCCATATCTAATTACAAACAACAAACCTTTCAACCACAAAGCACTATTGACAAACAATGACCTATTAATAGATAGAGTATCAGTTCTTTGATTGTTCTTAAATATCTTAATTATTCAGTATTGTTAATGCTAAATTACATTCAACAACCCCTCCCCCCCTATCTTCAAGTTTCTGATAAATGGATAGAAATAAAATTTAATTAATAGCTTTCCCGGTTGCTATTTTCTCTTTAGTGAACGGTCAATGTCTTCTATAACGGTCGATGTCATCATAATATTCTCGCTATCCCATAGTATACCCTGAGAATAATCAATGATTGATGAGATGTTGCAATTAATTCAATTTTTAAGATGTGTAGATTGAGCGTGCAGGCTTAATGTACTGGTTAGTGCAACCAATACCGATCGGTTGCGAAAGCGTTTCAATTCGTGGCAAAGTGGAGCTTTTTATTTTAATTTATTTGTATTCAAAGTGATTTCCACGATGCTGTGTTTTTGTTCGAGCTTTCGTGTTGTAAAAATGTTAAAACTAAAGTTATAAAGCAAGTAGTGGGTCAAGTTTCGGGACCACTGAGTTAGGGCTTTAGTTAGGGTTAGCTGAGCCGGATAATTCGTCTGTGAAGTTAAAGTTTAGGAAGGAAAACAGATAAAAGAATTTGAGCGTGTTTCTGGATGATGCGACTTAATAGAGTTAGGGTACGAAGGGTACACTTGGGCGTGGCGAGAACATTAAGATGGCGTTGACCGTTATAAATGGCATCGACCATTTACGAAAGGGAAAAATTGCTTCGCGGTTACAAGATTCAATTGACCATCTTCACACTCGTCTGTTGGGGAATTCCAGTTTATCTAATAATGGCATAGTTCTGTAGGAAAATTTTAAGGAAATGTGCATCTCGAAAATGAACATCAACTGTAACAATGACGTCTCTTGACAACATAATCATTTATAAGGGAGGCAATCTTCTTGTAAGGGAAAGGCGGCCCAGGCCAACCCTCTGTATAACTTTTATATCCGGTGAGTACGAGGGATGCAGTCATGGACGTTGAAGCTACACTTGCTCAGCGTATGACTACAGTGAACCAAACATTCCTGGACTCTCGTATATTTCCAAGATAGCCATCCGTATGCATATCCATTAAATGCTTAATGATCAGTACTGAACGTAAACTGGGTTACCAAAGGTAAACATATGCATCAGAAGCCCAGAGATTGTTGTGAATTGTAAACCGGATTGCTTGTATCATTACCCATATTTATCCGACGCTTACTAATCGGTACAGCGATTGAGTTGGGGTGTAGTCGGTATCCAAGTTTGTTAGATTCCTGCTGACCGGAGCGAATGGTAACTAGGGTAGACCATCGGAATACGATTAGTGCACCACATGTTTATGAATAGTTGGACAACGAATATAATATAAAATGTGAAGACAATGGGCAAACAATTTATTCACACGATTTGTTTTGTTAGAATACGTTATATGATTGAAAGCGGCAGCTAATTTCCCTTTAAACGTTGCGCAACAGTTGGTACAGATGGTACTGATTGCAAAGATATATATCATATATAATAACCTACACAAATTATGCCTCGCGTTTAAATATGTATGTTTTTTTAAAAAAGTATAAAACAAACGACTTTTAAGAATTCAAAACAGATGTTCATTATTACCAAATCTACTACCACCTGAATTGAATAATTCATGATAAAATATTAAAAATTATGAAATGCTCATATTACTCTGATGATGATTCTGAAATACTACCTTCTGTATCAACTCTATCTTGACAATACGTCCTTGACACGTAAAATTGTTTGGGATTTGCCAGAGTAAAATACAAAGGGTCTCGAAATAGTTAACATATGTCCTGCATCGTATGAATTGTAGCAACGTGTCGCCTTATACTCAAAAACTCTAAAACAAATGTTTAGCAGCTAATTAAATACTACACCTTGTTTTCATACGAATCATTCAAGTATCCAAATCCATCAACATTCCCAAAAGAAATAGAAGATATTTTATTAAACTTTAATGTCTCCAGATTCAAAGTATTCCAGATCCTTTCCGAATTACTTTCCAAACAACTTTGCAAAACGTACGGTGTGCATGGTGTATAAAAATCTATACCGGCTTTGTTGCTACGAAAAAAACGGCCAGAAAATATTGACTGGGAAAAAAAGTTAAAGGATATTTCTGAAAAGTATTATTCCTAGATTAGAGTCTCTTCTCTTGTGGGTTTCTGGGGTCTTTTTAAGGAAGAAGTTTTAGATTGAGTAGTGTTTTATCAAATCAAAAAAAACTTGCCAATTAAAGTATGAACTTTTTCCCGATGATAGTAATATTGTCTGACGTTAGCCAAAATAAAACACGGAGCGGTCACCACCTTCTGGACAGAGTTAGACATTTGACAGACCATTATGCCGCTTCAAGATTCACTCCTGTATATATATATTCTGATTCATTGGCTCAATCAATCCTGTTCATGTATGCAATTCATTTCTAGATTAGCAACGAAGAGCTGCGGCATTTACGGAAGAATATTCCAGAAATCTCGACTACATTTTGTCTGAATCACATAAGATTGATTAATCCGTTCGACAAATTAAAATAAGAAAATGTAACTCAGCAACTGGGTTGGAATCCAGTTTTCTCAAACTCATTAATAATTCATAAAGCAAAAATAAAGGAAATACATAATTAATCAGTATTTAGAAATCGGAGAAAGATTACGGCTGAATTTTCCCAACTTTCGGCTAGATTTTTGCCTAAAATACTGGATCGTTTGAGAAGTAATTTCAAACATTTATTAAGTGTTTTTCCTCCGATTTCTAAATACGTCGAAACTCGTTAAAAAAGCTCGGCTTCGCCTCGCTTTTAAACTCGTTCTGCGTATTGAGAGATCGGAGGAAGAACAGCAACAAGTGTTTGAAATATTACGTCACTGTCCGTTTCGTGGCATCTCTTGACATTGTCGCATATGTAACGAGACGTTAGCAATAATCAGTATATGGTGTGTTGATCTTACATGGTGCTAAATGGCTTTGTTCCAAATTTGTTGGTCTGATTTTTCTAACTAAATTACAGTTTCTATTAAGTTTGTTAATTGTGACTGTTCGCAAGATTCAACAGGTTCTATTAGATTATTGGAAGACAACTCTAAACCTGACCTATGCGATACGACAGTTGCATAGGATTGTGCGTCCTCATGTATTTGATTCACTCATGAGTCTTTTTCAGGAAATATTGCAACATTCGAAAAGCGAAACAAACAGCTAACAGTTGACGGGAGTTGATTTCCTAAAAAGGGTTATCCGGTACGCCAGGGCAAAGAATCTAAGGTTATAATTACATAATGTGAATGGGCTTTTGAAGGCATCGACAAGACCGAATTTTCAATAGGAGAGAAGTTAGATTAATTACCTTTGTACAGTTTTGTCAATATTATCTTGTCTAAAATAGACGCTTTCGACGTCAAACATTCTCCTTAATCCTTGAAGAAATATCTTTTTCTCATTAAATCTTTTTATTATGCAGTTGAGTGTTTTTGTTCCTCACGTTTTGCCTTTTCTTCTTCTTCTTCTTCGTCAAGTGGGCTCTGTTCCAACTGGTCAAACATTTCTTGGATGTCTTGCATCGTCGTTCTTTCAGTGCCGTTTGAAAGTATTTCGCTTGGTGTTTGAATATTTAACCATGTTTCCTTTGTAGGATGAACAGAAGACGTTGAAGATACTGTGCCACCAATCTTTAACTCCATCATTTTTCCTGAACCAGGAAGCCTAACTGCAGCCATCCGGTCACTTGATCCACCCAATCTCACACTGTCCCATTTGTTTTCGATCCTGCAAAGGAACAAGCAATGTAAGGCCGTCGAGCATTAGGATATTAAAAACATTTTACCTATAATATTGTTCTAACAAATGTTTAATCAAATATATTCCAGGCATTTTTGCCTTCTAATACCCCTGTGGAGAATCTGTAACTTTATAAGATTTTTACCTTCTGCAACCTGTTAACAAGATAAGGACTTGCATTAACTTATTAAGAATCAGTAGCCAGAGTTGTGACTAGCACTGAGCCAACTGAGTCATTAGAAAATTGTATTTGAATTCTAAAGCTTCGTAACTATCATTGAGTCAACTGATTCATCGGAAAATAGCATCCGACTTCTGACGCTTCGTAACTGGCATTGACTCACCAAAGTGAATATGAAATAGTATCTGACTTCTAATACCCCACTCAAGTGCTATTTCGTTCCTTAGAAGTCACTTCTGTTCAAGTCAGACAGTATTTTCTACAGACTTAATTGGCTCAGTGCTAGTTATGGGCCAGAGTAGCAAGTTAACACTAACATAATCCCAATCAATATCAAAATCATAATCAAATTTATTGTTTATAAACGTCATCGTAATCGCAATTTTAATTGCAATATATTTTATTTATATATTTTCTATAATATACTTATGAACGGACTCTGCCATTTGAAAGTAAACTTTAAATCTATAGTTTATATTGAGGAATTTCTATATACAAAAACATTTACTCAGATTTTAACTGCCGCCAATTCGAATCACCACTGTTGCCATAGCAACCTGCAATAATTTATGTAGCTAAGTGTTTTTCTAAGTATCACAATATGTGTCATATTTCAGGGGTGCAACTAGAGGGGGATTGGGGGGTGTTGCAATCCCTGCCCTTTTTGTGGGAGACCTTATTTGTGCCCAGTTATTGACAACATTTTGCCTTCATTTGCCAAAGCCACTTAGATCTACTGGAATCGAAATGATCAAAATCACCCCGACGGCCCCTTAACATTACCATCCGATCTCTACCCTCCGAAATTTCTGGTTGCGCCCCTGTATTTCGACAAAATGCTTATTTACAGTTTTTGAGCACCAAACTTGCATTTTTCCCTTTCACAGAAACCAGCACTGAGTGCATTAAAAATCTCTAGCAATGACCATTGTTGTCCCACTGCGAAATCCTCAGAGAAAACATTTAATTATTAGAATGTGTTACCATGGTAATCAAATTGTGAACCAATAAACACTGAATAAGGTTACTGCAGAAATAGATTGGGCAAATTCGCACTGGGGGAAAATTATCCAATGGATGATATTTTCATAATCTTAGAAGGTAAAAACTATTAGAATAGTCCAATATTTCACAACAACTGATTTCTGTTGCAAAATCATTGGTTGCTTTTTCTTCAGACATTCGCCATGAAATTATTTTCTTAAATTACAGGAACATGAGACACCTTCGGTGAATCGACCACGCTCCATAAATGGACAAACACTTACTCCACTGCACGAGCATTTAACGAAAAGCTAAATTCTCAAGTCACTTAGGTTGTTCATCTGAGCGATCATCGAACTGGTATTTAAGGGGGTCATTTTGAAGTTAAAATACTAATAGTCGTCGGTAATATGCGCATTATAAAGGGAGAATGCGAGTCGAATTTACGGTATTACTACTTGAATATGTAAGTTAGCTAATGTTTTCCTTTTTGTGAATTAGCATAAATATTATCTGATATCCAACCTAGTTGTCAACATGGATATCTCAGGTGTTACACACATACTCCCAAATCATGGCTGTATTAGAAACTGGAGTCAGTGGAAGGGGCTTCATATGACCACAATTAAATATGCTAAGGAATCTTTATCAATTAACGGTTCACCTTCGGATGAGTTTTTTGGTTTCCCATGCTAAATAAGTCATACCAAGTACTATAAACGGAATGAAAACCACTCCAACTGCTATGGTGATGATATACCAAGATAGCATTCTCCACGTAGAGCCTCTGCAGCACGCTACGAACAACTGATTTCTGACTTGATCAGAAATTTATGTCCTTACTATATTGCATACAGTGGAACTAAAATAAAAAAATACAAGTGTATGATTTATTGATCTAAATGGGCTCCAACGTTGGAATATGATTGTGATTTGCGTTGTTCTGTTTGTCACAAATCAAAGCATGGCCCCACTTGAAATGCTTGATAAATGGAGAGACTAATCCTCAGTATTTGTAATAGAAGTTTCGTTGTACAACAAAAAGTTATAAGCTATCATGAGGTAGTTTGTGTGGAAAACAGCAAGATATTTGAAGGTGATTCAATAATTTACTGCATGCTCATCACTTACAAAGCGAACCACTTTTGATTGAGATGACACAAGATGAATATTATATTTACCAAGCGTGGATAATATCAAGGGACCATAATAACTTGTTTATGGCCACTCGGAGCCCAAAATCAAATGAAACTTGGTGATGATACCACTTGGATGACACCTGCTGGGCATTTCTTCACTGGTTAACCGCGCGTGTCGGTTGATTGTTCGTTGTCATCGCAACTACTTTTCTGGTTTAATCATATCTCTTGTTGTAACAGTAAAGGAACAATGGGGCGTCTGAGTATTGCAGCATCTTGCTCGAGAATTATAAGAGCTTGGTAGCTTGCCGGAAATGGAATTGTCAATGGGCGTGATTAAGACAGTAAATTTTTAACAAGAAATCTAATTATTTTTGGTAAAAAATAAAAGAAAAGTGACTGATCTTTTACAACCCATTGTAGTTTCTTTCACTTGTATTATTTCTTAGTGTTGTGCTTGGCAAGGCTCCAGCCATAGCAGTCTGATACCAGATTATCAAATTAAGTTAGTTCTGGTTAATCCTGTGTAGAAGGTCAGTTGATGAAGGAGATGTTAGTATGACGTTCCAACTTAGGCTTTTGATAGCAGTATCATGTAATAATTCTGCTGATCGAATTTTCATCAAGGGTCCAATTTAAAATGGGCGGTGGATTATACGAGAACTCGACACTTAATGGGTCAAAAAATTCCTGAAAGTAGATTTATTTACTACACCTTTCGCTGTTCATTACCAGAAAATATACTATCATTAACGCTAACCTCAAGCTCATTAATGCAAAAATAAATTCATTTTATTCAATCGACATTCACTAGCGTAGATAGGCAACCATTTGCATCGAAAGGCAGTGGCGGATCCGGGGGCTTGCGAAGGGTACTTAAGCACCCGTCAAATTTCGAGAATCAAGATGTGACTATGTCGAAGCACTTGAACTCACCTGAACTTAAGCTACAGTACTGGTTTCTTTTAAAGGATTATAATGACGAACTTATTAAACAGATCATATATCGATCAACTTAGTCGAACTCGAAAACAAATTTTAGGTATTTGATTTCATTAGAATCTCAAATAACTTCAGTGGCATGCTTGAAGGTAACACACGCGGGCTTACGCAAACCGCACCTGTTCCCATCTATCGCGCCGTTTCAAAATGGTGCTTAGTTTTGGCGGAAACACCCCTGATTAAGCTTTAACCAATCCGGTATCTAGTTGACGGGTACTCAGATTTGGCGGGAGCACTCCCCGATTAGGCACAGCCAATGAGAAGTCTCGCTCAGGGGTGTGTCCGCGAAAGTGAGTACCCCTAATTAGGCGGAGCCAATGAAATTTGTTTTCTAATTCTGTCACCAATTCAAATTTCAAAACAATACATTGGCCGTTTTCACACTTCCAGACAGACGAATTATGTGGACGGAAAAGTCGTCTGCAGATTTTTCGTCTTAGTGTGAAAACTAGATGAACAGTTCGTCGTCTGACAGTTATTATACACTCATATCAAGACGGACAAAGAGACGTAACTCATAATAGCATAAAAAATAATAGCATCAAAGGTGAAAGTATTTTGATTTTTGCCATTTATGTGTATAAAAGAAACAAAACCCCTTTACAACTTTACTGTAATGGGTTTAAATAACAAATAACTCAGGGCTGTTGCAACTTGGGAACTGCAATCCCTGCTAAGTAATTTTGCATGATTTTAGAGCCAGACCTTTATCCATTTACAAAATATTCTTCAAAATTATCTTTAATAACATTACTTGTATTCCCAAATCATCATAGATTTTAAAATTTTTGAAGGACTTGAAAATTGTAATTAATATGTGAGAATGAAGTCACTAAAGTGCTTACTTACTTAGAGGGATAAAAACAGTAGGTGGGCAAAAGCACATAACAGAACCTTGATTAGCCCTCCTCCCATGATTTAGAGCTTGCTACAGCACTGTAAACTTACATGTACTTTAAAAGTTTGTACTTATTATTTAAAAAAAAGGAAATTAGTTTTTGATACTTTTACATGAATGTGACAAGGAACAGTTTTCACCACTTTGGTACTTAAAAATGATCAAGTTTCAATCTCCAACTACAACAATGTCAAATATGAAATGTTTGTTTAATCATGTTCACTTTCATTTCAGAGTCTTCTATAAAGAGGAACACATTCTTCTTGACCAGCATATGGATTCTGACCATTTAGGGCATTCCAATGCTGTACATCAGGATGATCTTGTGATGAAATGTGTGATCCATATAGGCTTGGTGGCAAACATTTAAAAATGGGGTACCAACCACAGGATGAACCTGATTGCCAGAAGATGAAGGCTGGTATAATCCACATTGTAAAAGCAACTGAGCCATCATTAGCTCATGTTGCCTATTTGCCTGTGCTTGTTCTCTCTGAAATGCAAGAAACATTTCATCCCTTTTCCTTTTTGCTTCCAACATGTTTGCCTGTCTTTCATCACTTTTTTTCTCTTGCTGCGAGGTGCATTCCTGCAAACTTTGGACCATCTGTCACATTGCTGCCGTTTGAGTTTTAGGTATCCTCTTTTTTCTAAATTTGACTTTTATGTCAGTTTCATTTTTACAATTCTGATCCTCTCTCTTCATTGATGTTTCTAATTTTTAAGATTCATCCTCACTTTCAAACTCTTCATCATCGAATTCCTTTGTGTCAGTGGTAGCACTCGATCTGTAGTTCAGCGTTTGTCTAAATTTGCTGCTGGTAGAGGTGGTATCACTTAAATCTTCCTCACTACTTGAGCTTTGAAGATTGGAGTCGCTATTGCGAATGTAATCAGCCTTACAACTAAGAGTTAACATACTATCAACTCCCTCGGTAAAAACTGGGTCAAGTAAAACGTACCAATCGGGTACTCCAGTGTCTTTAGTACCCAAACCACTACCTGATCGGATTTTGTTATTTAGCCACTTGTATTTCCTTCTCAACTGATCCACAGACAAATCACAGTCACCTAAGCCTTCAGCACTCAAGCAAACTTTGAGCTCATCTCGAATCTTCTTGAATATGCTTTCGTTTGCAGTTTTCTTAAGAGCCAGTACTTCTAAAGTGAATGCCCATGGACGATCCCTATTTTCGTTAGATGACAAAACAGTCTCAGAGTCGTCCGTCCAAGATCTGTTCCTTCGCTTTAGTGTTTTAAAGTTCTTTACGGTAGTCTTCTTAGCAGCTGCCATGTTGATTTCCCGCAAACCATTGGTTCCATTGCTGGACCCATACCCCTTCGAATGTCTTGAGTTCATCTGGTGTGAAGTTAGGTCGGATTTTGAACGTTTATACGTCCAGACGGAAAATTCGTCTTCGTAAAATCGTCTCAACATACGGAGAAATTGACGTACAAAGTCGAACGACTTTTACGTCTACAATTGTGTTCGTCCCGTTTTCCCTCCAGGACGACTTGTTCGTCGAAGACAGCTTGTACGTCCAAAAACGTTGTCCGTCTTATAGTGTGAAAACGGCCATTGTGTTGGCTCTTAAGCGAACTTGAACAATCTCTCGTGGGTCTTGTCATGGTCAAACTGGAAAGGTGAAAGTAAATCTTGAGCGTATGAAAATGATTTAGTTTAACGATGTTTCTGCCGCTCTGGAAGAAGTCGTGCATAATCCATTTGGCCAAACGTTAAACTCATAATTGCTGCGGCTTGATACATTTGGCATTGACCCAGCAACAATTTGCCAACAGTGATAAACATTATATGTGACGACTTTATGTTGAGTTAGATCGGGATTCAACCATTCTTTTACACAAGCAAGATATTTCTCTTGCGTAATTGCATTTTCATTATCCCTAATGTATCGTAGAATGGTTATAACGGGCGTCTGTTGGCGCTGTGAAATCTCCTTTGATGCAAGTGGTTGGGTACCTTCGCTAATGAATGTCGATTGAATGAAATGAATGTATTTTTGCGTTAATGTGATAGTACATTTTAAACGAACAGCAAAAAGGTGTAAAATTTTGAATGCGTGGGTTCATAGGCGTAGAGTTTTTCTATTCCCAGAGAGGGGCTAATACCGAAAGCGGAAATGCCTGACTCCACGATTGGTGAATGATTTGTTGCTAAGATTTCAAATTTCGGTGTTGTATTTAGCTCATTTCCTCAGGTGCATCTTGAGTACTATTGGCTTTAAGAAATAATAAGGCTTTGACGGTTATATTAATTCAACCAGCACGTCAGTAACCCTACCATTCGTGAATCACGTATTAATTAATGTAAAATCGCGGGGAGGCTAAGGCCCCCAAAGCTATTTCTGAGGGAGCTGAAGCCCCTTAGCCCTCCCTATACTCTACGTTTATGCGTGGTT
This sequence comes from Heliopora coerulea, assembly GCA_030142905.1. Classification (NCBI taxonomy): domain Eukaryota; kingdom Metazoa; phylum Cnidaria; class Anthozoa; order Scleralcyonacea; family Helioporidae; genus Heliopora; species Heliopora coerulea. Next base: position 2,268,730 of record JASJOG010000008.1, on the reverse strand, counting down.
TTGTGCAGGTAAGCTTTCAGCGAATGCGACCAAAACTAATTTTACTACGATAGCTTCGAATTATACACTAAAACAGTTGCTATATGGCATGACTCCAAGGTAAAGTTGTGACATAAAGATATCAAACGTTCAGAAAAAGCTAAACTGCACGGAGTTTTAGTGGACAATAAATTTAGTTGGGATATCCAAATTAACGAAAAGATTATTCCGAAGGTTTTGCATCAGAGGCTTTCGAATGCTCAGGGAATTACGGAATTTGTTAACAATACCACATCTGAAATCTTTATATTAGTCAAGATCTCTGATAATTCCTTATGTTGACTATTGTAGTACGGTATGAGGACGTTGTAGCACGGTATTAAAAAATAAACTTCAAAAACTAAAACATAGGGCAGCTCGGATTATCATTATGTCGGGATACGAGATTAGATTAACAGAAATTTTAACTTTTTTAAATTGGAGCGACCTTGAAACTAGGAAAAAACGACAAAAAGCCACTTTAATGTACTAGATCATTGGTGATATTGTTCCAAGCTATTTGAACGGAATGTTTATTCATGTAAATGATACACACGATCATATTCACCGTCTCTGTGTCTCTCTGTCTGTCTCTCTGTCTCTGTCTCTATCTCTCTGTCTCTCTCTCACTCACTCGCTCACTGACCTTGAACTTGTCTTTCTTGAGGGCATTTTTCAGAACAAATCCCTAAGCAGTACGATGGTCTTTTCCTGTCCACTGTACATATTTTGCATTGTGTTCTATAACAACAGATTGGCAGTTTGTATGGTCAGGGATGTGTTTTTCCCTCTGAGACTAAGAAAATGCATATCAGATTCATTTGCTTGCTGTACTTCACATCTCTTCAAACATCATTCCGCTCTGAAAGAGAAGTTCTAATTGAGACGCCAAGATTATACTTTCTTTAAAGTAGCTGTTTTCCTCATTAGTCACGCGGATACAGGTAAGAAATGTGACTTAACTTATGATGTAAAATTGTTACAGCTTTCCTGTTCTCTCAGTGAAGTGATTTCACGTGTACGTTGTCTAATAAAGTAAGTAATCTGTTCACTTATCCCCTTGTCATACCTTTCCCTTTGTAAGAAAAAAGACTCTAACAAAAACGTCGCTGCAACGTTTTTACCAAATTCCTTCGTTTTACAGGTCAACTTAATCCTCAACATGTCACTGTCGTCTTGGACTGTAATTGTGATTAGCTTGTCATGCTTTACTGGTCTATTTATGCTTGTCTCATGTTTTATTCTGACCAGAGCTTGGATGAAGTGCAGGAAAGGGTAAGGTAATGTGTAAACGTAATATTGTGTATAACTGGGGAAATTAAGAGTTAATCAATGGTCACGAGTTTATTTACTTTCTCCTCACGGTAGGTCTCCCATTGACCAGTAAAATCGTTTCGCTTGAGACAAAGTAAATTATTAAATACGGGTTTACACTTGTGATTTTCTGCCTTGCGATTGTCATCCTGGTGTATGCATTTAACTCCTCAAGAGCCAGAAGGATGAACTGAAGCTCATGGGTGTGATGACCACACTACTCTCCTTTGAAAACAATGATAAGCCGCTTATGGCATGCTGATGAGTCAATATCTTAATTTCGAATGACCAACGTCTCTTCGACCTTCAAATGGTAAAAAAACAAAACAAAAACAATTTCATGGAGAGTCACGAGATAAGATAGTTATTACGGGAAGTCAATCGGATCAAGAGGCAGCGCTGAGTTGACTTTTAAAGACAATTGAAATCGACATCATTTCTCCAGCGGATTGAGTTTTTTGATAGTCTTCGGATTTCGATCCGCCCTTCTGTAAACAGCCATATGGAAACAAAACATCGCTTTGTAATATTTGCGACCGATCACTAAACATTCGAAAGACAAGGATACGGCAGCCTCATTGGTGCCACATACGACAGCAGTTAATGAAATCTCGTCACATCCTGCAGAGTTTTCTTCATATTTCTTTAGAGGTAGCGTTCATTATTTTTAGCGACTGTGCAATTAGAATGACGAATGAATTTAATGGTTGAAAACACAACCTTTTCAGCATTTAGAAACTGTCAACTGAACAATAATAAACAACGACATAAATAAATGCAAATCCCCACATAGTTTAACCAAACTACTCAAGCGAAAGAACCACAAAACAATAGGAATGTACGATATACAGGGTGTCCCAAAAAAACCGAAAACTATTGAAATCACTTATTGTTAAAATTTGAATGCCCTACGAAAAAGCTGTACGTAATGATGCGTAAAATATTGACAAGGTGCATGTATTGAAATTTAGGTGAGAAAATCGCCTTGTAAAATGCGCGATTTTTTGCCCGTGGGAATTTAAAGCATTATGTATAAAATTACTTATATCAATCATTTATGCACTCTTGGGGACCAACAGAGTGCTAAGGCATTCAAATTCTAACAATTATATTGTTATTGGTGATTTCAATAGTTTTCGTTTTTTCTGGGACACCCTGTAGAAGCAAGAGCAGGAGCTAGGTCCGCATTTGCAAAATACACGACTTTTAAAACATTTTCATCGACAGAAAAAGACATCGGCGCACGTCATCTCAAATGATTTGTGAAAATACCTGTCAAAACTTTTGACAAAGTAAAACGAGTATCAAGATGACTGAAAGTGTTCCAAAAGACGTTCATAATTGTCAAATTGGGATTTGGGTATAAAATTAATGCATGTTCATTAATTTGTCGCTTCTTAGATCAAGTTCTCCCTTTAAACTGACTTACTCAGCACGGAAGTCATCCAAAGATATCCAGCGTTACCCAGTATACTTTTCAACGAGAGCCAGGAGTTTAAATTCATGGAATGATTATCAAACGGACTTAGCTGTTGAGGCCGAACGAGATGCTCGTCGAGTTATTGAGAAATTGTCAATGTTCGAATACTGGTGGGATGACAATGAGATGTCGTTAACGGGATCCAACTTCAAAAATAAAAATGCAAAAACAAAGACTCTAACAGAAAAGTTTTCTTCTCATTCTCAATACCAAATGAGCGCAAAGACAGATTCCAAACGATTGAACAACTCGGAAAAAGATGAAAAGTTGTCCATGGAAGGAAGACTGAACCATAGTTCTGAGGACATCGGTTCCGTTGGCAAAAAGTCCAAAATTCTGCGGGCTAAAGAGGTTAACTTGTACGGAGGCTTCGAAGGAGACATGAAAATTTAGTTTATTGAGAAATGTTATGGTGTACACATGTTCATTCGATAGAGAAATATAAAGTCTAGTACAGTCTATTCAATTGACAGCTTTTTTTTCTACAGTCTTTAATAAAAGGCAAAAAAAGTCAAAAAACACTAATTGTCACTGGATTGTCTACTGTTGCACCGCCATTACAATTGAAAAAAAAAGAACGTCTCGCCAAACATATTTAATGATTTAATTAATAGAATGATATTGAACATGGAATAACTTTATCGTTTTATATCACAAATCCACATATCCCATTACATCTGTCATGATTCTACTAGTAAATAAAATGCAATGATTAATTACAAAATTGCCCACTTTATACAAATTAGCAAACAAAACTTACATAATTTATATTAATAACTTTTAAATTTTAATACAAACCGACCATATTTATACTAAAACAATTAGAAAGCTCGCCCTCGTGTTTAATGAGCGATGATCAATGCAACTATCCAATCCCGTTCACTATCATAAAACACACAGATTGGTCGTTTATATGTTATATAATTATAATCTTAAAATACAGTGATACCACGATGAATGGTAGTAATGGAGAAGTTCTTATAAGACCTGTAGCAAACTTAAGCAACGCAACAACTATTAACGCAGCTAAACCTTACTGACCCATTTAGTCTCATGCGGATGTTAACCACTTACTTCATGAATGATTTTTTTTTCCTGCCTCATACTGACAATGCGTATTTGAATGTCATGAACAGAGGGCAACAAACAACGAACCTATAGCGGCCTGTTAAACTAAAAGGCGGTTTATCGATAAACCGAAAAAAACCGCTTTTTTTGAAAACCGATTCAACCGATTTTTCTTGAGACAAAAAAACCGAAAAACCGAAAAACCGGAAAAACCGAAAAAAAATCTGAATAATAATTGAAACTCGGTAATATTGAAGCAAAATAGCAGTAAAATTATGTCAAAAAATTGCAGAATTGTAAAGCATTGCCGCTAAGCGCCCGAAGCATCAACGTATGTCACGCGTATGACTCATTGTGAAAATATGCGCGTGGTAGAGTTTTCATATTAGATCTACAAGTCGTTTAACAGCTTTACCATGAGTACGAGTTCAGCTTGGGATTTCTTTAAGAAGCCTGAAAGAGGGCAGGATTTTGCCGAGTGCAAAATCTGTACACGTTCCGTTAAGAACAAGGGAGGAAACACCTCAAATTTAATTCAGCATCTTCGAAGAGCACATCCTTCCCAATATGGGACGATGACTCCATCAGGACGAAAGTCAGCACAGGCAAACGACAGCAGCCCAGTTTCGTCAGCTACTGAAGTTATCCAACCTACAGTAAAGAGCCTCTTTGCCAGCAGCACGCCGTTAACACCTGGTAACAACCGCCATGAAAGCATTACAGATGCTATTACGTATTTTCTCTGCAAAGTCAATGTCCCGTTTAACGCAGTAAGTCGACCAGGATTTCAAAAACTCCTAAAAGTACTAGAGCCACGTTAAAAAATCCCAGACCAGACAACTTTCTCGAAGAATAGTCGCAAAGCTGTATGATGTTACGAGAGAAGCGGTTATGTCAGACCTAAGCAGAATGGATTACTTCGCATCAACAACTGACATGTAGTCTTCTTACGGCCTGACACCGTATATGCGATTCACGCTGCATTGGATCGACTCAGAGTGGAAGTTACGAAGCCGAAACCTTGGAACGAAGTTTGTTCCCGAAGACCACACTGCCAAACAGTTGACTGAGACACTGAACGACATGCTTGCGCATTGGAAGCTAAGCGCTTCAAAACAAATTGCCATAACAACTGATAATGGTTCAAACACATAGAAAGCCTGCCAAGACAACAAATGGACAAATGTCCCTTGTATTGGTCACAATCTGCACCTCGCCATTACCAACACCTTGAAGAACAACCCAAATGTACAACGTGCATTGGGTGTCTCCAAGAAGATCGTGGCAGCTTTTGGCACAAGCTGGAAGAGACGACGAGATCTTGCCGCCGCTCAAGTTCAAGAAGAACCTGGACAAAAGTTCAAGAATTTGACATCGGTGAGTATGAAGTAAACGAAGATTGAGTATTTTATTGTTGATTGAGTAATGTGGTGTGTATTATTTAGACTAAAAATTACATCAAAATAGTTTTATACTAAATGATTTTTACAATCATTTTAGATGTGCCCAACCCGTTGGGGATCCACTCAGCACATGATCAGCAGAATGCTGCGCAATAAGAAGGCCATTCGGCGGGTTCTTGGCAACGACAAGGATACTTCCCACTTGGTTCCGAAATAGCAAGATTTGGAAGTCTTGGAATGTGTTGATAAAGCTCTTGGTCCGCTCAAGAAATTCACTGATATTATGCCTGCGAGCAGCTACGTAACGATAAGTGCGTTGAAGCCAATTCTCTATCGCCTGGCAACAACTGAATTGGCTCCTGAGATAGAAGAACGATCTTCAAGGTCGATACTCAGAAAATGATTTCTGAGCCCCAGACGGGGATCGAACCCGCAACCTTCTGATGACCGGTTAGACGCTCTAACCATTAAGCTACCGAGACTCAGATGGTGAGCCAAGGTGCAAATTCGATATATATGTGCGACCTAAGCGGAAGCCACTATATATTGATAATGATTGGAGCAGTTTCATGTTTGAGAAACATGAGAGCTTGGATATATTGAGGTAGAAGAACGATCTTCAAGGTCGATACTCAGAAAATGATTTCTGAGCCCCAGAGCGTCTAACCGGTCATCAGAAGGTTACGGGTTCGATCCCGTCTGGGGCTCAGAAATCATTTTCTGAGTATCGACCTTGAAGATCGTTCTTCTACCTCAATATATCCAAGCTCTCATGTTTCTCAAACATCAAACTGCTGAATTAGCTCCTCAAAATGATGATTTGCCACTGACCGCCGAAATCAAGAACGAGGTCTTGACGACATTACAAGCGCGTTATGTTGATCGTGCATTGAAAGCTTTGATGAATGTCACATCGTTCTTGAATGCTCGGTACAAGACTGACTTTCTCGAAACAGAAAGCGACGAATTAAACGAAGTAAAAGAGGAACTCTTGAAGGATGCTGCTTTCCTAGAGTTCAGCGCCATTGAAGAGGAAGACGAAGTCTTGCCATCGCCTGCTCAAAAGAAGGCAAAACTCAGCCTTGGGGCATTAAGAAGCTTGAAGAAGAAAGAAACGCTGTCGCCAGCTTTCTCTCCACCTAGTCGTCTCTCCAAAGAGATTAACATTTACCTGTCACAACCAGTCACTGACGGAGATGACGAACCTTTGCAATGGTGAAAGATCAACGCTAAGGAACTCCCGTTGCTCTCGCATTTGGCAAGAAAATACCTTGCCATTCAAGCCACCAGTTCGCCATCAGAGAGGCTTTTTGGCAAAGCGGGGCAAATTTCTACTCCAACACAAACTCAACTGAAGCCTGACAAAGTAGAGAAACTTGTCTTCCTGGCAGAGAATTTGTAAACTGTAGTCTGTAGCTCGAACTGTAGTGTCAATTGTCAATAGAAGTAAGGAATAAACAAATGTTTAAAAAAATCGGTTTTTTCGGTTTTTTCGATTTTTTTCGGTTTTCGGTTTTTACCCTGAACCGCCTGACCCTAGAATCACAGTAAACTAAACTTTACCATTCTTCATTTCTTCATTTTAGTTAGTTCGTCAACCTGATCACGCTTATTACAATTCTTGGGGGGAAAAAAGAAGAAAAACCCTACAGGGTTTTTTAAGTAACAACAGATATTAAATTTCGAAAACACAATGACCTCAAGTTGAAACATCCATCTCTCAATAACAGCCCCAACATTGGTGCCGACGTTTCGTATTATGCCAGGAAACAGGTACCCAGGGCTTTCACGTGTTGTTTGGTTAAAATATACCTCTAGTTTCTCGTCTTCTTCAGCAGAGCTGTCTTTCAGACTCTTGGAAGTGATTTTTTTTTGTGCCCAGTAAATCAGTTAAACTAGCATTTCCTTACTGACTTTGCCTAACTCATTGTTTGTCTACTTGCTTTAATCCATGTTTTATCAGTCTGTTTTCCAAGGTTTGTTTGCTAAAATGTGTTCTTTTTTGCTTTTTGTTTTTTTCCAGAAGTAACTTTTCAAAACTTTAAATTAAACAAACTTAAGGTAATGTTACACGCTACGGTCATTCATGCAACTTGTGTCGCGAAAAAAATTGTTGCACGTTGTATAAAGGGTGTTACACGAAGCGAACGTCATCTAACTTGTCGAAATGTGCTGCAAAAAGTAGAACCTGATTCTACTTGTCGTGCGACTTGTGATTTTAAAAAATCAGTTGCATGAGGGAGTGTTACAAGCGATAAATTGCTGTGCAACTTGTAACATTTTTTTGTCGCGACATAAGTTGCATGAAAAACCATACCGTGTAACATGAGCTTTAAAGAAACTCTACCCAAAGTTTCTTTTGTATGAATGAAAACATTGACGAAGAGTTAAAAAGTATGTTTTCCAGTGGACAAATCTGGGTTCTTGAATGAAACTTCATAACTCGCGCTGCACTTTATTAAGTCTGTTCAGTTCGTCGCGGAAGAATCGGATTGTTTTATCCAGTCCATCAAGAAGGCGAACCTAAATAAGAAATACCAGAATATGCAATACCAACTTCTCTGAAAATGCTAACTACGATTCTTTTGACGAAAATACAATGGAAATCAGGACCGCAAACAGATTTGGAAATGTGATCTTAATTAAAATAAAATTCCAGTAACAACACCTAACCTAAATTACTCTTCAATTCGTATTCTTTTAAGAAGCTGTATCATACACTCAAAAGTTGAGTTTGGTTTTATTTCCAAACCCCACAAAGATTGGTTAAAAATCTCCGTTATCGCCTGTTTGTTCAGCAAGCTTCACAAAGTTTGGAGATCAGATGAATGATGATGTTGTCTCATGCCTCGTCCGAACAGGATATTGGTCAATTTACTAAACTGTAAAAAGCAGGGTCTAATTTTGGTTTATTAGAGTTCAATTTCAAATGTCTGGACGTTCACTAAGGTCAATTTCAGTATTGCGTATTCGATATTTCAATCGACAAGAAGGACGAAAATATATTGTTTGAAACGTTTGTGCAGTTTAAGTGGCAAGTTTAGACCTAGTAAAGCAGAACTAGACGGATGAGTCTCTTGGTAGCATTCACGAGAAAATGCAATCGACAGTAACAACATCAAACACCACCAGGAAGAATGTTTCGCTGCAGAAAAAGAACGGTAATTTTGGCTGCCGTCAACGGCCCAAACTTATCGACAATTTATCCCGACGCCGAGATCGGTTTCAAGCTCGCAAATCAAAGCTGGCTAAATTGTGATACACTCTTATGACTCATTGTTGAACTGGAAGCTCAAGCTCGTAGTAGCCATGGGAGGGATTTGAACCCCTCGAACCACCCTCTCCTTGGCTACGTCACTGTTCAAGGTTATCAACAAAGGAAGAATAAGGGGCGAAAAAGTAAAAAAACTTTGTTCAGCCACTTTAAATCGATTGAAACGAAAATTGAGTCATAAAGAACGCTGTAAAAAGATTTGTACTGTAAAATAGATGTTTATGCCCTTCTTATATGTTGAGGTTTAATACTTAGGGAAGCCCCTTTTTGTGTCCACTTTCATTTCTTATTCTGTATATTTCGTAAGTTAAACGTTGATTTACCTTGGGTTCCCAATTAAGATATTTTTTTGCCTTTTGAATGTCTGGTTTTCGTTTTTGAGGATCATCTTCTTGCGGACGTAGTTTGACAATTGTGCTGTTCTTTCCTGTAAAAATCAAATGAAATGAAAATTGAAGTGCGGAGATTATCTTCCATTTACTTAAGTAAAAGTGAAGAAGCCAAACGCAAAAATGAACCAAAAAATTACAATATATGACAATTGGTGATAACAGTTTACTGACATGGAAGCTATTAGATGTATACGAATGTTTACTCAGTGACATCAGTTCTAGGGAGTCATTCATCCCCGGAGACAAATTACCGGTGTCATACGGAGATCGGATCCCGGGAGATCACCTCTATATTTTACGTACGCATGTATGTATATACGTATATATGTATGTATGTGTTTAAGTATATGCATGTATGACTTTTAATCCAGGCATATGTTTAAGATGAAGAGGTTTTCCGGACTTTCAATCATTCTTTTTCTTGAGCTTTTAACTCGTTGCTTTGAGTCTTTATCAGAAGTGAGGGTTTGATGAAGTGTCGGATGTTTTAGTGTGGTCGGTCACGTGTCTCTGTGACTACGATCGCTGTAAGTGTCTGATTGGTTGGTTGTTTGCGACGATGTAATTGGCTATTGGATCCAGTGAATGACTTTGGTTGGTCGTCGTCTCAGGAGAAACCCTGACAGAGGGTTTTTCCTTTTCCGCACAGTATTGGGTGTTCGTCGTGTGGGTTCTTTTATGGAAATTGATGATTGGAGTTGATGATGAATTTTGGACTTTGTCTACGTGGCGATTGAAGGCAAATCTGTGCATGCTGTAGCAGGCTTCTATAAATTCGCGGGCATGTTTCGTAGAGCCTACGACGAACACTCAACACTCTACGGAAAAGTAAAAACCCTCTACCACGGTTTCTCTTGAAACGACGACCAATCAAAGCTATCCACTGGATCCAACAGCCAATCACATCGTCGCAAACCAATCAGCCGCTCACAGAGATTGCAGTCACAGAGTTACGTGACCGATCGCACCAAAACATCCGACGAACCATCAAACTCTCACTTCTGAAGAAAAGCAGAAGCAACGAGTTGAGACCTCAAGAAAAATAACGATTAAAAGTTCGGAGAACCTCTTTATCTAAAACACACACATGTGAAGTCACTTTCATTCTTTAATAAAGTACAAAGACATGGATGACGTCACGAAAACTCGAAAAAACCTTGGTTATTTTATAGAACAAATAGAAAATATTTTACGTGTCTCTTTACTGTGATAGAAACATTCATGACACCATTTCACCCGGAAAAATACCAGAAAGCACTTGAGTACGCCTCGTATTTTCACTAGGCATTTTTCCGGTTGAAATGACGTCATTCATGTTTCTATCACAGCACAGAGACACTCAAGCAATTTCCTGTTTGTTACAGTTACTCGTTACAGTAAAGTTTAACCTAGAGTGGCGTTAATCCCCGGAGAATGGGGTATATCCCCTCCTCTACTCTTTACCAGAAACGTGAACGCCCAAGTCTACTGGTTTGGGTTATTAAAAAAAACGAAAAGGAGAGAAGCCTTATACGTCGCATCATTTTTCGCTATCATACACAGCCATTATAGCCATATTTATCTGCTAGATTTCCAACGTAAGTCATTTTCAGGAACGATGATCTTGCGGCACGCTTTCTTTCTACCAGATCCCCCAAGAGGACCTTCATATAACGCCAGGACACCCGAATGAGATAAATATTTTCGGCCTGAAAACTAAAAATCATTCCCTCCCCACCGTGTTCCATGGATTTACGCCCATGTTGACCTCTGCGCACAGTTCATTAGAGATTTCATGTCGGTCTCCCTCTTTAAAATCATGACATTTATAGAGCGGCTTTGTTGACCATTTTCTCTAACTTTTTACATTTAAACTCATGACGAATCTCTCAAGCCAGTTTAGATATGGCAATTCAGGAAAACGAAACTCGCGAAGCTTAGAAATAATCCCGGAAAGTTTTACTCATGGACAAGTTTTTGTAGGGTGAATTTTCCAAGGAAATGCCAAAGGAGAGCGCTAAAGACTTGGTCATTTGCCCGTCTGTCATGTGCGCTCAAATTTAATCCAGTTGCCACACATATTCATGCATGCAGAGAAACACACAAGGTTTTAATATCTATACTTGCCAACTCTATCTCTGATCATAACAGCGAAGTGTTCGATCGTCCACTCGTCTGGGTTCCCCTTGGAAATAAAATGACAGTCAGCTTATTTGACGTATTCTGTCAAAGACGTGGAAAAGTGTTCGACCAACGATTAAATATTAAGTACGGTGATTTAAGAACGAGGGGTTGCAAAGGTTTTTTCCAGACGACCTTCGAGGTGTTTGGTTAAAGAGTTAAACACTCTCACGAGTGTTTGGTTTATTTTCTCAAAAGAATCAATATTTTGATAGAAAAACGAGGTAAAGGTTCGTTTAATTAAAAGTCGTAACTGTTCTTTTTTTATTTCCTTATGAATTAATCATTTGGAGAAGTAATGGTTTAAACACCAGTTTGAGAGGTTAATCAAGGTTCCAAACACGAGAAAATAATAAAAACCAAGGGGTGTAACCCGAAAGTTTTTGCTGGTTCCGAATGTTTGGAGTCCCCTGATGAAATACAATGATTGTTCGAATTAGCGTCTTAAATGAGGATTCCCACAGATATATTGCAGGTTTGTTTCATTGTTTTGAATATGTAAGCTAAGAAACGTGACTCAGATCACTGGCAATTTTCCTACATGTTTTCGTTGGGTATCAAAATACAAATACGTGATGTGGTATGTGTTTATGGATTAACGAGTTATAATTAAAACGGACATTTGCCTTACAATCATTCCTCGTAAATAGTCAAACAGCCTGCGATAGTTCGATCGCAAACCGTCGTAAACAAAGTCTGCCCTTGAAAGCTATTGTAAGCGAGTTAACGTAGAACTTGTTCAATCTTTACTTGTTGACATCAAAGTGTTTACAACTTTTGGCGACACGTCGGAGATGTTGTATAAAGTTTTGTGGAGCGAGAAGTGTGAAACTTTTGTGGAAACTTCCAGTCCGCTGGAAGTTTCACCACGCTTTTCGTCTGAAGGTGTTTCATAATTGGCTAGGGGCTTTTCCACGAAACACCAGTAACATCTCCCTCAATTAGGCATGTTTATTTATCGTTTGTTATCGAGTTAAAATGATTATCACTCACCAAGTTTACAGGCGTTGAAACGTTGCTATTCATTAGTTTAATCAGCCCATCGACCAAGTCACTGTAAATGAAAAAGCATTCATCGTTGATAAAGTTATTTGGTTTTATAAAGTCTACTGATGATTTGTTAATGGAACGTTAAGAGGAAGTAATTAACGTACTCGTACAATCTATCAAATACACTTCTTCCGGGTTCTTATGGTTGTGAAGTTTTAACGAGAAACGTGTTCGGTTCGTCATAAGTGAACTAGCACAAAAATTCTCATTGCCAAGGCAGTCCTTTAAAATTCTATTCTGGCTAATATCAGTGTTAAAGAAAACAGCATTTGTGAAAAATTTCGAGTCCCTAATGTTAGAAGTAATTGTTAGTATCTGTTTCTGTATATAGCTTAATTTAACACCACAGCTTGGAAAGAGTGAATTTTATACATAAATATTTAATACTTGCGAATAAACGGCCAGTTTAAAATCATTCACCCACTTGCTTTGAAAATCTACCGCTTTTTAACAAAATTAACTTAAATATTTTTGATCGATAGTTAATGGCATCGTCCCCACAGTTGCTCAAGGTTCTCAAGGTCACGCAGTTGATTTCTCTGGTCAACCTGTGCCATTCGATACTACTTTTTTTTGCATATTTGACATTGTTATTGTCGCTTCTTGTTCTGAATATCCCTTACCAATATCTTAGCACAATACCAAATCCTATTTCCGTAATCATCTAAGATATTCAATTCACAAGCTCAATATCCCTTGAGTATATTCTCCATTGGTTGCGTGCATTTGACCACTTCCAAGCCTTTATAGCAGACAAATCTTTCTGTTACAAACGTTTAATTAAAGAATACTGACATGCATGCATTTGTATAAAATTTCCATCCTCATTAGACTTTTGGTAGCTTTTCTTCGGTGTTGTTCGATCAACCGTCAAGCGACGTTTAATTTCATAAGGATCGCGACGATGTATGTTTTGCAAGCTGTTTAAGACACATTGAAAACGTGTGAAGGTTCTGTTTTAAACACTACGCACAGCTCATGTAATCACACTTCTCATTGCTTCGACGATATTACAGGCTTGACCAACGAAATGTTCGTTATTAAATTCTAAGTATGTTTTCAATATTTTATATTTATGATCGGAATTGGATTTCCACCTGGTGTTTCCAGTCGCTTCAATTAATGATGTCCAATTCCAACTACTTTGAGCGCTCCCTCTCTACATCAATCACTGCACCATCAAGTTTCTTTCTGATCTATAGCTAATTTCGCTATTGTTCTCTCACTCGCTAAAAATCACACAAATCTGTGGGGTAATCGTTCTGAAATTATTTCAAGTTCGCAAAGAAATGCGGAAATGGAAGCTTCGGGCCAACTTTACTGAATAAGTCTCTTATGCTTCAGAATGATCAACTAATTTACCTGACGTACTGGAACGACCTCGTTTGTTGACCTTCTCCATAAATCTGTAATAATGAAATAATCATTTGACAATTTACTGAATCGTAAACCGTTTATCGCAGTAGAATTGATTCGACATATGCAAGGTGGAACATTTATTATCAGTGACATATCATTTAAAGCTTCGGCAATGTTGTTACATTTTGAATTGGTGACAGTCATACCAGTCTTGAAATAAAAAAATGATATTTTTGTTAAGATAGCAGGATTTTGCACTTGTCACGACTTAAGCCCGAAACCACCTCTCGGTCATTTGGTGCCTAAGAAGAGTTTACGCCCAAAATGCAGGCGCGATCGACCCACATTCAATTTTATTTTACGACGTCGAACACTCCTTATTACAAAATGGTTAACAGCATTACTTATACATAATTTGCTTTTTAAAATCAGCTTGGTTTTATGACTTTAAGCGACAAATTCTTTCAGTAGGAAACGTACATTCGATTACGATTCCCAGTTAAATGGTTAAGACAATCAGGACAGTCACTCTAAACTATTTTCTTTATTTTGGAATGATCCAAGCTTGCACAAAAAGACACTGAGCTAACATGTGGTAATGGGCTGTGTTCGTTCAATCCACAGATTGCTACCTCAAACTTCAAAAGACAGCTCTAAAAAGCCGTAAAAACCTCAAGATATATGTCCAAGAAGTAAAAACCTCAAGATATATGTCCAAGGTCGCAGGTGGCAGGCCATTTTTGAAACGAAAAAAAAGTTTTCAATTTCTATTCAATTTTTATAATTATTTAATCAGAGGGTCATTGAAATATCGTAAAATTTTTGAAGAAGTTAGAATAAGATTAAAAATAAAAATAAGAAATAAAAAATAAAACTTAAAAAATATAATCATGAGGTGAATACTAATACTAGACTGTCAGTTTTTTCTGAATTCCGTAGACCACAGTGAGAAATCGAAACAAGCCGCCTGCTACTACAACCAATCAAACTGCAGCTCAATCAATCTGTGTAGCTCAATGGTTAGAGCATCTCACCGGCGATCAGAAGGTTACGGGTTCGATTCCCGTCAGGGACTCAGAAAAGTTTTTCTGAGAGAATAGCTTGAGTGCGTACGTATTAAGAACATTATAATCTACCAAGCTACAATAATAACATCATTGATAAATATTTTAACCTGAACAAGAGGATAATAAATTTAATTTCTCTTTAGAGAGACCCAAAGACAAAGAGAACCCGACCAAATATGGAAGTCTGCCATTCAGCCTCGGTACTACATGTCACAATTTTGATACATCGTACGTGATGTATTAACCTTCTTCATCATGTATAGCTGAAAGTCAATCAAGAAAAGATGGCGACTCCAAGTTTCACCATTATGATAGTAAGACTAAGCAAAGTGCAGTTAATACGACGGACTAGCCACCTTTGCCGCAGTTTTAACGCAAGTAAATCCAATAATCAACGTCTCCATTAAAAACCGAAATTAAGGTTCACCTATAGGTACTGAAAGAACTAGAGCCTAAGTTCCTGCGCACCAACATATGAACACCATCTTCCCAATGCTTACCACCGGTAGACGTCAGCTTAGGTTTTAGGCTCAAGATTCCTTAAAGGTAACATTCGTTTATCTAAGATATCGTCAAACTCAGAGAACCTTGTATTTAAGTAATAGCTGCAGACCACAATACACCTAACAATCGATATTTCCATCAATCTAGATTTCCGTTTGTTTCGCAACGATATCGTCAAACTCGTAAAGCCTCGTATTTAACGTTAGATTTCAAAAATCGTACAAACATTATTTCCATCAATTTAGATTTTCCTTTGTCTTGCTACGATATCGTCAAACTCAGAGAACCTTGTATTTAACTCCAGACTCCAATACATCTAACAATCAATTTTTCCATCAATTTAATGTTAACATCCTTAGTTCGTCACTTGCTAAGGGCGAGTAACTTGATGTTCATTATGTACAACTATAACTTACGGTAATGGGTTTTCCTTCCAAAGCTTGTAGAATAAAATTACTAACGACTCGACCTGTAATGAGGAGAAACACCATTAACGTTTGATTTGGGGACTAAAAAATATTATGACAGTGAAATTTTGCATGCAGTGGTTCAAATCCATCACGACATCTTTTAAAAAACTCACATCACTAAGAAAAAAGAGCATGGTTGCCCGCCCACCATTGTATCGCTAAGCAGGACAGACAAGTGCAAGAGGAAAGCGAGGTTCTCTTTCCCTTAGGTAACTACAGTATTATAAAAAAATTTGCATTTAACGATACAAACAAGCGGCCTCGTGGCGTTAAAGTTTCCTACCGTCATTCATATGCATTCTTGTTCCAAAAGTATTAAATATCCTTGCAACGCGAACTTCCACTTTTTCCTAAAACAGAAATCAACAGTAAAACAGTAAGTATATCTAAGGTCGATTTAGGAAACATCAACACAATAAACTTTGAGCCAATGGTGCAATAAGACAGCACCTGATAACCTGTGAAAGAAGACAGTTTTCTGATCGTGACTCTCTTGCTTGCATAGGCTACGATCTTAGTTCCTGCAGAGGCGTCAATATTGGCGGAAGGGAGGGTAAACCAGACGGGTGAAGTGGACAGGACAAGCCCACAATCTTTAAGGGGTGCGCTCTGTATGCTTCTTGGCGTTAATTAAAGTGTTCTACGCACGTGCCTTTATTGGTCAAGCTGTATTTTCCCTCGAAGTCCAGATAATCTCCATTATATATTAGAGTACAGTCATGACTGACGTCACCCTAACTCGAAACGTTTATAGTTATTTTATAAAAAAAAAAGAGAAAAAATTACCTTTCGTGTCTTTGAAAACATTCGAATACGCCTCGTATTTCTACCACGGTTTCTTACTGCCAAAATTACGTCATTCGTGTTTTTATAAAAGCACAGAGACATTCAAGCGATTTTCTGTGTTCTAAATATAATATATTTAGGGATGATGGGCAAGCAAAAAGTGTTGCTATGGACATCGAGGTCTTTTTGGACGTCAGTTTTAGTCTCCCACGCGGTCATCTTGAACGTCACTCTTAGTCCTTTGGCGGGCATAAAACGTAAAAAATGTCGAGGTACTATACTGATAGCCGAATAAAGGAGACAAGTCTCTGTTATTCCGGAGGATATGGTCAAAAATAGACACTTCAATAGGAGCCTGATAAAGTGTGCTAGCTACCAATTACTGAACTGTCCAAAAAACGACTTCAGTGGCTCAATATAATATTCTGTTTGACATCAACTATTTTTCGCATTTTTTCTTAGTTCGCCATTTATTTTCTTCAAAATACCTCCGTTTAAGCTTCTTTAATTTTTTGAAGCTTTTAAACTGACTTACTACCCTAAAATTCTCTTTTTGATGTTTTATACATGTTTATGCATGAGAATTGTCTCAACAACAAAGATAAAATGCCGTGTGGAATCCCACATGATCGTGAATAGAAGAGTGATACAGACGCCCAAAATGGTCTCAATCTCCACATTGTTTAGCTTCAGATTTTGCCCGAATCACTAACCGAAGCCTGCCTTCCACTTCTAATAGTATTCAGTGCTTGGTTGTTGAAAATTAGTAGTCTGCATATTTTAGTTATCTTGCTGGGGTTTCTATCTATTTCAATCTAGTGAGGTTTAAATTTGGTAACGAGTGGAAAAACAAGAGCTATCATTTTTGCTCAATAAGTATATCAAAAATAAATACGATTTAGGGACTCTACAAAGTCGAAGTTGTCGTAAAGCAATGTACGTGATCTTTGACAAATCTGGTTAAGGACTTTCTCGTACAACGGTTTGCAATGATTTGCAGCAAGTTTGAGCAGCTTTAAAATTTTCGTGCAATATTCTTTCTTCATCCTACCGTGTTCACGTCCTTGAATAATGCAATGTGACTTCACATACTAAGGACACCATTTCGCTTTTAGCTCCTAAGTCTGTATCTGAAGCTGAATCCTAGGTAACCTTTGACCTTGATTGTGTAAGCAAACCAACTTACCCTAAATATTAAGAAATTTAAATTTATATTTCCTGATAGCTGCGCGAGTCTTAAAAACGCAATCACCACTCTTGTAACACCAAATCCAGGAGTAGTAATAGAAAATCTTCAACTAATAAATGATGGGGTAATTGGTAGACCATGAACTCAAATGACTCTCTGAGCCTCATCACTGCCCTTTACGGTTTTGTTAAAGTTGTTTTGCAGTTCTCGTGATTCATTTTTTTAGCAGATTTAGTACTGTTGTTACAGTTGTTCGTTTAATTCTATTGTACCTTACCTTAAATCTTTTCAAGATATGGTTGGTTTCCTTAATAATATTGTCATTGTTATCGCTATTGGTACCATTACTATTATTACAATACTAACCTGTCTAGCATAAGCGTAACACATAGTCTCGGCGACTCTCTTGCCTTCATCATAACATGCTCTTGGGCCAATTGTATTTACATGGCCCCAGTATTGCTCTGGCTGAGGGTGAACCTGTCATAATTAGAAATGAAAATGGCAAACGAACGTCAGAAGAAGAGAGATAAATACATGCTATACCTCAAATCAAACGGTAAATGGCCAGTGGCACATTGAGCTGTAACATTAAGTTAAAAGTGTACGTTAGTAATAATAGTTTAATTTAAATAGGTACCTGCCTAATTTAGAAATATTAGCCTAATTTAAGAATATTAGCCTAATTTCATTAGGGATCTGTACTTTGCTAAGGTATATAAGAGTGAACCCGTAATCAAAGCGATAATTTACAGTGAATTCTACTTGGCCAGATTTAATTGTTAGATATCGGAATTCACTGTCATAAATAAGAATTTATCAATGTGAACTAACATTTTCAATGACCCACTCATACTGGGAATAGCTCTATCTCTTCTTCAGGCTTTGCATTATGATAGATTATGGGAAGGTCACACCGTTAGAGGAGCCTGCATAATCTTTTATAAAAATGAGTCCAGCTCGGTCAAATACTAGTCTGTTTTGTTTGTTCTTTCTCTCTCTCTCTCTCTCTCTCTCTCTCTCTCTCTCTCTCTCTCTTTCTCTCTCTCTTTCTTTCTCTCTCTCTTTCTTTCTCTCTCTCTTTCTTTCTCTCTCTCTTCCTTTCTCTCTCTCTTTCTTTCTCTCTCTCTTTCTTTCTCTCTCTCTTTCTTTCTCTCTCTCTTTTCTTTCTCTCTCTCTTTCTTTCTCTCTCTCTTTCTTTCTCTCTCGCTTTCTCTCTCGCTTTCTCTCTCTCTTTCTCTCTTTCCCTCTCCTGTTTCTCCTCTTTTGGCAACTTCGGATTCAGTCGTCGACAGGTTTACTTTGTCAAATAAATACAAAAGTTCCTGCCTTATCAGCTGATCCCACAGGTCCTTAAGTAAATACTAGTTTCCCATGATTCACCACGAGACAGTCTATGGAGGAGATTTACATTGGTCAAGAGCAATGGCACATGGTTATACTTACCTCAGGGTCTATAGATAGCCATACACAAACATAAAAAATAAAATGGTAATAAAGTTAGTAAATTGCTTAGAATGTCAAACTGAAACGTTGGTTTATCTTATTAACAGTAAGGCGTTCATTGTTGGTAAAAAAAACCCATTGAAAACAGAATATACGTCGGCAGTTCGAAGTTTAATTCTAACAACATATGCAAACAAAAAATCGTCATACGTTCATTGAGTTTGCACACTCAAAAAAATGTTTCCTAGCTCAAGATGACTGTCCAGCTAAGACATAACTCTGATGACCTGCGAGAAGTTTCAACCATTGAGCTGAGACTCGAATGGGAAGCCCAGCATAAAAATTCGTGAATCCGTGAAAAAAAAGATGAGACAAATTTACAAATGTAAAGGTTACAGTTGTCGGCCAAGTTCGCACGTACGTAAATCTCGTTAAAAAAATGTTAAATTCCACACCCCCAAAGTAAAGTGTTCCACCATTACCAGCATTATAACCCTTAAATTATTTCGGTTTTCGCTTAGCTTAACAGAGGGCATCGAACAACAATGTACAGAGTATGAAATATTGTTAGAGCTACAAAAAAACATGCGTCATACCTCCATAAACTTCAGATGTTGACGCAAGTAAAAGTCGGGCGCGAACTCGCTTCGCCAGTCCTTTAGGAACGAAGGTAAAAGTTATAGTAGTTTAATATATAGTAGATGAGACAACATAGTAACAATAAAACAAGATTATGAGTGACGGCACTGCACCACTAAATTGAAATCTCATACCGTGAATATATCCTTAGCCCTATGTGGCAGGACATTACTTCTGGATATAATGGGTCAATGTGGGAAATAAATTCTGCCAGTCAAATTACAAACATCTATATTCCAGAATATGGTAGACGGTTCTGGTCAGGAGGATTAGCGTAACTCTTCAAATTTGACGTCAATAAAATTGAAGAGAACTCAAAAGGATAGGAGTGGAGCAAACGCTGAAATTCATGCGAATTCGACTTATTAGAAGGGAATAGTCTATGAGATTAGGTAAAAACAAAATGAATGTTTACGACTTTAAGTTCTTGGGCAATAGTCTCTCCTAGTTTGCATTCTAAAGTATGACCGACACATTCCCAAAGCTAGTAAATCCCCATTTAAAAAATCTGCTTCCAAGGTAATATCTCAGTTAGTCACAGGAATTTTTCTAGTGAAAACTGACAAGTCAATGTTTTCATATGTTTAAAGTCCGTTCTTGCTGTAACTTTATTCCATATTTCTGATTCATGTTAACAAACCTCTTGTTTTATTCTATCGCAGTTTTTTCTGATGTTGAACAAAGTTCTGAAGAGGATCAAAATGGCGAGCTCAAGAAACAGGTCATGAAACTTATTCCTAACTCTTTTCCGGCGGATAAGAATTCTACTATTTTGCTCAGGCTAACGCAAGACGATTTTACTCGTCAACAGGAGAGCTCCCGCCGGGAAAGAGTTAATGCTTCCCACTTTGTCTCCTACATGATGGCAGTGGAAACCACTTTGATCTTAAATGCGTGGTCATTGACAATAAATGGCAATTACCTTAATATTTGTGGGTGCTTTGGCTACTCTCAAAAATAAAATTCTTTTTACAATGCCAAACTCTGATAAAGTAAATATTTTCGGGGGATTCCTACGGATTTTTTCATTTTTCGTTCCACCAAGACGCTCAACCAGAAATGTAGGGAAAGGTATGACAAGATAACTTTATTAATCTGCATGGTCCCATTTACACGATAGGGCTGTCGCATACGATCGTTCGTCCTGGTGTATGCAGTCCTGTCTCAATGGCCAATTCCCGCTTACGATTCGCTCACTAATGCAGCAATACGTCCTGACGACTTCAGTGCGTTAATTGGATACATTAAAACGAACAACCGTTCACGACAATCGTATCTTGTAAATCCACCTTGGCACAGTATTCTGATCCACTCACCTAACATATTCAACGTTCCCAGAGTATTTGTTTTAATCGTCTAAAAAACCGAAAAGAATACAAATCAGTATAAACCAGCGGGAATTTCAAGACAAATCAAAATCAACAAAGAAATATCTTGAAGAAAAAAAAAAGTTGAATTGAAATCAAGACAAAAAGTTGGATTACTGTTATTTCGACTTTATTTCAAGGTCATCGTCGGACCATTTCACCAAATTCAAATTTTTGTGCTGATTTTGACTCGTATTTTGGTTTACAGAGTATCTCATTTCGAATTACAGTTGGTCTTCAGGATTTTATTAAGTTTTGAAATTGGCAGCCAAAAAGTAAATATAGGCGACTGCTACTTTGCGATTGGCCAAATGCCCCAACCCCACAGAGGTGTCTCGATGGCACGTTCCACTAGTAATTTTTGAAAATTAAAATCCCTGTGATGCCTTTTCTGGCATTCTGAACTAAAATGGTGGGATTCATGCAGCACTTACCAGCATGCAATTTTTACCCTATATCTCGCGAAGAAATCGTTATAGAAAGCATCAAAAACAGTCCACCAGTTTTTAATACCTCCCGTGCTAATTAATTGAACATGTTTACATTGAAAGAATCCACTGCGCTTTGCTTCTTCGACGCTATTTTTCTACTCCAAGTGCTTTGGCATTATAAATTGGGTTGCTAAAAAGATCACTCCACTGTATGGTCGTTCGATCACTCAATCTCTGCACCGTGTGCGGCATCTTGTTCTCGAGGTAACTCGCGAGTAACTTGTAGAACGACAAAAAGGAATCTCAAATTGGGATTTATCGTTCTAAAATTCATCTACAAAGATGTTTTGAAGCGAAATTTTACCAAAAGAAATGAAGCGAAATTTAAGGATACCATTCTGACGAACTAAAACTGCCGGCTTAAAACTGTTCAAACCGATATTGATCAAAACTGCGGTGTTAGTAGTTTCATCACTACGATAGATAAGAGCCACGGACGAAACAACCGGCGAAAATTGATGCGAATCGCCACCTAATGAGACTCTTGGGTCTTTTTTGCACACAAATTACCGCCTAATATCTCGATATTACATATCCACGATTCGCAAACATTATAATATAACCTACATCAGAGATAAAAACTAATCATATCTCGGTGTCAACAACTGCAGTATTCATTTGTCTAAATTAACTAACAAACATAGAAACATACAAGCCAACATACAAACAAACAAATGCATAAATTTAAATGATTACATTAAAATACACAGTGAGAAGCAAACATAAAAATGCCATGCAGATTTCATCTGTTGAATGCGCCTGTCGTTATCAATGTCTGTCGGTTAACGCCTGGATTAATACGTTAACCGCACATACGCAGCGTCTCGCTGTACCTTACCTTTATTGGGTTGTACATGTAGTGTGGCGGGGAGGCTGGTGATGCTAGATGGTAAATTTGGTCAACTACAAAAGAAATATAAAGACTTTTCGTGAAATATATCCATTAGTAAGTAACTTAAGCAAGTGCACTTGCTTCCATGGACCACTAATTTTGAAGACATACTGCACTTAGGATTCCTGTCTCAAAGTTCCGGTGTCATAAGGATCTCGCCCGCCCCCCTGTCATTTCACCCTTCCGGGCGCGAAATCTCAAGTGATTTCGCCCTACCCAAGTCGATATACCTAGCGATATCGCGCACCTTGGTTGAACAATAACTTTAATTGTTCATCAAAGTATAAACAGTTTAAATGGACATAATTCCCGAGAGGATATTCCTAGAAGAGGGTGAGATCTGTACGACATCCGTTTAAGGCTGCATTTGCACTGTACTGGACGAATTTTTGTGCCGGTACAAAAAGCTCCCATGTACAATGTAAACAGGACGGTTCTGTACTGTTGCAAAAAGTTATCCGATGTGATGTAAACACCGGAGCTGGAAAGGCAGAGTATCCGAGGCAACGAGAAAATGATAAACAGCGGTTTGCATTGTTTGTACCTGCAACAGGTCTCTTCTTTACTAGCTCGCTATCGTGTTTAAAAATACAATCAATTGCCGTGATTGTACTATGTAATTCAAAATTGTTTTTGATAATCCAATACTCACAAACTCATGTGGCCGCAAAGTAACTCACAAACGCTCACGTGACTGCAAATTGAATATATGCAATCGAAGGCTCAAAGCACCTCGAAAACCGCGCCAGACAACACGAATGGTCAAGGTGGAGAAGATAATACATACACAATTGAATGGAATATCGTAGGATCCAGACAGGGCGATCCCAATTACCTGAAATGGGTGAGATCGTACTCATTTCGAGGACGTAAAACAGTCGAGGTCTGTGGAAAGAAGTCAAAGTTCCGGATACTATTTATGAGATGGAAGGACAATGTTGTAAGAGGGGTTACCCTTTTAGAAAAAGGATTCATACTGAATGTCCCTTGCAACTTTTATGTCTCCTGGAGTGTAGAAGCATGGAAAATGGAAGCGAAACCATTAAAGCTTTGAAAAAGCAGAGACTACCAGAGTCTATTAGAGAAGAGAAGCAGCCTTAACATGCTGAACCCAAGGTGAAACTTTTAGCTCGAGATACTGAGTGAAGCTGTAATAGTTTAAAATGTTGTAATATATGTTAAGGTTAGGTGTATAAAAACGAGATGTTCCATTTTTGCAGGGGAGTATATCCCGATCGGAACTCCCCCTCGGCAAAATTGCTAGTCACGTGAATACGCATCTAAAAAAAAAAAGAGTGTTCGAGGTACGAACAACAATTACGTAACTGAAAAATTGGAGTTAAGAGTGCGAGACGGTAAATTATGTCATTCATTCGTCATTAAAAATACTTTTAAAATAACAGAGTTGCTAAGTCAAATCATTGTGCGTCAAAAAACAGTTGGGTGCACCTTTAAATCTTAGTGTTCTGTATTCAGAACTTTTAAACACAATAACAATCAACGAAGCGACAACAAAGAGATCAAAGAACAAAAGAAAAAAATTCAGGCGTTGAAGCGCTAACATTTAGGCTAGTTGTTTCACTGAATGTGCCATCACGTTAACGATGTTCCCATGCTACGCTTGAAATTCCCTCGAGGTTGACCCAACATACATATGTACTTGAACGTAAAAATTGTTAAAGAAGAAGCAAACAACCGTAACGAACATTCATTCTATCAAAATGAAGATGCATTCCCCCATTACTGAAGATTGTATCAATTCATATAAACGAGAGTTCTATGGTGACTAACGATGGTTAAAGGTGTACTTTTGCGTCAACGTTTGCGCTAATTGTCTGATTGTACGTCCCATTAGTGATTTTCTGATGATACTGTTGAAATTTCCTTGACGTCATTGACTTCAACAAAGAACATGTATTTAAACATCGCTAATAGCAAACGACTGTATCGGGCATATATTTTATCAAAATCACGACACGTTTGCGTAATTAAAAATGCTATCGTTTAAATGAAAGTTTAATTGCAGTAAGAGATGGGCAAAAGGTGTATACTTTTAAATGGTTGTCTTAATTGTTTTCGTTTAATAACACATAGCCTTAAGTCTGATTCACACGAATCATGCAAACGCTATCGCATGCACATGCCATATATAGAAACACGAGCACAAAATAAAAGACCTTTTGCTTTCTCTTTGTCTTAAACTTATACTTAAGCGTGTGCTTACTTTTATTTTGTGTGCTTGTGCTTATGCTTGCTTTGTCCCTCAGGAATACCTGCTTTGAATTATCTTTTGTTTCCACCTTGTGTTTACACTTGCTTTACTCGTATGAACCAGGCTTTATTTTCAGTAAGTACGTGCACAAAACTTTATTGTTATGGTTAAATAACACAAAGCTTTACCTTCAATGAAAAGCGGCTCAACGACATCGTGATTTATCATTTCAAAATTGGGATGACCTAGCCTAAAATGGACAATAATGATTATAACCATGACAGTTAATTAGTATCATGGTCATGATCACGATAAAGATATTTATGATGATTATGACAACAATATTTATAGTGATAATGATTACGATAATGAAAATAATTACAGTAATATGAGGATGGTGATGATGATGATGATGATTATGTTAATAATTATCAGCAATAGCAAAACTAGGAGTCAGGTTGAATGGTCAGTAAAATCTAATGAGCTCTAAAAGCAGCACTTTGATGAGTGATAGGGTGTGAAAGTTGCGAATCATTCTCATTTAAACTTTCCACCAGTTGACTCAGATCTTCATCAGATGCAATGCCAATAGATCATTGGCTTACATCATGTAAACTGAACGAAACAAACTGTTCCACATAACAAACGTAATGATACAGATAGAATGTTTAACTCTTTTCCGGCAGAATAAGACTTCTGTTATTTTACTCTTGCGAACGCCACACGATTTTACTCGTTAAGGGGAGAGTGCCCTTTAAAAGTTAATGATATTACCTTAAATTCCAATTCATTTATTTATTCATTTATTTTGTTCGTAAGATAGGTCGTTTGTTTGTTTCTTTGTTTGTTGCTTGTTTGTTTGTTTGTCAGTAAGTTTGTTTATTTGTTTCTTTGTTCGTTAGTTAGTTTGTTTGTTTCTTTGTTAGCTTTGTTTCTTTATTTAATCCTAGTTAAAAAAAGGTAGCACTTCAAAGTTCTCAGGCGTTTGATTACTCCTAGACAGGCCGTTAACACTCAATATTCATGCATATATACTACGCAAGGTGTCACGGCTGCTGAGTTAAGGAAACCGACAATTTACTGATAAGATACCTTTAAAATTAAAATTAAAATTGCAGGATGTTTTGAAGAAGTAACGTTTGTAACAAGCCTTATTTTTCATACTACTTATCGTCTTGCCAATGTTCAAAAAAAATTACACAACAGATCATAAGTTTTGGAAACGATTAAGTTAATCCGGAAAAGTTTCGTAAACAGTTTAAAATATTGCGTCACAGACATTAAAATTAAATAGTTTACTTCAAAATTCTAAGAGAAATGTGGTCACAAAACGTACCAATGTTCAATATTTCGTTTCCGACCAGTAAAGTAGTTGTCCACGACTGTAACCTGAGATGCATGGAGCATGAACGTCAGCAAATCGCGGTATCAAGTTTTCAATAAAAGTGCATATTAACGTGACTAATAAACTGGAAATTGAAAGCATTTTTAAAGTAGAAAGGTTTCGAAGAAAAAAAGAGATTCCACACCTCGTGTCCAGCCATCATCAGTGCGTCTACTAAGTGCGAACCAACAAAACCTGCACCTCCCGTAACCTACATAAAGAACAAACACTTTATACATTTATTCTATTATATTCCACATATCCCCTTTCATCTAACTCTAGGTCTTTTACTTTGAAAATTCTTTCCTACTTCAATATCCAGTTCGTCTCCAAGTCCAATTCAAGCTCTGACTTCATTTCGATTCCCAACCCTGTATCTACACCGTCACTAATTCTTACTCTTACTTCAATGGTGATTCTAACTTTCACTCCCTACCTTTATCTCTCTAACTTTCCGACTCAAAAGTAAAAGTAAAGTGTCCTTATTCATGCTGGATAACCCTATCAGCCACCTAAGCTGCTCTCCCTAGAGGTTCAGTAAGGGTCACCCCTCATGGGTCTAGGAGGAAACCGGAGTACCCGGAGTAAACTTGCGATGCTTGGCAGAGTCAAACTGGACAACACTCTTCTCACATGTGACCAGGGTAACTTTATCAGATAACTGTACACAGCCGGAATCGAACCCTAGTCACAGTGGTGAGAGACACCTACAATACCAATGTGCCACCAGCAGCCCAACTCTAACTCACTCTCTCACTCTTCCACTCTCACTCTCAACCCCACTCCCACTCTCATTCTAACTTACTCAAACTCTCACTCTCACTCACCGAGAGACTCTCTTCCCCCTCTCCCTCTCTCCCTTTCCCCCAGAGACTCACATACACACGCACACACACTCCCTCTCGCTCTCTCCCCCACATCTCATGTCAGTTTCTCATACTTCTTACTCTCTTCCCCAATCTCTAAATCCAATTAAACCTCCACCTCTACTTCAAATTATACAACTCCAACTCTAAACGTCCAACACTAGCAATCCAACCCCCATAGTATACCTGTACTTCTGACAGCCCTACTCTACCACACTAAGTCCACTACAAAACCCATGTACTAAAAACCCGTGTAACTCAAACAGTTTAACTTGTATCAAACTGACTGTATGAATCTAACTCTGGCAGTCTAACTTCGAATCTTATTCTGATTGTTTTCTACCCAGTTGTATTTCATTGTCTTTCACTCATGACTTCTTCATTGAATTTGGAGTTGTCTTGCTGCCTGTCCTATAACATGTTATACCGTCGCTGCGCTTTTGCTGTGCGCAGGAGGATAAAAATTAGCTGGAGAACACTCACCGAAAAGTGACGGGGAAACTCGTTAGCAAGGCAATTAGAAATCTTACAGGTAAACGCAGATGAAAGATGAAACAATGATGTGATCGAAATCAAACAACGAGTTGAGTAATATCCAGAAAATAAACAACGTGCCCAGTGAGTTCAGAAGAACGATTGCACTAGATAAAACCAAGGTGGAGAAAACGAGAACACTTTGTCTAGACTCAACAGCCCCGTCTGGGGCTCAGAAATCATTTTCTGAGTATCGAGCTTGAAGATCG
Organism: Heliopora coerulea; assembly: GCA_030142905.1. Lineage (NCBI taxonomy): Eukaryota > Metazoa > Cnidaria > Anthozoa > Scleralcyonacea > Helioporidae > Heliopora > Heliopora coerulea. Next base: position 2,241,156 of record JASJOG010000008.1, on the reverse strand, counting down.
TTCATCTACCACAATATATCCAAGCTCTCATGTTTCTCAAACATTAAACTACAATTGCCACTCCACGTTTACTAAAGTGAATCGCGTTCATGTTAACTCGTCGTTGAGCCATCTCACAGTTGTCACAATTTCGTCACGTGCAATAACAGCCCATGATTGCTATAACATTGTACAATACATAGGACAATAGTTTCGACTACAATAACAGCACAATAAATAGTTTCGATAACAAGAGCCCAGGGGATTTTATCGACATTTTCAATCATTCGTTCCTTCCCGTAGAATGTAACCAGTAGTCCATCCAGTTCAGTAATAATGATATTGAATTAAAACCTGGCGATATTTCTCATAAACCGGTCACAAAACTTTTCACAAGACGTTACTAAAGTACTATATTGTTTCTATAAGACATTAATCTAGTGATTTATAATTCCAGTGAATGGCTATAAAATATAAAGGTCCAGACAGCCAACGTTGACGTCTTTTTCATGTAATTAAGCGAGAGCAAAATTTTAAAACAACAAATTCAATGCTGCCAGGTATGATTCGATTCCACACCTTGAATACAGTAGAGAAGCACAAAAAGCACATTACTTAGTGTTCTTTTTTTTTCCTTTGAAACCTAAGTCGAAAGAAAAGTGACCCTGCTTCAATAGATGGCATTAGGTCATAACAAAACCGATAAACCTTCTTCAACATGTCTTCTTCGATTCTCACAAAATTGTTCTTGCAGATTTTTTCCAGTTTTCCATAAAATTTGATTATGTTAATTTTCCGGTCTGCATCGAATTGCAATATATAAGCTTGTTCAAGCAAAGGTACGTATGTGACATGAACAACAACTGAATCATGAAAGTTCTCGTTCATGTCGCAAAAAATCCAGGTAAGTAATGCCTGGATTTCGGAGGCTCTATAGAAAAAAAGAAAAGAATGACAATTTCTGGTTGTCAACCGCGTTTCTCCATCTTATTGACGCGGCTGGGAAACAAACTGTTGAACCTATACAGCACCGAACAGAACCCCTTTCCAGTTACGTCAAAACGATCAATCTAGAGGACAACTCCACAGTTCCGATATTCAACAGATTGACTAATTTGTGAAAACTCCTGTTTTTCTTTTTCAATGATTTTTTTTTGTTTTTGTTTCTTTTTATTGTTGTTTTTTCCACTTCCCCATGGAAAAAATGGATTACTTGCGATTCTGGCGGTTCTCTATCATCTTGCTATTTGCTACGCAATGCCGTTCTAAGTAGTTTATTGATATGCTTTGCTTCCTTGACTGTTTTTTCATTCTTACCAAAATTCGTTTTCGATAACCTTCGGGAAGATCTTTGGCTGGAGGATACCTCTTTTTACTAAAATAGAATTTACAACTCGTTACTGAAAATTTTCACTAGTAAGTAAAGCACTGCAAATTTAACAGAGCATGTACAACCAAGTAAAGGTATCACATGAAGTTTTCCTCAAGGTAATACCAGAATTAGCCTCATAACTTTTAAAAGATAACAAATGGTGTTTATGTTATTACTTTTGTAACAAATAAACAAACCTGAATATTATGGATATCTAGCAGCTCTCGGCGTATATGTGATAAGCAAACGATGCCATGTACTAACATACCTGCAGCCATGCCTGTCCAGGCCTTCCTGGAGCCCTGAGCAAAATTTTGCTAGGGGGGTACGTCCGTCAATGAGTACGTCCCTGATATGGGGGAACAATTTCATATGCCAGGGATTGGTTTCCCGGGGTGCCCTTTCGCCTCAGACGTACATGATTTCAGGGTCTAGGAGCAAACTACACATTGGGGCGCCGAAGCCCGGTATCAGTTGCTCAGTTGAAGTTCGCTTGAGCACAACAATTTTCCTCGTCCGTGTACCCTACACTAGGCTTCGGCTAACATAAAATACTTCATCGTCTATGCACCGGTTGAGTTTGCTTTGGTAATCGCTCAGCCATTGTCTTCTGCCTCGGCAACTGTATCTGACATTTTGGATGTTAGCGGGATCTCTACCACTGACATAGAAAAATTGATACCGACAACCAACGATCGGTTAATTTACCTCGGCCTGTCATAATCGCTATTTCGTCTTCCAGTGTAGTGGCTACCGTAACTTCAATAGCTTAAGACAGTTTTCCAGCTGCTTAATTCTCTCGAACTTCATTCAGCAATACCATCTGATCCGACCATATGTTTCGATTGTCCACCCCCTCCATAATCGGTACTCCTACCAAGGTTGTCTCGGTTATCTCCTTCCACGGCTACGCCTCTTCATATTCTATCTAGCCATTGGCATTAGGGTTTTACACATTAACCTCGTTGTAGTTGGCCCCCAACTATACACCATCCCAACTACTGTGCACATTCGTACTGTTTTGTCACGACATCTGATATCCATTTTTACCACTAGAACGTCAGTAGCTCAACTGCAATCTCCACCGACATCGTCACTTTACCGTAGCTGTTTAATCAATTCGCCCACCGACTGGCGAACTGTCACAACACTAAAAGATCATTAAGCAGCTCGTCCAAGATACAATTTATTAGAGACCCAGTCTTTTACGCTCAAGCTCCTTAAATTTCCAACCAAACATTAGTTGTTGGACCAGAGTTTCACGTATTCCATACAAAATTGTTCCAACTGTAACTATTACACACTGTATAAAATGACTATCTTTTGTCAAAGCCTACAGACGTACTTCAATGTGATCCGTATATATGAAGGCCACTTATCGCAGAGAATTCTCGGTTACAGTTACTGGCCAAATTTAGCAATGAAAAAAGACATCAAAATAAAACTTTTGCCGAAGACGATATTAAGTAATTTTCATGAGAATGTCTCAAAGATTCAATAAATACACAAAATATCATTGCTGAACAGCATTTTTGACAACATTGTTCATGGAATGCAGAAGAACATCGTTCATGGGTGCACGGACGTGCTGACAATGTAGGCGCAGAATATTAAAAACATAAAACAAGTAATGTAAATTCACTCACCCTTTCTCAAGTTCAGACACTTTTAGTTTCAATGGCTCTATAATCTGTAATAACATAAACTCAATTTTAACCCATTTGAAGTTCACTTACTTTATTCCAAAACATGCACGTGTTATTTACCAAAAAACTGTGCAGGCTATTTATCACATCAAGGTAATATTTCTCTACATCGACGGATAAATAACATGTATACTTTTTTTTTTCATTCAATACTGGATAAGATTAAAAGCTGAGCGTAAGAAGGAGGATTCAGTTGCTTTGGAGACTACGGTTTTACGACTAAAACGAAAAGAGGAAACAAAAAAATCTAGATTTTTCCTCTGATTTGAGGTAGTCATTCAAGCATTTGAATATTACAAGACGTAAAACAGTAGCAGATAAACATATTTTCACTACAGGGGTTCTGTGTTCTAGAATAAAATCCATGTTGAGGCAAGTGAACAATCAAGCCTCAAAGCTTTTAAATTATAATTAAAAATTGTTTTAACTTAGTACCTTTTATATATTTTTTGGTACATAGGAAACGTCGCGCTCTGATGAGGGCATACATAATTGAAATGGTGACGATGAAACATAATTAAATCGAAAAAAGGCTGTCGAGTATTACTTTATACATATGGTTCAAACAAACAGTAAAGAAATAACGGATAAGATATCGATAAAAACCATCTGCTGCCGATGCCATGCTGTCATTAACGATAAAAAACCATCTGCAGCCAATCAAATTGAACAATACAGTTCTTGGGACTTCCACAAACCCTACCTACTTGTAGGTTTCCGGGTTTCATTTAAGCATACAGTACGTTTACACTACAGCAGAAGTCTTCAGATTCAAAAAGCATTCAGATTCACACAAAAAATGTATTCGACTTCGTTTGCCGTTTACACAGAAAAAAGTATCTGGGTTAGTTGCATGCTCGTGTAACAGTAAACAGCACTTTTTTATCTGAGAATGGACGTAAACCTCATAATTTTTGTTGACAGTAACACCAGACAATCGAAAATTTTTTTTCCCTACGTTGTTTATCACAACCGTTGATAAAAAAGAAAAAAAAATTATCCTAACAATGGCTATTTCTGCTGTTGTACACAAAAACGATGACAACTTCTCTGAAGTCATAGCTCTCCAGATTCAAAGTATCCAGATTCAAAGTATCCAGATTCATAGTATGCAGTTTCTTTTCCAGATTCATATTTATCCGGATTCGTGCGCAATCCGAAGACTTTTAATGCCGGGTTCGCTACTTCAGTGGAAACGGCTACTTTGAATGTGAAGAAAAAGTCTCCGGATTGACTATGAATCCGGAGAAATTTGGTCTAGTGTAAGCGTAGCCTTAATCACCAGTATCTTACATGTCCTAATAGTACGCATACCATTACTCACTTTGACTAAAAGGAAGTTTACAAACCTCAATATAACGTTTCTCAAGCTCTGCACGCATCTCTTTTAAATGTTGAAAACGTACGACCAAGCTAATAAAATGAAAGGATATTTTTACTCAAAAATTAAAATATAATGCTAATCATTTACTTATCTAACCAGTGAATTTACTTACAAACTCAAGTTTATTTTTTGGATGTTTTTTCAGGTATACTTCAACAATGAAAAACTACGACCAGAAAAACATACACAGTACCGGAATAGTTGCCTTACCCAGGGTCTTATCTTCGCACTGCATCAGTGCCCTTCTTGCAGTTGGGGGAATAGGGACCAGACATATAAAACTAGATACTAGCGAATGCCGCTGCATTGACAAATATGTACAGAAAATTTCTTATGAAAAAGAAACAATTTAAAATAAATTTAAAAACCCAAAGTATGCTTCAAATTGTACACACACAGTAATTTCAAGCATGCGAACAACACCCTTTAATTTACATTAAATATATGTCATACATGCAGCGCTTCTCTACCGGGGTCCATGTGCACCCCCCAGTGGGCAATTGCAAAGACTTGGGGGTGGGGGAATTTGGAAGAGAAGGTAATTGGAGGAAATCCGTTCTGACGGAGGTCACTTCGTATTGAGCACTGGAAAATATCATGTGCAAGCACGGTTGAAATCAATATCGTCCATGTTGGTAATATGGCAATGGTCAGACTTTGTGAAGACTGTTTGTCCTCACCTTTACCCATCATGACGTGGTTCAGCCATTCGTTTTCGTATTACGTTCTAAAAACAATGTCTCCACCTGGATTTTGTCAAGGAGCAAATATTGCCCATTCTGGTCAATGTGCTATATACACGTTTGAAAGTCATGACATGGGCCTCTCCAGACAGCATGGTGTTTTTCAGTTTCCCTTTTCGATTTTTTTCTTTTTTCAGTTTCAATTTCATTCCCGACGACAGGTGATTTTTTAGCCCGATTAGTTGTTTTTTTGAAACGGTCCACGGTAAATTTTTCTTTTTTTTTTCTCCCATTATTTTTTTCTCCAATCCAACAAAAGTGTATATGTGTTGTGACTTGTCCTATTTCTTGACATTGACCTCACAACCACACAAGCTGATTCTGATCCATTTCACATGTTGAAAACTTCACTTTTCATTAGATTCAAGTTGAAGTAATAGGAGTACTAATTGAAAATTTAAACTGTTGAACGTCTGAACGATTACTTGATAGATATTTTCGATAATATTGTTTAATATGGCTTACAAGCGGGTAGATCACACTCGCCAATGTACTTGAACCGTGACCATTTTTGACGAAAATGATTGAAATGCTGAAGATTAGAAATTGCAGGATATAATTTGCTTGGTCCACCAAAATATAATTAAAATGGCAGGCCATACATAATAGATTTCTATTTCAAGCTCTGCAAAATTGAAAAATTTAAGAATTCTCAGGAATGCATCAAAATGTACGGCTTAACAAGTTTGTCATCCGCTAACGCAAAAATTTCGGCAATCTCGAGTTGCTAAGAGGGGAGCGATCCCAAACTCCTCGCAGGTGCGCAATTACTTTGTACTGTATTTGATATGCATTAGAAAAACAAAGCTGAGTCGAAATGGTTAGTTAAGAATAAAACAGTGGCAATGATTGTGAACGAACTCGGCGATGATGAAGGAAATTATCTACTTAATGTCATGGCCGTTTTTTTTTTATTTTGCCTAACTTTTCCCCAATGGCATTTCTGTGGCATATCTCCTTGACTCACAATTTTTAACTGCACCCAAAAGCAGAACAGTCGCGCAATCAGCAGCCTTTGTAATTCAACTAGTTTTCCCTCGCCAATTTCTTTCTGCCGAAAAACATAAATAAATTTACTGTACGTTAGTTCGGCAATCGCTTCGGCACAGTTAGGCAAACATTTCGGCAAAATACTGTTGTCACAACTGGCACTCATGCACAAACGATTGAACAAAATTGCGCCTATTCTGTTCAGTTTCTGTTTGGCAATTATTAATGTTATATCATGTGACGGAAATAAGGGTCTAATTTAAAACTTAAGAAAAAGTACCATGATTAATTTATTAACGAACCGTATGAAAGAAGGTTCACGCAAACTAGTTAGCTATAGCGCAGCCGAGCCGTATTATGACAAGTTTTTGTACTTGTAAAGGAAAAACTTGTCAAGTTTCCTTATTCACACGAGCACGTAAGACGTATCTAATTGAAAATTGTTAAAGGAAACTTGTTTGTGTAATTAAACTAGGCTGAAGCCTATAATCTCTCGTCGTGATAGGCTAAGTATATACGGTTCCCCCCGCGAACTTGGAAAAACCTCTGGCAACCAAGGTGACAAATCGATAGCAAAAAAACCCCAAATATAAACGTATTTACACTCCTTTAATTTTAGGAGTAATATTGACTTGTCAAGATTCGCCACACGGCGTTAACTGCGATTAGCCGTAAGACGTTTCATGCGACATGCATGCATTACGCAATTACCAATTACCGCGCCGTCCAAAAGAAAAAGCCGCATTGTTTTTCTAGAAATGACACAATGATGGCCAAACAGTAATTTTCGAACAGCATTTGCAAGAAGAATATTTAAATAGACACTGAAACAAGTACATGTCTTGCCTCGGCATTTTTTTTTTTGCCGAGGTAAACCAGAAAATCGTAACTTACCTCCGCATTTGCGTGGGCAATTGCCGAGTACCCAGGCGAATTACGAAGGCTGTAATCAGTGACGAAAACTGTACATTCATACGACATAAAATGTGCTGATATCTGTGCTTCTAATTCCGACGACGTGGCGGACATGAAATAGGCATTTTGTAAAACAATGGCCAGCTTGTTACTTTGTGTCCACGTTACATTACATGCCAAAGCCAGGACACTTGGTTACCATGGCAACACCTCAAACCAATAAAAGCTGGAGTGTCTGGTTTGACTATGGTCTCCAGAACGCTAAGTACTACGTCGTCTTCGTCTTCTACAAAGATTTCATCAAAGAAGTGCTTAATCGAGGAAGCACTAGAGCGAGTAATTCTCTCCGTCGGTTAAAAGAAATGTTTCAGGGACAAAGTTTTCTGAAGAAGCTTCATGTTCAAGAGGCATTTCTGAAGGTCAGAGCACCGACTTTCATAGCACACTTAACTGATTTTCAAGAAAGTATGCCACATGTTACATGGGCATATGAAAAGATAGAGAGATCACTGAACTATCTTCATGCAAACACTGACCTGGAAGAAAATGATCAAGAATTTTGTTTTGAAAGGGTTTTCAACTTCACATGCCATGTAAAGAAAGAACTGTTGTACCTACTCAGTTGAGCCTTCATCGCTCCTCATTCAAAACTCTGCAAGTATTTCATGGATGGGCCACAGCCAGCTTCAAAGTTTTTGGATAAAACTCGAGTTCCGAGAAATCTTACTAATGTGGACGGTTACTTCAATTCCATTGATATTGTAGCATCCTCTGAATTTCAAGCTGTTTCAAAGGAAGAAAGAGGGCTTTCTTTAAACAACCTTGGCCCTCTTACTGTTAAACACAGTGAATATGGAAACATAAAGTTGACCCTATTTTGGAAGTCCGAGGCAAGCACCCCGCTTGCGCTGTACATGTTAGCCTCATGTTACTGTAAAACAACCTTCGGGTCTTGTGATGCTGAAAGTTTCTTCTCTAGATACTATGAAATTCTTGATGAAAAACGAAGACCCCTCGATGGGAGTACCATGAAAGCGTTCTGTTTCTTTAACTGAAATCTTTCCGTCAAATTTTCAATTGAGCGACAAAGGGAAAAGCAGAGCAAATAACCTACCATATTAAAGCGACATACAAGTAAGAGATAGTGAAAGAGATTCCTAAAGAGAAGCAATCACGCACTAGCAGGGTAAGCAAGTGAGTTTCGAAGATTGTTCAAAAGTTGCCCAGATGCCAAGCACCCCAGCCAATTCCACCAACTGAAGACACCAATGCTTGGAAAGCAAAAGAAAACAAAACAAAGAAGACTGATTTTGCAGATCGGCGACAAACTGAAACAGTACCCAAAACAAAAGAAAGCATGTCATGCACTTGGAAAGCTATTAAGTGCATCGCTGGATATATTTCTTGGTGCAAAAGACGATATACCGGACAAAACAAAAGAAAGCAACAACGGTACAGAAAATGAACTTTCTACTAACACCCGGCAAGATGAACTAGTCAGAGATGTGCAATTGGTACTTCTTCACAATATGTCCCACAAGTTCAATATGGAAGCAGCTTTTGTTTTCCAAGTGCACAGAGAACCTCTCCTAAATTGTCTTGTTAATGGTTCCGTTGAGCTTATGCACAGCACTACCCTTAATGAACACGATCTTCAAAGAATTCGCAAAGCACGAAATGAAAACAACTACCTTTGCTAACTTTGTTATTGGGGCTTATTTGGCCTTTACTGTAACCATGGGCATTTCCACAGGTGCAGAAGTAGGCTTACATGTACTAGGGAGGTTTCAGTCTTTTCTGTGTTTACATTTACTTCTTTGTGGAAAGGTAGGTCTGGTCCATTTCTAGAAGTTGTGTTTTCCCGGGAGTATCAAAATCTATCAATAATTTTTTCCGTTTTCCTTGTACATTATAGAGGGCTTTTACAGATAATTTTTGATTTAAATAAAAGCTTAGAAATAACATAAAAACAGATAGAAAATAACAGATTTTGAACTGCTCGAATGCTGTGTAATAGAAAGAAAGGTTATTGATTGCAACTGCACAGCAAACTTTATGGTGGATATTACCATTATGAATCACCCTTTATAAGTACAGAGACATGCCGATTGAGGCATGTAACTTTAATTATACCATCAAGCATATCAAGGTTGCCTATGTAATTATTTGCCTATTACTCACAAAAAAGGTACAATTAACATTAATATTTTTATAATCATGTGACTGTGTACTGTACAATATCTATTCTGATCAACATATTAGTATAAAAGAATTGCACATCCTTGAACAGTTTGACAGAAAACAGTTCAAAAAAAAATCCTAATTTTCAATTTTCAAAGCATGATGATTACCTCATAAACCCTTAAGAGTTAAATTTTTACTCATTTCAAGTGTGGCATTTTTTCCCAGTAAGATTTTACATGTTGTTTTACACTGCCTACCCAGCATTTTAATACTGTACCATATCCTTGTCGAAATGTCCACCTGTCAAACTTAGTAATTAAAATAGTTCCTTTCATAAATTCAAGTGGTAGAGCATATTTACACACAAAATAATACAAATTCTAAAAAGAAGAGTCACCTTGAAAACTCAGGACTTGAGTTATAAAAAAACCAAAGTAACTTCATACAGTGACATTTTGACTTAATTTCAAAGTCATCATCAGACTGTAAGATAATATATATTCAATGGCAAATTTGTTTTTCATTGTAAAATTCTGAACATCATTACAAGATACCATTTTGAAAATGAAAGCTCTAATTTGTGGAATGCTTTTTCCTTTCTAAAAAATTAAAAATTAGCTTAATTTGTGTCTCTGCATGGTGAGAAGAATGCAAGCCTAATGATGTCATGATTTCAATCAAAAGAGATGTGTGATTGTTTTCAGCCATGTTTCAACTAGGAATGTTATTCATGTGGTTTAAAACATCACTGAGATGCAAAAGCTACTGGTAATTTCAGTTCCACCAAATAATCTAAGTTTTAATCACAGCTTCTGATAGGGCATGGAAAAAATTCTTGTAAATTATGCAGTGTTTTCAGCACAAATTATGCCACAAGAAAGGTCTATTACAGTATGTGACAATTCTATTTCAGAATCATCTGCAGGGTATTATGAAATGAAAACTTCACAATTGAGCTACACTGCCTAAGTCAACTGAAAAAGTTGACTTGAGCAGGATTTGAACTTGCACCTTCAAGATACCAGTCCACCACTCTACCTGTTGAGCTATCAAGTCCACAGGGATTGGATTTGAGTTCTATCCAATTTAAGTGCACAAGATTTTCTCATAACAACTTAATGCTATCCATGAGGATGAATGTGCAGTGTTTCAATACTATTTCATCCTCATGGATAGCACTAAGCTGTTGCAAGAATATCTTGTGCACTTAAACTAGATAAAACTCGCCTCCAATCCCTGTGGACTTGATAGCTCAACAGGTAGAGCAGTGGACCAGTATCCTGAAGGGGTGAGTTTAAAATCCTGCTCAAGTCAACTTTTTCAGTTGACTTTAGTATGTGACAAATTGTGCAATTTTTGTGAGGTAATTTAACCAAGTTTTGTCAGGTATGAAAGCAGGGAGATCACTTTTATGCTGTTCAACAAACAATTAAGGCATAAACGAACTGTTACAATAACACATCTATGTAAGAATAAAATAGAACATTTTGGAGTAATTTGCATAAATATTTCAGTCTCAAATGGCCACTTGAGCTTCAAATGGGATGTAAAGGTAAAACTAAATAGACACAAGAGGCAAATGTATTACATATTCCAAAATCTTTGACATTAATAGTTGCATTTAAGTTGCCTAGTTCATTACTAATATGATACATGTATGTAAAAATAAAGTCCTTTGTAAACCTAAAAGTTCAGCATGCAATGGAAAAATTTCCTATAACCTTTACTGTTACCTGGCTAGAAACATAATTTATGCTTTAATTTAAGCCATTTCTAAATTCTATTACAGTATAAAATAAGATAAAAAGGCCCAATGTGGAAACTGGTGATTTAGTATAGCCCTAACTGAAGTTCACTCTTGTATCAAAGTTCACACATTTATTCTCTGAAGAAGAGACTTTCCTTGAAATATTACTTTAGTGCAATCTGGTCAGTCCAGGAGGCCCAAGGCTGAATGGATAAGAATGATGGTAAGAAACTACACTTCCAACCACACCCATTCCAATCCCCATTCCTTCCCACACTACCACCTCAGGCCAAGCATGTTTCTTTTAGGTCCTGATCATATGAGAGGAAGCTGGTCCAGCCAACAAGAAAGCCCTGTGTTTGGGATGATTATGTTTTAATAAATTATAACATGAAGTGAGCTGGCCTGCTTGCCAACCTGGCTGGGCAGCCATTTTTGTTTAGATTTACTATATGCGCATGCTCCCTGACTGTAAGCTAGCCTGGTTACCTGGCTTCCTCGTTCTGGTTATTATTATTACATGAGATAAGTTGGTTCATTTACCAAGCTGGCCAGGTGAATGGGCCAGCTCATTGCCATGCAATCACATTATTTTCTTCAGTGAATTTAGAATTGTTTGGCAGGCTAGCCCATTTTGGGAGATGGCCCGGTAGCCAAGCCAGCTTGTCTCATGTAATCTGGACCTTGGTGTGCAAAACGTTTATTATTATATCAATTACTAAAATGTCTCTTGAGATGTATTATAATGCATACAGCAAACCTCGACATGAAAGAGTCACTTTTTGATGAAACACGCTAAATGATTACCCTCTCCATTTTCTGTTTTCCGTTACTTTTAGATCACATCGACCACGAAGACATCTCGTACCACAAATATTAAAGAGCGTTTGATAAAATGCTTTTTACGGAAATGTAAGCATACTTACTCCTTTCCAGATAGTCTTTCGGTTTGCCTTGCAAAAGATAAGACCCACACTAAATTCAAAGATTAACAAATACTTCTGGTAAGATATGGATTTCGTTAATTCACTTTGAAAAGATCGATATGACAATCCAACCTGTTGGCGGTCATCAATGACGTTGATGACGGTCAATGGATTAGCCAGTCGGCCATCATAAAAAGACGTTGTCGACATTTAGACAACAGTTGTCTGAAACACTTTACTGACCTACAAGGACAATCACTGCCAAGTAAAAGACGTATCTCGTTTTCCGAGACATCAACGTGAATGCGCCAAGATTAAGAACCATACTGCCGGATACTGTGCAGTATCGAGTCTTCGTAGTCTTACCAGCCGAATAAGAATTCTTTCGTTATTTGTTTCGTATTAAATTCCAGGGTCATCTTTTCTTAACTTAATTCGGCTACATGCATCAAAACCACTACGTACTTTAACATCCAATTCAATAAAAGCAATTGTCGAAGATTGTGAATATATTTACTTGTCTCTTTGGATACCAGTCTCCAATGATTGGGCCGAGCTGTCTTGCACGCAAGTGGGAGATGTGTTTACAGTAACAATAGTATTTCCACTAACTTTGTCTTATTTGGTTTAGTTTTGTTCATGGTTGGTCCACCCAAGGAGTGATCTAGAAGGGACATTTTAGGAACAGCACGGCAACAAATTCGCATTGTTTAAGACATCGGCCGGGGTCATGTAGAGGCCAGATGGTTCTGAGATACGTAGCAGCATCAAAACTACAGCAGGTACACACGTGGGCTGTGTCCCTTTTAAGGGACATGAATTTCCCAACTCCAGTGACCTTACCCAAAAGACTTGAAAGGGACAATAGTGCTGTTTAGTCCACAATTAGCAATGTAGCGAGAACACTTCCTGTGATCGGTAGCCACAGTTTGTCTCATCGACTGAAAACCACAAAGGCTGACAAAGTTATAAGATTAAAAGCCACCCGTTACAAGAGATGTGAGTACTTGTTACAACTGCAACGCGTTTAAGTGTAGTCGTTACATTCACAGTAACTTCAAATGTTTAATTAAATATGCAACAACGATAACTCCGAAAAGCGATCTCATTCTAATTCGACGTTTCGACTAAGTTTTAGTCATCATCAGCATTCCTGATGATGAATAAAACTTAGTCGAAACGTCGAAATAAAATGATGTTGCTTTTCGGAGTTACCGTTGTTGTGTATTTAATTAAAATACTTTGTGGTTCTCAAATGTTTATTTATTCCCTTTCCTGGAAAGGAACAAAAATGGAATTTAATTACAAAACCCAAAAACAAATATTCATTGTACTTTAAGTGGTATCAGTTTACTGCCGATTACAAGTTGAAATCATGCCACTTCGTCATTTACGGGGTGAACACTTCTTTGATGTTTGCAAATTGTCTATTTTATATATTTAATGAAAGGAATTTGTGTTTAGTAATTCAAAATTAATTTGGGTTTGAATAATTAATAATGAGAATATTTTTAAACAGTGGTATCGCCCACCGCGCAAAGCGCGGTGCGAGGGTACTAATCTCGACGTACGTGGAGTCCTGTTACACGTGTGGTGAGTAGGGAGAAAAATTTTCGCTTGGTGTGTATATGTTTCTATATATACTAGAAATACGTGAACGCAACAAACCCTCGCCCACTCTTCCAATATATCTCTCGAGAATCCAAGTAACATTGATAATTTTTCAAAGTTGTCAAAAAGACAAATCGTCCTTACTATAACTGGAAGAGGTAATGCATTAAAAAAACACAATATTTGGCCACAAATATTAACAAACCAAATTGGAAATTATTTTACATTCAAACTGCTTGTCGCCACATTTTTAAAATTTCTATTCTGTTTTATTAAAACAAAACGTTTGGTGAGAATAACCTTTAACGGTTTAATAAATGATGAAAGATTCATTCTTACGATTCTACTGCTTATCAATGGATGTTGATAGCAAGGCCTTGCATTAATTGCGATCTTGAGAAATTTCGAGTCGTCTTCCAATCAAACTTTTCACTCATTTTGCTTTAAAGAAAGATTTTTTATTTGATAGCCAGGCTTTCCGTCTTAAAATTGGATCATTCTCAAAGGTTACCGCTCGGATATCAGCATCACGGACAGCTCATGAGTGAAAATTATTTTTTAAATATTTTTTGTCTTAAAAAAACTGATAAATTCGATATTCTCTCAAAGTTGGTTAAAAATGTCTATTAGAAGTGCTATGAAGAAGATTTACACTAAGTATTCATCCGACGGTACTACACTTTGTTGACGAAGATGAAAGGAAATACGAAACCGACGAAATAAACAAAGGAAACATGAATGAGTTCTGCATTTTTATCGCTGACCAAAAATCGGAAAATACAAAACATAAAACAAAATACGACAAGCAAAGCTTGTGCAAGTGTGATGGTAAAACATCAATAAAAAAGAAAAATGGAGTATAAACCTGCAATTCTTGCATATTTTCAACTAAGCATTCAGTGGCACCTCATTACAAACGGTTCGACGGTAAATTTACGCAAAGACGACTTAACACTTCCTTAAGAGGTTTTATAATCCTGATGAAAGCATTACTGGTGGAACACGGTAAATGTCACCATGCACAAATCACTCTCGAAGTGAGAAACACTGAAGTGGACAACTGTTTTGCCGAAAGATAATTTGTTGACCAAAAACAAGTAGCTTTGCAGCAAGTTACCAGGTGGCTGTTTACCTTGCATTTTTGTTTTGAGCCAAAAGTACATCTTAACGTCTTCAGTGAGGCGACATTTCATAACGAAAAAAATCCTGATTGAGGCGATGAAATCTTTGTATGGAAAGCAGAGAAAGCATCCAAAGATTGTCATGGCCTGGACAACTCTTCTGGATGACGAGTGTTCTATCCCACTTCTCAAACAATTGACCATGAACGCTGTCCGCTTAAATATTGCAGAATGTTCAAAAGTAATCGTCCTATAGAGATGAATGAACCAGAATCTTCATTCTACTTTACCATTAAACACCAGCAAAATCCAGGCGGTAATATTTCGTACAAGAAGTCTCCCTTAGGGAAGAATGAAGTCGGGAAGCTGCTTTTGAAAGCTGCTCAAAACAATTCCCTTCGCAGAACTTGTATTTCAAAGCTACTTGATTCAGACGTACCTGTGATTGTGTAGCTCAGGTAAGCGGTTACCAGAACGTGAAAAGTCCCAAGATTTATACTAATCGACATCTATTCAACTTCAGCGAAGAACGTCGATTTAATACACTTAGTCGCTTAGCAAAGGTCCTGACAGCAAAGCGAGTTCCTTTACGTCTTTTGTTCATATAAATCAGAAAGAACCAAGACAAAGCGTTGCTGCAAAAAGTGAACAGTTGGCAAATGCATATTCCAAGGAGCTAACTTTAAGAACTGCTCTGTCAAGTCATAAATTGTCCAGTTACTGAGGTGGCGAAACCAGCCGCAGGCACCAAGAAAGCCATTTCCTTTGCCGGTCTTAAATCATTTACTGGCTTCAGTGTTCAAATAATGTAAACAACTTGCGAGAGATCCATACAAGGGAAAAAAGAACGAGACCAAATCGATTTGCTTCAATACGGTACCTAAGTACGGTTTGTTCAACAACATACCAGTCCTCGAGCTGGCACACGGCATTTTTGAGTGACTGAAATCCATGGAATATATATATATAAGTTGACAAATTGGTGAAGGAAATATCGGGTGCCCATTATCCTCGACTTTTTAAGACCTAACCGGGACCTGTTGCAAAAATGCAACGCCGGCCTTCCGGCTGGGAATCGAACCCGCGACCCCGCGAATCTAGTGCGATGCTCTGCCAACTGAGCTACGGTAGCCGTTGCCGAGAGCATGGCCACGAGTTCATTATTTTAAGAGGTGGGCTCACCGATCTTTTGGTGAAGAGATTATTTAGAAATATTGGCACCTTTCCTTAGAATATTATAAGTTGACAAATTGATGAAGGAAATATCGGGTGCCCATTATCCTCGACTTTTTAAGACCTAACCGGGACCTGTTGCAAAAATGCAACAGGTCCCTTTATATATATATATATATATATATATATATATATATATATTTATATAAATATATATATATATATATATATATATTTATATAAATATACATACACAAAGCGAAAATTTTTCTCCCTAGTAATTACCACGCGTGTAACAGGACTCCACGCACGTCAAGATTAGTACCCTCGCACCGCGCTTCGCGTGGTGGGCAAGGGGACAATCTTTCTTTAAGGCAAAATGAGTGAGAAGTCTAATTGGAAAACGACACGAATTACCATAAACCCGCAAATAATTCAGGGTATTGATCTTATCATTCGTTGTTTAATAATTTAATTGCAAGGATGGACATCTTACCATTTGTTAAGCCGTTGAACGTTATTCTCACCGAACTTTTTGTTTTAATAAAGCAGAACTGAAATTTTAAACGTAAATATGACTATAAACAGTTTAAATATAAAATAATTTCCAGTTTGGATTGTTGTTTATTTGCGGCCAAATTCTGTGTGGATTTTTTTTTATTGCATGTCCTCTTCCAGTTATAGTCAGGAGGACTTGTCTTTTTGAGAATTTCGAAAAATTATCATTGTTACTTGGATTCTCGAGAGATAATTGATTGCATATAGGTGTTACAAGGTTGTGATTGAGATATACATTTTGGAAATGTGGGAGTTTGAAGATATCTTTAATGGCAGATAAACGTTCGTCATGCTCTATCCTCAAAAAACGATTTTTGAGCCCCAGACGGGGATCAAACTCGCAACCTTCTAATGGTCGGTGAGACACTCTAGCCTTTGAGCTACGGAGACTCAGAGAGCGAGCTAAAGTGCAATTTCTATACATATGCTGCCTGTGTGTCATCTATGATGGGTAGCTAATAACATGATCGAGTGTTGTAGAGAAAGTGCATCTGGATGCTTGGTAATATCATGGAAGATATGTGGATGTTAGTTGGTTCAAACCCTCACAAAAACAATTTCTAAGCCCCCGACAGGGATCAAACCCACGAGTTTGTGATGACCAGCGAAATTCTCTAGCTATTCAATTACCAAGACTGAGATGGCGAGCTAAAGTACGGGTTATCATAGAGCGTCTCACCGGTCATGACAAGTTTGCAGTTCGATCCACGTTTGGGACAAAGAATTCCTTGTTTTCAGGATATTACGACGTTGCTTCGTGAAAGTTCAAAAGTTTTGTTTTTGTTGCAAATTAAGAGAATTCCGTAAGATAGCTGTCTTGCGTTTAGTTTTTATAAAAATGAATGGGCATGCCTTTCATGTGAAACCAAAAAAAAAGTTCTTATCCTGTAATGTTTTCCACCAGCGCTACAGCTTAGTAAATTCTGCATGGTCCTTAAAGATGAATTTCTGTCATTTTAAACTTCTGGTTGCGGTTTTTTTCGGAACTACCATCAAAAGCTATTGTTTGGAAGCCAGTTTGTAAGTTTTTTAATAAAATTCAAAAACTCCGCTTGTGATTTTTTATTCGTGTTGGACTTCGGTCTTGATGTTGACTTTTCCCGTTCGGCAAAATGAGTCGATACAACTGATTCCCTGTCATAGAAAGGCTATAAGGTGTTTGTAGCAAAGAACACTTCTAGTTATTCATTCGATGAAATAAAACATTCCAGGTAAACTACGGGGTAAGAAATGCCAATATCAAGATTTGAACAAAGATCAAATGAGAAAATAAGGGAAATAAACTTCAACTTTCTTGTTTATCTTTGAAAAAGAAACATTTCCAAATCTTGTCAAATGGAACACGAGGGAGTAGTTCCGTAATAAATTCCAATCTGTACTTTAAATTCATAATTCAGTTAGAAATCTTATAACAACGGTACATGGTTCGTACTCTTTCTCAAAAAATGATTTTCCAGGACTTTTCCTGTACTCATGTTGATTTTCCAAGACATCGCAGTTCGTTATTTCCTTGGCTTTATGGCCTTTGCCGGCTTGCGCAGCACGGTTTGGAAAAAGACAAAAAGTGGACAAAGGAAAACAAATTAATTCCCAGTGACCAAAACCGAACCCGTTGTAATGGTTATTCACCAGAGGACCAATACAACACAATAAATTTGTGAAATAAAGTCCTTAATATAGTTCATAACAATTTTCCAGGTATTTATCAGGACTTGGAAACAAAACCCCTAGTTTTCTAAGACTTTGCAGCATTGGAAAAAGGCAGATCAAAATTCCAGGACTCTCCAGAATTTCCAGGATCCGTACGAACCATGACGGTAGTCACAATGAAAAAGATCCCTGCCGACACCAGTTTTTTTTCCCGACACTCTTTGGGTCGCAGTCCGTTCATACTGTTTACGTGAGAAGTCGTTATTTCGCTGGCCAATAAAAGGGATACAATTTCTGCGATTTCTACTGGCTAGTTTATGAAGGACATAGAAAATTATTTTTTCGCAATTTCCACCATGTGTTAAAGAACTGTGGCAATTAATTAGTAATTCAGGGGTCTAACATTTAAACGTGGTTCACACTTGTCGAATGAACGGTAACAAAAGGTCCCGATTTTATCAATGCTTTTGCTATAATTTTGGCGACTTTTTTTAACAGGAAAGTATTGAGGACAAGCAGTCCAGTTACACTAAACAGGTCAACGGTAGCAATCAATGAGCGTTTTACAACCAATGTTTTCCATACGAGATCGCTCCAACTAGACTTATAGAAAGTCGTGGTGGAACCTTTCTTAGGGCCTGTTTATAAAGGGCTAGAGTTACCCTGGCAGTAGCGTTACCCTAACGCTAGGGTGACTCAAGTGTAATTGTTTTCTTGTGTCGCTATTATAAGCAGTTCAGGGTGAACTTAGATCATTTTTGGAGGGGCACTAAGAATCATGAGTGGGCGCAAAAGTTGGGTCCGACAGCGGCAAATTCGATGTACTGTCTCACAACCCGTTGAATGATGTCTGTTGTCTTTGTGTATTTTATCTTATTTTATTTCCAAAAACTGTAGGCAGGCAGCCCAAACACAAAATATCTACGATCAGCACTCGAACGGTTCATTACCTCATTCTGAACATCAATGCTGTGCTTATTATACCTTCTTTTACAATCAATACACCAGAATTGCGTTAAACAGAAACTTTCTTGAAGATGCACTGAAGTTTTGCTGTTAGAGCTCATTTAAGCGGGGAAAATTAAGCAAAATAGCAGAATCACCAATATTTTATTGGATGGGCACACTAAATTTTTGGGCAAAGGCCCACCCAGGCTCCATCCTGGCGCCGCCACTGCTAGGTACCCTAGGTAACCTTGGATTACCCTATGAAAGCAATAGGGTTACCCGAGTACTTCGGTAATGTTTTTGCCTCATAAACGCTTCAGGTACGGACCAGTTAACTCGATTTTCATATCTAGAATGCGAACTCCCAGTCATTTGCACTGGCAAAAAGTGAAGCCAAGATAGCCGCCCATAGAGGGAAATTTTGTACGTCAGTTTCGGTCTCCTACACGGTCTTGTACGTCAGTTCCCGTCCTTTACACGACTTCGGTAATTAGTTTTTGTTTGATTCGGCTTCAGAAAACATTCCCAACCATAGGAAAAGTGTTCATGACGAAATATTACTGGACCAATTCAACATAATCGAGTATTCAAAAGGATTTAACAATGCCGTGGGGCTCAAGACGTGTGCTAAATTGTCTAAACATGGTAAACTAACGGTAAAAAGACGACGCGCACTTGGTAGTTTCCTAAAGTAGTTTACCGAGACTGTTTTATCAGGTTTCTCGTTAGTTTGTTAGTGCATTTTCGTGAAAAGTATAACCTGTCACACGCTTTGATTTTGTCGAAACATATTAAAGAAATGGTTCATGATTTGGCGTGCTCCATTGAGTTATGGATGCACGCGGGAGGTTGGGAGGGCACGAAAAAAGCGTAAGACTTGCTCGAGGCGATAGTGGAGAGCAACTCTAGATTTCTGAGTACTCTCCCAACTTCCCAAGTGAATCCATAACTCAATGGAGCACGACAAATCAGGAACCATTTCTTTCATACCATAGAACCAGACACAAAATAACGGAAAACAAGCTTTATTTCGCTTAGAAATTGCTTTCTCCTTACGTAAGCCAAAAGTTCCAAACTTTTTGATTGGGGCTTTAACATCGAGTGATCCTCATGGCCTCGGGCTTCAATTTTTTTCGCAATAATTACTTACTAACCCAGTAGCGTAGGAAGATTTTTTTTATAAGGGGGCACCAAAATTAATAGACTACAGGGGGCGTCAGGGTAGCGAGCACTGAAGGCGCGAGCCGTTTCGGCTAGGGCCCGGGGCCATGCTGCCCCGGAATATTTTGAAATTCCAGAGTCTCAAAAAGGCCATTTCTCGCATTTTGGGAGAGCTTTTTGACAATTTTAAAGGTTAGAGAATGTTATTCAAACGTTATTGAATTAAGTAATAACCTATAACCTGATTACTATTGCATGGCTTCCACCTTCATTGAAATATTCTTACAGACCTGTTTCTTCTTCCTTTTGTTTTCACCGAGTCTTTCTTTGCTAAAAGTGTATGTATTTCTTCGTTGGGCAATGGGCGAAACGTTTCTTTGGTCGAGTACGTTCGTGTTTCTTTGAAAGTGTTTTGCTTGTTTACATTAGGTTAAAACACTTCGTCTTCACCAAAGTCCAGCCCAAATATTGGTTCAAAATCTGTTGCCCACTTCCAGCTGTTGATGTTTTCCTTCGCCATTTAAGAACTTGCTTTTTTGACTGATTAATAATTTTCTCTAGAATTTTTCAGTCTTTCGAAATGTTTACCCGCGTTTTTTCCCTTGCTCCATCGAGATGTGGAGCTGGCATGACACCCAATCCACTAGCGGCGTTATATTACATCTGTTATAATTGAAATTCTTAAATTCATTTCTGTCTTTTGAAGAGACATTTTGTGTGTATTTTCAAACAAAAACCCCTCCGAAAAGTGTAAAAAGTCGCGTGGGAGACTAAAATTGACGTACAAGACCGCGTAGGGGACTAAAACTGACGTATAAAATTGCCCTCCGTGGGTGGCCAGCAGAAAATTTTTTGGGACCACTTCCAACATTAGTAACCAGGCCTGCAATTTGGTCGCCAATTTGCCAGCCATGTAAGCGAAAGTGCGAAATTAATGTCTGTTTCGGTAATTTTGGTTAGCTGCGTAGCTTGTATTGTGTACGAGCGTGATTTCTTTGTAGAGTCAGTGCAAACCAAGTGAAATAACCCGTCACTCTCCGATTTTTAACCAGCACCCTTACTGGGATACTTGTCATGTGGCCCTAAAAGCTCTACATTTGAGGCAGCTTAGCTTACCCAACTTCTGCTGATGAAAGCCATATCAAACAAAACCACAAATTTCTGTTGGAAAAATACAGGGTAAGCTGGTAGAGATGTAAGAGAGGGTATAGCCAAGATACACTTCAACTTGCTATGAAACAACTAACAACGCTAGAGCAATACTCAAATTTGTCAGCCCGATTATCGCTCTCATTGCTGTTTAACCCTCAACCAGTGTTTTGTACTGTGGTTTATATAGCACTAATTGATCGTTCGTCTCAATAATCTCAGAGGTGATCGTGTCTGAACTATTCCACGCTCGGTACAGTTTTAGGCCATAATTTGGGCGCCGATACCAATACAAGATTGTACGCAAACAACGACTCCTATTGTACGCAATCGTAATAAACATTCATCGTATAGTGCAACATTGCTTGAAGAATGCTGTTTGCGAAACACCTATGTTCCAAAATTTGAATGCCCTTAGGAAAAGGTGAGATAATTCATTCAAAAGCTCAAACTATAAAACTGTTAGACGCAAACTTGAATTGCGAACGCGGGAGAAGAATGAAATATGTAGATCTAGATACAAGTTAGCAAATTCTGCGCAGTTTCGAATGGAAGTATTGCAACGGAAGTAATTTCATCCTGCGCAAACATATCTTAAATAAGCCTGTTGTCTAATACTGGGAGTGATCCAGTGAACTCAATTTCCATATCTGGAATGCTAACTCCCAGTCATTTGCTCGGGCAAAAAGTGAAGCCAAGATGGCTGCCCAAGGAGGAAAATCACTGATCTGAAAAACAGTTAAATATTTTTAATATATAAAATAATATATAAAAATTTTATAAATTATAGTTAAATAGAAAAAATATTTTTCAGATCAGCAAGGAAAGTTTTGTACGTCAGTTCTTTCGCCATTTAAGAACTTGCTTTTTTGACTGATTAATAATTTTCTCTAGAATTTTTCAGTCTTTCGAAATGTTTACCCGCGTTTTTTCCCTTGCTCCATCGAGATGTGGAGCTGGCATGACAGCCAATCACTAGGAAAAAATTTTTCTGCGAGCGGCCATCTTGGCTTCACATTTCATTGGCCAACTAGCAATCAAGATATGTAAGTCGAGTTCATTGGTTGGGACAACAAGTTAACCAGGGTTGCCAGGGTTATAAATTCTAGTTCTCACAACCCAGTACATCTGCGTTTACGCAGTTAACATGGCGTCCAAGTTGCCAATCCAGACCAGTGCATGCATTTCAGTTGATGTCGACAAACCCCAAGACACAGATGGTGGTCGAAAACGAAAGGAAATGGCAACCAAGGAGTTTTTTCACCACTGTTCTGTTCAACCAAGTCGTCGTATAAGTGACGACTATGCGAATAATTCGTCTTCGACTAAATTTATGGTTACTCTGCAGAGGTGTTTGGAGAAATGTTGTCTGGCCATCTTTGACTTGATCGACCAACACAGAAGCATTCCATGAATTTGAAGAGAAACAAGTATGGAAATTAAAGAGAAAACCAAGGGACAGAACGGCAAGCGTTTCCTTTGTAACCGCCTTTGTTGTCACCAGCAACCATTGTTCAAATTACGTACGAATGTTAACTCGCATTTCTTTTCCCCGGTCGGCAAGGTAACCCTGTTCCTTATAAACACATGCCATTTTATCACTCGGATGCCAGGGTAACCCTAACCCCTTATAAACAGGCCCTGAGTGCCAAGACGTTTACAATATCAAAATATAATGGCGCATTCAAGAAGACTGTTGATTTGAATTTTAAAGAGTTCTAAAGAAGTTTACATAAAAAAAAAATAAATTAACTCAAATAATACACATTATCGTTTCACAGAGAGCTAGCAAGATACAAAATTCAACGTTCGAAACAAGGACACTTTAAACTCAAATCACGTTTTACATTTCCCAGCTTATCGGATTAACGCAAGTCTTTGAATTCCGAAGGTAGTGAACACTAAATGAACAGATTCCGATAAAAAAAAGTTTTCTCGCAGTGGCGTAGTGGAGCAGACAAAACAGCGGGAGCCAAGCACGACAATTTGTCAACGAAGACCAACCATCAAGAGGTATATCTTTGACGGATTTGATCGATCATTTATGTATTTGGGGGCTTTTCACGTGCACAGTTAGATCGGTCTATCCGGTAAATTGAAAAAAGAACAAAAGCGATAAAGCTGGGGATTCAGACTTGTCGTCAAATATTCTTTCTCTTGGGAAAATAAGATAATAGGTTACCCCACAGTACACAGTAACCCAAATGAGTCAAAGCTCCTGGTCTTTCATTATCACCAAGTCCAGCTCTTCCGGACGGACAAAGTCATACTGTGCATATGGATCGCGTTATATATTAGGCACTTGAGAACAAGCTTATTCACGAAAAGAAGTAAAAAACAACTAAAAACCTGTCTTTTGCCGACAAAACATTCGTTATTGGTGTAGCTGCTCCCCTGTTTCTCGGCCACTACGCCTCTGTCTTTAGGTGTACTCTTATTACTAACTCGCATTAAACACTATACCTATATTGTGAATTTAATCAACGTTGTGAATGCCTTAAAAGACGGTTGATCATCCACACAATTAAAACAAACCAGTTTTTACTTGGAATGCAAATCGAATGTACTGCATGCGTTGTCTATGGCAATAACTTAACGATAGTACAGATTTATGTGCAACAAAATTAGTGGCTCACGCGGCTGACAGCCAAATTAGTGCTGTTAATGTTTACTGGTTTATTGATTAATCACATGGTGGAGAATTCCACTAATAACGTACGAGGACTGCATGTCTCACTCTATGCGTGTGGATAGAAGGACGGTGCAAGGAAGGATTTTCATCCCATCTGTCATCTCAGTCCGTTAAGATTAGTTCACCAAAACTTCTACCTTTGGCTATCTATATATTTTACATTCGGGTAAAGGTATGTGAAGTTGTGTTAGGACACACTGAAAGAAAGAAACCAATGCGGATCAGTAAGGAAAATATCTGCTGATGATGAAAACAATGATAGCAGGGTGAGGTACCTCGGAGCTAATCAGCTTTGAAAAACCTACCACTTACGGCGAAGGTAACAGGCCCAAGCTATAGCCCAACATGTTTCCTTGGCTCTTTACTCACTCCCACCTTACCATTCCAAGGAAACATGAACAACTTAGCAAAGTTTACCGCAAGAAATTATATGAGATTGATTTAAATGAACTAATGTTCAGCCAACAAAATGTGATAGCAATCTGGGGAGCTCAGTATACTGACTAACAAGGACTAGGCGTGGCTTCAACTAGTACCCACAAACGATATGACAGAGACAAGACTACGCGGAACGGTTTGCCGTATACACGCACTTCCTTCATATCTACTTTATTATTTTATTTTTAAATTCATAATAGAACTGATCTTTCTCCACCAGCCCAAGGACTAACGAACCTTTGATAGTTACTTGTGCGACTCAATTTTTACGAGCCTTCACGGAGGTCGGTAGGGTGGGGCAAGGCATGCCCAGTGGGCCGCTACTCTGAAGGTATAAGCAGAAACACTAGGGTAAACGTTCGCACAAACCATCTGTACATTATACTGAACTACAAAACCACAAGTCTAGGGAATGTTCTAAAATGTTAAAAGAAACATCCTTTTAACTAATGCATTATGGTCTGAAAGTATCCTCTTTCATAGCGGACAACTTTATCATCGATAACTACATTATTCTCCTCAGAGGTCCAGAGTTCCCGAAGAAAACCCGTGATGCTTCTTGGAATCAAACTGAACAGCACTCACTTCACATGTGGCCAAAGTACTATCAATCGGACGACAACATGGAAGTGGAATAGATATACCTAGTACCACTGAGAGGTAGACGCGCGTGCTACCACCGAGCTACAAACACAGCAACTTACAGTTTTTTCCGATATTATGAATGAGATGTAAAATGCGCTACATTTACAGTAAATACACTGAAGTATGGCAGACCATCGACAAGCAAAAATCATCTTCAGCGTAAAAATAAATTATCGAGAAGAGTGAAAAACTGGTCAAAATTTAGCTCCATTTAAAAAATAAATAAAAAATAAAAAAAATTTTAAACATTGCATACCCAAACAGTTTTTGTACAAAAATTATACAATATCGCTCAGTTTCTGAAGAACATGGCAAGAATACACAAAATTGAATCCATAATGGCTGTAGTAACTAATATTGGGGAATGCCCACTCTCTTCAATCAGTTTTTTACTGACGCCCGATTATATGGAGAATTTCAGCCCCGGTTAGCTAGGCTGAAATGTCAGCCCAAGCTCAATTAGAAGTCCCCTAACTATTTCAGCCCGGTTTGAGCTGACCAGTTGATTGAAAAGTTGATTGAAACAAAACATTAGCAGAAATTTTTAATTTAATTACCTTTGAACCTTGTTCATAAGTTGCGTCATTATTTTATCGACTATTTCAGGTGAACTTTTCTCGGCCTCTCCAAACGCATCTTGTAGACCTTGGACAATGTCTGAGCCGTGCTTCTTTTTCATCTATAACAAAACAAAGCAAGTTGGAGAGCTAGCGTACTCTACTAGAACCTTTCCTTTTTTGAAAGCAGTGCAGAGTTAAAGCAATAATGCTGACCGAATCCCCCTGTTCGACATACAGTTTACAAGCCATGCATAACAAGAAAGGTGAGGCTACGAGTATTGTCCAGAGTTTACAAGAGGAAAGTTTCACTGCATTAGCTAATGCACGTACAAAATTGTGCTAAAAATGGCAGACAGGGTTTGGGTCTGTTCCCTGGAAACGTAATTCCCTATTTTCAAACACAGTGGGCTTCTGTTTCTATAGATTTTGAACAACCAGATTGTTGGGAAAAACAACATTCCATTAGTATTTTTTTGTACAATTGGTATTCATTATTTCAGTTTCGTGTATTTAGAAAGTGAAAAACCAATCTAAAAATATGAGACTTGTTTTTTTAGGAATGGTTAGTTTTTGTCATTGATTTTGAATGCCTTGCCAATTGCATCTTTTATGGTAAGACTACACGTATACAAAGTTCGTTTTTAACACCAAACTGATAAGTCATTTGGTGTATCGGTAGTATTCAAACCATTCACCATATTTCCCAACTGATAAAATATTTTTTTACCAATTTGCCAACATTATCGGGCATCGCAAAACTGACCTATCCAAACGGTAATAACGCGAAAGTTTTCGCACTGGCAGACCTCAATGGTAGATCTTAATGTTTAGCAACGACTTTTTCTTCATTCACTATGAAAGTTTGGTTGATGCTCTAAAACAGAACAAATCCAGGTGTCTCAGCTGAAAGTACAGCGTAGTGACCCATATACTAATGTAGATAATCGGACTGGTCTGTAGTCCAAATACAATACTAGTTAATTTAATTGTGCTTCTTTTTTTTTTCCTGATCACGGATGTAATCATTTATTAACATGTATTAATAAATACCTCTTCTAAGACAGGCATAACAACTGAAGCTAGT
Source organism: Heliopora coerulea (assembly GCA_030142905.1). Lineage (NCBI taxonomy): Eukaryota > Metazoa > Cnidaria > Anthozoa > Scleralcyonacea > Helioporidae > Heliopora > Heliopora coerulea. The sequence goes on along the minus strand of JASJOG010000008.1, from coordinate 2,214,420 downwards.
TTCTTCGACCTGGGTATTTGTCGTTTTTCTAAACAAAATGCCAGTAAAAAGGTAAAGAGCAATATACGATATACTAATGTGGGAACAGTTCATTTGAGTAAGAATTAAGGGTGTTGACAAGTGACAAATTGAAACTAAAACTTAAAGGTTGCTGCTTATGACGTGCCTACCCAGGGCTTAGTTGCTTATTTTACTGCACGTATGATGTTAACCACACAAACGTGATCGACTTAACTTCGACAGAAAAGCCGTAGTCCAGCTCGTCAATAAAGATTAGAACATCGTCTTAAATTCGTGGCGCAATTCTGAGGAGTTTGCTTCAGATTAATTTTTCAGTTGCAATAATAGAACGTTGAAATAGCATCTTCGTATTTCTTTTTTTTTATTTTTCTTTTTTGTTTCTTCCACCAATGTTTTTATTGCGTCAAATCAATTTAGTCGGTCAAATCATTTCTTGACGGTTTCTGTTTTTTGATCATTCCAATCCATTTCGCCCTGATGTGAAGGGTAAACCTTTCTTAAAAGCAGCCAGGATTTGAGCTTGCAGCGTTTGGTTGGCGGGTCCACTCTTTCACTATCTGAGTCCCACAAAGCCAGTAGGGTCCGCTAAAACGTTTATGTAATCTACCAGCTGTGTGCATTTAAGACCTTGGACAAAAATTACAGTTCAACATGTAAACCGAGATCATCATTACCTCGAATTTAGGATGAGCTTTTTAGGCGTTTTCTTTTCTGGTTGGTGGGGGTGGGGGTGGGGAGGAAAGTGTATGCGGTTAATATTATTGTTGCCATTTGATATAAGATCATGAGATTTTAACAGATAGTCAAATTCATCGAATTTTTTCGTATACCTTATCAAAAAACGACCTCTTTTGTCTAAAAAAGTGATTTTCTAGAGAAAATTTGGTACAAATAAAAATTTGAATGTTTTTTCCGGTCGAATTTTTCTTGTAGTTAGTGTTTGAAAAGTTGGTCGTCCTGAGCTGAAGAATTTTTTGTCATCATGCGTTGGACTAACACTTATAAAACGATTTAAAAATATTTTATTTTCCAAAGTATCTTGATAAGTATAGCTACATCCATGCCTGATGTAAGTTTAGATTGAAATCATAAATTTTTCAATTCTTTACGTTCCAGCCTTTCAGACCAAAACTCATAAAGTTACCCTGAAAGTAAGGCTTGCTGTGATCGGACGTCGGTCTCTAATCACATTTTTACCTTAACCAAACATACTTATGTCTTGTTTTTCTCTCAAAGGTCTCCCATAAGTCTACCTCATCTTCTTCAGCACAAACAAAGTGCAAACCCCAACATCCTCTGGCGATATATGAAACACTTTATTAACCATAAAACAAGAGAATAGGTTCTCCTCGACATCACCTCTAACAATATGCAACATTTCAGCAATATTTTTAATTTGTAGTAGATTATTAGGGGCATTTTAGCGGTAGCGATCCACACATAGCATAGCTGAAGCCAAACGTACCCTCACGACACTATAACACGTTATCTTCTAGAATCAAGTGTCCAAAGAGCGAGAACCACCCACCTAAACCTCGACAGTGAAACTTACCACTTATCCCGTTCGGCGTCTTGTTAGACTCCTTGACCGTAAACATCCATTCGTCCACGCGATCACTAGATTCATCCTTATCACTGTGTCACACAATAATAGAAAAGAACTCATAAATCGAATATATTGCAAGTTAAGACCGCCTTAATTGGAGTAACTAAGTAAATATCAAATTAAGTAAGTAAATATCAACTTGTCTCGTGATGTGTTATAACGAGAGGGATCCGGTGATATGAGTAGCCTGTGCAGTGGATTTGTATCCAGTAAAGGACCGGTACGCTGATTACAGTTGCCCTGTATGTCTTTTATCCCCTTCGTTCTTGTTATTCTTCCACCATTTAATCATCAGTCATGCTTTACCAGCATTCGAAGTCAAGAATTAATCAAAACTTTTCATTCAGCGACCTATCCGCAATTCTTTCAAATTGATATTCCCTTGATATCTGTTCCAGTCGTACACATGTGGTTTATCGCCCAGGAGTTCCCCATCAAGATCTTCCGGAAGGCCACAACAACGTTTTTATTGAAAAGGACCGGTAAGACATGCAACCAGGATTACTGTAGGGAGGGAGAATGCCTAAAATGTTGTTCTGCCGAATACGAGGAAACGGGAAACTTAATCTATTTCAAAGCCCCCAAAATGCCCCAAGAGTTTTTGCTTGCAGAAAACCTTTGCGAAAAGACAAGCTTTTTCAAGGAAAAAAAATGTTATACCTTGTTAGTACAATTAATTTTTCCCATTCATGGCGGCCTTGGTAGCGCCAAGGGGATCAACACAGTTTCTCACATATTATGTTATATCCGGTTCGTGTACAATTCTGGCTGTTATTCCAGTAATAGAGGAAGAAATGTAGTAATTTTTTACGAACTGTTTCACCTTCAATATTTTGTTACATTTAATCTCTTACTTAAGTTCACTCTTGGACCAATTTTGATTATAATTACACTTTTTGGGCGTAGAAAACCTACCTGAGTCTTTCGTATTAATTTGTGAAAGGTCGATATTGTAAGTAAACCAGGATGATCGACATTAGGGTCATCTGTACTCGAGAAAACAAGCCATGGCTGAAACAAGAGGCGAGAATCTGCTCCACCGAGCAGTTTTTCGCGACTAATTTACGTCGTGAAAACGCTTGTGTAAATGCACTGGTCAGGGATTACTTTAGCCACAGCTTTTTTTTTCTTTCATGTAAATAACCCTATTTTCAGACACACTACACGTATACTAGCAATTCGGACCGAGGTAAAGACGTACATATGTTCGTGAAAAATTTACTCGTGAAAGTGACAGTATACTATCTCAAAAATTACACAATTGAATTTAAAATGTTCTGTACAGACTTCTTTTTCAGAGAAGAACCACTTTTTATAGGAAACTCCATCAATTATAGGATTTACTTGCAAGACTAAAGAGGATCAAAAAGCATTAAACGTTTACATCTTGTATTCTATTTTGTCATTGGTCTACATCACGATGGAATTGAATCATATGAGGCCTCCTTCTGCAGATCGAGTATCTGGACACACATACCAAACATAACATGATTCCTTAACTCCCAACAAATAACTCGGAGACTTACAAACTTCATCTTATAAGTTCCCTTTTATTTGTAAATTTCCTTTATAATTAAAAATTTTCCAGCTGTGAAGTCTTAGTCAAAGGACCTACATGGGGTGAAAACCTTATAATTCATCGCATACCCCTTGGTAAAAGAATTCCGGAGCAACACACCGAAAGCATCGTCATTCTAAATTTCTTGAAGAAAAGCAGCCAAGCCTTGGGAGTAATTTGTTTTTCATTGTGGAAAGTTTTTCCTCCAGCAGGAGGAAGCAACTAGTTCCATCTTGCCCCCCCCCCCCCCTCAAAACTTTTTTTCATAAACAACACCGGGCATAATAAAAATGGCAATAACGCACCTGTCTTCAGTAGGACTATCGTCGTCTTCATCTTCTTGATCACGGTGCGTTTGTTTCCATCTCCTATACCTATCAATATATTCAACTAAATACGAATGTTTCTTTGCTGATTTCATGAATTTGTGCTTCAATAGATCCTTGGCACTAGGCCTCTACAGAAAACAGAATCAAAAATAAAGAACGTTGATGGGACTAATCGACACGTTCGGTCACAACATTTTTGTTTCATGGACAAAGAGATTCAGCCATGAATAAAATGAGTGATTGTTAAAAATCATCTGACAGACAACAGCCTTCCTTCGGGCAAAGCTGGAAAGAGCGATGGAAATTCAAAAGGATACTAGTTGGAGGTAGATCTGAGATGGTCATAAAACGTTACATGTAATTCTGGTCGGACTCAACAAACATCCCAAAAAGCGTGGTTAAAACCCCATCAAAATTAATTCCCTCACCTCCGAAAACGGTTAAAAAGCTCTCGCATGAGAAGTAAGAAAGTACGTAACGAATATCCCCTCATGAAGTCCTTATGTTCAAATCAGTCATATAATTCGTCTTTAAGGCCCTCTACTATAACAACATTTATAATATCTTTATATTTTTCTAACGAGAGTTTTCTACGTATTTCACAATAGTTCTACAAAAATAATGAACAAAATAGAATGTGTGATGTGAATTCATCATTTTTTTTGACTGATTGAGAACTTTATTTGAAAAGGGTAACACATGCTAACAAAGGTTAATATTCTGTGGCCCTTTATTATTCTTCTATTACGCCCATTGTCACCTCCTCTGATATCTTAATCCCTACATTACAACTAGAAGTCACAACTTTACATGAAACGCAATTACATAGAAGAACAAGACTATTTTACTTACGTATGCCGGGTCGTGGTGAAGACATGCATCAACAAACTCTCGAAAATTCTTAGAAAACTGAGAATCTAGTTGCGGCGGATTATTCTTGGGAATTAAAAACAAAACCCTCATGGGATGTAGATCAGCATTTGGTGGTTCCCCTTTAGCTAACTCTATAGCTGTGATGCCCAAAGACCATACGTCGGCCTGGTAAAACATAATATAAATAAACTTCAATATAAACCGGATTTCAGTTGACTTGGTCAAACAAATTTGACGCATCAGTGAAAACCTTAATGGCGTTGTTCTTCGTGAATTCTCTAGAGAAATGGGTTTCTGACACAGGGCAGTTGAATAGCAAATGATATCGGAAGATTATTGATTTAATATGAATTTCCGTTAAAATTATCCAGCAATAAAAGATGAAGAACATGGACGCATTTGATATACTATGATGCTATTCCGTTGATGAATGCAACTTAAAAAGCTACTGTTCATGACCCAACGTTTCAACACTCCGGTCTAGTGTTTTCATCAGGGGCGATCACTGTGATGAAGAGGTCCCAATGGATGCCTTTAGCACCTGGCCAACTCGCAAAATGCTTGGAAACTTTTATAGAACGTAGAAAAATTGATAATTTGCAAGGATTTGCTAATTAGATGTTTGATTGGGAGAACGAGAACTCGCTTAGAACGTGCTAATTTACTCGCAGTGTAAAATCTTGTTAATGCTCCGGAATTTTCGGCGTGAATTGACAAAAACCTGCATCAATAAATCTACCAGTGGTTTATAAATTATTGTAAGCTCTACCCTTGAATGACATAAACAAGACGATCAAAGTGCCTAAAGTATTAACCCTAAAGACGGAAAGAGAAGCGCTAAAATCAAACGACGTGATGAATCGAAAACCTTAATCTCTTTTTCCATTCATAACTGGTGACGTGACAAAGATTATTCGCCCTCTTTTCTTCAAATGTAACCACGGACGTCTTTCACTTACATTGTCAAAGAGCATTCAGTGAATCTGGCAAAGATTTGAAAATTTCGAGGGCTTTTTACAGATTCCTTTGACTCATTCTCTGCGAGTCCCCTTGACATGTAAAATCGTCTTGGAGTTGGCCAGAATAAAATAATACAAGTCTTATCCCTCCGGAGAAGAGTTAATTCAAAACTGTAACTTGAAGAATTTCAACCTTGACTTATACAATCACACCTAAAAAGGTTAATACCTTTGAGTCGTACGCTGATTGTTTAATGACTTCTGGAGCCATCCAGAAAGGGGTACCAACGAAAGTGTTTCTTTTAATCATAGTGTCGGTAAGTTGACCAGCAACTCCAAAATCGGCAAGTTTCACATCCCCGTGATCAGAAAGTAAAATATTTGCAGCTGCAAGAAAGAAAGAACAAAAGATTTGTGAGATTCCTACTTGTCATTGTCAGCGATGGAAATCAGTGAAAACGAAGTGAAGATGGCATAAGAAGGATGTTCGTAATAATCAGCTATTGCACACCTGCAGCAACTGTCAGCGATAGAATCACCAGGCGGGAATCGTAAACGTGTAACAAATATCAGAGCCCAGCATATAACACAAAGGATAGGCATCTTAAACAGATAAGTAAAAAGTGAATTTCAAAATAGTTCAATGGATCTAACGTTTCGTCGCAAAGCTTGGAACATCTTCAGAGATAAAATAACAAACACAGTGACGCTAATGACATAGCAAATGCTAACATATCCAATAACCAATAGAATGAAAGAATAAAAGTAAATATTACACTAACTGACGGTAGGTCGACAGACCGTAAAAGTTAGAGTAAAAGCAATAAAGATGAATCAAAACAGAAAAATTGGAGTTGAGCCCGTGTTGGCATTTAAAGAAGGATTTAGTTTGGAGATAAGTAAACTTTCCTGTAAAAGTAACTCGAACTCAAAATAACAAGAGTTGATGATTTTAAAATCATCAAATGAGATGGGGTGTCCAGTGTCAGCGCGGTGTGAGAGAATGGCCGTCGGAGAAGGACATTTCGGTTTCTTTTCTCTCTACCGTTTACTGGCTTACACTTTTTACAGATCCAAACTCGATTAAGAAAACTCTTGGCATCTGCTCCACATCACCATTCGCTTTGTCCTTCGTCCCACCGTACGGCTTTCAAATTTCTTTTCTTTTAAGGACCGGATTCCCACACGTCTGAGATCGCATGTTGCTTATAAATTCACGTGTCAAGGCTGCGGAGCCTTGTAAGTCGGAGAAACATCCCGGCACCTCAACACGCGAGTCTCAGACGATTTGAGAATCTCGGCCCTTACTGGAAAGAAACGGAAATGTCCTTTTCCGACGGCCATTCTCTCACACCGCGCTGACACTGGACACCCCATCTCATTTGATGATTTTAAAATCATCAACTCTTCTTAATTTGAGTCTGAGTTACTTTTACGAGAAAGTTTACTTATCTCCAAACTAAAGCCTTCTTTAAATGCCAACATGGGTTAAGCTCTACTTTTTCTGTTTTGATTCATCTTTATTGCTTTTACTCTAACTTCTTACGGCCTGTCGACCAACCGTCAGTTGGTGTAATATTTATTTTTATTCTTTCATTCTATTGGTTATCGCATGTAATAGCATTTGCCTATCACTCTATCATTGGCGTCACTGTGTTTGTTATTTTATCTCTGAAGATGTTCCAAACTTTGCGACGAAACGTTAAATCCATTAAACTATTTTGAAATTTACTTGTTACTTATCTATTTAAGATGCCTATCCTTCGTGTTATATGCTGGGCTCTGATATTTGTTACACGTTTACAGTAATTGTCATATCACTTTTACATGTAAGTCAGATCCCGAACGATAACTCACGCGTAAAAGAAAGAATTCCCAGGCCCTATGGCTCGACACTTCTTTCCCTTTTACGAGCGGCGCTCACAAAATCTTTTTTTGATGCGGTGCTTATTACGGAGTGTTGCCTATTTGACGGCTGCACTTATTAAAACATATCTACATGTAAAACGTATTATAATTCACGATCAAGATTCTATAGAATTTAATGTTCATAATAAGTGTCTGTTAACATTGATACAGGACTGATTAATGGAGCCTGTCAGAACTCTTTCCCTGCAAGAGTTCTCACCTTGACGAGTAAAATCGTCTGACCAGAGTAAAATAATGCAAGTCTTATCCCGCCGGGAAAGACTTAACAAATATCCGTGTTGTAATACATTTATGGGCATTGCTACTGTCTTCAACAAGCGTTCCTCACAGAAAAACTGACTTCTTTTTACTTGTTCTAAGCTCTAGAAACTTTTTGCAGTGTTCAAAAAACGACGTAGAGCAAATTTTGACCACGGTCAATCATTTTGTTAATATTACTTAAAAAACATTCTTTAATTAAGCACAAGTGCTTTTTCTGAAAATAATAATAACAACAGTAACACTTCGAATAAGCGCGCCGAGTTGTTGAGGATGTGGCGCTCGTTCGAAGACAGTGTTCATTGAACGACGGTGTTCATTAAACTACAGTGTTCATTCTAAGGCGGCGCTCATTCAAAGGCGGCGCTAAATTTGAGGACGGTGTTCGTTCGAGAGCGGCGCTCATTCGGGTATGGTGTTCATTCCAGGGCGGCGCTTATTCGAGGACGGTGTTCATTCGAGGGCGGTGTTCATTCGAGGGCGGCGCTCATTCGAGGGCGGTGCTTACTGGATGTTTATCCGAGTGGGCCGCATAATGGAGTAAAACGGCACTAGTAAATCACTTACGTCTCGTTATGAATCGATTAACAGTTCAATAAACTGTTAAATCATTTTGCTGACCATTTCATCAGTATATGATTTGATATAATCGCAAGCGAAGAACCAAGCGGGAATCTTAATCTCAGGACGAATATCTATGCCCAGCACAAAACACCGAACGAAGTCCATAGAATAAGATAAGATTTATTAAACTAACGTTTCGTTGCATCTCGCAACATCATCAGAGTGGGGAATATTATAAAACACCGAATATATAAAGATAAATGAAGGTATCAAATTATAAGCTATGTGGTGGCGGAAATAAAGAAGAGAAAATTAGAAGACAAGGGAATGGAGCTGAGATTGCCATTCAAAGGGAGTTTAACTTTGGAAATTAAAGCTTTCCCTTACAAAAAGTTCGGAAGGAGAAGAACAAGAGGAAAGAATTTTAAAGTCGTCAAGGGATGCAGTATGACCAGTTTCGGAAAGATGTGCTAAAATACTGGATGGGGGTGGCAGTGGCACGTTTTTTACCAGTAAGAGCAGAGACTCCCAAATGATCTGAAACTAGTGTATGTAGATGGCGAGCTGTTTGGCCCACAGTCAATGCGCTACAGCATTGACACTTAAAAGAATAGACAACACGAGATCTCAAATCCTTAGGAACCCTGTCCTTAAAGGTAAAAATGTGAGAAAGACGTCAGGTAGGGTGGAAAATGAAACGGATGTTGAGGTGAGGAAAGGCTGAGGAGAAAACGCTGGAAATTTGTTTCCGGATTTGGAGCGAATGAATACCAGTAAAAGGTAAGCAAAAATAAAGAACTTTTTTGGGAGCTGTATGTACCAAAGGTTTGGCGGAGAAAACTCCATCTAAAAAAACGCTGATACAACTGTCAAAAAGGTGAGCCGTTTAACTTGAAGATTTTCTTGAAAGCTTCAAGTTCCTTATGAAAATTTTCGGAATTGGAGCAAATGTCGAGAGAACGATGGAGCAAATGTCGAAAGAACGATGGAGCAATGATAAAATTAAACCTCTTTTAAAAGAGAAAGGGATAAAACTGAAAATTAGTGTGAAAAAGAATTTGTGAAAATTTTGTGAAAAAAAAAACTGGAAAACTGTTAGAGGTAAAATCAATAAAATGAGACATTTCAACGTGTGAATGGACTGCAGTAAGGATGCTAATTCCTCTTTACGTCATCACTCTCAAATATAAAAGGTATCTATAGAAACGTAGTTCTGAAACATATGAGAACATGATTACCAAAATTGGTTACGATCCCACATGATGAATTAACAAATTTTTAAAAACAGGTAAGGTACATAGATGTAAAACCAAAGGAAATGAATATCCAGTAAATAATGGAGTGATTGTAGTAAATTGCACTGGGTTGAAATTGGTGAGTTGAAAATGCTAACACTGTACAAAAAGTATGTCAGTACCTTTAATATCTCGGTGAATTTTCTTTTCTGAATGAAGATAATCCAAGCCCTTAAGAATCTCTCTCAATATTGTTGCAATTGCCAATTCATCAAATGGTCCAGATTTTAACTGAAGAAAGTAAATATTAAAATTAAAAGCCGGCAAACGCATAGCAAAATTTTCAGTCGTTTAGGAGCAAATTAATAACTAGTGTCCCCATCAGTGATTCAATAAATATGCACCAAATGGATTTTCATGTTTCGATTCTGTGATCCAAACTCCAAACTTCATGTGTGCTTGGATCACAGTATATAAACACAGATAAGCCATAATTTATTTTTTAAAAATAATATTGTAAGACTGAACGTGCGGCACAAACTTCAATAAACTTTGGCGGGTAATTTTCCATGTTTGATATTAGCAATGATAACGATTCAATGAAGGTAAAGCACATACAACTGACCCTCTATCTAATAAAATACCTATATATAGAAAATAAAAATCGAAATCTTGAACTACGAACAAATATAATGGAATATACAGTACATTTTTGGATACTCTAATCGAAATATGGGTGTTAACCAATCAAAACTTGCTTACGATACACGTTATTTTACATAATCATACCTTGTAAATTTTGACAAAGCAGAAAATATCGTTCTATTAACAGCGCAAATTAACAGCCAGGGACCTGGCCCACCCACCTTGCTCTGCAAAGGTTGTCATTACGGTTGTTTAATCATTGTAAGGTACAAACTAAAAATTGATGTAATTTGATTATGATTTGATGCTAATTAATGTAAGTGAACAACCAACGGTAGTGCTAGAGATTCGTTGACCGTGAAAGAGGACCTGGGCAACCTGTTTTCCCTGGTTGGATCACAATATAAAGTTGATTTGTAAAGGCAAACACAACTTAAACATTTTCGCATACATTTAAAGTTTATCCAATCGAAAGCTTTTGGGTTCGCACTCTTGGTGAAATCTATGACTATCAAATTATGTCGAACAAATGTGTAAAAAGCCAAACGGGTCAGGGAACTGCCAAAATTTACGAGATGAAGAACTGACGTTGTGAGGACATGCCCTTCACCTGAGTGAAAGAAAGCCAACTGAACCATTAAATTAAAAAAACAAGTCTACTATTTAATTTTGAATTGTCTGCCTTATTGCAATGCACGTGAAAGAATGATACCCGAACGTTCTTTCGCTAAAATCTTCTAATGTTTTGGAGCCCCAGACAGAGATAGACAACAAAGGTTTCGAATGTGAGCTGTCCGTTAAACTGACCACCAAAATTAACCATTTTAGGTGACTACTTGAAAATGTGGTATAAACATCTTACTCCTAATTTACAACACAACTCTTACCAAATCTAAAGCAGAACCTCCTCCAAGGTATTCCATTATAATCCATAAGTTGGTTCCCTAGAAAATAATTCCAGGACAAATTCAGGCACTAAAAATCTACACATCAACGATTTATGTCCTTACATGTACCTTGAGTGAGTAAATATTCCAACACTAAACTATATTGCACAGAAAGACAAACAGTATTGTACAGTCCACATTAACCAGTAATATTGTTACAGTAACCAGACATGACCCTGCCCAGTTGCAGTACCGGGTAACACACAGTTGTAATTTCTTGATATTGCGGCAATAGATGAGCCTGCAGGAATCAATCTTGTTGGAAAAATCATAGCCCAGCAAAGGATTTCAAATAGCTCCATAGGTGAACAAATATGAGTAAAGCAAGGATATTTAACAAACTGAAATTTTAATAAAAAGGTCAGAGCCCAGCTCAGAATTCTAAAGTGTATCGCCATAATGAAATAGGCAAGTCAAAAAGTTTTATAACATGTTTACTGACGTTTCGTTGCCGCGTGCAACATCTTCAGAGTGTAGGTTTACAATTACAGGGATGAGAAAAAAAAAACAAACTATATATATATATATATGAATCTATAATTAATTACATTACATTAATTATTCCAATATATAATTATAGATTCATATATATATATATATAGTTTGTTTTTTTTTTTTCTCATCCCTGTAAACCTACACTCTGAAGATGTTGCACGCGGCAACGAAACGTCAGTAAACATGTTATAAAACTTTTTGACTTGCCTATTTCATTATGGCGATACACTTTAGAATTCTGAGCTGGGCTCTGATCTTTTTATTACGATTATGCTTTCCGCCCGGAAAATCAATAGCCAAAACTGAAATTTTATCAATAATCCAACAACTTCTGAGCAATTATGACTGTATAGTTAGGCTTGACTTACATAGTTTATGTAGTGTATTTAATCCATTAAAGGGAATGGCTTACCCCCTTGATGAGTAACATCATCTGGTATTAGCAAGAGTAAAATTATAAAGTGTGCCCTTGCTCCTTAATGGGTTAAAGTAGAAAAAAAAAAAGCTCACGGATGGATACAAACTTAATCAATCATGAATCATGTGACTGATTAATTTTGATGTACCAGAGAGTGACAAAATAGAAAATACAGTAAAATAAAGCTGAAGGAATTCTCTCATTCTTTGTTTCATCCCTGTTAGACACATTGACTCATTGCAGGCTTGCTTACCAGTGATATTCCACTACCAACTTGTAAATTAGTTCATTATTTTTTAATGAAGGCTTGAAAACATAATTACATTTATTATTTTGAAGATGTTGCAGGATTGGCAACAAACCATCAATTTGTTTAGTACCCTACTGGTACTTGATTCCTGAGTTTATGGACCTATGGTCCTTTTTGAATCCTTTTGTGGGCCATAATTTTTACAACATATTTCCAGGAGTCAAAACAGAATGCTGAAAACAAGCCCAGAAAAACAATGGTCTCAGCAACAACATTTAACTCTATACTATTGCATAATGCTGTTGGGTACTTACTGATGTCACAAACTAGTGATCATTGAAACATTCAAATTATCATGTTGCTATGACAGATTTGATACATTCCTCTGATATTCCATCAACATTGCTGAGTCAGGCATGAGTCTTTTGAATACATATATTAAAGTTTGAAACACGTTTTGTTTTTGAAGTGAAAAAACAGGCTAAAAGCTGTATGGAAAGTTGGAATTTTGACATGACAATCAGGAATGGCAGGATTTAGAAACTTTAAAGTCAAGAGAAAATTAATAACTTATGCTCTCACCTTAAACACATATTGTAAGCCTAATGGCTGATTTGTTGAAATAACATTGGAAATGTATCAAATGTCACTTGACAACATGTACTACACACTTAAATGCTCCAACGATTTCTATTTAATGACATCATTTAATGACTCAAATGCAGCTACAGTAAAATAACCCTTAATTCTCTTATTCTGAATCCAATTTTTATTGTTTTACTCAGGCTAGCACCAGATTATTTTATTCATCACAAGGAGAAGTCATGGACCAGAAAGAGTTAATACATCAGATACTCAGTAAATAATGTAAGGATGAATAAGTACATTATAAATAACACTTGGTCTTCTACATTTCATTTTGTTTTCAAGATGTTAAGATTTGATTGACCTGCAAATGAGGCCATGTTAGTGACACAGGGTTGTGATGTACTGGGAATTTATCAACACAAAAACCTGCATTTGAATTCATCTTGTAACACTAAACCTCAAATGCCAAGAAAATCAGAGTCATTTCCTTCCTACCACACCAAAGCAAGGAATTCTAGTGCTACTTTTAAATGTCCTGCACAATTTTGATGGAAATTTGCACTGCTTGTCATAAAGAAAAGCACCCAAAAGGACATGCTGATTTTTTATATATTTAACAAATCTCAATATCTCAAGAATGGAGATACTGAATGAAAGAGCTCAATGTGATATCCTTTATCACTTCAGGACAATTTTCAAATAAAATAGACTTCAGTCTTATGCTCATTAAAGATTCAAGAACACATCCTTTATTAAAATGAAATGAAGTCATGTATTATCAGTCAAGTGATCATGCAAAACCTCCATTAACCTAGAGCAATAAACTAATGTAAAAATGTTGCTACTATAAGTTTCCAAAAGAACTAAGTGCTCACATATCCAAAACTCCAAAAATGATACAGTAATTATAACAACAATAACAATACAGTAGCAATAGCAATAAAATAGTTGCAGTAATAAAAACAATATAGTAATACTGTTGTAATAATAACAATAATACTTCATTAAATAGCAAGCCAAAAACTTTATAGCAGGTACATGAACTGGAACATTACTGAAACTGTTCAAAAGTTTTCTCCAGTTAGGGTTTGAATTTACAACCAGAACATTGCAGCAATATCTCAGTCTCAGCAACTAAAAATTCTGATTCAGTATAAAAACTGTACAGTATCTTCAACTTTATCAATAATAATTTGCAAACAAATGAAAAGTAAATCAGTACCATGCCAACATTTGGTTATCTGATCACAATTAAAGGTAGCACAAGATTGTCACATTTTTAAATTTGATTTTCTCTTTAAATATACTGTAGGTACTTACTGATTTGAGCTTCATTAACTCATTAATGGGCAGGGCTTGTCCCATTGACAAGTAAAATGATCTAGTGTTAGCTGGAGTAAAATGCTAAAGTGCATCCTTGCCCTTCTTTGGGTTAAGGAGATGAGTTAACTCATTAAGTTGCAGGACTCGTCTCTTTGACAAGTAAAATCATCTGGCCTCAGCCAGAGTAAGATAATAAGGTGCACCCTTGCCCCTTAATGGGTTCAACTGTGATATACTAATTTATGAGTGTTGATGGGTTAATCTGAAACTCACTAATAATTTATGAGCAATTAACACAAAGGAGATTTACACCATGACAACTTTTGGCTATTTGATTAAAATTAGAAAGTTTTGGCAACTTTCAACCTGATTTTCTCTTGAAATATTTATTGATTTCAGATGCTATACCATGCGATCCTTACTTTAATTAACACCTCAAAGTTGTTGAAACAGTGAAAACGGCGTTTTTCTGATCAAAGTATTTTATTTCGAGCTTTCGGTCACCAGACTGTGACCTTCGTCAGGAAGAAATGAAAGACAAAAACAAATTATGAGATATATATATACATATCTGTGAATAATTATAGACAGAATTAGAAAGTTATGGAAATGGAAAGTATGCATCAGTTAATTGCGGCATTTCTTTGTTAAAATGGTGTATTGTCCTGGTAATGGCCTGGCGTTGTTGTCGGCATTTTCTCTGGTAGCAGTGTGCCATGATTCAAGTGATTTTCTGATGCGGTAATCTCCTTTGTCAATTATGCGGTGGTTTTCAAAGTCTATGGCATGTCCGTGTTTGCAAGCATGATTTGCGATGTTGGAGCCCTGAGCATAGCTTTTAACATTCCTAGTGTATTCTTTCTTCCTAGTTTGAAATGAGCGTCCAGTTTCTCCAATAGATTTCCAAGAACATTCTTTGCATGGTATCTCGTATACGACTCCAGTTTGTTGTTCGGCAGGAACGCGGTATTTCGGGGATGGAAATAGTTGCTGTAGTGTTTTTACGTGTTTCGTGGTGATGTAGACGTCGTGTTTACGTAAGGTCCGTTGTAAGTTTTCAGTTAGACCTTTGATGTACGAGAGGACGGCATAATTTTTCGGATCGGGTGATTCGACTTGCTTGAAGAAAATACCTACTAGTTCTTCTGGTGATGGTATTGTTGTAGTGGAGGTGATATCTAATAGCTACCCTACGAAATTCATATCTTCAATCAAGAACAATATCACCTCCACTACAACAATACCATCACCAGAAGAACTAGTAGGTATTTTCTTCAAGCAAGTCGAATCACCCGATCCGAAAAATTATGCCGTCCCCCCGTACATCAAAGGTCTAACTGAAAACTTACAACGGACCTTACGTAAACACGACGTCTACATCACCACGAAACACGTAAAAACACTACAGCAACTATTTCCATCCCCGAAATACCGCGTTCCTGCCGAACAACAAACTGGAGTCGTATACGAGATACCATGCAAAGAATGTTCTTGGACATCTATTGGAGAAACTGGACGCTCATTTCAAACTAGGAAGAAAGAATACACTAGGAATGTTAAAAGCTATGCTCAGGGCTCCAACATCGCAAATCATGCTTGCAAACACGGACATGCCATAGACTTTGAAAACCACCGCATAATTGACAAAGGAGATTACCGCATCAGAAAATCACTTGAATCATGGCACACTGCTACCAGAGAAAATGCCGACAACAACGCCAGGCCATTACCAGGACAATACACCATTTTAACAAAGAAATGCCGCAATTAACTGATGCATACTTTCCATTACCGTAACTTTCTAATTCTGTCTATAATTATTCACAGATATGTATATATATATCTCATAATTTGTTTTTGTCTTTCATTTCTTCCTGACGAAGGTCACAGTCTGGTGACCGAAAGCTCGAAATAAAATACTTTGATCAGAAAAACGCTGTTTTCACTGTTTCAATTATGTCTATACCTGATCGCGCTTCATCTATATTTTTACCTCAAAGTTGGTTTCAAACTCAGCTGCTACCTCATTTCTCAACAAATGTCATGGTGTTTGCATATCTTATAAAACACTTCTTATGTATAATATGCATAATACAGTATATCATCAATTCTCAAAATTATTAACACTTCATAAGGAAAACACTGTCAGTGGACGTCAATACTGAAACATATTTTGCTAATGTAATCTTGACCAGTATACAATTTGGGCAACTCCTCATTTTACCCATAAAAGCATATCCTTTTGAGAAGCCATATTATATACTATACTTAGAATTTCTGTTTGATCTAATTTCCAAACATCTCAAAGTAGTAATATGATTGTAATAAAACTTGGTTTTTGCCTCATTTCTCAATGCATCTCTTAGTGTTTGGTAATCAAATCAATCCCTCACTCTAGTTCATGACATATAAAATATAACATTATACAAGAACTGCCACTGGTTTTGTACCAAACATTTTAGGACCAAGTAAGTCCAAACTTTGACTGCATCTCAATTCCATAAAACAACACTTATATGAAAAACAACACAGGCTTATTCTAATCAATTTTAGATGTAAAGGAAGATTTACTTTTTTTCTGAGCTGAACAGTTAATCTTCTTTCTCTTTTGCCAAAAACATAGCTGTTACAAGGGTGATGACTTATATTACAGACTTCAGTTCCAGAACTTTAACTTAATATCACAAATGGGTATCCAGTTGATTGAATCAGCAATTTAATTTAAAATTGTTACACAATTGTTGAATTTCTCTATCAAAGTATTTCGTCTGCTTAAAACAAGCAGGTTGTATTGTAACCAACTTTTAGAAAGAAAGAAATTTAAAAAATAAAGCATAATGTTGCTTACATTCAACAATATAAAATAGAATGCTGCATAAGCAATGTAAAAAGAAACATACTGAATGGCTGACAAACTACCTATACAAATAACAAAACTACATAACATTTTAAGGGAAGGTTCTTGGTCAAAAAGGAAAACATTGACTAAAAGACAAAGGGCTTTTGCATAAACATTAGATTTTCTATCTATATATGTATATAGATAAGTGATAAGTGAGATTTTATTAAAAGTCATATGAAAAGAGTGCT
Organism: Heliopora coerulea; assembly: GCA_030142905.1. Taxonomy (NCBI): domain Eukaryota; kingdom Metazoa; phylum Cnidaria; class Anthozoa; order Scleralcyonacea; family Helioporidae; genus Heliopora; species Heliopora coerulea. The sequence goes on along the minus strand of JASJOG010000008.1, from coordinate 2,197,332 downwards.
CAATACCAGAGTAGAGTGAATTACAATAGCAAGACAAGGTAAATTTGGGTTACTTCATAAAGATTTACAACAAATTTGTTTCGTATGGCAAGCTGAGCCTGCCACACTCGTCAGGTAGTGATCGCAAGACCACTACCTGACAAGTGTGGCAGGCTCAGCTTGCCATACGAAACAAATTTGTAGTAAATCTTTATGAAGTAACCCAAGTTTACCTTGTCTTGCTATATATGTATGTATATATATATATATATATATATATATATATATATATATTTCTAAAATTCATTAATAATTCATAAGGAAAATACAAAAAATATCATAACCATGTTGGGTCTTTATATGTGATAAAGACACATGTTCCTTCATATGTGAAGAAGAAGTTCATTTCTTTTGGTTCACAAAAGATCAATTTCCAAACTTTCTTTGCAAATTAATGCATTTGGAGATTCATTTTAGAAGACATCAAAAAAAAACTTGCAGTTCATGTTTTATTGGATCTAAAACACCCAGCTATCACCTCATGTTTTAAATCCCAATAAAGCACTCCTGCTCAGTATTTAAATATTACATATATATATGTATATATTGTATAGTTATAGCAGTTATGCTCAAGTACAGTATTTCATTTATACAATATCACATTAACTACCATTAATCATCAGCCACTTGGTGACAGCTACATGTATCTTAACATGTAAAACATGTACCAAAGAAAACCTTTGTCCAATTTTAGTACATGATTTCACTTGATTATTTTGATGTTGCTCATGAGAATTTTCACAAAATTCCGTGGGTAATTCTTAAATACCAACTGTAGTACTAACAACTTTTCTGTAGAAACATTAGATGTGATACAGATGAAGTCAGATAACAGAGGGGTTAACAACCAATATCAACACTGCATTATCAAACGGCAATTAAATCATTAACTGTGATTGTGATTTGTCAATTACATGGCATCATCTGTCAAGTGCAGGTCAACAAATGACTGTGAAAATCCAAAATTAGAGCAACACATAATTTTAATATTGTTAATTAAATTTTGTTCATGAAGTTAAGATCAATCAAACATTCTGTTGCAAGTTTAATATTCTTAACTGCAAAAATTAGTCAAGCAGAAATTTGAGATAAATTATAATTAAAAAACGAAGCAATGCCTGTGTGACAATTAAAATATTAACATAAAAACACAGTCTAATAAAAAACAAAACTTAATTTTACCTTTAGGTAAGAACCATGGTACTTGGTAACGTATGGTGAGTCACACTGGGAAAGAATCGTGATTTCTTGCTGGATGTCTTCTATCTCATCTTCCGCTTCCTCTAAATCAATTATTTTGATCGCCACCACGTCTGTTGTTTTTCTGTTAATTCTATTCCAAGAACAACGTGTCTTTTACTTTAATAATATAGTTAATTTTTTATGTGGTTATATGTAAAACGAAATGGACCGAAACCATGTTTCATTGTCCATCAACTGTTATCAAAATGCTGTCATTACAGCATTAAAAAAAACATGGTCATTTATATCAACATACGAAATTCATCATAGAATGTAATGCAGAACACCTTCATAGTCGACCAATGCCAACTCAAGTTAATCATCACCCAATGCTTCCCAAAATATTCAAACAACAGACTGCTCAGCATTATTCTTCTCACGATCAATAAATACGAATGCGCAACACACACCTGGACGAGTTTAATTTAGTTAATACAGTATCCTCAGCTTACCCTTTGTATACTTTGCCAAAAGACCCTTTGCCGATCTCCTCTTGCTTGGTAAAAATGTCTTCGGGATCATCTCGCATTCTGTTCTGTTAAATATAAAGGAAAACCGACAAAAGCCAGTATTACTACAACATTCAATAATTTACTTCCGTCATAAAAACAAACCTGGCGTCAAGTGAAGACATCACAAGCAAAATTATCTGTAAAACATTCTCCGCATCTTACACCAGTGCAAGCAGGGTGTTGAAAAAGCACATGATATCACTCAACAGACACAACCGACAATAGATTTGAAATTTACTAGTGAACATATTAGGATCCCTACCACTGCCATTCAAAAATCCTGGGAGGTCTTTTGGTTTCCACCAAATATCATATGTCTTGCGAAAGTCACGACAAAATTATGAAATACCAGTAAAAAACCTCTGCTTCGCACAATTACCCACACGGTGAAATTCACATAACTATATCAAACGGAACATTGCAACTAAGTTAGATTCCTTCCACACTATATGTTGTTATCCTTCGTAAATCATCGCCATGTTGGAAACGATACGCCGGGAATGTAATTATCACGTGACAGGCTTGGCTCTAGTGGGCCTCGCACATCGCTAGTCAACCCAGGAGTGTGAGTACTGACACTTTCTTACTTGCAATTACCTTATTTTAGGCAATCACAGCTGTTTGGAACTTTGCTGATCTTTTAACGTCAAAAAGCAACTTCGACTACAGCAAAGTTTAGGAGTAAGTTGAGGATTAAAATTAGGATTTGGTTATATTAAGCTAGGATTAGAATCGATAACTGAGTACTAAATATGAAGATTTCACTCAGTCCCCAGACGTCCCGCTATGTTACTGTACCTAACAAAAGAAGCTACAACATCATTTGTTGATAAAGATATCAATCATGTGACTTTGACGTGAGAAGACGTTTTATTGCCTGAACAACATGCACGTGGGCGTTATTGCAGGGGCCGCGGAACGATATTTTGAGTGGGGGGCTGACAGGGGGCGATAGCATGACCCCCTGAAAAAATTAAATTCAATATTTCTGAGACGGTCGTGGCTCTCGCTATGTAGTCAGAACAACTCAACGGTTAAGTGAAAGAATCAAGCAACATGTGCCAAGTGTTATACGAAACAAGACGCTACCATTAAGAAATCAACCAAAAAGGCAACGTACCTCTGCTCAAACGATTAATTGTGACTCGGCAATCGGTCGACACTTGTTCTCAAACAGATGTGTCAATAACTAATCACACTCCAAATTTAGCATCCTGGCAAAGTGCCGCTCAGCATTCTTTCTAAAGATTATGGAATCCATGTATATTGCGTAATTTTGATGTTTAATCCCTCCTACGTGGGAAAACATCATTGCCTTTACATCAGGTATAAATATAAGCTGATAACTCATTTCTCAACAGTTAGCAGACGTTTGCACCTGAAGAGTGGTCTGCCGAAATGCATAGTGTTTCTTTTTAGTATTTACTCTCTTTCTGTGTGTTGGTTCCTTTAGTTCTTTTCAGAACTGTCTTGTATAACCATTCACCATGGTTAAGACGTTTTTCAAAGCGATAGTGAAATATTTAATTTCTTTTCAAAAAAGTAGGGGGGCTAAAGCCCCCCCAGCCCCTCCCACCTCTGTGGCCCATGTATTGACCGTTGAAAGTAAAATTTAATTCACGACGGGACGATCGATCTTGAACTATAGGCTACTTTTCTAAGGCTAAAACCTTAAGGAATATGGGAATAGATGACATGTACATACCAGGGCGAATCCAGGAATTCCCGAATTGAGGGAGAGGACCGGCCGGAAAGAGTATTCTGTAGATGTAAGTTTTGGTATACGGAAAAAACGTCTGTGGCACTTTTTAAGTATAAGTAATATAACATCAATAATCACCAACGCGGAGTAATTTCTCAGTTTTTGGATGCGAATGTTTATTTGCTTTGCACAAACTTATTTTTTCGAGTTACAGCATGGGGCACTCATTTAACGATTTTTTAAAACAGTTCTTGTCTAGAGAGATTGCATGCCCTTTCAAAAACCGATAATTGGGTCGAATTGCCAATTTGCGTTAGGCGTGTCAGGACTATAACATCTTCCTTGCAAAAACAAGGAAGTTGCCACTCAAGCGTGAGTGGTGTGACGCTATTTACAGGAAGCGCCGTGTGTAAGAATGCGGTGAGTTCTTTTTACGTGGCTTGAACTTTTTTAAATGTATTTGGCGTTAAAAACACCCGAAGAGAAGAACTGTCGAAACCATATCGCAGTAATCAATGCAACATTACCTAATTTCCAGCGACAATTTTTTTTTGACCAATAGCCGCCACTTTCGAGCGCATGGTAAGTGACGTAGAAATTTCATGCTAGTAAACTGGATGGCTGGACTATTTTTGAAGAGAAGCAATCCGGAAATCTGTGAGCCTGTTTTCTTGCAACGACTTTCCCCACCTGTACCACATTTGAGGAAATCACTTACTAAACGATATTATTGCAAGTCTGTAATTTGAAAGTTTAGTTACGCTAAGTTAAATTTAATACTAGATCTAGTTAAGCAAAAGGTTGCCTCCTGCAAAATTGGGTTATAAATAAGTAAATAGCAAAGTTTCGGGTAGTAAGCAGATTTTCTTTCCATAAGGTGTTGACGGTTTGTTCGGCCCAGCGTGCTAGCTGTGGATTTTGAATGAGAATTCGTTAGCCATTAATTGGAACAGTTGTAGCATGGCATTAAAATTTCCTGTTTTGTCCAGTCTCATAGAATCGTTAAAGTATTATATAGGCGACTTGCCTGGTCTGACCTATCGAATAAAGATGAGATTGGCAGAGGAACGTTCAGTTCAGTTAGTGTAGCTGCTAATGGAGCAACGTTTGAGAAAGCTGTAGTCAAGAAACTATTGATCATGTTGTAGCAGCACTTTTCCCAACAAGATAATGATTTAATAATAATTGTCCCAAGGAAATGATAAATCTCTTGAAATAAATCTCTTGAAATCTCTAACGTTTTCATCGTAAAAATGCATTGTTATGTTAATGTAGACGACCTGGGGTTTGAAGAGTAAACATGTTCAAACCGTTATGTTCTCGAACCAGTTAAACGACAAACCAACGTGTAAACATTGCAACTAATAAAATTCTATAATAAAAAATTATATTAATCCATGGCCTGCAGTTACCTTCAAAGCGAAAAAATATTACATTTACTTCCTGCATGCCATTCGTGTTACGTCTGAGGATACTTACACTTCTACCATACTTACCGACACAACGTTATGTAGAGTATATGTATATGTTTATGCATATGTATATATGTATATATATATGTACATGTAGATGTAGTTGTAGGTGTTGGTGTAGGTGTAGATGTAGATGTAGGTGTAGATTTAGATGTTTATATGTATGAGTACATGCATATAATATATTCATACAGATCCGACACGAATATTGTATCTTTCTTCTGAAAACACAAATACATTTAAATGGCTATGTTTACCGTTTATTTTGAAGTTTTAGTGAATTTTAAAGTAGAAAATCGAAGGAGATGTTCACGATTCTAATTAGTATTCTGTATCCAATTTATTGCATAGTAGTTAGGGACCAAAATCTTTTGTGTTTTCTTCGTGAATTATTAATGAGTTTTCAACTAACTTTTTAGTTAGTGAGTCAGCGGCTTAGGTTACTTGTTTGTTTTTATCAATTATTTTGCATTTTTTTGCAACAGTTCATCTAGTTTTCTGCTTGAAATAATTGTTGAGTAGATTTAACTTTTTCGGTAGTTTGGTATTGTAAATCTGTTGTAAAACGTACCTGAATCTGGGGGTTTTTTTTGTCTTCAAACGAACTTGGAGGTTTTCCCGCCAAAATTTGCCGTTCTGTAAAAAAAAACAAATAAAAAAAAATAAAACAAAACTTTTGTACGGCTAGGCAAAAAGGCTAGGAAGCCAGTCAGCGTGTGTCATCTTGTGTACAAACCGGCGAGCTAATTCAGCCATATGATAAATATACGTATTGTTAAAATTACACGCTATGATAATGTTATGCAATATGTAATGAAGGGTCAATTATTGAACATTCTTCCAACATTGTTTCCATTATGACTATACCTTTGCCATAGAAATAATTTTATTTTTCATGCAACCATGCGACTATCCTATCTGCATATTAGAGTCGTCTCTATAACATATACCTTACTCTTAATATGAGCTCTATTCCTTTTCTGTAGAATCTCAAAAATGACTCCCCCAAAAACAAAACTATAAAGGTCGAAAGTAAGTTTGCAATATCAACCTGAGATAGAAATAGCGTGTCAACAAGAACTACTACGTTTTAAAGTATTTCAATCACTCAAAAATAACTGCCCGTAAACGTCGAGAGCCCCAATTGTTGCTAAATCCGAAAGCAAAAGGCACCAATGATGAACCGGGCATCTACTTATATTGTTATATATTTTGTTGGTAAAATTAAGACGCGTTGGGTTTAAATCATTTCTAAAAGCAAGGTTAAAATAACCAAGGCTTTTTCGAGTTTTCGTGACGTTATCCATATCTCTGTACGGTAATACAAATTGAAATGACGTCAGCCGTGTCTCTACGGTACTGTGAGAAAATGAGGCTCAACCAATACAGAGCGTGCGTGTATCATTTTATAAACAGTAAAAAGAAACTAAAGGTAGACAACTTCTTACAATGCTAAAAATAAAAAAGATTAAATTTAGAAACGTTTCGGTCTAAAGATCTTCTCAAGTCCGAATAAAAACCTAATTCAAATTCCAATATTTATACTTAAATTCTAATAAATTATTTAAAATACTATAAAACTGGAACAGATTTAGCTGTAATTCATCCTATTTATTTCTGAATAGAATTCCTGCCTGTTATTGAAACCATGCGGAAAAATAGTAAACAACTGCCCTATTTAATAAGTTTTCTTTAGTGAAGGAGCAGACTTCGTCAGGAGTTGATTTTTATCTTTTTGATGACGTTGGAAATAAATGTAAGGATTTTTACTCGGTTTTTTCAAAATGTGCAATAGTGAATTAAGTCAGTTTCACACGTAATGCTGCTTGCGAAATTTCAGGTCAACTAGCTCGGCCCAAGCAAGTACCGGCGTCAAGTAGTGTAAGAGTGGACTATTTGAAATGGACTCAGTTGTCCTCATTATTACATGCACTTTTCCATATGCCACGGTTTTACTATTGCACTCTGACTGCCATGAGAAAATTATTTGAAATGTGTTACGAGCTATTATGTTCATTCTTTATTTCCCGGCTTCTTGCTTGATATACAGCTTGTTTAATTAAGAGGATTGCAAGGTGGTAATGGGACAGCGAGTTTTATATCGCGGTTATTATCGAAAGATATTTTCAATTAAAGAACAAGTAGGCCAATAACAGGGACCTTCTAAATGCGAACTTTCTAAAGGCGCTGTGACACTATGCAACTTGTCTTGCAACTTTTGTCGGAACGGCTGACTCCGTCGCGTTGCAGTTGCATGATAAAGGCATGTTACACTAGGCAATATTCTGAACAACGTCTCGTGTAACGGCGATCAAAAAGAGCTAAGAATTTGAAACGGTCATTCATTTTCACGGGCTTACAACGATTATCGTTGCAAGACAAGATGATCGAAGGATGTATTACCGCAATCGTTGCGAAGAGTAGGACTTGATTTAACTTTGTGCAATGATTGCTGCAACAAAATGTTGCGAGACTTGGTGATTGCGGACTGTGCAATCTCTCTTGCAACTTGCGGCGGAACAATTCAAATTTCGAGACAAATTGCAAGAAGCAAATTCATGTCCATAATCCTTCGAGAGATCAGTGCAGCACTGGGACCTTGTATGATTGAAGAAGTGAGGCAAGTGCACAACAAATGCAACGATGAAACAACCTCTCACAGACCCCACTCTTGCCGGGATATGCTTTGTGGCTATGCTTCTGGGATTTATGTCTTAAGAATTACCAAATTAGAGGGGGGGGGGGGGGGAAAGCCAACCACAAAACAGTCCTTTAGTGACAAAGTTGGTGGACGAAATATGGCATAGAACTTTCTAATTGCCAGAGTTCTAAATAGGCCAGTAAAAAGGTAATGATCACACCAATTATTTTGGTCACTTGAAATGGAGAAGCTGTTGTTACCTGGTGGTAAAGAATCGAGCAATAGGACACGTTAATTCAGTCCCATACCTCGAGCCGTGTTTATCATTACCTCAAGAATATCGTATGTACCCTAATTCGTAGTTTGTCATACATCTTTCAAAAAAAATTCTGGACTTAAAAACACGGATAATAGTTTCATGCATGATCTGATATATATTCTGGAAGGTGAGAGCTTGGAGATATCTTGAATGATAGATGAACGTTTGTCAAGCTCTATCTTCAGAAAAACAATTTCTGAGCCCTGTCTTGGGCTCAGAAATCGTTTTTACCGAGGATAGAGCTTGACGAATGTTTATCTATCATTCAATATTGTCTATATACCATTTTGGTACCATCCATCTCATGCCCTCTTTTGACCTTCGACTCACCCTTTCACCCACTGAGTTATATCACGTAAGAATGTGTTTATGCAATATCTTATTCAGTGTAGGGCTCAATCTATCGTGCACAAAACGTTCAGTCCTTTTTAACTTAACCCACGCAAGGATGATAGCATTGGGTGCGTAGGTTATATCCAATAACGCCAAAATTCTGAAATCCATAATATGGCTCGAACAGTTCGACACACAAATAGCAAACTTTTAGTAACATGTTATTGAATTCCTTAGTATTTCTCAAGCGGTACAACCAGAATTTCTGTAGGGGATAAAGATATCGCAGTGCAATCTAATGAAAAATTTCTATTTATGGTGTCAGAAAACGTCCAAAATGTATTTCTTGAACGGATATACACGCCGATTGCAAATAATACTCAATTTTCTTGAAGTAACATACAGCATTTTGTTCGGACAAAGAAATGTTCATTCTTGTGGGAGGGAAAAATCTTAGCGTTGCCCTAAATTGGCCACGGCTTTGGTACCCTTTCGTTCTACTTCTTAATTCTGTCTTTCTCATAAACTTCGAACATTAACTCCTATGTGAAAATGCTTTCAAAACTCGCTCTTAAATTGAGCCTGTAAGATCGAAACGAGTTTGCGGTTAACAAGAAGAGATGAAATGAGATTTTCCATAAATGTTCATTTTCATAAAGCTCATGTCATTAAGCATGTGACTGATGTGAGCTCACTTTTTATGATAGTTTAAGTGATATAGGTATGTATCATGGGCGTGGCCCCAAAGTTGTGCCTGCAGCCACGTGATAGCCTCAGTTGACCTTCAATGTTGGTTCAACGTGATACTGCATGGCATAATTTTAAACGTCTATTTTTATTGCAACATGTTGCGGAAAAAAAAATTCATTAAAGTTTTTTCCCAAATCGCATGTTACACTCCTTGTTTTTTTTATATTACCTTTGTTGCGTTAAAAATCTTCATCTCGTTTAATATGACATTGACATTATTTACGACTGCAACTTTTGATATCAGAATGCAAAAGCAACAGCGTGCATCAAGTTTAGCTCTGATCTAAAACAAAAGTGCAAAAAGTGGTCATATAGCACTTGAAATGAAGAGGTAATTATAATTTAAATAAGAGTACCGGACAAAAAGTATGTAAACGCCCAGAAATTTATAATATCACAATTGGTAACCTCACAGCAAAACTCGCTTGATTTTTCCTGTGAAGCCTGAAAAACGTTGCCACAACCTAGAGGTTGCCATAACTGTCTTATCGTGCTTCTATAAATCATTTGTGGTCACACCTTGGCGATTGGAGCCATTTCCTGTTGCTGGCAAAGTCACTCAATGTCAAGTTACATTACGTAATTGTTTGAGCAGCGAGCCATATAAATCGTATGGGTACTTTGGATTGGGTTATTTATTCCACAGAAGGGCGAGAACACCATTATGGCAGAAACTTTCTATAAGGTCTATGATTATTTGGTAATTGGAGGTGGATCTGGTGGTTTGGCAAGTGCAAGGAGAGCCGCTTCATACGGCATAAAAGCTGCGGTGATTGAACATGGTCGCTTAGGTGGAACATGCGTAAGTAAAATAAATACTTTCATGGCCTTAGTGTAAAAACTAGATAGCAGTGAGGTACAAGATCACGAACAGGTTACAATTACGAGTGTTGCTAGACTTATGTCACGTTACTTAACTGTTTGTAATACCCTCGCACCAGAGGCTTTTGATTTGATGTAGGCTTCCAAGGCCTTAAATCCTGAAGCAATTGCTCCAAGGCAATACAGTTCACAAATGTAAAACCTAGCAATAGCATCACAGACTTCCGCTTGATACGGAAACCTCACGCGTTTTGACGTACAGTGTATTTAACTGTTATACTTAAATTCTCACAACCGAGGGACTAACGATAGCCATAGTTCCCATGGAGTTTGCCATAAAATGATAATAGAAAGAATGGAAGAAACTTTCTCCTCAGGACTAATCCTTGTTCGAAAATTAGTTTAAGAATAAATGGTATTATTATATTAACTCAAACCATGACTACAAAGGCCAGCCATACAACCAGTGGTCAATCCGGGGGACGAACCCACAGGGCCTGGGTCATTCTTTTGGGAGAGTTAAGAAAGCCAGTGTTAAAAAATTAATTCAGCTTGTAGTAGTAGTAGAAGGCCTAAAAAAAGAATGTACACTGTATGTTAATTTCTACCATGTTGATTGCCATAAGAGCTTACATTCAGTTTAGATCCTTGATTTTTATTGCTGACATTCAGTGTGGGATGCTTGAAATGATACCCTGAGATGTTGTACATTGACAATGCTAAAGATGACAAAAAACGTGTTTCTTTGCTTTTCTTAGAAATGGTAATTGCTCTGTGTTGGTTGGAAGTATAGTATTACTGAAGAACAGCCCACACAGCAATCACATACACTTTAGTATGTCATAACATTAAAATACTAGATTTCAAATGATTGAATTTTGATGGGTATGTCTTTGAGAAAGAAAATCGAAAGATTTCTGAGGAAGGAATACTGAAACTTTACCATCCCATAGCAAGCATGGTTTTCTTGAAACATATCTTCCAACTCTTGGTGTTTGCTCAGGATTCCTTTTCAAAGATCCTGGATCTACTTCTAAGAATATACCTCAGTTTTATTTAGTCAGTTAATAGTATTTGATTATGGTTGTCATGACTAAAGGCATGTAATATCCACTGGCTATAATGATTGAAATGGTCGAGGGTGGTATGGTAAATAATAATTGAAGTTTTTTCACATATTGAACATGAGGCATGTTATACCTATATTCCTAAGCCTGTGAATATATTAAATATTATTATTAGTATTTCTTATTATATCATTCTTTCATTATTAACAACTTAGAAGTTACATAACTTGTCATCCATTTGTAGTAAATGCTTACCAAACTACATGTATACAGTATACTGAGCTGCTTGTGAAATTGTTATAGTGAGGAATTTTCTTGAAAAAAGTGAAATTTATTTCAAAATGTAAGAACATCAAAGAGAGACTAGCTCAACATATAAATATGAATAGTCATTCTTTCATAAAATTATAAGCAAGCTAAAAATAGTTTTAATCAGAGATTAGTTAGTATGGATGTTTTATTGCCCTTGAACAACATTCTCCCATTAATATATAATATATTAAATATTTCAAATGCATTAAATATATATTTATGTTCTCAATAAGAAATAAATCAATGAAAGGATTAAGATAGGTTAGAGAAAACAAATACATCAAAAATGAAGAAAGCAGAATGGAATTAATGTTTTCATTGAGGTAAGGTTTAAAGTTACTGGTAACTTTCTCTAATTAGCTTTTCAAAGTTAAATGACTGTTATGAAATTCAATAAACAATATGTAATTATCATGATATAGATCAGTATCAAGAAATCTCTGACTCATAAAACCCACTTGTGGCTTGCCTATGATTTTATAGATGATTCCAGAGCTCTTATTTTCATTTTTTTTAATATCAAAAAGAGTTTAATATTTTAGTGTTTTAAGTAAATCCTGCCATGCTGATCTAACCAGTGTGATGTAGAATTAGATTTGAATAGAAATCCTGTGAACCATGTGAGCCATGGGAACCATCCTTGAAGTTGTCAGAAAATGTTGTGAAGCTTCTGGAAGAACGTATCTTACTCTAATTTGTCATTACAGACATAATGATTAATTCTGTGCTTAAGTCATGAACTTATTGTAGGGACTAATGTTCTTGTTGATAATCATAATAGCCCTCTAATCCAGATCAGATATTTCCCATAAATTTTTGAAATAAAATAATAAATTTTGAAATAAAAAAATTACCTAGTATTTACTGAAGTAATTAGTTCCAGAGGACCACAACAGCTCTATCTTTTTTTTTTAATAATTTTTTTAAAATTAAGCTTGGTCAATCTTTTAAAATACCTGTTTAAGTAACAATTACCATGAGTTGTATGAGAAATATGGCAATTGGTATTATCAAAATTTTTGTCCATTCTATGTGTGATCTTTATTTGGGGAAAAAAAATGGTATCAGGTAAGAAGGCACAGGGATGAAAACTGACTTGGAGTACCAAATGAACTTGTAGTATCCCTGAGATGGGAAAAAGAATGAGTATGGGACATTTAAAAAAAACATTATGCCAATAATCTTTTATCATTTATTTACTATTTGGTAGGTGAACGTTGGCTGTGTTCCCAAGAAGGTTTGTATTATTTTACATTCAAAGAAATTTGAGAAAGATAAATGTGACTTCTAGCCCATTAACAAAAAGACTATCATTCTGTTAGTAATTAAATTAACCCTAGATATATCTGGATCTAGGAGGGCTGAATTTCCACCCCCTGATGGGAGCAGATCATTCCCTCAACCAATTAGTGTTATTATAAACCAAAATTAATAGAAAGAAATGTGTGAGGGGGAGCTCAAATGCCCCACCATGGATCTCTTAATACCAAAAAATAGTATGGCCCAGAATGGTATCAACATATCAATTTTCTATAAGTTATATGTAATCATTATGTAATCATTCTTGCAAAGTTACAGACAATCAACTTACTTTATGGAAAGAAACAATTTCTTTTCACAATTTCTTTTCACAATTGCTGGTGCAAAGTATCATTAATTTCTTTTGTCAACATTTCTTGAATTTTTAAAAAGGTCTTTTAATAGTAAATGGTTATGGTTATGTTATACAGAACTTTCATTTGATTGGAAAAGCTTTCAAACACAGTTTTGTTTCCATGGCAACAACAGCAATTGAAAAGAACCACAAAATTTCAGTCTTGTTAAGTTTACCTAGTAGAAAATACAGTCTATAAAGCTGACAAGATTATAAACAAATTGGCTTGTCACCTAATGTCAGCTTGTTAACATTTTATCTGATGATTTTTATTTTTTAAATTTTTCAAGAAAATGATGCTTCTGTATACAAGAGGAAAATACTCTGAAATTTGTCAGTTTAACCAACATTTTTAAATTTTCATCAAATGAAGTGCATTGTTTACTTAACAACATTTCTGCTAAACTTGAGCAAATCCCAGTGATTGGATTTTCTGCTAAATTAAAAAAAATATAAGTTTTTGAAATTGCTTTGAGTTATGATTGTTGCTATGGAAACATAAAATCCTTGATATTATGTTACAGTACCAGCTTAAACTCCAATCACTGCTTACCTACTCTGCCAAATTTGAAGTATGGGAAGCACAAGCATCAAAAAACTTGTGAGACTACCTTCAATTACGTGTACTTTAATTTGCATGATTGATCAAATTTGATGACTGGATACAATGAGTACAGTCTACCTTTAAGAGAAAATTCTAAGTTTATACAGAACATAAAGCAGTAGATGTATCACTTCAATCCTGAATAGCAAGCTGTATACTTTATCGGTCATCTGAGATCAGTGAAGTAGTTAAAATAGCCACTGACTCTTTGTAATTAAGAAGCTGTGAAAGGTCCATGAAACAAATCATACATTGTAATGATAGTTAACAAAGTTTACACCTGACTATGTTGCATTTGTGCTTTGCCAGATCATGTGGAATGCTGCAGCTCTTGCAGAAACCATCAGATATGGCTATCTCCATGACTATGGGCTTAATGTGCCCTCTCAAGATGTCAAAGTTGCATGGAGGTACAGTTTATCAAACTCCTCTGCATTGTACAATTCTTTCCAAGATTGTTTGGTTGATCTGTATGCAGTTAACGTTATTTGCATAATTATGCAGTAGTTTGAAAGAAATGAAATGAAAAGTGAGCTTTTATTGTATTCATAGTGTCACTTTTGAAAGGTTTTGGAGGCTGCTAGGCAATTGCCAAGTTTTTGTTTCCATCTTGGTTTACAAACCTTCTGCTTTCAATTTTTTTATATTGTCAATTAAATTTTGATATTTTGATTTAACTGTCTCCACGTGTCAAAACGTTTTCTTTCAATGTTTAGAGAACTCAAGAAAAGAAGAGATGACTACATTAAGAAATTAAATGGTATCTATGAAAACAATTTGGATAAGGTACTTTTTTTCAGTGAGGCAGAAATTTTCGAAACAATGGGGGCCCAAACCGAAAATTATTACAAAATTGGAGAAAATTTATGATGGTGGCGTCCATTTCGGACTTAGTCACTCATGTTTAGTTGAAGGGCAGGTAAAAGTAAAGAACTGGTGTTGCTTTCTTAAGAATTTTCGCTAGAGCATTTGCACACAAACAAGTTCAAAAAGCATTAAAACCTTGGTATGCTTCTGTCACAGTATTGACAATATTACATTCTATAAGTGAATTACACTCCGATAGTTACTGAAGCTACTGTTTTGCGTTTTTTGTTTTCTCGTATATTTAATACTGACTGTCGTCATCACTTTATTGCATTGTTTCTGTCCTTTTATGTCCCTCGTGTTAAAGTCCTTTCTTTGACAAAAGTGTAGAAGTACAGTGGAACCTGTATATAACGGCCCTGTATTAAGCGGCCACCCTCTATTAAGCGGCCAGTTTTCAAAGTCCCGAATTTTGGCCCATACACATGCTGTAATTGTTACCTCTATTAAGCGGCCGCGGCCACCCTTAAGCAGTCCCATGTTTGTCTTTCTTTGTTCTTTTTACCTGTATTAAGTGGTCACCCTTAAACGGAAACCCAAAGCCACATGTCTTTTCATGCAGTATTTTCTTGTGTCTGATTGTGATTAAGAAGCGATCCATCATCATTATAAAAATGACAGCGCTAATGCTTATAATTAACCGTTCATTATGGTCAATTTTTTTCCAGATTTCAGCAATGAGCTGCAGTACAAAATCACGAGATCCAAAAACTTTTGTTTCGAATCAGCTTCCCTCTAACTCTACTTGAAATTACTTTTTCAGATAGCTTGTTGTTGAGCAGTGTGATTGTGAAGAAATGGCTTCCAAACGTATACTTGTACGAGATTTCCAGGTCATAACCTCCACCACTTTCAATGCGCTTGCTTGTTGGTTTGAATTTTATTTCCAACAACGCTACTTTAGCAAAATTTCTGTTTTATCTCCACGTTGATCGTAAGAACTATGAAACGACGGAATGAGATGTATGTCGTTGTGAACTGTAATTCAGAAATACTGCATGGTAGAGCAAAAGACAATTGATTGTACCTTTTCATAACCTTGCGTTTATTGCACCGCTACATTTACAAGTTAGCAACTTTGTTGAAAGTAAAGATCGCCTCAAAGAGCGTTGATTTTCTTATTGTTTGCTTTAATGCAGTGTCGTATGACACGCTATTGAAACTAACATTTGACCACGCCCAGCCAGTATTTTTAGTGATCCTGTATTGAGCGGCCACCTGCATTAAGCGGCCAGTTTTTGAAGTCCCGAGGGTGGCCGTTATATACAGGTTCTACTGTATGAGCTGGTATTGCTTTGTTAACAATTGCCGCTTTCTCGAACTAGTAACACGTACTAGATAGCAAAGATGTAAGAAAAATTAAATGCATTCCTCTGAGCCTCAAGTAAAGTGCTGCTTATCACCGGTTCAGGAAAGGATGATTGATGAACGCTTAGGAAATGCACACCATTTCTTGCCAGCGGAGTCAAAAAGAAAAGGGGGATAAAACCCTCAAATGGGGGAAAGCGATAATAAGGGGCGAAATTTATAGGAATTTTGTCCGTCTGGAGAAAAATCTTTGACACATGTTCCCCACACAATGTGCTGCCTGTGCGGCTGCCACGATATGATTATAATGTTAATGAATGACCTGATTATTAAGCACTAATGTTGTGCATGTCATTGTGTGTACATTGTGCTTTTGAGAAGTAGACGTCAAGCTAGTTACATCTAACTCAAATTGCCATAAGGCAAACTGCCAATCTATTTTAAAAAATTTGTACTTCAAGTTACGTTTTGTTAGACGTTTAGTGAATTATTAAACGAATAATGACTTTGCTATCGTTCAAACATTATTACAACCTTAGTTTCCGTTGTCGACTGTTTTAAACGAACGAGATGATTTTATTGTAGACGAAAAATTTTATGAATGATCGCAGGCTGTAAGAAATGGCAGTAACATTGGGTGGCCGGGGGGACCGCGTAACGAACGGAGTCTCAGGATTAAAACTGGGAAAGTTGGAAGGTCTGACAACTTGACGATGATATGGAATCCTGCCTAGAACATTAACTAACATAATGTTAACACTATACTCTACTTTTAAAAATAACTTTTTTGAATAATTAGTGTACTTTGTCATATTTGGTACAGGCGAAAGTTGATTACATTAAAGGAAGGGCTTGCTTTACACCTGAAGGCCACGTCATAGTTGATAACAAAAATGTTTACCAAGCAAAGCATATTTTAATTGCCACTGGAGGCTATCCAACAATACCAGAATTTCCAGGTATGTTTCTTGCTTGAGATTTGTTCACGATTACAAAATGCTCTAACGCTTGCCCTACACAATGTCCACATTTCAGCACCTAGGTCCTGGCTGGTCTGGGATTGAGGGTATCATATTCAGTTGTAACTTGTGCTAACTTCACTTACTTTCAAGATAATTATCTGGAATTAAAATTACGATGGGTCAAGTTTAGGTTTCTTATTCAAATAACTGTGATTTAGTAATCATCTTGTTTAACTTATTAAATTTGCCCGAAGTTCATATGCCAAAAAGCTTCATTCATAACCCTGCTTACGATAGACTTCTGAACAGTTACTAAATTTGAAACAACAATTTTCACCATAGTGTCCATTAAAACCTCCGCATGGATACCCTTATTACACTGGAATGCATTTACAGGAGCACCATTCAGTAATTGAACAAATTAATTGGTTCCTTCATTCTTTCTGGTTGCCAGCCGCGTCTAAAGAACATGTATATTACTGAAGTTCATCTGATGCTAAGGTCATGGACGCCAAATTCAACCCAAATTTCCTATGGCACGAAACGTCCTAATTGGCTAAAAAATTCCTGTAACCCATACAGAAACAAACTTGCAGAGATTCATTTAAATACAATCTTTAAAGTAAGGGAAAATTGGGAGACATTGACAGCGAGAACAATAGCCTGGGTTTGGGGCAAATTTCCTTTGGCGAGCGATTTTCGATGTTCACGTATGCCACTTTCAGTTATAAACTTTCACATTTATGTTATCAGTTGGTTATTATGCGGGTTCTTGTTCAATTTTGCTCGTGTGTTTTTCTAGAGCCCGATCGTGTTCGCCCTGCGGGTTCAAACGATATTAGGCTGTTCATAAATTATCTCGTATGTTCTTCACCCATATTAAAGTGATATGTCTCAACTTCAGTGATGTTTCTTTTTCTTTTTCTTGTGATTTCGTTGGAAATGACTGCTTTAATTTTTTTTATTCCAGGTGCCGAACATTGCATTACTAGCGATGGATTTTTTGAACTTGAAGATCTTCCAAGGTTACCTATACCTTTGTCAGATTAAGAAAAGAAGAGCGTTTGTCCAACTCTCACCGTACGTAAATGTCTGTGTTTCTAGGAAGGTTGTAGTTGCTGGTGCTGGCTACATTGCGGTAGAATTGGCCGGGGTACTCAAAGAACTTGGTTCTGACGTTACTCTCCTTATACGCAGAAATCAGGTAAATTTCTGATGTTTACGTTATCTCTGATTTCTAACTTCTTTATTTTAACTATTTCAATTGCCGTTTTTTCTTGAAAAAAAATAGGAAAGCATTGAGCTCTTATTCAGCTTCGCGATGGTCTCTTTGTGATGTTCCACGTTTTCAAATTCGCTCACTTGACAGGTTCATTCATGTCGGCGATTCTATTACTTCTATTACTAGTTTTAAACGTCCTATTTATATGTATCTTTTAGACAGTGATAAAGATTCCCATATTTGTAGTTTATAGATTAATTTAGATTATTTTTTCAATTTTTTTCAATATTGTTACATAGTTAATTTATGTTTTATAAGCACTGTTCTCCCGTTAATACCAGCTTTTATGCTGATGGGATTTTTTGAACAGTATAAATAAAGAATTTATTATTATTATTATTATTACCCCTCGTGGACTTAACGCCGGCGACTCTCGTAAAATCCGATCGTTTATAGCCGCACACCTGGGTTTGATCAACGTACGACAAACCGATTGTCTAGTGAGCACTTGGTTAATGTCCTGGTTTTTATACTTATCAAACAGCATGTTACTTCTTCTATGAGATACATGATCAGAAACTTTTCATGATAATCTATTAGATTACTTCTTTCAAAGTGTGAAACTGTACTAGATGTGGGATGTTGAACTCGGGTGAAGAATGGTCCAAGGATTTAACGAACATCGTCGTTTAGCGGATAGGAAAATCGTGTTCCTCCGCGTAACTTGGATTCAAACCCTCGATATTCGGTTTACCAGTCGGACACTTTAGCAACTGAGCCACAAATGCTTTTGCCAGGAAGGGGTCTGCTTGTCACTGTAATTCTAGGTTTGTCACTCAAAGTTTTTAACTGAATTTGTCATTCATTTGCACTTTAGCCATCAATTACAGTTTAATTCGTTAGCCGTTTGATGGTGAATATCCGATATATCAGACATTTGAGCTGCTTTTCGAGTTCTGCATTTTACGCCCAGCGCGGATTATTGGTCGAAATTAAGATTTTCAGAGTTTACATGAAATTTTGGAGTGGAAAAGTAATGTTGGTTGTGCGCGCTATTTGTCTAGGTTCATTGTGCAGGCACGGACCTTGACGCAAAGTTCAGCAAGGTTTTTTACTGATTGTAGAATTTTCTCCTACGTTTAATGGTTGATTTTAGAATATCAAAATTCACAAACTATTTTTTTTACCTCATTTTGGTCCTTTTGTCATCAGCTAGAGCGAATGCAGGGCAATTTAAACCATTTCCTCCAGTTTATGGGAAATTTTTTGTTAGCATTTTAATAGCCAACTCCCGATACATCGGACAAAAGATCTATCTTCGAGTTTTGTAATTTTCGCCGTCTAACTATGCAAATTTCTGCGAGAAATCAAGATTTTTAAGAACCTAAATAAAATTTTTGATTCGGAAAAGTGATTTTGTGACGCTTATTATCACCGAATAAATTTAGATTTAGTTTCGAAATGTTAGTATAACATCTTACCAAGGCCTGATCCCCAGAGTGAGACCGAATTTTCCCTTGTGGGTTCTTATGGTTGATCGTCATGAAAGTAAACCGAAGGATCCGAAGGGGAATCACAGTCGCAGTGAAGTGCATGCAGTTTCTCTCTCCTTGTCTAATTTGGGTTCCTCACTCGGAACTTCGTGTATAACCTTACCTTATAACATTACTTTACCGTTACGTGCGAAAATGTCTGCAGTCGTCTATCAGAATTATAATAATAACATGTGCCCACTTTGGCATTTGGGCTAAACGACCTCATTGGCTCGTATGAGCTGACTTTCCTCAATAATAATAATAATAATAATAATAATAATAATAATAATAATAATAATAATAATAATAATAATAATAATATGGGTGGTGTGCGAGTTGTAATAATAATAATAATAAATTCTCTATTTATACTGTTAAAAAATCCCATCAGCAAAGCTGGTATTAACGGGAGAACAGTGAAATTACGTATGCCCGTGCGTTACATCCCAACAAATAACCTGCCTCTAGAAAAGTTTAATCGCAATCAATGAATCACTTTTTAACACTAACAACAAAAATGGAGGGCTTTTGGTTAGAAGGTCAGAGCCTCGTCTTCTCATTTTTTAGCGGAGTACTACCTTTAAACTTGTTACGTCTTTTTTCAGTCGTCTTCGTTTTCACACTTACCGACAGTATAAGGAAGTATCGACGTAATGTATTATATGAAAAGTAAGTTGCAGCTTGGACAATTTTGAACGAAATAGTTTAAAGGCAGTATTCTCACCAAAAAGCGAGAAAACCCGATGCTGTATGAGGTGGTGCCCCTATCACATTCGACTTCTTAATGGACAACGAAATTAGCAAATAACTTTCTACTTTCGTTGTCGTTTTGTTTACCTGCCGCTGATTTGATAAGTCACGTTTATCTTCCACTTTTTTCAGACATACCCAGTGTTGTTTTGATGTCACCTCACATTTTACCTTGATGAAGACCCTTCGCTCGAAAGGTCATTATTTTGTGTCCTCGATTCTTCCAGAGCATTAACTTTAAACTTTCTTATTGATGTTTATTATGCACGTGCAAGCTTGTAAAACACAGACAATTCCCAACGTACGTCATGCGCTTGAAAATGATTATGAGTTTTTCATGATCCTGAGTTCCATCTGACGCCAGGGACTCTGAATCCCACTTGGGCTCAGATTCATTTAACAGATTTGGAACTTTCGAAATCGTTTACAGTGGAGCAATCTTGATACACCCCTTTCAAGCCATGTTCAAACTTATTTTCATTTCATGGCAATTTATCAATTTTATTTTAGGTTCTCCGTAGCTTTGATTCTTCCATCAGCGTAAAAGCCACTGAAAATCTCATTCACGCTGGGGTGAATGTCATGGCAACAAGCAGGGTTTGTATCTAGAATCAAAATAGGACGTTAAAAGTTTTTGTCACATGAGCTGACCAGTTGGTGTAACGTTGAAGTAATGCTGCAAAAGATAGTTTGTTATCTTACATTATTATGCATGTGTAATACACCCTCGTTCCTAATTTGCCAAAGTTTTCGAGCTAATTTTAATGTCATGGAAATTAAAAATATATTGGCCGGTGCGGTTCATAGAAGAAGTCTTTGGGCAATGATTAGAGCTTCGGGAAGTCAAAATGTATGGTTTCAAGAAAGTGTACGTCTGTATCATTTCATAAATTTACGTAGACAATTGACGTAATTTTGTTTGTATTTTGATTTTAAAAGCAATTATGTTATCACGCAACCACAGTTCATTGTTTCGACCGAGGCCGTCAACCCTTGATAATATACATGAAAAATTTGTCGATTCTGATTGTGTGAAAGCAGGGCAATTTGAAGTTAACACAGTGCAGAAATAACGTAATCAATTGCCGAGAAATGGTAATATACTGCTAATTTCCTGGGGCACCAAACATCCCAATGAGCTGAAAAGTCCTATGGCCCATGGAAATTTTTTTGGTGTTATTAAAAAATCTTTCAGGAGGAAGCGCCCGTTAGATAAAAACATGGTTTTAACTGTAAGGCTGTCACGGTTAAACGTTTAAACGTTTAAACGTTTAGAAAGATCAATATCCGTTTAGTAAATTACTAAACGTTTAACCGTTTAACTTTAATACTCATTATTTCAGTAATCTAGCAGCAAGATATAGTGTGAAACCATCAGTAAATGCTAGCCTCTTTTGCTGCGGTATAGAACAGTGTAGTCTGCGTCGCAGACGTACCGGTGCATAAAAGCAGACGCAGGTTAAAAGCGGTTAAAACTGTTGTACAGTATAGCATCTGCCAACTGCGTCTCATATTACTCTGCTTCGTCTTGCTCATGTTACTCTTTTTCATATTATCCTACATCTCATGTTAATCCCGGCTGGCGGGAAACTGAAAAGCTAAGTTTCCCCAAGCATTCGTGTCACGTGCTTACTCGTCACTAACTGTATTCAACTCACGTCACTTTGTACACTTTGGTTTTCGTGTTCCACATTTTTTTCCATATTGGCAGACGCGTAATGCCGTCGTTTAAAAAAACAACAGTCTCCGATCTGAAGCGCAGGTTCTGCACTGATGAAGCACTGACGGGCCCTTCCATGCTTGCGTCAGTTCTCGACCCGCGCTACAAGAACCTGTTCTTCGTCGACCAAGAAAGCAGAGCAGCTCCCTTCGACGCCATCAGGGAAGAAATAAAACAAATCACACCAGTGATTGTCGATGAAGGGCCAGTTGCAAAAAAGTCGAAACCTGCGCCCGGAATGGACTTTTTGCTTGCAGGTTCTTGGGGAAATACTGCAAGCGAAAATGCAGACACAACTAAGGACTCCTTCAACGAGTTCGCGGCGTACTTCCAAACTGCTCAAGCGGACAACGGAACCGACCCTCTGCAGTGGTGGAAAGAAAGTGCTTCCTGTTTCCCAGCAATTTCAAAAATAGCGCAAAAATACCTCGCACTACCTGCCACGTCTGTTCCGTCGGAGAGAGTGTTTTCGACGGCTGGCAATATTGTAAATCACAAGCGAAGTTGCTTGGTGCCGGATAACGTAACCATGCTGATTTTTTTTTAATAAAAATGCTAAATTGTGAAGTTATTTAATGTTCATTGTATATTGACAAAAAAAGATAACTTTGCTTTGCTTCAAAATTTCGTATCCAATTTTACGCTTTTACATCCTTGCCACTTCTGGTTTTTAACCCCCGGGAGGCAATTGCTAGTTGGAAACAAACGTTTAAACGTTTAAACGTTTATGAAACGTCTGTTTAAACGGATACTAAATTAAACGTAAACTGACATATGTAGTTTTAAGTGAGATATTACAATAAACAAAACTTATAAATATAAGTAAAATATGAACAAAAATATCGAAAGTTTTAAGTCTTAAGACTTCAACTATAAAGCCGTGTAATTAGATGTTGTCTTAATATTGATTTCTTAAAAGCACTTTTAAGGTTTCCTGGAATATTACACATGGTATTGGCTTTGCTACAACGCGTGGGAGACACCCAGCCATTTATGTATTTATTTGTTGTTCTCTTTCTTCATTCCGTTTCAGGTTTAGGTAGTCTAGGTAAGCACGGTCCGTTTGATCTGATCGTGTGAACAGGTCTTTAAAATTCAATTTGACCAGTTGTTCGTTAACTGAACTACGAAGGCAAGGGATAATTGACAAGGATATTGGGGGAAAAAACTGTGAAAAGTGACGGTTACAACAGCGCCCAAAATATTTATTCCAAGAAAAATTGGTTATTTTCATAAAAATGTTTACAAAAAAGGCCATAGTCTTTGGAGTGGTCTAGGGTTTTATTTCTACCTTCTTTCGCTCGAAAAGTATGTTTGAAAAAAATTACTTATTCAACCAGCATTTCTTCTTAGGTCTCCAAAGGTAGATGACGGCAATTTGTAGAATTGTTGTCAAGGCTGTATTTATACATCGCCGTGAAGTAAATTAACCAGAAATCTTGATGGATCGTTACCTGTCCCTGGCCTTACTTTCAATATGTCGACCATGTTCTGAGCAAGTGATCATCTGGCATTCCCAATGCCGTCCGGAGGAAAATTTGTACACGGTGATTAGCAAAATGCATACCTTTCTCCTAGGAAAGGTAATAACAAATTTAGCGTTTGATTATGAACGGTTAATGCACAAGTAACACTACTAGCAAAATGGCAGTCACCGACTTTTTCTATTTTCATGAAGTTGTATGTGCGTAATCCTTTGCATCCATGGTTGATCAGATATTCACTGACTTTGGTCCACAACTAAGGAACTGCTTCCTGCTGCTGTAAGTGCTCGTCGGATATGTATATGAAACAGAAATTAATTTAACGAAGCAAATTATAAGTTTCTTTCAGTTAACAAAGCTGGAGATCGGAAGCAGTTTGGAATAAAAGATTCCCAAAGAACTGGTTTTATAAATTGCTGTGCTCTGTTTTCATTTTTACCTTGGATCACGTTAATTACAAATTGAAACCATATATTGTCATCGTTTCGGAACCATCTATCGTGATCCTTTCCGGAGTGAGGGCTGTTTTAATGTTGAAATATCCTTTGAATAATTCAAAATGACTTTTAGGGATCGGTGATTATAGGCATTAAGTTTATAACTAAAAGTTTATCTTAAAAAAGTTTATCAACGCAATCTGATAATTGACCACCGCGATGTCCATTTGCATCTTGTCAATAGATAACGTCATCAGTGGTTTTGTAGGGGCATAAATGGGGACTTCTTCCTCACAGCGATTGCCCCTAATGAAGTCACTAGACCAGAGTGTCGAAACGTTGGGCAATGAACAGTAGCTTTTTAAGTCGCGTTTATCAACTTTTAAGCCCGAGTAGTATCATACTATGTCTGATTCTTAACCTGGCTGCGTTCAGAACTTTTATGTGAGTCGTACATTCAGGGCGATAAAGTTTAACATGATAGAATGTTACTTCAGAATTAAAACACATAAGTTCAAAACTATATTTTAATCGTATTTCATATTCACTTCAGTTCATGAAGGCTCGAGAGTCGCAAATAATGACCTGTGCGCCTAACCCTTGTTGCACGTAAAGTTTGAATCCTCAAGTTACCTGTTGCTCGTTATTCCTTTCAATGTAACCACGCGGCTTCAAAACTGATGATTCGTTTTCGTTGAAATGTTTTTCTTGATTTTAATGTACAGATTTCTCAAGTAACCAAAGATGATTCATCAGGATTGCTTTCCGTAGCTGTTGAAAAAATTGGAGGAAATGATATTGTTCACATCGATAGTGTTGACGAAGTGTTGCTGGCTATTGGAAGAAACCCAAACACCAGTGATTTGAACCTTCCATATGTTGTAAGTTCCATAGCGTTAAGTTATACTTAGTGGACGAAAATTCTTTCGACTTTTTCTTTTGACAAACACGAAAAACTAAAAAGAAATGTTGATGCTGTGCTAAATTAGAAATTTAGCTAAATTGATTTGATTATACATAGAAACCAGATAAAGACCCAGATCGCCAATGTTTCTATTTTGTGGTGGTGCACAAAATCACTATTGTAAAACAAAATTTAGAAAAGGATTGATCTGGCTGGTTAAAAACCGCGTTTCTATACCCAATAGTTAGCTTACGAGTTCGAAAATTTTAGTATGAGGTAATAGTTGACGAGGGTAAAACAAATTGGGAGTAAATAATCGAATTGTTTAAGTAGAAACTAATAGGATCTTGACCCTAGCGAATTAGATTTATCGGAGAACGATCAAAAGTCAAAACGTATCGAACACCTGAAATGGATCCAAGCTCGATCTGAGATCGAACTAAAATAGTCCATCTTAAAAGCTGGTCTCGGATTGCTGCATGGTAGATCGCTCGTCAGTTTGAAGCAAATCCTCAGTTATAGCCGATCTAGCTGTGTAGCCTAGCTACAGTACCTGGAAATTATTACGTCACCCTTCCTTAGCGGTTTTTTCGAGCTCCATTAAACTTTTCCGAAGATCTATAAGTTCCTTCCTCATTCGTTCATAACTCTTTTTCCTTTATACTGTCCAGCGGAAACCGGAAAGGGAAACTTATTTAGATTTGAAGCCAAAAAGAAATCTTATGCATGCTTGACAAATGCCACAAGAACGCCGAAATGTTTGGCAAGATAAGTAAAAAGATGGAATCTTTAGGACTTGAATGTACATGATTACAATCAATGCTGAACAAAATCAAAGCGTTTGAAAAGCAACTATCAAAAATATAGAGGTATTAGCCTGTTTATTGACTGTCAAAAGAAAGGCTCCCAGATCAAGACATTCATTTATCGACTGTCATTTGCTTCCCAAAACCTTGTACTTTTTAATTTAGCTGTTCATTCAGTTCTTAGCGAACAAAGTACGACCGTTTTGACACTGGCTTCAAGTTGGTAGGCGCCAAAGCTGTGTTTCTACTTTCGCTCTTCCCAAGTTTAATCTTTTTAGACCTATGGACAAACAACCCTTGCCCCGTTTTACTTTTCCTGTGTATACAGTTCACAGTCAGTCTTGAACGTCGTTTGAATGTTATGTGTCGTCGTTTTAACCTCACCTGTGAATCTGTAAGAAAAGTCGCTCAACGATGTATAGCATTTGTTTTGCTGCAAAAGATTGGTGGTAGGTTTAGATTTGTCAGGGTTAGCATTTCTACATTCCACCACCTTGGAACTTGTTCTTAGTTACACATGTAAATTAATATGTAGATGGGAAGGTCCAGTAAGACGTTCACTATTTGAACCCTTTACAAAAGAGGACTCATATCTCTAGTAGATCGACTTTCAAGAGGATTGAGTGTGACGGGTACCTATATTATATTTTTCAGTTTTTTAAAGTATATTACAAAAACTACGTACAACCATTGGTTTTCGGTGAAAACTCCGCCATATTGCGTTACCTGCCGCCACTCGATGTCCGTTGATGTTTGTCGGAACTTACTAGTTGTCTAATCCAAATGCTACCGTTTGATTATCCAAGCGACTTGATATCTAGAGCACGATAGATATCAATTAACATAGTGGTCATTAACACAATTGTCAAAAAAGGTAAAATCATAATGATATCTCAACAAAATTAGTTTTACCTTAAACATTTTGTTTATTTGCTCTCAATTTTTATCAGCTTTCACCCAATAGAAATTTTATGTTCATAACTTAGTGGTTAATTCTTCAACAACTTAAATTATACGTGCATTTTAATTGATCGTTACTCATAATTGGTTAAAATAGAGATGCACAGAAGGCCTTACTAAAACAAACCAATCCCATCTCTCTATCCCGATTATTAATTACGTCAGGCAACTTTTTTCATACTTTTCTTATCAGAAGAATTCCGCACATGTGAGCTTTCAATCGACCTTTTAAAATATTTTTCTGTTCTTATTGTATAAAACAAATAATTGAATTTCAGATTGACAGATAACGTCAAAACGTGGGAAGAACAATAGTGACCCACTCAACTATCGTCTCATCCACCACTTTTTAGTTCTCATTACGTTGTGACGTCATCTGTTCGTCTATAACTGAACAGACAACAGCAGAATAAAATCTATATGTGAATTAGATATCGAGTTGTGAAACCAATCAAATTACAGCAGCAGCAGTGAGCTACAAGTAAATTCTTAAAAAACTCTATAGAAACGTACACAAGTTCGTATTCATCCGTCGCGTATAACATTAATTTACATTTTCACGACCAAAGTTAGAGGGGGTTATCTTATAAAAGAAATTGAGGGCATATTTTGTGATTAAGTTATTAAAATAGTCTTGGAAGATTGGCGGAACTCGAAGCTTCCACTCAGTAGAAAATTATTTCTCTTAAGTATTATTGAATTCTACTGCGAGTTTTATTGACAAAAATTGCATATTCCGAAGGAAAATATGAATTTACTTTCACTGGAAGTATGACTTGTCCTTTCACACCTTTCTTGATGGATTCTATTTCTTGATATAAGCAAAATGATTCAAGCTTTGCAGGGTGTACGTTGATAAACGTATGGGCTGTGAGATTGGCATGCATGGTGCAACAATATATAGTAATGGTGATAAAGGGAAGGGAAAAATGGAAATTTAGCCAAAACCTTGCCTATTCTAATTTCTTTTTGGCTTTAACGTTAAGGGTGTCGATGTTGATGACGGTGGCCACATTAAAGTTGACGAGGTGGGTAGCTTTAATGTATTCAAGGCGGCGGTCAGCGTAATAAGAGTTGAGAGTGACTAATATATTGTCAGATATTTATAAGTATACTATATTTTTGAACACAGTTCCAAAATACAACTCGAGAAAATTTTTATGCCCTTGGAGATGTATGTGGAAAAGCTTTACTTACTCCAGGTAAGACTTACTTTTTAGGGTGTTTTTTGTTTTTGTTCGTTCAAGAGGTTCTAGTGCTTCTTTATTCTAGAACTTATAAAGCTCTTTAGCTAACTGTCTCATGATAACGAAATATTTATCTTAATTACTAAAAACTTACGCTTTTAAAATTTGGACGTGGAAGGTTCCGTGTCCAGGGTACATAGACGTTTATTAACCTAAACATGTACGTGTGTATGTGTATGTGATGATGTATATGTAGATCAATGAAATATTGTCAACGAATTATTATCAACGTTTCGGGGATCTGCATACAAGAGACTGAAGATCCCATAAATATTTATATTAAGCTAATTTAAAGTTCAGATAAAAATAATTGTCGAACATTTATAGCCTTAAGGACAAATCAATTCAACTTATGCACCCAAAATCTCTTGCCGTACATTCACATTTGTTTTTTCCATAATTTTAATAACCATATCTTCCATTCTCTTATGATCCCTCTCTGTCCCTTACCATTATAGTTATTTGTTAAAGCCTAGTCCACACGAGTACATTTTCTGTGGCAAGTTTTTCAGTGACCATTTTTATATGCTCGTATACATGAGAAAATTTTCCCGAATTTTATGTGACAAATGCATTCGCTGAAAAACTTGCGCGCCAGTTCTTATGTGGAAAAGAAAAAAAATGTCATATGCGAAAGTTTGTTCGTGTGCACGACACGTCACAGTAAATTTGCCACTTACTCGGAGGTTGACGGTGGCTTCTTCGGCTTTATCTCCACTGTCCGTAGTCACTTCTGGCACATAGGCAAACTAGTTTTCGACATCGCACTTGCTGTTTTTATAAACGGGCAAATATCTTTGTCACAGAAAACTTGCCACAGACAATTTACTCGTGTGAGCTAGGCTTAAACCTCTTCCCAAAAGATGCAAACGTACTAACAACGTATTTCTTCGCACGTTTCCTACAAGAAATGAGGTAAATCAGGGCCTCCGAATTACAATCGAACGAGATATTGATGAAGAACCTACGACTATCCCCTACAAGTTCTCGACCATCTTCAACATATAAACATTTGACTCGTGATTGACTGCATTTTAGCATCTAAGAATTACTTGTCAAAAGATTTGCCCAATTTCAATAGCATTTTCTTCATGCCGATGTATTGCTTCGCTTTTCCATTTCTAAGTTACCCGTGGCTTTGCTTTTTTGTGACAAACTTTCCTATTTAAGCAGCATTATATGCTATACTGACGCTATCGGCCATTTCCTGGAATAACTGACATGAAATGTCGCCTCCAGGACACTCACTTTGCTTTTGAGTTCGCTTTAGTCCAAGTTATGGTTTTCCCGTTCCCATAAATGGCCCAAAGCTGAGACAAATTGGTTGATTTTTTTGGTTTATTTTTTTAGCAATTCGACGTTTTTCTTTATCTTTCTTTCTTTTTCTTCTTTTCTGGGATTAATCAATCAATCGATTTTTTGTTATATATTTTGGAAGTCATTTGTAGGCAGATACCTTTCCTAAAGTTGCGGTGTGGAAAAATGTCGATTTATTTATGTTTTGTATTGTAGTTGCGATTGCTGCAGGAAGAAAATTATCAAACCGTTTGTTTCATGGGGAAGTAAACTCAAAACTGGACTATGAGAATATACCTACTGTAATATTTGCACACCCACCGATAGGAACAGTTGGCATATCTGAAGGTCAGATCAAGTAACACTAAAACTGCTCCTTTCCTCCATCTTTCCATTCCTTCCTTCTGCCATCCCTATTCTCGACATTCCGTCTGTCACTGCTGCACTCTCACCATTTCAACCCTCTTTCTCTCCTTAATATCCCTGCTCCTTCTTATGCTTATCCTTATTCGGTTTTTCCTTTGCTCTACTTTTTAATGTCTGTTTTTAAGCCTGGTCTACACTGTACGGTTGGCGACAAGATTGTTGGTTCACATGTATACGATTTAGTCACAATGGCTAGATTGTACTTTAGCGGACTCACCTTGCCGCTGGTCTTTGTTCCGGGCTCAGTGGGCAGGCAAGGCAGCCGTTGGCGGGAAACTTATGTATGCTAACGCTTTCATTTGATTATTTGGATTGAAAGAGACAAAGATTATTGTGAAGAAACGAAAGATATTTACTTTCTTATTATCTGCGTTTAATTAAGGTAATCGTATCGAGTAGATCGGGCCTTAAGTTATATTCATTTATGTTGTATCTCAATGCTATTCTGCCCACATCACTCAAATTTTTCTTTTATTGCCCATCACTTTTGCCTTTCCTAGCTAAGTTTCATCAATTTATGTCTATCCAGCTGTAATCTTTGACTTTTTTATTTCTTTCTTTTCCCTGGCATAGCTAACTGTAATTAATAGTAGAATGTACCTGTTTATAGAGGAGGCTAAAAAGAAACATGGTGAAGGCAATGTCAAGGTCTACAATTCGTCGTTCACTGGCCTGTTCCATGCAGTGACTGAACATAAAACTAATACAACTATGAAATTGGTTTGCGTCGGTAAAGAACAAAAGGTACGTCTATATTCTACTGGCTAATAACATTGTACACAGGTATTACGGCCTGAGGCGACTTATGTATGAGTTTTGATCACAGAAACATCGCTCCTATAACGCCATGTGATAGTTCGGAAGCCATAGGAGGAGATCATAGTCATGCCATGAAAAGCATTTTCAACACGAAACTGTTTATTTTCCATGGCATTGTAATCGCGTCCTGTTCCTTCTGATGTTCATTATGATCGTCTACTTTTGCAGCTGTTATGGGTCAGCCTTTGTGGTCTTCAAGTATTCTTTCACAGAAAGTCAATTTATCTGATCATACTCATGGATCTTACCCACAAAGCTAATTTTGCATTTTTTGGGAGCGGGTATGATTGGGATATGAGTTTCCATACAGATGCTCACACGTTTTTAATCAAAATGTCCGGTTCGAAAGACGAATTCTCAATCTTTCATAGATTATCATTTTATTAATGTAAAGAGCTTTAATACAGTCAGTAATTCAATCAAAGGATGACCCAGACAAAAGTTCGGAGAAGGAAGACTTCCATAAATGGCCCGTGAATAGACCTGATTTAGTGGAATAAAACCAATTCCTTAACTTTTGAATTATTTTGAGATATATTTGAAAGGGAATTTTAATCCCTGCCGCGATATAACTCTGTCAATATGGTAACTGTATAAATACCATATATAATACGAAAGTAAAGTCTATTTACATACTTAAATTTTTTTCATGATTCCAAACTACAAATCTCACGTCGTAAAGTTGTCCTGACCAACGATATGTACAACACATGACGAAATAGATTGGGCATAGCTAGTCAAAAGTTCAATCAAACTTTAATTTAAAAGCTGAATTTACTTGTTTAATATATTTGCTTGTAAGTCTATTTGCTTATGAATAAGTTGTAGCGACAGTTAGCTTTAAAAGTATTGTAGGTGTGTATTTTACTTTTGTTAGATGACGGTCCCTGTGTGAAGGTCTCAGAAATTAAGTTGAAAGGTTGAACCGTCATAAAAGTTTGTATGAATAATTTGTGAGGCAGCGGGTACAACTGTTATGCGTTTTTTCTCAAACGAATTATGTAGCGATTTTGTCGCACCTCAATGCGGTTTGATTGAAGACTTCCGCATTTGTCGGTAGCTTAAGTTTTCTTACTCCAAAATCCGCTGTTGCAGAGTCTTAGATGATATTGGTCGAATGATTGATTGGTTGATTGATTGAGATCTTTATTTTTACGTACAGGGTATAACCTCTTTAGCAAAAAGTTGCTGTTATCAATGAGGGCTCTGTATCAATAAAAATAGAACATTTACTGTAAATCTATCGAGTGAGGTAAAACATCCCAAGTCTGCAATGACTATGACAGATACACACATACTACTCTCGTTCATCGCCATTACTGTTGTATTTGTACCTGTATCCGCACTCTCACAAATGGAAACGTAGTTTAATTTGAACAATGTGGCCCAATATGTCTTCTTCGGCTTTTTTGCTTTATATTTAAGTTTAAGCGTGCTGCTTTTTGGCGTAGGCCCGTAGCCAGCCTCTCATGCTCGGGGGGCAATAAATTATCCACGGGGGGTTCATTACTTGTGGAGACAACTCAAGTTTACTGACGACAAACTACACCTTTTGCTGTTCATTACCAGAAAACATACTGTCACTAACGCCTACCTCAAACTAGGGCGTTCTTGAGGTTATACACTATCTAAAAGATAGAAAAAAAGCTTCTCGACGTTTTGAACGAAGGCCCTTCGTCAGGAGATTAGTGTCGAAACGTCGAGAAGCTTTTTTTCTATCTTTTAGATAGTGTATTACCTCAAGAACGCCTCTGTTTTATCGAAGCTATCTACACTGGACCCCCACGCCTACCTCAAACTCATAAACGCAAAAACACATTCAGTTTATTCAATCGAAACTCATTTGCGTAGATACGCAACCATTTGCGTCAAAGGGCATTCCATAGCGCCAACAGACGACCATTAACACCATTCTAGTATACATTAGGGATAATAAAATTTCATTTACACCAGAGAAATATCTTGCCTAATGGAAATATTATCCCTAATGTATAGTAGAATGGTGTTAATGGTCGTCTGTTGGCGCTATGGAATGTCCTTTGATGCCAATGGTTGCGTATCTACGCTAATGAACGTCGACTGGATAAAATCAATGTATTTTTGCGTTAACGAGTTTGAGGTAGGCGTTAATGATAGCATATTTTCTGGTAATGAACAGCAAAAGGTGTACTAACATCTCCAGTGTGAAAGAAGAGAAATCTATTTTATTCAATACCTTTGAAAAAAACTGTTGTAAACAAAGACGATTCACAAGTTGTACTGTGATTCCTGAAAACAGGGAAAGACATTCTCGACAGTCAGAAGTGACTTTACAAATCAAAAAAAATTATTGACAATTTACTGGATATATCGACGTTTTCCGGAATAGTCATAACTTTTAGCTTACTCATGTTAATTTCTGCATTAGTATGTCGGCTAAATAGCAAGCTGGCAAAGATTTAATTTTTTTGTTGTTGTTGTTGTTGCTCGATGATTCCTGCAGTGCGACTGTTGCTATGCTGTAAGTTGATAATTTAAAGCAGACAGGCGATGATTCCGTAGAACCGTGATCACAACCCGAAATAAATTAAAATGTATCCACCATATGGTACGTGAAACGTTGTGGTTAATCGATTCTAAAACAATTTCTTGCTCTCACGACTTATTACAAATAGTTATAAACATCTCAAATTTCCTTTTGGGGTAGCTCAAACTCTAGTTGGGGGGGCGTTGTCCCCTAATACTCCCCCAGGCTACGCTCTTCATTTGGCACGAGCTCACTTAGCTTCCTTCTCTTTGATCGCGAATCTCACTGAGTTCTCTATTTATAAATTAAGGACGTAAAACATACGATCTGGTTAAAGGGAACCGCTATTAACGAGATGTAAGATAGAACAACGAATTTGTCTCAATTATCTTCTGTCTTTGGTATTCCACTATTTTTTTTCCCATTCATATTGCGGAATAAGAATAGCCAGAATTAATGATCAGCAGTTGCTAACGAAACTGAACGGTTCAAGTTCCTCCAGTGTGGCCACTTGACATCATGTGCTAACTTTGCCTCGTCCTGAACAGCCATTTCTAGGGGTCCAAAAGGATTTCCTCACTGTGCAAATGAGATTAGAGCCGCTTTTTCATATATTCTTGAATTTAAGAGCACTAAATTTGATAACTAATACGTTAAGCAAATTTAGGGCGCCATGGCTGGCTCCACTCTACGGTACAGGCCTAAAGCCTAGAATGGGCCAAAATGAACTCACACAAATACAAATGAATGTGAAAGTGAAATTCATGATGTGCGTTATGTTTCCCTCCTGTAGATAGTTGGTCTTCATGTTATTGGAACTGGTGCAGATGAGATGCTGCAAGGATTTTCTGTTGCTATAAAAATGGGTGCTACAAAGAAAGATTTTGATAATACTGTTGCCATTCATCCAACAGCTGCTGAAGAACTGGTTACATTAGCTTAATGCCACTGAAGTTTAAGACCAATGTAGCATGGGTGCAGTTTAGTGCCATGTTCATCATAAAACCATTGCAGTATGAAGTTTAACAAAATGTGCGTTTTCTGTGATATAGTTTCTGCATGTCTTGTTGGTTGTTAATACTCACGTGAATCTTAAGTCTATGATGTCATAACTGGCGAGCTGCACGTAAATTTCAATTTATAAGTTTGGAGCTTTGAGTATTCTGAGACTGATCTCAAAATTCCTGTAAATTTCATAAGCACTACTTATAAAATTTGCACTTCTGGCAGAAGTGCATTACGTGGTCGAAAACAACGTGAATGCTTACAGCGCCCGTTCCGCAAAAACGACGCTCACCAATGTCACAGACCCGCACTTTCTTTTCCACTCTGATCCAGGACCAAGCAAATATTTTAAGACTTTTATTTCGCAAACACAAATATGAAGAGCAGCCTCAAAAGAAGGAAAAATCAGAAATTTCGTTGCGTTGGACCTTTGAATGACATTTTTTTCTTCACTTTATTATTAATTTTCCCTTGGTCGGTGGGGTAAAGCCTGATTTACTTGATTGTTAGTCGTGACGTATACGATTTAGTCAAGAAAGTCTGCATCATGGATTGCAACATTCGCGAGCCATTAGTGTACAGGAATGTCAAGAATTGTTCTCGTTGGAAATGATTGCATCCGCCAGGGAGAAGAATCATGTGACAATTGCACCGTGTCGGTGAACCTTACCAGGTGCGGTTCAGCGGTACACTAGGACCAACCTAGTTGAGATGCCCTTCACTGCGCCAACTAAATGGTCTCACTTCCTGCCCCCGTTGAGGCATATTCTTCAGCTGTGATCGAATTGAAATACGACTTCACTGCTCAACTTTTAGCGGATTTAATTTCCCCGACATCTCAAAACACAGCTTGACACGGATTGATAAAAACAAGTTAGACCAAACGTTTTAGCCTATATTTTTACTTTGACTTGTTATTTTACTTTTTGATTTTTTAAAAAATATTTTCAGTTTTAATTTTGTACTTGTATGAACCCAAATAAACGGCTGACACTTGTCCCGAAGACATTTCAAATTTTCAGATATCCCAGAAAAGAAGCAACTAATCCAGTGGTGTAGCGCTGCAGACTCCAGTTTTCCTCCCGAAGTCGCCCAAAAATGGCCGCCTCCTGGTAGAAACTTGCATATAAGCGTTCGTGAAAATTCTAGGAGATTCTTACGTAGACGTGGTGCCGGGAATTCCCCACTGTGGAGGCTAAAGTCTCCGACGGGGAGCGAAAAACAATTGCAAAAAATGCGCACATTGCGAGGTGTAAATCAATAAGGTTACCACTAAGAGATGCGTACTGACGTACGTTTTAAAATGATTGTCGACATCCTTATTACCCCGAGGTAGTGATTTGAAATGTACGGGCATTCCGATAAACATGGTTTGTAGAAGGGGTGGCGCCAGGACGTCAATGATGCAGAGGCAAAAGGCCGATTTCCAATGCGTGTAAAAAGTCGTGCGGGTGACAATTTTATTGCGAAAAGGTTGACTTGAATTCATCTTTTCCGCTCGACATTTTGCGTCAACCGATATTAGCCAATCGACGCGAATGACATCGCCTGCACGACTTTTTACACCCACTGGAAATTGGCCTTAAGATCTCCAAAAAGGGAGCAAAAACGAACGGGTACGAAGGCCCACGTCTTAAAACTTTCATGATTTGAAGGTTTAAAATTGCATATGATTTATCATCACTAAAATTTCTCAATCGTTAAATACCATACAAATGTGGAAAGTCACTTCATATCATTTACAGAAAACGAAAACCAATCTATTCAATAATGGGCGGGTTTTTACTTCCTCTGTTTCCCGACGAATTAGTGCTTTTCCCCCACCATTTGGGCTATAGCCTGTCTGCCACCTTTGGCGCAACATCTGTATTCACGTAAAACTAAGATAATTACAGTCGAAATAAATGGGGGGGGGGGGGGGGGGGGAATAGGTTAATTATTAGTGCCAACGGTAATCACTGCTTAACACAAGGGAACACGCAGATCGACTTATCATCTTCGCGCCAGCCCTTTTAATATCAAATATCCGATCTATCATAAGGAAAGTAACTGCAGTCGAAATCCGTGATTGTTGAGGATTTGAGATTCCCAGGATATTTGAGTTTTCTTTCACATGAGTATTATGCCTTCGTAAGATTACTCTTAATCTAAAATTTGTTCAGGTAAGTATTCAGGATACCGTTTCAACGAAATGCTGCTCCCCTTCAAAGTCCCACGCAAGGCCACGGCCATGAATGAAGCAGTTAAAAAATGAGAGACATGTATATGTTTTACTTGTTTACTGTCACCCTTTACAAGGAGGGGTTACTTTTTGATGATCAGAAAAATAAGTGGTATATATGTCTAATTTTTGCTCCTTCAATCTTTTTTTAAAGTAGGAAACCTTTTCCGTCTTCCCATGAAGTTATTGATTAAACACTTGTGGACGATTTGAAGAACTCAAAATAACTACAGAAACATTGTTTGGGCTCTTGTCCCCACCTTTCCGTCAAGCTTCCACTTGGATTTCCGAGTCTCGGTGGAAACAGGAAACACTTTCAGTTTCTTAAATTAACGTGAAAAAACTGAAATGGTATGAAATTGACTAACCATTTCATGGTAAAATAATAAAAGGCTAGGTTGGGAATATAGTTTAACCATTTTACCTTTTCTTTAAACTTCCTAACTCCTAATCTCTCTCCCTCTTCCTCATCCTCACCTGCTTCCACTCCCTCACCCTCACCCGCTTCCGCTCCCTCTCCCACACCCTCACCCTCTATGTAACTGATATATTCATAGCTTAGATATAAGATAGGATAGAAAAGTAAAAAGCTCTAACACCAGTGATGAACAACATGTTTGATAAGCCAAAAGGGTGAACAAACTGCCAAAACTTAAGAGGATTGCACTGACATCTTAAGCAAAGGCATTTTGTTGCAGTGAAAGCTTTCACTCCAATGAAAGGCTATTCTCTCACAAGTTTCATCAGTTCCCTCACCCTTTTCGCTTTATAATAAGATAGCACATAATTATACATTTATAAGTACTATATGGCTAAAATCTTATCTATTTGTATTTTGTTCTATTTCAGCCCTGTATGTGGCACTGTTGCAATTCTTACTTGTCAAGTAGAGACCTCCCAGTCAATTGCCACTCAAATGGTTAAACCAATATCTATCAAGTACCCAAATTAATAGCCTGCAACCAGATACTGGCTTGTACTGTAACAAATATACAAGCTAGTATTATAATATATGTATTACATATATCGTATTACAATATATACTGAATATATGTATTACAATATAATATGAATATTGAATATCAACCAATATATCAGTTAATACTCAAGCTTAAAAAGCTTTTATTTCAGAACTGTCATTGTGATCAACTTGCAAATTGTTCCCACCAAATTCTTACAAGGATTCTCAAAAATACTTTTATTCTCAGTGCTTCTTGCTTGGAAGCACCCCAGCCTTATCCTGTAAATATCCACCAGAATTTTAGTACAGTTTTACTGGATGTACAGTAGCATTCCTATGAATAGTTCACACTTTGCTTACCTAATGTGGTGAATCAATGCTTTAAAACTGTTTATGAAGTGTTCATAAACCCAGTGCCTAAACATTCAGATTTGGCTAGTTTCCCCTAAGTTGTATAAACTCATCTGGCAGTATAAAGGGTAGAAATGGAAGTTACAGGAATACATTCTCTCAACTAACAGACTTATGTAATCACATAATGCAACACTATAATGGTCAAACTGAATACAACAGCTAAAATATGACATCAAGAACATTAATTAAACTTCAAAACTCTAAATGTCTGAAACTGTTTTGTGTCTGAACCAGGTTTACAGAAGAGCTACACTTCTTCCAGATAAACAAACCTAGTAGTATAACTTGAGGAAATTAAAAGTCTTAGTAAAGTATGCTAAAAAAGAGCAGTTTTAGGAAATATCCAGCTTTCATACAACTCTTGCTCATCTCAAAAAAATTGCATCATTATTATTTAGACAAAACTGAGTCAACCTTCCAACCATTAACCCCTAGCAAAGCTGGTCAAGGGGTAGATCCCTGAAAGTATAGGCCATTTTTGACCAGTTTGAATATTAATGGTTAGTTAAGCTATTAAACCCGACACTCATCATCAAATGCTAAATTGCTCTGGCTTGAGCAAGCTATGACATACCTTCTGATATTTAGGCTAATTCACCCCAAGTAATGCTGCTCCCAATTAATCGATTAATTTTTGGCAATTGATTATTCTCAAAAATAATCGGATCATAGACAACAACCATGCACAGCGTGATATTCACCTAAACTTTCTTTCTGGAATTAAAAAAAGTCGAAGAGATACCATTCTTGCACTCTCATTGCAGTCAATTGTGCTCAATTGTAGATGCACTGTTATTTTTAAACAAAAACACTATGTAGACAGTCAAAGTGCATATTTCTTTATTTAGCCTATTTCTTTGTGTTTATATAATTATATTTTATAAGTTTTTCTCTTGAGTTTTTCTACTGGAAAATTTTGAAACTTTAAAAACATTAAAACACACCCCTTTCCTCCAAGGGACAAACCACTGTGGACGTGTCATGATTTAATTTATTATATATGATTAATCGATATTAATCGATTGTTGACAGCGATTAATCGATTACGGATATGAACCGATGGGAGCAGCACTAACCCCAAGCTTAACTTCTGGGGTTCTGACTTTCATGAATTAGATTGCCTTGCATTTAGAAGATTAAAATTATGAGGCTGTCTTGAGAGCTAACTGGTTAACCACCACTGGTCAGCTTTTGTCATGTAAAATGGTAACCTTAGGTTTTCAAGACACTGAGCATAATATGTAGCTAACTTCAATTCAACTATTATTCTTAGAGATTCCTTCAATAATCAGGTTATACATTAAACTTTCACATACTATATGATTACTACAATTTATTTGGTGGCAGCTTTTGTTGTTCTTGTTGTTGTTGCTAATAATTATTGCTCGAATGTAATTCTAATGTAGTTGTTTTGCTGGCTTTTGTTGTGGTGATCTTCCTGTTATGTAGTTCTAATTTTCTGGTGTTGCTGTGACGTTTTTGTCATTGTTTTCATTGTGTTAGGATACCAATAGTCTCTGTTGTCATGGCTGCTGTTGCTGCTACTGTTTTTGCAGCACTTGTTTTTCTCTTCCTCTGTTTAGTTTTAAAGTTGATCAGCTAATACAAAATAAGACAAAAGTAATGTCCACTTGTACATTCTGTCAATCCTGTTTACTGTGTAAATGTCCTTCTTAAACCGAGCAATGACATCTTGATGACGATGAAATGTTTTGGGATTCGTTCTCCACGTACTACGAAAGCGCAATGTTTCTCAAAGGGGATATGAGGAAATATTACATAATCAGTAAATGTAATTGAATCCAATGATGGTAGTTATTAAATCATCGAAATCTATATGATCGACCAAAATGACATTGAAGGAATAACGTTTATCGGCTGAGTTTGACTTTAACCATGATGTGATGGTCTCGTTCCCTTTACGTGTAAGGGCATTCTTGAGAGAACTATTAAGATGCTTTATTATTGTCGACGTCTGTGGAGTAAGAACGGCCTGAGTGACGTGAAACTGGCCAAATGCTTTGCTGGTCAAGCCATGCGCAGATATGTGTTTCAGAAGTTTTTCTTTGTTATCTGTATCAGGCCACGGAGAACAAATGGATTCGCCACTAAAAAACGATGGAAACATTTCAAGGATTGAAGCATTGGGATAAAATATGACAACTTGCTCACCAGCTAACCAAAGTTCTTGTAAGCTCGCAATTGATTTGTCCTCCCTGGGAGTATGAATAGTATTACCAAAGTTTGCTGTAAGAAGAGTGGATAAACGCAAATGCTCCTCGATTTCCATGTTGTAGAAGTGGTTGAAGTCCAGCAAAACGACTTCCTTGGGATGCTGAAGCAGGAATGACTTAATATCCTTTAGAAGGGCCTCGATGGGATGACCATACAAACCGTGGACAAACCGAAAATCATCACTGTCTTTTCTAAAAGCGATTCTGAAGTCAAAATAACGAATCCCACCATGAAGTTGTTCTTTGATGTCCAGTGACTGAGTTAAAGACCAGTTCTTCACGACACTCTTCGTCGTCGGACCAAGGAAGCCGGCTAAAGTTTGTATAATTTTTGGCTGCTGCGGCGCTATTTCCAATGATGTGTCAAACCAAAATGCAGCAGAGTTGTGTGATCCAGGAATAGTTAGTTGACTTAGTGGACATAGCTGTTTCTCGTTTGGCAAATTTTCCATCCACCTCGAAAGGTTCTGGTTTAGTAAGTCCGACACTCGACATGTTGCATCAATGATTTCGCACTCAGTGTTGCTACTACTGTCCTCTTGAGCACCAGACGAACTTTCCATACTGATGGTCAGCTAAGTGGAGCATTAAACAGTGACACTTCAATGTCTTTGGCACATCAAATGGCTCGGTTTCATCAAACCAATTCGAATACCCCAACCCAGTCGAGTACTGTGTAAAACGTGAAGTCACAGAATAAAGAATTAACCAGGGTTGCCACTCGGGTTTTTTGCATTTCACCAAATCGGTGCCTAAATTTCACCAAATGCCCCTAAATTTCACCAAATGCCCCTAAATTTCACCAAATGCCCTATTTCCATTATAGAGCCTGGGTACGAGGTTGCGTTTTTATTGGATATC
Source organism: Heliopora coerulea (assembly GCA_030142905.1). Classification (NCBI taxonomy): domain Eukaryota; kingdom Metazoa; phylum Cnidaria; class Anthozoa; order Scleralcyonacea; family Helioporidae; genus Heliopora; species Heliopora coerulea. Next base: position 2,156,918 of record JASJOG010000008.1, on the reverse strand, counting down.
AACTGCTAAATGATAACAAACCTGTAGACAGCGCTTACGAAGCAAATTTGATAATTTTATTGATAAATAAACTCAAACAAACTATTTTGTCAAATTGTCAAAGTTAAATTTGGAGATTTTCCACAATTTAAACAGAATGTAATAGAAAATGTAAAAATTTTTAAAATGGCGGCTTTTTCCCCACGAACGATGGTATTATGGTAGACCTACCATGACGTATTGCTTGAAACCCCTGACCGAACCGCTGACCACTAACTTGATTGTTATTCTCCGCGAGTCTGGCTCTCTCCATGATTTTTCGTCATATTCCGTGACAGTTGTGGGCCATCTTACAAGTCAGCATTTTCATTTTTTCAGTTAAATGTATGTAGAAGTTAATGAACTTTTGAATAATAAAGAATAAAGTAGTGAAATTTCACCAAATTTGGTCAATTTCACATTTCCTTCACCAGATCACCAGACTCAGTCCGGTTTCACCAGCTTTGGTGAAAAATCACCAGGAGTGGCAACCTTGGAATTAACCAGAAGTCCCACTCGCGAGGAAACTTGTCACACTTTTTTAACTGCGCATGTCCGCATCCGCCATGTTCTTGGAGGGTATACTCAGCGCATTTCAACTAGAAACAATATGGCGAAAACCAAAGCTGGCTCACTAAAACTGCTGTATTTGGAAAAGTAGGAGGACGATTTTCATTACATTTCTGAATCTATTGAAGAGGAGGTAAGCGATTATTTTTTTATAAGTTTGGTAATGTATAAACGATTTTTTCGAGTAGAATTTAGCTTGTGTTCACCGGCACCTCAGTCAGTCGCTTTCAGCCTTTAATACGGTTCTTTCCAGGGCCCTGGAAAACTCCTGGAAAAAAGAGCTGTTTTCTGGGTACTCCTGTAGTCCTCCTGGGATTTTGTAAAGAATTTGTAACTGGATAATCTAGAGCTCCCAATACGTACATTCACAAAAGTTCCTTTTTTCATACACAAAATTGATTTGTAAGCTTTCGTCCTTTTCTGTCGAATCCAAATTGAATCGAGTCGTGAATTCATTATTGCTTAATTCTTATATTGAAACCAACAAAATGATGTAGTACTGTTGTCATAAGGAAGAGCACATTCTTGCTTTTTATGCCAAAGAAGAAAACTAGGGGTTGGATCCTGGAAAAGTAGCGTTGCTACCCTGGAAAACTCCTGGAACTTTGTGATCTTTCATCCGTACGAACCCTGTTTAATATTGATACTAGGAAAATTCAGAATATAAAGTTTTTTATGGGCTGTTTTTTTGGAACTTTTCATTTGTATAGTGACATGGTCTCAGATGGTGAAAGTCCTGTTTCAGTGCGTCTGTTTCAAACTTACAATGTACCAGTCAATATGGAGGCCAAGATTGGACTTCATTTGGAGAATTGTAGTGTTGGCCAGAATATTCTTTGATGGCTTATAGTTTATTTACATTCCTATTTCAACTTCAATGTCATTCAGATCAACCCAGTCTGATACAAGCACACAGAGGAGTAATTTCTGATGAGAATTCAAACTGTAGAACGAAACATTTGGAACATGAAAGCGCCTTTTAGAGATACTTCATAAAGGCAAAAATGATTTATACGAGCAATATGGTTGTTATATTTATAATATAAATTATTTCTAAAATTTAAATTGTATTACAATACAATGGCAAAGACTAGGAAACCTGAATAAGTAGTTTTGCTGAATTTCAATAATGGACAACATTGTTAAAGGATCATTGCCACCAACTGTTAAACATACATTGAAATTACTGGTAGGGATTGTAAATTTTAATAAAACATTGTAGACTTCTCAAAAACCAAATCCTGTTATTATTTTCTTCTTTTTAATTTCTTATTTTTTTACTGTAAGTTATTGTAAGACAGAAAGCTCCCGAGGTTCACTCTTCCAGAATGCTCTGCATTTCCTGATGAATTTCTCTTGAAGCTTTTCATTAGAATGAGGCTATACTATGCCTTAAAGTTTGGAAATCAAGAGCTAGTATCTGCAAATAAAAAAGTAAGAAATACTTTAAAGTTAAACACTTGTAATTCCATAACTGGAAAAAGAAACACATAATTTGGTAATTAAAAAGTAATGCTGTACATAATTTGATATCTGGGAAATATATATACATACATATCGCTCTATGTCCTCTTGGTTCATATTGAACGCTCTACAGGATGAGTCATGCCGCTAGCACATTTGCGCACGCTCACTAGTCTCTAGTTAGAGCGCTCTGGCATGGCTTAGATGCAGTGGCGGATTTAGGGGTATTCACATGAAGCACGCGGCTAACGTAGATTTCACCAAATTTACACCGACTATTTTATCGTGCCTTGCGTGATTCGGTCATTGCTTCATGCAATTTCCATCGAGATTTCACGGGAATGGATCCCGTTTTATTCCAGATTCCAGAACCCTTTTCCAGTTTTTATGACGGCTAAATGAGCCTTCAGTTTTGATTTGCACAACAGCGTACCACGAGTAAGGCCATGAGCTGTGCACCACTTGAAGCACAATCTGGGCATTTGATTGGTGCAGAGAATCTGTGATCTTTACGATCGCTTATTGGCTGAAAAAATCGAATTTACACATTCCCATTGGTTTAAATTTGTGCATGTAGTGCACGGCAGCTTGTGCTACATGTGAAATATGATTGGTCCATTGGTTGAAGCAGCGAAGCACTTGCGATCAGCCACGAAATTCTGCTCTCGTGTGATACAGCAAGCTCCTATTTTGCAAATCTTCTGTATTGAAATCTGGAATTAATAGGAGTCAGAATGTATTCCTATGAATCTGTTCAATCTTTGCTGAAGTCTAACGACTTATCAATGATTAAACGCGCGTATAGCGATTTATTTTGAACGAATAGACGTTTCAAAGTCTAAGTCAACCGACGAACTCCTCGCAGCTATGTTCAGTGAGGATCATGGTCTGGCTAGAAATGTTGGGGCTGAATTCTTTGTTCCAGTGGTATCTCGTCAACAAAAGAAATGTTTTGCGATTAGGTAAGTTGTGCTTCAATTTTCAATGACTGTCTTAGGTCACTTGGTAAAATATCTTGCTTTCTAAATTTCATCAGCACGTTGCGACGTATGACAATATGCCGCTGGTGGAATTAGCATAAACGTGCATTACACAATCGCATTGGAATTTCCCATTAAAAATCAAAAGGGTGGCAATATGATGGGCATTAAAAACCAAAATTAAACTCTGTTAATATTATATCAGTATCATGACTAGATTTATGTTGACACTCCGTTTTTCCTTTTGTCGAATTGTATATTTGTTGTGCTTTTAATAGATCTGAAGCATCGGGCAACTGTTTGTACAGTTCTGCATCTTTGGTAATGGCAGGTGACGACAGCATGATCCAACTTTTAAGGATTTTAACCTCTCTCGAGCTTTTCTTGAATGCTGGTTATTATTGTGAACATCCTTGTTTTGTCTCTGTAGCTTCCGAGCACTGTGCGTACTCTCTTGCTAATATTTTGCCTTTGTCAGTGTCATTTAAAGCTTTTGATTCTGGCTTTACTAAGGAATCTTTAGTAAAATATGAAGCTATCTTGAATTGTGCTGATAAACAGTGGTCATCATTTTTATGTATTCTTGGTCTGTCTTCTATTTTATGCAGATGCATAATTACTTATTATCCTGACTTTGGAGAAGAGAGGTATAAATCTTTATTCAATAGATGTGTTCAGCCACGCCAATTAAACAAGTTTAATGATCCACTTCATATTTTATTTTGTCATGAAGGTCTTGTAAAAGCTGGAGAGATTTTTCAGTCGAATCACTTTGTTCCTATTCTATTTTGTTCTCATCAGCCAATTAAGAGAAAGTCAGCTGCAAATAATGAACCATCCTCTACTTCCAAGAAACCTAAGCAACTGGCTATTATGCCAAAAAGTAACAATCAACCTAAACCAAATATATTGAATTTTTTCCATCCAACTGGAAAACCCCTTGTAACTTTAGATACTGCTGTTAAAGTCCCTAATAAAATTTTTTCATCTTCTCAGCAACTAACCACTCTTTCTTTATCTTCTAATAATGCTGAGCCTAAATTGCAACAAGCAACTGATGCAGTCAAGCTACCCATGACCTCAAGTACAACATTGCCATTGTTAAAGACTGCAACTAACATGCAACGTGTTAGTCCTTCTCGAAAACCACTGCAGCAATGTACTTTACTGGAAAAATTGCTCGGAAAGTTTGTGAATAATGTTTGAAAAATCCTAGATCCGCCACTGCTTAGATGTACCACAAGCGTGGGACATCTGAGTTGTCTATATAATGTAGGCTACTCCATCCTGCTCACCATGAGCACAGAATAAGAAACTGACCAGAAGTTTCACTCAGGTCGGAACCTTTGAAGTTTTTGTTCTCGCGCATGTCGCGCCGCGCATCTTGGCCGCCATGTTGGCAGCCAGATAACTCCGGACAGGTCAACAACAAAAATAATGGCGAAAAGCGGGTTCTGATCATTTGAACTGCTGTATCTCAAACGTTTTGCGGCAGATTTTTGCTTTACGGCTGGTACGTCTAGAAGAAAGGTATGTTAGCAATATCATTGTACTTTTAAGGTAATTTACTAAATAGAAAACGGATAAATCTTCATTATCTTTCACGGATCACCGCGTCAGCCACTTGCATGATACTCGTCGGATGAGCGACGTTTGCTTGAGTATTCTCGCTGTTAAGGATGAAATGTCGAAAGCAGATTTCACATTTATAACAACTGTGATGGGGTAAACTCTTTTCCCTAATCATAATAAGACTGCTTTAATTCCTTAAATTAGAACTCCAACTTGCTTTAACACTTGGCCTCTGTCAACACTCATCTGTATTGAATATGTTTCGAATAATTCCACTGTTTTGATTCAGTGCAAATGTTTATGTATTTTGTATTCCTAAATTTCCAAGCAGCTTTTTCATAATAAACAAAAATAATTCTCAGTTTTATTTAAAATGTTCTCACGATTGTCTGTCTAGTACCGTGGCCCGTAGGTGTCATGTCAGCACTTCTGGTCTGAGCTTGACACAACTATTTTAAATCCGTGAAAACATTTTTTTTTTATATCCTGATACTAAATTAATTCAGGTGACAACATTTATTTCTCGTGAGCAAATTTTTTCACTTGACGAATTTTTTATTCACGACATTTATTTTTCTCATGACATTTTTTTCTTGTGACAAATTCGTTTATCAGGACAAATTTTTTGCTAATGATAAATATATTTGTGTTCTTATGACAACTTTTTTTTCTCATGAATATGAGGATAAAACATATGCTTTTATACGAAGATGGCAACCAAGCCTTGTTTATGCCTGGCCAAACAAAGGATTTCTTTGAATTATCAAAGTACAAAGAGGAGTTAGGACGCGATTATCGAAGGCTGTGTCTGTACCTATGCACTGTACTTGACTCTGGGATTTTAACACCATCAGAAATAATGAGAAGGTAAGCTTAGTATCCATTATTGTATGTTTATTTTAAAGTGAGAATCTTCATAAAATGTTTGAAAAATCTAGTTGCTAATTTTCTTTGATACAACTGCTACTTTAATTTCAATTTTAAATTCATTAAAAATAGTGAATTTATTAGAAATATAAAAGTATTGCAGAATGTTATGATTTAAGTTTTAATTAGTTTCAAATGTTAAGAACAACTTCATAAACTATTTCTATTAATATTAGAAAAACAATTATTTTTACTATTTGCTGCTGCAGCAGTAGTAGTGATATTGTTTGCTATTGCAACATAAGCTTGTATCAAGTTCTATAAAGTCCAAGTGGAGTGTGGGCACTGAGCAATTAAAGAGAGAGAAAAACAACATGGTTTTAGTCAGTGATTCTGGGTGTTTTGGACTGCTCCTTTTCTCATGAAATAAGTATTGGTAAACAGGGAATTTAGCTGTTTACCAATATTTATTTCATTATTGTCATTCATCCTTTTTGTTATTAGGAAGACTTGAATAATTAATTGAAAGGAGATCACAAGGTCCAAATCAAAAACATTCCAGCAAACCAGATGGAAGGAGAAACTTCTGTTTCCTTAAACAGGTAATTGTAAAGGTTGAATTTGTTTGACTGCCTAGGAGTTAAACATTGCTCACACTCAAAATCCTTGCACTAGTTTTGATATTTGAGATTATCATTGTCCTTTGTCCTACAACAGTATGCTCAGATTTATCTAATTATTGTAGAAATCAAATAAACAGTAAAGAAGTGAAAAGCAGTGATCCCATAGAGAGTGCTGATGGTTATGCTGAAGCTTTATGCACATCACAGCCTGTAGAGAATGCAGAATCTATTTATGATTCCTGGTTGTTTGAAGAAATTCATTCATTTGTTGTCAGCAGTAATTCAGAGACTGAGGAACCAAGAGAAAATACAGCTTATCAGTCTGTTAATAGCCAAAAAGATTTACATGAGATACTTAAGCAATTAGAGAGTGTTATTAATACTGATAAAATATCCAAGTTCAACATCAGCTGTAGGCATATTTGGGAAGGTACAGTTGGGGGACTGTCAAGAAAATTGTTTGCTACAGAAAACAAGGTATCAGCAAAATTCTGTGATAGTGAACGAACAGCTGAGGGAGCTGTTGATCAGGGAGGGCCAAAAAGACAGTTTTTTACCCTTGTATTCCATTGGATAATCATTTCTCAGATTTTCTGTGGCACACATAAATGCAAGTTTTTGTCATGTAGTGCATTATGTCAAGCCAATGACTATTACTTGTATGCTGGTGAAATAATTGCAATGTCTCTTGTTGCTTGTCCCTAGCTCTCTTGTCCTTGTCCCCAGCTCTCTACAATTCCTTAATCTATGGTGCTAGATCTGTCTCTGTTGACATAGATGATGTATATGATCCTGAACTGAAAGCATCACTGATTAAAATCATCAGTTGTAAATCACTGGAGGAAGCAAGAACTTTGGTGAGTGATCCTGCATTAGAGACTGTACTTGACCTGGCAGGCACACTACAGCAACTCAACTCTTTGCAGGATGTCTCCAGGGTTGATGAAGAAACAGCACATTGGTTTCTGTTAGGAAGGGCAAACTGTTCTTTGGAACGATTTAAAGAAGGGTTATCAGTCTTGGGAGTACTCAGGTCTATTTTAGACAATCCTGGTATTTTTCATTCTATATTTTGCTTCTCTTCTAATATTCTGAACTCTGAAACAATGTCTTCCCTTTTCTAAATTTCTTAGAGTGACAAACGATCAAACAAACGTAACAGAGAGTCTTTAATAATTTCATTCTGCAATGATTATCTCTAGGATATTGAAGATGGTATAGTCGATGTTACTTTCAAAGACGTTCTTTTTTTTTCCTATCAGGATGTAAGGACATCCCACCTCTTGGCTTACAACTTACTCTTAAGTTCTTGCATGATCCAGAAATTGATGGCTCATTGGCAAAATTTCCCAAAGCCAATACATGTTCCTGAATTTTGTCTTTGCCAACCACACATTTATAATATGACCAATTCAAGGAAGCACTAACATTTGCTTTCTTAAACACAAAAGGCTTTGGTGAGCCTTAAAAATACAAAGACAGCTAGAAAAAGTGGCAATTGTAGTTGGCTAATCAATAGGTACTTGTTAATAATAGATGGATGGTACATGGTGCGATTCAGAAGGACAAACTTAATACTGTTTTTCAGGTGGCATTTGCCAACAACATATCCTTTGGCAAACTGATGACCTGAAATCTTAATTCTTTTAAATCCTAGCCTTGGTCACATCCAGCCTAAACTCCTCGAATCAATCTTTCTTGGTTATTCCAAAGGGAAGTACATGCAGAGGAATTATTTGCATTTATGCAAACTATGAATTCTTATGATTCTTTTAAGAATGAATGAGGATGATTGAATGAAGTTTCAAAGATGGTCCTTTGAGTCATGATGTACCATTTGCACTGATATTTATGTTAAGTACAGTTAATATTTCAGAAGACTGTAAGTATGGTTACCATAATATTATTATTGTAAGCAAGGGCACTCTGCTACAAGTATGCTCTACATCTACTGCATTAAGTTGTTTTTTAACATTAAAGTTTGCTTACTTACACATGTAGTTTTACTTGGTCATTTCATTATATCAGTAACTAATTCAAAGTTGTCCAAATAGTAGTAATAACCCAATATTTTTTTAGGAGAAAATATTCCAGTATTTCAAATTTTTGGGGGTTACACCCCCAGACCTGAAGTGGTAGTGCCCATGCAATGGGTTCAAGAATTTTTCCACTTGTAGTAACCATTAAAAAGTTCACTCGACACCCACAAATCTGCAACAATTGTTCAAAAAGTTCCAGCCCTTCTCTCCAATTAGTGGGTTTTGAAAATCCACATGTATCAACTACGTATTGAAAGTACACAAAGTTGTCCATGTCTTCGTTTTTCTCCACAAGATGATTTCTTGCATAATTTATTTTCTCTTCAGGGATATTTAAAAGAAGGTTAGCGCTACCACCATGTTTATGGGGCAAGAAATATAAAGCATTGGGTCTTCCAGAAATAGTATCATTTCGTGACTTTCTTATCTTGTGGGTATTCCAGTGTTTCAAGGTTTTGTCAAGATCATTTTCAATTAGTTCAGCAAAACAAAACCACAAACAGTCTTGTTGGAAACCATTATCTGTGTTCAGGTTTTTTTGGTAGACAAGGTTTTTAAGAAAATTCATCCACCATGTCGCTCGGCTTCGACGAAGGGATGACCAAAACCCTTCTATCCTTTGATTTCTCGGAGAAGAGCAATAACTGTGGGCATCATCATTATTACGGAAGAAGCTCTGAATAGCTGCCATAGTACTGTTTTCTGTACCAAGGTCAGTATTAACTTGAACAGGGCATCCTCCGTATTTCTTTATCGCATCCAAGAAATAAGACGCAATGTTGTCGGGATAATTGTTCGAGCGGGTGAGTAGTAACCAAAGAACTTTACGGCTCCAACCATCAATGCAGCCGTGTATAGCAAACCCATAGGGTTTTAGTTTGTCATAACCATCTGCATGCCATACTGCATTGGGTCCTTCGTTTTGGTAGATTCTTCTTTTCAGCTTGCGGGCTCTACGTAAATCACATCCCTCTCGGTCGAGCTCTCTTAACAGAAGTTGAACAACTATCCGTAGAATTTGGTGACCTTTCATCTGCAATGTGTGCCAGACATACCTGTATCCTCCCAAGCACTCTGCACTATCAACAAGCGCTCTTATTTCGGCAACAACCAAATCAATGTCATATTCGGCATTTCTCCGACTTACACCATATCGTTTCGGTCGACGTTGCAATATGCTTTTGCTCATAACTATGTCGTGGTATTGACACAAGAAGCTAAGAATCTCATCGAGTCATCGTACTCATACCCTCTAAAGAAGTAATACTTGATTAAGTCTTCTTCACTTTTTTCCTCATCAGAATTGTCCGCCATCCTTACTCTTAATTTACCCCAGAGCTTGAACACAAGTGATGATGATTAAAAAAAATTGTCCTGAGACAAAACTTTGAAATTAATATAAAAAGTTCTCATTAGCAAAAAAATTGTCATGATAAACGAATTTGTCACAAGAAAAAAATGTCATGAGAAAAATAAATGTCATGAACGAAAAAGTTGTCATGTGAAAAAATTGTCATGAGAAAAACATGTCATGAATAAAAAATTTGTCAAGTGAAAAAATTTGCTCACGAGAAATAAATGTTGTCACCTAAATTAGTTTAGTATCAGGATGTAAAAAAAATGTTTTCACGGATTTAAAATAGTTGTGTCAAGCTCAGACCAGAAATGCTGAAATGACACTTGTGGGCCACCGTAGTCTAGCAATGGTGCAACCATGAAGGATTTTCTGAACATGCTTCCAAATTGCTTGTCTTAATTTATGCCCTGAAAAAATTGTACCTTATATCTTATGCATATAAACTTACATTTGTCCCTAATCTATTTATTGGTTAACACCAGGGCTGGAATACTTTGCAAGTGGTGCAACTGCAACTGAAATATTATTCAATGTTGCTCATGTTATGCTGACATTTTTCTCATTTATCACTAGGTTTGATAAGAGGGATTTGACATTAGAAAAAAATCGTTGCCAAGTAGGAATGTCTGCTTCCAAATTGGGGCAGGAGGTTTTCTTCCATCTGCAAAGTTTAGTTATTGTTATATATTTTGTTAAACAAAAAAGCTGATTTAAAAAACAATATACTGTGGCTACAGTGAATTAACCTGAATCTCTTTCTTTTTATTTTTCTTTTAATATGTAAATTTTCCCTCCATTATGCTGATTACATGTAGCACTTGTTACCAATGATGTCCTGCCTGAGTTCTTGTGCCTGTCCTTTCTTATGAAGAAGAAAGTGTCAATCTTTAGTAAAGTGAGCAGTTATTTCTGTGCAGAAACTGCAGCAGAAATACTGTACATCCAGGGGTTGTAGCTACAGTACAGTGGGTCATTTTTTCATTATTCTAATGACCAGCCCAGTTCTTCATTCATTTTTACTATCTAGCATTATTTTTGTAGAATTTTACATGCAAATCTACTTGAAGGCATAATCACAAAAAGGTGTGAAAACAAACTCACAGGATAGCTTCACATGAAAAGCTGATAGGCCACTTTCAAATCAATTTTTCTTATACTGATTCAGATCCCTGCATATAACATGTTTTGCATGCACAACAATGACAGAGAAGTGGATACCTATCTAAGTTCACAATTTCCACACAACATTGAAATCATTCAATCCCCTACCATGCTACAGGAAGGCATACACTAGATATTTTTAAGAATTATTGAAATCACATTGGGAAGCATGCAGTTGATCACTACAGATGCCTTTAATAATGCATGTTCAAATTTGTTACAATCTACTGAAAATCAATATGGACTCACACAATCATTGAATTTCATGTTTAAAGAATTGTGATGACTTTTTTAATTAAATATTGCAATATGTAATTTGTATTGTCATCCCTTTCTTCAGTGCATAAACCTCGCTTCTTTCAAGCAGCCTCCTCATGGAGAGGTTCAAAACACCAGACCAGAGTTGTCAACTAAAAATTAACATAACAACATATCAATGCCATACGGTTTTTTCTGAATAATTCTATTTATAATCCTCGGTTGAAGTGAAGACAAGACATGAGTACCAGTTTGACGTTCAAATTGGTTTAAAACAAGGATGAGCCAAGGTATTACATGTAAAATGCTATCTCAATTAGTCGCTTTCACATTTAAAGTTCAATCTAAAAATTACTCTTTCCAGAAATCAATTGTGAAGTTTAAATGTGCATTAAAGTCTGCGGGGCGGTAAACATTTTGAGGCATATTTTTGTCTGTCTTTAAGCAAGAAATACAAAATCGTGTAAGTACGAAGGCTCAAAGCATATCTTTCTTTGATTTTGAAATTATTTAAAAACTAAAACCAAGGTGACACGCAATCAGCAACCTAGATTTGGTATCAGCACGAAAATATAGCTACAATGAACACGTAAAAACTGAAATTAATTGGGGCACGAGTGTGCTGCAAGCCGATTTCGAGTGTGAAATACGAGTAAACAAGTAAGCGAACAAATGACCACTCCTAACTAAATGAATATGTCACGGAAAATTTATTTATACGCCTTTTTAATTATGATAAAATTGATCTCTTACCTTTCCTCTGGGACATATCAAAGTAAGACGGAAACCGTCCAAATACTTTTCCAGATAAATCCGTTTTAGTGATCCAAGCTGGTTTTTCGCCATTATGTTCCTTGTTCCTTAGCTGGAGTTATCTGGGTGCCAACATGGCGGATCCCGGACATTAGCCCAGTCAATCTACGAATTTTGGAGGGTCCTGATCAAAACAAATTGCAACAAAATTTTTCTCACTGCCATGAGTTTGAGGATGGTCTAGTTATTAACATACTAAAACTCCCCCAAAATCCGTTGAGAGGAACTTGCCTAAATTTAGCATTTTAAGTTTTGAGCTCTTACCACAGGACACCCAACAGAAGAAAAATCAAACTTTTTGCCATAAAATATTTTTATTGTGTGTTTCTTTGTCTGAGAAGTTTGGATAATATAAAATGAACAATCCTTTATTTTTCCAGTGTAAAACAATGAATATTTCCCCTTTTAAAATTAAATAACCACTCCAACAATTCAACCACAGGGTACCCAAGTAAATTTAAGTTCATGTTCCTTGTTATTTTCAACGGCTCACTTGAGAATCTTTTTTCATTTTGAGACGTTTTGTGCGTAAAAGCTTAAAAAGACTTTTTGTTGACACTACACGAAGTTTACTAAAACTGCTGACCCAATTAATGCTGGCACATATGAGCACACGTGAGGTGAAGAGCTACAATCCCTGCAAGTATTCACACTGTTAGGCAAGCTAACAAGCCAGCATTGGCCGATGACATATGGGCAATTACCAAGACCAACCAAACAGCTGGACCAACAAGGAACGTTCACTTTGTCCTCGATGGGGGTGCTCTCCTTCACCGTGTACCTTGGCCACGTGACATTACATATGATGCCATTTGCTCTTTGTATGTTCAGTATGTAGCTAGCAGGTATGGAAAGGCCACAGTAGTGTTTGACGGATATCAGAATGGCCCATCTACCGAGGACGGTACTCACCAGCGACGAACGGGTGCATACGGACCAACTGTAAATTTTGATTGTGCCATGGTTGCAAAATTGAAAAAGGATGATTTCCTTGCAAATAAGGCAAACAAGCAGAGGTTTATCAATTTGGTCGGGGCCAAGCTGGAACGTTCTGGATGTACAGTCATCCATGCCGAAGGAGATGCAGATCTACTAATAGTCCAGACCGCTGTACAGTCTGCAAAATCTATCGACACTGTGCTAGTTGGTGATGATACTGACCTCCTTGTCCTGCTATGTCATCATGTAGAAATGAATGCAAACGAGCTTTTCTTCAGGCCTGAGCCAAAGCAAAGGACGCAAAGAAGGAAGATATGGAATATCAAGGAAACCAAGTCCTCGCTGGGTCCAGATGTTTGTAGAAATATTTTGTTTGTGCACGCCTTTCTTGGCTGCGACACGACCTCAAGGCTCCACGGAATTGGTAAAGGACTAGCTCTGACGAAGATAAGAACAGATGTGCTGTTCCGCCAGCAAGCCGATGTTTTCAACCGTGATGGTGCCACAAAGAATGAGATCATTTTGGCGGAGAGAAGTCCCTCCTGTGCGTATACAATGGCAGATCAGAGGAAGGCCTTGATTCCCTGCGTTACATCAGGTTTTGCCAAAAAGTGGCCACAGGAACATCATTTGTACAGCCCGAGAGCCTTCCACCTACGTCTGCAGCTGCTGCCTTTCACAGCCAGAGGGTTTACTTCCAGGTACAGCAATGGAAAGGTGTACCGCTGAATGCAGTAGAGTGGGGATGGAAGTCGACAGATGGAAAACTGCTGCCTATACCAACGGATTTGCCGCCAGCACATGATTCTCTGTTGGAGTTTGTCAGATGCAGCTGTAGCACAGGGTGCAACACACGGAGATGTACGTGCAGGAAGAATGGACTGGACTGTTCAACTGTCTGTGGCGTATGCAAAGGCCAAAGTTGTTCAAATTCGCTTTGGTAATTGTTTTAAAAAGTGCCTTTTTCATTAACTGGGTTCTCTGTGGACAAATTGATGGAGTAGTTATTTTGTTTGAAAAAGGAGAATATTCCTTTATTTTACTGAAAAATACAGGAGAGAGTATTTTTTACATTATCCAAGGTTCTCAGACCAAGAAACACACAATAAAAATATTTTATGGCAAAAAGTTTGATTTTTCTTCTGTTGGGTGTCCTGTGGTAAGAGCTCAAAACTTAAAATGCTAAATTTAGGCCAGTTCCCCTCAACGGATTTTGGGGGATTTTTAGTATGTTACTAACTAGACCATCCTCAAACTCATGGCAGTGAGAAAAATTTTGTTGCAATTTGTTTGATCACAAACCATAGATTGATTGGACTAAACATGCGCACTGGAAAACGAGGACACATTGCACCCCCGAGTGAAACTTCTGGTCAGCTTCTTATTCTGTGCCATGAGCGTGCGCAAATTCGCTAACGGCATGACTCATCCTGTAGAGTGCTCAATATGAACCAAGAGACCATAGAGCGATATCTAACTACAGACGGAACCGTTTGTGGCAGGTGGCACATAAGTAAAAACACATGGCTTGCATAGGCTACAGTACAGAAGGCTGCTAACTATGATTTATAGTTTTGTACATAATAATAGTGATTGACCGACCGATCATGCCACAATCGGAAATTACCAATTACCGATTGTTCCAAGTCATAATCGGTCCGATTCCGATTCCGATTATCAAAACGAGTCCAATGACGTCATTCATTCTGGACGCAAACCTGGCGTAAACAACTATAAATGGCTTCCTTGGCCAAAAACCTGTAAGAAAACACAATTCCTTCACATGGTAAAATAATTTTTAACCCACTGCTAAGTTAGTAACTTTGCATAAGAGAATTGCACACGCTTCAACTTGTTAGTAGGAGAAATAGCAAAATACTTTTAACAGTTCTTTTTTTTTTAAAAAAAAAGTAATTTTCCGGCCAGACTCGCTGACACCTTGTCATCTGGCGCGACACTAGCAATCAATAACAGCATAGCTAGAGCATTCAGTGTTCCAGTGCCAGCCGACGTGCAACTTGCAGACGTTTTGAAAAGACTTGGATAAAGCAAACAACATATCTTTATTTCCGGTTGTGTTGAGCAGGGAAGGAAATATTTCCTACTCACACAATAGTAATGTCTTAAATACCAACTTGTATTTATTTAAAAGAAAGCCATTCATCTAGAAATCTGTCGAAGAATTTTCAGTGGACATCTGAAGGTTGCTCAAGGCGAACTGACGATCAACATCCGATTATTTTTGTAATTTTATCTATTTCACATTGCATTATAAGATTGTGTAAGTGACTGACTGGTGATAGACAAATACGCACGCGCATCTCGCTGCCGACCATAGAAGAAACTGATGAAAACGATGCCAATTTGGCAACTTCTGAAGAGTTGTTTTATTTCCATATTAATCGGTTATAATCGGGAAATACAGGAACTTTAACCGATTCCGATTGTCTATCGATAACGCAATAATCGGTCCGATTCCGATTCCGATGATCGGTCAATCACTACATAATATGTAAAACATGTCACATATGGGTAATTTTATGGCTGATGTTACATTGGAGGGGACAGAAACAAATCAGGTGACATTATTGCTTTTCAGTCACTAAAAGATTATTCACATTTTCTTACAAAGAACAAAGGATTGTAAGATCTCTATTGCCATTTAAATGTAAGTTACATGGAATTATCCATATATAAATTGCAACTGCCATTATAGTTTGTTACTTACATACTATACATGTAGACTTTCACCTCATTTGACCAAATTATTTGACTTAAATTACGCACTGTATGCTGTTGACGATTAAAGTTTAGGCCTTTCCAAGCATTACAAAGAAATACATATGCATAAATTCTGAGTTGAAACTGTGTAAGCCAAAGTCTACGTACCGTATGCACATTATCAAACTTCACTGGCATAAATACACTGTAACTATTAATTGTGAGGTTGGTTACTTCTCCCGAAACTCTTTTAAGATATTAAAAGATGATTAAATCTTTACTGAAAGGAATACATAGTTGTATAGATAGATGTTCTTTAATTGATTTACTGTAGATAGATAGATAGATAACTTTATTTCATCTCGGGTTAATGAAGCTTCTTAGGCCTCTAGCAAATACTTGCTAATGTGCCGAGAATATTGAATTATTTACAAATAAAAATACGTACTTTATAACCAACTACAACAGTATATAAAACTCCAAATTAATAATAATAATAACCCTATATACAACTTCACTAATTGAAATTAAAAAAAATAAATAAATAAATAGAAAATAAAAAATACTTCATGTGATTATAAAATTTCTAACTGCTCTCTTAAAATCCTTCAATTGAACAATGTTTCTTAAATCATCAGGCAAGGCATTCCACTCCTTACATGCCACATAGACTGTTGATTTCAGTCCATAACGTGTGGTATTAACACGAGGCAACACTAACATGTTAGTACCTCTTAAATTCTTAATATTTTCCCTCGACTCAAACATGTTCGTAATATATGAAGGTAATAAATTATTCAGAGCCTTAAATACAATATTTAAAATTTCTATTTTACGTCGATCTTCAAGCTTACCCCCGTTACTACCAGCTAAAATTTGATAATCCGTGCCAAAGTTCTTATAAATATATCTCAACGCTCTTTCGTTCAGTTTTTCCAATTTGTTGCTATCAGCCTTTAAACAGTTTTGCCATATGGAAGAACAATAAGTAAAGTGCGGAATAATAAATGATTTATATAATGCAGTGTATGACAGATCCAGCGAGTTTTAATCGTTTCAAATCAAACGTTTAACACATATAACAACGGCTGTTAGGTAACTTAAAAACTGTACTGGCCAATAGAAATTTTAGTGTGACTGTAAAAATGTAGTGTAAATGTAGTTCAAATTATTTGAATAAATATCAGATTACTGGACGGACTATTAATGTGGTGAATCACCAAGAGACAAGGATTGTTAAACTGCCTAATTGTGATCAGTTTTAGCGTAGTATTCCGAATTTTTTAACAAAAACAGTCAGTTTACCTTTGCTTTAACTAGCCTCGGTGGTAGAATTGCCATCCGACGTCCAAAATTTAGCCAGATCCCTTCAAACTGAACTACTCCATATTGATTCCTTCTGAAAATGACTCCGTTATACCCTCCAAGAACATGGCGGCCGTTCAACTTCCTGTGTGCGCGAGGACATGAATATCAGAGGTACCGACGCTGAGTGGGACTTCTGGTATTATTCTGTGGTAAAGTCGGGGGGTACCACGTTTACGTTAATGTAGAAAACTAGGACAAACGTTGTTTTAGGATAAAAATGAGTGCCCAACACAAAATTCTTTCTTCTTGCAATTCAACCCTTGAACTTTTGATTAGAGAAAGCCTCTTAATCTCAAAACTTAAACCATCTTTAAATCGCAATCTTAGCTCTGTTCCTCTTTCGTTATTTTAGTATTCTTACACTGTTATTTCGTATTTCCGGCTTATAACTTCCGGTAATATAATACCTCTAGCTATCTATTTATTCACTGTAAACTGTAGTTATATCTCCACTCTAATGATGTTGCGTGATACGACGAAACGTTAGTGCACTTAATAAAACTTCATTTTTATCCTTGTCATGGCTTTATTCCGCGTTTTGTGCTGGGCACTCATTTTTATCCTAAAACTGCTATTTCCGCCTTTCTCCTCTCTTGCTACAGTATAGGACAAACGTTGCTGAATGACTGCTTGACAAATAAAGATGAGTGTTTTCAATGGACTTTTTGCAACCATGCCCGGTGTGCACACTTGCTCACAAGAAATGCGGGTGGAGATTATGAATTCTTGTGTAACTAATTGGCATTTGGTAATTAAGAAAGATGAAAGAAAACAGGAACAAAAAATAAAGTCTTGCTACCACTGCCGTGATTGGTTATGGATGTAGTTACGTGTGCACTTCCTGTTTCGTCGAAGAAAATTTCCTGTGGCACGGAAAAAACTATGGAAAACGTTGAAAATTATACTAAGTATTATCAAGCTTTCCTTGCCCGAACATTTCAAGTAGAAGGATATATAGGAAGTAAATATGACTCTTTCATGCACAACATCTTTAGCATATCGTGCCAGATTATACGGCAAAATAGCTGTATATGATATGTTTTTAGATGTTGCCTTTTATTACCAAAGAAGAAATCAGAAAAGATGCGAACAGTCGATCCGTCATTCCCTGGACGTGGATGACGGCTATCTTAAAAAGGGGGAACGGGGAATCGGGGAATGGGAGAATCGGGGAGTAGGTTCCAATTTACAAAAATGAGAACGACTGTAAGAAGGAAGTTATATAAAGGGTCCAAGAATCTTGACTTCAGAAGGCTCGTGCATTTCTGACAAATCTTTATGACTGTTAACCTTTAAAGGAAGCTTCGTTGTTGCTTCTTCACTCTCACATCTGGGTCATCCCGCAATCGGCAATGTTTATGCCAAACCAGCATCTTCTAAGAAAGTGTCGTATCTTCAAAGAGCTAGAAAGGTACGAATGTACTATAGCCAAAAGTAGAGGGTCAAGAGTCGTGGGTAGATTTCTAGGGTCGAGGATAAGAAGTCGGGAGTCTGGGATAAAAAGTTGAGTGTTTACAAATATCGAAAAAAGGCAGAATAACGTTATATTAAAATGTTATAGAGATACGTGCTCTGGACGAACTAAGTAGAAGGCCAAATAGCGATGAACATCATACACGAATAATAAGACATATATGGCCCGTGAACGGCCATTAAAGTGTCTTTTAGGCCGGTGTCCCAGCATATATTATCTTCCGGAAAAGGGTGACTTCGTTTATAATTACTGACCCGCATCAAAATCTATTGTTTTCACTCGGCATTAAATCAGCGAATACAGGGAGCAAAATTATGCAAGTCAAGTTTGTAAAATTTTGCTCGCCGCATTCGCTCATACAATGCAGAGGAAACCTAATGGGTTTTTAAAAGGGTCAGTTATTACTTCGGCACACAGCGTTTTTGGATATAATGCAAGCAGGTTCGGCCTGCGGCCTCAACTGCCTGCATTATGTCAAATAACGCTGCGCGTCTCAATAATTATCTATTAAATCGATTCTGGTTGAATGTATCAATTAGATTGCAGTTTAACACGTTATCCCATCCATTCCAACAGGAAGAACGCCTTTTTAATTCTTTCGAGGCCAGAGCTCCCTCTTTGACCACAAAAATCGTCTGGCGTCAACCAGAAGAAAATAATAGAAGTCTTACGCCGCCGGGAAACAGTTAAAGCGCATGTTGTACTACATTAAGAAGCACGTGGACAATCACGCGGTCACGTGTAGTGGAAATTCACTTTGTTTATGATTGACAGTTGACTGTTGAACGGGGCGCGAAGTAGAGTTCTGAGTGTAGACTGCAAGGTTGAGACCCCGTTCACACGATACCAGTACGAAATGAAACCGTAACGAAATTATTACGGTTAGGTCTTGCGTTCACACGGTACCGGTATGAAAAAGCATGAAACCGTAATGCTGACCGTAACGATTTGAAACCGTAATGTGAAACCGTAATCGTGTGAACAGGTTCGTACCGTGATATTTTGATACCGGTGCAGTTTCGTACCGGTATTATTATTATTATTATTATTATTATTACAACTCGCACACCACCCAACTAAGGACAGTGGAAGGGGTCTAAGCCTGCTACGGGCTCCCAGCATCCCGCCAGGTAAGGCCGCAACAGACATTGCACATTTCAGGGAACTTGTGGGGAAAGGAAATTTTACCATTAAAATGGATTTTACGAAACACCCACGGGGCCAGCCCTTACTCGCCCAACTTATCCAGTCAGGAAGGAGTAAGGGATATACAGCCCTCTAAAGTCCCTGAAAGTACTCCCCGATGCGTATATCCAGTTTGACCTTAACAGTACCCTGTTGCACTTCCAACCAATTAAGGTCGGTTTAGGCGTGCCACTGCAAGGGTTAAGTCTGAATATTGTTTTATTCTTAGACTAGTGCAGATCTGTTTCAGCATTTAAGGCTGGTTCATCCTCAACCAACTAAGGTCAGGGGCATCAGCCTGCTGTACAGATTTTCTTCTAGTCCTTGGGCTAACAGGGCAGGTTTGCCAACACCTGAAGGTAGTGTACTTGCAGCTGCCAGCCAATTAAGGCAAGCTGAGGCTTTCGGCTACCTGTCTACCCAGCTGGCAAGGCAGGGGCGCCACTCCCTAGGTCATTTCACCAAAGCCTGCTCGTTTTATGGAGGTCACTGGCTCCGAGTCAATGCCCTGCCTACCTATATTATTATTATTATTATTATTATTATTATTATTATTATTATTATTATTATTATTATTATTTAATGTTAGTTAAACACGGTAGCCTGTCAGATAGTCTGCTTTTCAAAGGGCCGTGTAAATTTCTACTTACAAACATTAAGCTAATATATTACATACCTGTATTTCAAACTATATATATAGCTATTTACAAAATAAAATAACTGAACTATTCACTGGTTGGCTAACAGATTTTTGAATGTTTTCAAGGTCTTTGTATTAATATTGTTTACTATATGTTTATCATTAATATTGTTTACTATATGTAACCTGTTCCAACACAGAGCTCCTCTATAGGAAAAACTTCTCTTTAGGAAATCAGTTTTTATAAGATTGGTGTTATTACTCCGTAAGTTATAATAGTGGTTATCACATGTGTTGAACAATTGTGACAAATAGTTTGGTGCTAAACCCTTAAGTATTTTGTACATCATTATCGATTCACGTTGATTCAAAGTGTTGATGACGGGAGACCATTTTAAGTTATTAAAGATTTCGACTGACCGAATTTCATATGTAGATCCAGTAATAATCCTAGCTGCGCGCTTCTGCAGTTTGAATAGCTTATCGATATTAGAATTGTTACCATCATGCCATACAGTAGAACAATAATTGAAATGGGGCAACACCAGTGCATTATACATGGTGATTGAAGTATCTTGAGGTACAAACTGTTTAGCTTTTTTTAACAAGCTAAGATTTCTAGATATAGTTTTGCATTGCCCGTCATTGTGTTTGTCCCATTTCAGCTGTTCATTGATGATTACACCTAACACCTTTTTATTTGATACTCGTTTAATAGTCTCCTCCCCAATCGTTAAGACAGGATCATTATCTGAGAATGCTTGTAATCTTTGTCGTGATCCGATAATCATGTACTCAGTCTTTTCTTTATTCAAAGTTAATTTGTTTGACAACAACCATTTATGGACATTTTCAAGATCTGAGTTAAGTTTTTCTTCGATTTGTAAAGAATTGCTTCCCTCGCACGATAAGTTAGTGTCATCGGCGAATAAGGCTGCATTTGTTTTTTTAAGACAGTTTGGCAAATCATTGATATATAGTAAAAACAGTAGCGGTCCAAGGTTAGACCCATGCGGTACACCGCAGCTTACAGTCTTAGTTCCCGTCTTCGCTTGATTTACTTTGCAAATTTGCTTACGGTTGTGAATGTATGACTGAAACCACCGGAGGGCAGTTCCGTGCACACCGTACATTTTGAGTTTGGATGTAAGTATGCTATGGTCAACGGTATCGAACGCCTTTTTTAAATCAAGAAATAGAACACCGTCGACGAGACCATTATCCATATTGACTAGCCACTGGTTTGTGGAATGAAGAAGTGCGGTCTCAGTCGAGTGTTTTTTCCGAAAGCCTGATTGCTGAGATATAATGATTTTGTTAGTTTCTAGGAAAGAGGATAATTGATTATAAACGATTTTTTCAATAAGTTTTGCAACTACGGAAATAACAGATATGGGTCGATAATTTCCGCAATCAGATCTAGATCCGGCTTTGTGAATAAGTGAGACACAAGCTACTTTCAAATCTTCAGGGAAAATCCCTGTTTCTAACGATAAATTGAAAATATAAACCAAAGACTCAATCATTGAGTCACCTGCTTCCTTTAGTAATCTTGCTGAAATCTTGTCCGGTCCAGCTGACTTGCTAGTTTTCATTTGGTTCAATGCACATTTCAAATCCTCTTGGGTTATTATTGTAAAATGAAACAAGTTTTGTGTTGGGGTCATATAGATCAAGGGATCGAAACCATTACTTGGTATGTTGTTCGCTAGATTAGGACCAATATTGGAGAAGTATTGATTAAAAGTTTCAGCGATGTTTTTGTCGCCGGTTATATAGTTTCCGTCTACTTGTAGATTATTAATCGTAGTGGTTTTAGATTGTCGATTTGATATTTCATTAATAATTTTCCAGCTTTCCTTGCTGTTCTTCGCATTAAGTAATTTTGAGTTGTAATAATTAGACTTGGTTGTTTTTATCAAACGATTTACATAATTTCTGCATTTTTTATAAGTTTCGTTGTAGACAGAAGATCCTAGTTTAACTGCCTTTTGTTTTAGGTAATCTCTATGATAACTTAGCTTCTTAATATCTTGGGTAAGCCAAGGCTTATGTTCGCTTCTGACTTTGCGGTGTCTAATTGGAGCATGTTTGTCAGAGACTTTCATAAATTCTCTTTTCCAAATTTCCCAAGCAAGATTAGGGTCTAAAATTGCGTTAATTGATATCAAGGCATGCCTTACCCCAGATCAATAACCCCAGCGTCCATAATTTTGTTGTTGTTAATTTGTGAGAAAATTACATCTATAAGGGTTGCAGAAGTTAATGTTACCCTAGTAGGACTTTTGATGTGTTGCTGGAGCTGGTAAATATCCATGAGATCCTGTATTTTATTTAGTGATATGTTATTTTCGGATTGTAAGAAATTGCAATTTAAGTCTCCGGCTATTATAAGCTCTTTTCTCTCGTTGTCGGCTTGTTGTAAAAACAATTCAAAATCGTGAAATAGTTCAATTTTAGTATCTGGTGGACGATACCAAGTTGCAACGAGGAATGGTTTACTTTTTGGTTTTAAAATTTCGATACAGACTGCCTCGAGATTAGTAGATATTAAATCGTCACGCCTTATGAAATTAACGTTACTTTTTACGTAGATTGCAACTCCTCCTCCGTTTCTATTACGATCTTTTCTTATCACTTCGTAGCCAGGTATCTCAACCATCTGGCTGTTAATTGAACTATCTGATCTAGATTCATTAAAAGTAAGTATGTCCAGAGGTTTGTCCAACATATAGACAAGTAGTTCATCCAGATGTCTGATCAGACTCGTGATATTCAGGTGTCCTATTTTAAAACCCTTGAGAACTGCGAATGGTGAATTTTGTATAGGCAATGTTGGAGAATTACTGCTAGTAATACTTTCTGGTTCAGGAGTATAAGAGGAGCTGTGTTGAACAGGAATAAGGAGTAATTTTGTAGTTCAACTTAGATTTTTAATACAATTAATATAGTTTCTGGTCAAAATAGTATCGTGTGAACAGGATCTGCATACATGCCAACCGTGCCGATTATGGCGGTACAGTACCGATTTGAGTGCTAATGTACCTCCGTAACGACAATGCATGAAATAGTACCGCTTTAAATATTTTCTACGATTTGAATACCGGTTTGACAAATTTAAAAAAAGACAGAAACAAAAAGAATTTTCGGTTAAGTTTATGACAATCTCCAATCAAAAATCCCTCGGCAGTGACTGAAAATAGGCCATCACTATGACTGATACATGCATGTCAGCCCTTAGGCGTTCATCATGAACGCCTAACATCAACATGCATGCTTCAGCCTGACATCTCCGTTAACAAAAGCTTACAAGAAGTAATTTACACTCCACTGACACATACGGTGCATGAATGTCCCCATATATGATACAAAACATCATGGCCCTAGACCCCCCTAGATATTTCTTGCCCTTTGGCGTTCGACCGTACCAGTTTCACATATACATATGTTGGCATGTATGGGTCTGAGTCTTATCGAGTTTAATCATTAAATATTTAGAAATTACCCGGAGTTACATCTAAATTATTACAGCACATAACATACCATGTTTATCTTGAGTTTTGGGCATTAGGTATTAAACAGGAAATAGAGTGAAAAATACGAGATTATTACCGCTGGCACAGTCATTTTGTTTGTTGTAAGCGTAACTATGCATATGCCTCCATTTCAATAAAAAAAAATAGTTATACCATGATAGAGGAGGTCATCGAGCCTCAATAACCAAAACAATCTGTAGACTGCTCATTGAATGAAGTGATTTCTTTTTAATAATTACAATTTGAAGGGAACACTCAGATGCTGCGTAAGGTCCTAATTGCATGAGACAAGCTAGCCTGGCTACCAAGTCAACTGGCTAAACAGACTAGCTTGCCAAACAATGATAAACTCACTAAAGAAGATAATATGATTACATAGTAGTGAGCCAGCCTGTTTGCCAGGTCAGCTCAGTTCAAGCCAACAGGGCCAGTTCAGTAAATGAGAAAGCTCACCTCATGTAATCATTACCAAAATGGGTAAGCCAGGCAACCAGGTTAGTTTAATGAGACGAAGCATGCACACATAGGTAAAGTCAAACAACAGTCCAGCTTGGCAAGCAAGCCAAGTTCACTTCATTTAATATCGAAACAATCATTCCCAGCTACAGGGCTAGCCTGTTAACCAGGCCAGCTTGCCTTCATATAATCAGGGCCTAGGATCATAGTCCAAGCATAAGCCAAGAGCAGAACAAAAGACGAAACAAAGAACCATTCTTGTTTTATCTCCACAAGTTCCAGAGGAGAATCATGCTTTGTTTCTGTATTGATCATGTCCTTATGCTTATGTTGCTCATGCCAAACAGGCATTAAGAGGACAAGATCAACTTCTCATTTTCGCACAATTCCCTTCAGCATTGAATACCGGAATGGTAGTATGGATAATAACTACAGTAAGTCGAATCCTGTTATACAGTAAAAACCCACATAAAAGTGGATTAAGAACACTCAGGCTGAAATTTGGTCAAAAAAGTACCATATATATATATATATATATATATATATATATATATATATATAAGAACACATTTAGCCTGAAAAATGAAAATTGTTCTTATATAAAAAAATTGGCTGCCAGTTAGATTAGAATAACCTACCAGGGTACAGTACTAAGTAGATCAATATATGTGCTAGACCATTGCACACATAGAGTTTCACAGCAGGTATGGGAATTTCCAGGGTACATTTAGCAATTGCTTTTAGACTTGGCTAATTTATGTAACTAAATGACTGTCACCTTCTGTCAATCACATTCTTTATTTGCTGCAGACACAACATGCTGACATGAAATTGTTTAATTTTACAACTATGAACTCCTGACATTTCAGTTGAACTGTTCCAGTTTTCATCTCAATGAAAATTACCTTTGAATTGGTTACTCAGAACATGGTAAATCAATCTTGACAATCACATTTTTGTAGGTCACTGATTTTCCAATCTGACCCTTCTTTCTCCTGTTTCTTCAGTAACTTTGTAATCAGCTTTCTCAAGTAGCGAGCATTTCCAACAAGTCTATAGTCAACTGGAAGTTCAAGGCCTTTACCTTGGCCTGCGTTAAATCTACTCCCAATACATTTCGCCTCAATTTGCCCATGCTGTGACAAAAACTTATGAAAAATCTTGGATAGTTCGACTGGTACGTGTCCAACGACCTTCTCATCTTTATTCCTCACGGCCACTGCATATATGTCATGGTCATTCTCCGGTTCCATCTCGCAGTCCATAACTTCCCCAATATACACTGTTGCATCTACGTAATAAGCATGGTACCCACGCACGCTTGCCTGAACGTAGAATTCGTATTCATCTGCCATTTTATAGTTTGATTTGTGCAGAAAGCTGACTTTCCCCAAGAGAAATTCAAGATGGATGCTTCACTTTCCCTCACTCGAAATGCCTTTAGGGTAATTTTCAAGAAAACCGCTGTACAGCAAAACAGTCATTGTCTCTAGGACAATAGACGTCCAAGGTGTTATGGGATACATTACTGCATGGGCGGGAAAAAGAATCGACTTTTGTGTTCCTCTTCTGGTTGGAATTTTGATGAGTTGTGGAAGATGAATCGTACGTCATTCGATTGTGGTTTACGAAAATCAGTAGAGTTGAAGGATGGCAGACTGTACGACATTACGTCGACATTGGAACAGGGGTGTAGTGGAGGGGGGGCTCAGGGGGGCTGAGCCCCCCTTATGAAAATTCCATGGCAATTTGGGGGTGCTGAGCCCCCCTTTATATTTTTTTGGAGATTGTGTAACTTTAATCATGTTTGAATGTTCTGTGAAATTTATGTAAAGATACTCAGTCATTTCCAACAAGAATGATTTCAGTAATTTCTAGTCGGCCATAACATGTGCTGCCCAAGTACTGATCGTGACGATTGTATTCCTAATATTTTACCTTTTACAAACACAGAAACACTGTTAAATTTTAATAACAGAATTACTAGAGTTACCAAAAATAAAAAAAATAGCATTTTTCAAGTTTATCATTTTTTCGGACCTCCCCTGATGTTCAGGACACTGTGTTGGTGAGCCCCCCTTGTTAAAGTTCCAGGACTACACCACTGCATTGGAAAAGACAGTTAAACTGAGCAGCGCCGCAGTTAAATGCAAACACTGCAACAGATCGTTCAAAGATCAACAATATCTGGACAGCCACGTACAATTCAAGCACCCAGCCTCTGCCGCACAGAACTCGAACAGCAACAGCTCAGCATCTAGAAATATATCGACTATTTTTGTAAACATCAACAACCACTCAGGTGAAACAAACACGCAGAGAATGGCTGAGAGTCAACAGCTTGAGGATGTGCCACGTGAATCGGCCAGTGTTGCGCAAGGTCAAACTCAAAGGGGAAGTAACAAGCGAAAGTCCTACACTGTTGATTTCAAAAAGAAAACACTAGATCTTTTGGATTCATTGAAATCATCAACAAATAAGTACAACACAGTTGCAAAGCAACAAGGAGTCAACAGATCGCTGGTGTTTAAGTGGGAAAAAAACAGAAGCAAAATTCTTGCAAAACTGACTCTGAACAAGACGAAGAAGAACACAGGTGGCGCAAGGCCAATGAGACAAAGGAGGAGGATCGCTGGAAACAGATCCCAACGCACTGATAAATATCCTCTGGCTTCCAATCTTTTACTTGCCGAGTTTAAACTACGGAGAGCAGCAGGAAGCAAAGTGTCCAAACTTTGGTTCAAAAAAAGAATGAAATCGAAAATTGAAGCATGCTATGGCGCAGAAGAAGCTGCAAATTTTAAAGGAAGCAGCAACTGGTTCCAGAGATTCAAGAAAAGACACAACATAGTACTGAGGAGAAGGACCAACAAGAAAAAAGACTGTGCAGATGATGGCCGGGATATGATCCAGAAGTTCCACAGGGATATGAGGAAAGCCTTGAAAACACAAAGGAGAAGAAACAAGTCCTCTACAGTTGATCCAAAGTATGGAAGATGGATGCCTAAAAATAGATACAATGTCGACCAGGTTCCTCTCCCATTTGTAAATGAGCAAGATAAAACCTACGACACATTGGGTGCTAAGCAAGTGTGGGTGTCACAACCATCATCTGGTTTAGATAAACGACAGGCTACCCTACAACTTTGTATTAGGGTTGATGGGGAACAAAATGTGAAGCCAGCTCTTATCTTCAGAGGAAAAGGGCGTGTGGCCACTGAGGAGAAAGAAAAGTATGACAAGAGGGTTGATGTGTATTTCCAGCAAAATACCTGGATGGATGAAGAAATCAACATGCAGTGGGTCCAGGGCACACTTATTCCAGGAATTGGGAATGACAAAGAAGAAAAAGTTCTATTTGCAGACAATGTCGGCTTCCAACAAAGTCAACAATTCCATGAAACATGCAGAAATCAGATCAACACTACAGTTTACATTCTGCCTGAAAACCACACTGACAAAATCCAGCCCATTGATGCAGGATGTGGTCGGATGATGAAAGTTAAAATTGGTGCAGCAATGGAAACATGGCTGGAAGAGGAGAACTATCTCGATAAATGGCAGGATAGACTTTCAGCAAAGGATAGAAGGATCTTGATGACCCAATGGACTGGGGAGTCGTGGAGTGAGTTAACCCATTAACGGATAATGCACCCTGATGCGCCCTGGAATTGGGAACCCCCTAACGGGCAATGCGCCCTGATACGCCCTGAAAAGGCGCATGGTTTTATTGGCTGATTGTGAAAAGCATTCGGCTTTGATCACTTAGCAACGACTACCTATAAATAGAGCGGAAAATGAGCTTTCAAACGGTACCTCGTGGAGCTTCATACGACAAGGTTCGTGCGAACTACAGGCGTTTAAGTTTTTCACTTCTCTTGAAAATACGGTGACGCATACGTGAGGTTTAAGTATGTTTGAAGAAGAGTAAGAAAACGAAGATTTTGAAGGATTTCTGATGCCTGAGGAAGAAGAAAGAAGCAGATCAAGAAGAAGACAGATGAACGTTGCCTGGAGTGCCGTGGCTGGAGATTCCCAAGACGAAGAAGATGATTTCCATGGATTTTTCGACGATGGATGTGACATAGACGTTAGTGAAATTGAGAGCGAAAGTGAGAGTGAGTCTGAAAGCGATGATTCAGAGTGTCTGGTTGAATGGAAAAATAATTTTAGTTCGGTCAAAGTGGAAGCCTTTAATGCCGAGTCTGGTCCTTGTCACACGTTAGGATCTGATGCTTCCCCAAAAGATTTTTTCGATCATTTTTTGGGTGACGATTTCATCGACCTCGTGGTCCGTGCCACGGTTACGTACGCCCGCACAAAATATGAGGATCTAGAATTTTCAATGGACAGAGCAGAAATTTCGGTCTTTTTTGGGTTGAACATTTTCATGGGAATCAACCAGTTGCCAAACAAAAGGTTGTACTGGGACTCTAATCCCTTTTTGGGCAATGCTGGATTTAAAAAAACAATTCCCTTAAAGCGTTTCGAACTTTTAAGTAGGTATTTCCATATTTCGATCGCGGAACACGAAGAAACGACTGACAAATTGACCAAAATTAGGCCGCTTGTTTCGAAGCTTGAAAATGCTTTTCAGTCCGTCTACATTCCTGGCAAAAACATTTCGATTGACGAAGGACTTGTTAAGTTTAACGGTCGGTTATCTTTTAAGCAGTATATGCCGAAAAAACCCAGTAAATTTGGCATAAAAGTTTGGATGCTTGCGGATGCGGAAACTTATTTCGTATCGCGCTTTCAGGTTTACCTAGGCAAAGAAGAAACTCGTAGCGGTGACGAAGTTAGCCTAGGTTACAGAGTAATCGACTCTTTGGGAAGACCATACTTCAATTCTTACCGTCATTTCTATTTCGATAATTATTTTTCATCGGTTTCTGTCGTCCAACATTTGTTGAAAAACAAAATATACGCATGTTCGACTTTACGCCATAACAGAAAACACTTTCCGACTGGTTTAAAAAACATAAAATTGAAACGAGGCGAGGTTCGTACTCGGCAAAGCGGTAATTTAGTTTGTTTAACATGGCAAGACAAACGGTTAGTTACTATTCTTTCCAGCAATTTTGATCCTGAACGGTGAACCGGAGGTTTTCGGGCTTTTAAATGTTCGAACAACGAAAACAAAAGCCGTTCCTGACGAGCACCGTGTCAAACCAGCCGTTATTCCTTTTTACAATAAATTTATGAACGGTGTAGATGTAAACGACCAATATCGCAGCTATTACTCTGCTGAAATACTTAGTTTTGTTTTTCATGAATATTTCGATTGTGAACGGATTTGTCTTGCAAAACGTACAGATGGATAGGCACTGCCGGTTAAGACATTTAGATTTCCGTATTCTGATGGCCAAACAACTAATTTCAGGATACAATGGCTACAAAAAACTATCTAGTGCTCCGGTTAGTCGTTGCAATGATGTTGATTTAGGTGTAAGTGTCAAGGGCCACAATTTGGTTAAGACGTCTGGAAGGAAGAGAACGTGTGTTATGTGTTCGAAAGTTGGAAGGAGGCGACCGTCTGGGCGAACGTTTGAAAGTGTTTACCAGTGTGCACAATGTGGTGTAAATCTTTGCAGAGAACGAGATTGTTTTATGGAGTGGCATCGAGAAATTTGATAAAATTGTAAAACTGATGTCTACTGTAACGTTTTGTTTGTAAGTTGTACGTTTGATATCGAATTACAGTGAATTAAACAATCTGGCTTTGTACCACAGCTGCAAACTTCTGAAACTCAAAGTATTTATCACTCAGTAGAATATATTGTAAATCTTTGTAGAGAACGAAGCTCTTTTATGCAGCGGCTTCGGAAAATTAAATAATAGCGTGAAACTGATGTCTATTGCTACGTGTTTTGGTTGAGAGTTGTAGGTTTGATATCGAATTACAGTGAAAAAATTATTTGGCTTTGTGCCATTGTTCAGCTGCCCGCGTAGCAGCTAGTTGTCAAAAACTTGTCAGAAATGCACATCAGAAAATTTCTAATTTTGTTAGCATTTTGACCATCGTTCTCTTCAAGATTAAAAATCTTTGTATCATATATATTTTTTGATCAAACGAAATAAATCATTTTGCCCCATAATCTTGCTTTTGTGGTTTTATTTGATTGTGAATACTTTTTTTGTCTTGAATCCAAGAGAGTGCAACAAAATTATCAAATGCTTGGTGTTCTCGCACCTACATTTTAAAACATGTCAACCTGAATGTATTAAAATAAATAAAAGATGAACACCTGTTTACCACTCTACCCTGTGCTAAAAACCCAGGGCTTTAACTTGGCTTATTGATGAGCTATGGTGATTTTTGTGAATGCTTTACTGCACTAGCTGAAATACAGTCATTTTGCTTGCCCGTTAGGGGGTGTCCCGTTTCAGGCGCCTTGGGCGTTAATGTGAAGAGATTGTTTGAGAAAACTGGCTGATTGCTAACAGCAGATGGCTCTAATGATGTAAAGATCTCACCCCAAGGTTTGGAAAATTATCTGATTTAAATGGATCTGATAATTGGACAGGAAATTTAAGAAACTGGATGCTGACATTTTGCTCTCCCAGTTTGCTTGTAGGATTGGGGACCAGTCAATAGTTACATGGAAAGAGGGAGAGGGAGCTGGTGCATTTTGAATTTGCTTGACTTTTAAGTTGTTTATCACCAGAACTGCTACCCCTCCCCCAATGTAATATCATTGCCTTGATTAACGCAGTTAAGGTTAGTTCCATCCATGACTTAATTAAAATGTTGTGCTTGCAGATTGATTTCATCTGTTGGTAGTCTATGCAGTATTTAATTTTTAGAAACAATTTTAAGAACACCTTAAGAACATTTTCAGGCTGATTTTGCAGAAAACACCCAATATATAAGAACAAAATCAGCCTGAACCCCCAAAACACGTTCTTTTATGTGGGCTTTTACTATATTTGACAATTTTGATTGGACTCTCAGGATTTTTGAGCTTTCTCTTTTCACGCGTGTGCAGAACTAAATTCGTGGGGTTACTCTTAATCGAAAATAATTCAAGGGAAGGCGAATACCGCCCGTCGAAAAGATGCCAGCCCAAAAGAAAGTGCCACCGCAGTGAGAGGCCACTATGTCCCCCCACTCGCTATATCACTGGACACACTTCAATAGTTGAGGTACAATCACGAACAATCTAATTTGTTTTTAAATAAATATAACAGCGACCGTTTTTTCTGAAAACTAAGTTCGAGACTAGGCCTAAGGATGTACTAGCTTGATCTTAGGGTATAAAATCTTTAATTCACTGCCAGGTGCCACTGGAACATAAGAAAAACCTAAAATTTCCGCGCGGTTTCGAACTCAAATTTTGCTCTTTTATGCCAAATAGTTTATCGTTTTCGCGTGTGTTGGTCAATAGAAACAGCTTAGGAATTAGCTGTATCGCTCAGATATGTACTGAATTCTTCATAATTTTCTCCCCATCAGGTGAGTTCCTTCCGTTGTATTATTTTTATTATTTCTTTACTCACCCGTGGTTCCCATCCTACTGTTCAGACAACCAATCACAACCGACATTCATTTAATGGCAAATGAGCACGAATGTAAACATTGTTGGCCTCATGACAGCAGGCGAACGGCAAGAGTGTGGGAACGGTGTTAATTTTGTTAGCGTCTCACGAGTATGTCTAATAGCCACACTAATCCAATGCAAACTTTCATTTATCCTATTGGTGACAGTTACACTGGTACCTGGGACGGCGAAGGAAGGAAGCATGGAGTTGGCAAGCTAAATTTGACCAATGGCTCGTTTTACGTAGGACAGTTCGAGCACGGTTTGTGTTCCGGTTATGGTGTATTGAAATTACCCGATGGAGCTCGTTACGAAGGCGAATTCATCAATGGTAAGTTCCACGGGGTTGGTGTTTACACTCGAACTGATGGAATGAAATACGAAGGTGAATTTTTTGAAGGCGAAGTTCGCGGACTGGGCTTGCTTACTTTTCCTGACGGTAGTCATGGTATACCAAGGAATGAAGGGGAATTTGAAGGGACGACGTTCTTGAGACACGCCAAAACAGATTCAGTCGTTGCAAAAGCACGGGAAGCTGCTAGAAAAGCTTACCATTGCACGGACACTTGAAAAACAGGATCACTTGGACACTTGGACGTAAGCAGTATTTTTTAAAGAGCTTTAAAGGATAATCCACCTGTACCCAGTTTCCATGTTACATAATGAGTGGACAAGAACAACTTGTAAGACTTTTTCGGTCAGATACTTCTTGTTTCTTAAATGTGGCCATGTGGCATGAAATATCTTCGTGAGTTGGCATTACAACTGTAACAATCAGCAAATAACGTCTTGTTACAAAGACAAACAAAAATTGACCCTGGTTGGAGGGTTACCTTTCACCAAAGCAACTGTTACGGAACAATTGTAGTATCCGACCTCGAACATTCTTCCACGTCATTAGCTAACAAAAAATACAAGCCTATTGACAAGCTCTCGGTCCTCATAATGCATGATGCACGTCTGAGAGTTGCAAACCAAGGAGTGAAAAGGGCAACAAGAATGCTATCTATCTTTCCACAAAGATGTTCAACAGAATGCTTTCAGTTACCTTCAGTGATTGTGAATCATACACTAGTTATCAGCCATTGTTTGTTCTTGTTGTTCTGCATACAGTTGAGAGGAATTGATGCCCAGGTGGTGGAGGTTGGATAGTACTATTGTTTTTTAGTCAATTTTGGTATCCAGTCTCAAGAATATTGAGTGACTGAACACTTCAGTTGATTCACTTTTACAGAATATTCATATGGTGAAGTTTCCTTACAGGTAGCTGGGTGACCTTGAGTTTGTACTGTACACACCACTCTGTAAGGATAGTTAGTATGTCTGTACACTAAAAACATTATCAGTGTTAAGTCTCATATATTGATATTTTTGGGGAGACTTTTTTGTTATACTGTACCAATTGTCAAGGTTTTTGATATATTATCTGTATTACTTACAGTGTATATTGAAGTGTTGCAAATGGCAAAGAAAGTATGGTTTGGGACATGTATGTACTACAGGTGTAGAAATTTTATAATGAAAATTAATTCCTTCATGTTACAAGAGTAAAGCAATAGAGTTTGCTTTGCCCTTGTTGGCTTGTATTTATGTTAATTAGGCTTATCCAGAATGATGTTATCTGCCTGTGTATATAAACTCTGAATACTTGATGTAATTTTAATTGGTCTGATGATGGTTTTGAAATAAAACCAAAATATTACTAATTCAACTTTCATCTTGATTTTGTCTTATATTCTGAGTTTTCAACATGCTCCTCTTCAGAATATAGTTTATCTTGTATTTTTCAAATTATAGGGTGGCTCTGGCTTATAGATAATTTCTATACACATTAGTCAAGAAGCCAGAGTTTCCTAATAGGGGATAGAATATGTGAAGCTCAAGTTGTCTATTGCTTGTAGTAAACAATTGGATGACTTGTGCTATTGCTATACAAGTATTGTATCAAATTTGGCATAGATTATTTATTAACATGAAGTTCAACATGATTGTCTGATTAAGGTAATTTTATTTTATTTAGAACAATCAGTGACTAGTAAAAACAATGGCTAATGAATTCTTGGATGTGGGATTACAAAATCTAAATGTATAATCTGACTAATAAATAATATTCAATGCTGTAAAACTTTTTATAGCCACCCCATTGTACAGGGCTTGATGAAAGACTTGTCTGGTTGTCCGATGTCATAGTAAATATATCCCCCCAAGATATATTTCCTAGGAATTTGTTGGGAAATATTTCCCCCTCTTTGGAAATTTGAACCCTTTCCCATGTGGGCAGCACACTTATATGGACATTGAGCACCCATTTTCGATACCAAGTATCTGAAGCTTGCTGACAGTCTTTAAATGTTGAAATTGAATGGATAGTGTGGGAGGTTTTGGCAGAAAGTATATGAAGAAAATCACTTTTGCTTTACCAGCACTTGAATGCATTAAAATGAGACAGGGAACTGCCAAAGACTTGGTGTAGTAAACATTGACGATTCAGATGAAGGTCCTTTATCAGATTTACTGGTCATTTTTTGGTTAAATAACTTTTGTCCATCAGAAAATATCACCTAGTTTTTACAGTATATCACTTTAGGTTTCACTGCAACGAAGAGCCTTCGGTTGAAATGTCAATATTCCAAATTTCTGTTTCCTAACTCTTTGGATGCAACAAAATTTAAATAGGTTCTCCCACGTTTTAGTCAATCAGATCTCGAATGCATTTGATGAGGAGCATTCTTTGATCTTTGAGCTGATTAGACGACGATCAACAGAATTCCAAATTATGGTTCTCGTAATTCCTTGCCATGTTTTTCAGTTGTTTTTCTTTTTTTAAATTTTTTTATGTAAATATCTATGACATGAATTTAAGTGTGTTCCGAGAAAAGGGACAAATTTACAAGGAAATACGTACCTGGGGGTATGTTTCTTAGGAAATTTGTACCTGGGGAATCTTTTAGCGGGAACATATTTCCTGTGACACTGCAAAAAGTAGATGTCGTTTTCGGGGCAAGTAACTTTTTGTATTCACTTGAAGATTTCCGGGATAGAGCATAACTGTCTCAAGCAACCAAAATTTGAGAGTTGCTTGCCTGAAGAGCAAGCTGGGACTAAAGGGGGGGTTAGCCTTCTTGTATTTTCACTTTTGTTTTTTTTCTATCTGCGTTGCTTCTGACCCACTATTTGCTTCCCGTTTATATATTTCTAAATGTTATTGGACTTCTGTAAGAAGGGATACCAAGACTCACAACGGCCTTTACATACTCCTTTTTACACCTGCACTTTCGTTTGAATTCAGCAGCGCTTAGTCCTCAGAACAGCACCCTCTCACCTGGTGTCTCTGAAAAGGGGGGTCAAGTGACAAGTTTGCTGAAAAACATCAAATACCTACCCAGTTCGCTTCAGCCAAGCCTGGAGATAATTTGAAAATGGATTTCATGAACAATTTGGGAGAAGGATGGATTGGCTAGATGTATAAATGATGTACTAAAGTTAACTGCCTACGCTGCCTTACTCTGTTTTATTGAGTAACTAAGGACTACAAC
Source organism: Heliopora coerulea (assembly GCA_030142905.1). NCBI lineage: Eukaryota > Metazoa > Cnidaria > Anthozoa > Scleralcyonacea > Helioporidae > Heliopora > Heliopora coerulea. Next base: position 2,121,800 of record JASJOG010000008.1, on the reverse strand, counting down.
TCTTATGAACGGTTCTAGGTCGGGTTTACAGTTGGAATCAAGGTAAGCACTCATAGCGCTTCACAAATTTAAGAACCAACCATGACAGCCTGTATGTGATATATTTCCGTACAGTTCTACTGTTTGACGATGTGTTATAGTAGCGTAATCATGACATGGGAAAATGCAATAAACTTCACGTATTTTTAAGTTTCGTTACTTTTTAGATTATTTTTGTGTATTATAATCTGGATCGTCTTCTCTAAAAAAATATGCATGATCTTTAACTTTTTCGACTTGATATTTTTAACTACTGGAGGGTAGATTTTGGTTGGGACGAAAGTTGCTTCTCTCCCTTGTCACATTTTTGTAAATTTGTAAATTTAAAATTGGCAAACTTTATGATTATTCTTTGTAACAAATTTGTGATAAATTCGTTCAACTAAACTAAACTTAATAATGTTTTAAAAAATCTAAAATAGCGACCTATTTTTTTCCGAAAATTAAACTTAAATTCAGAACATTTTAACTTTGACACTTGAGCCAAAAGTACTATCCAGGTCGTAAAAGGACCATGATGCGGAACATCATTCAACAATTATAATCTTAGACCATTAGCCAGAGATTGTCCAGGCGGGAATCTTTGTCTAATAGTATATCTCAAAGCCAGGCACAAAATGCGCAACAAAGGCATAATAAATAAAGGTTTCTTAACATCTGACGTTTCGTTGTTTACTTACAACATCTTCAGAGATAATGAAGATTATCTCTAGATTATTATTCATTATCTCTGAAGATGTTGTAAGTAAACAATGAAACGTTAGATGTTAATAAACCTTTATTTATTATGTCTTTGTTGCGCATTTTGTGCTGGGTTTTGATATTTACTATAGCCTAAGATGCTAAAACTCTATTTTATTAGCTGAACCATGTGGTCTACTCGCTGCACAGAACAAAATTTCAATTTCGATTGCGAAGCATCGATTTTCAGCGGACCTAGGTAACAGAATTTGAACCTGGAACCGCTTTCTCTCGCCAAATTTATGAACAACGAACGTCACGGAAATCCCAATGTGTCTCCCATCTTTCAGCATCCAGAACACCTGGGTATTCTACTAGACCGCAATCTACTGCTCAATTATAACATCGATCGAAGACTATTGGAAAAGACGTTGTGCCGTCCTTGTTTTTAACTCATTAAAAGGAAAACTTTGTGAAAATTTTAATAATGACTTTGACCTAAAAGATTATAGTTCTTCAATGAGAAACAATCGATGTAGTTTGAGATTACCAAAGACTAAATTACAAAGCACTCATAAAGCCTTTTTCTTTCAAACTGCTCTTATCTATTATGAACTTCCATTAGATATCCGTTGGATTTTTAAACTAGATATCTTTGTTCAAGCTGTTGACAATTATTTCAAAAATTTTCGCTAATTTTTGATATATTTTTACATTAAATTGTTTTTAATTATTTTTAACTATTTTAATAGTATGTAAATTTGTGATATATTTTATTGAAAGTTCTTTTTCTTATACACAGGACGCATGTTAATAACAGCAATTCATTACTGAAATGCCAATCCTGTTAAAATATTTGTTAATAAAGGTAATTAACTAAACTCAGCACTAAACTAAGCACAGACTCGCAGAGTTCTTTAACCTTTATTCGGAGGCAAATTCAGCTATTCTTCGATAGTCCGCCAGGGGCACAGTGCTGTAGTTTGATGACCATGTCAAAAGAAAATTCTCCCCAGATTGCCTTATTTTGGACTTTGGTAGTCAGGGGAATTATGTTTCAAGTAATCTAAGTAAAACTTTACACCTTCCAACAATTGGAAGAGAAAATTTACTTCTAAAAAAGTTGTGTATCTCGTCAGCGAAAGCACAAAGGTACGTGGTGGTGCAGTTGAATTGAAAGACCTAATTAACGAGTGATCTAAATCTCGTTTTACCCCGCATACACCGTTCCAATGATCCGTTCAACACTGCAGCACCAGTCAATAGAGCGCTACCCCACGTTATTCTCACGATTGCAGATGACTGTGATTGACATCCCAATGAGTGCAGAATTTTACTGACACATTGTGAATGGAAACCTTTTGCGGGGGAGCGATCGGTTGTCATGGAAACGAAATTAGGTTATGTTATATCTGCCCAGTACATGATTTCTCGACCAATTTGACTTCGTCTACACCTCTCCTAGCGTACGAGAGGAATTGAGTGGATTCTGGGATTTGGATCCTGAACAGTTTCAAGACGGGTTAAAGTGCCAAGAAGGTCGTTACCAAGTTAGGTTGCCGAGGAAACAATCCCAAGTCACGTACCCTGTTAGGTAACTATAACCTGTGCAAAGAATGATTGAATGGCCAAGTTGCTCGATTTTGAATGTATCCTAAACTCCTTACCGAACACAATGACCTCATAAAGAAACAAGTAGAATCTGGTACCATTAAGAAAGTACAGTACTCCACATGAAAACACTACAGTTAAAAAGGTTAACTACATCCCGCACCATTCGGTTATCCGTTGTAAGAAACTACCAATGTATGCATGGTCTAAGATGCCAGCGCTGAGAAATATCTTTCGTCGGTTTAACGACTGTCTCTTTACTAGCCCTTCTGTGTTGCCTAAGATCAGAAATTCTGTTAAGGTTTGCAGTATAGATGGCCAAACAAAATGTTACTTCGACAAAAATCAGTCAAGTGAACAACAGTCACGTTAAGATGCAAAAATTGGTAGTCACTAAATACGACTGAACGTACCAGAGATGGCTCTCCTTTTGGAACACATTCGAAGCGGAAATTGATTCGACTGATCTTCCAGCTGTAATCAAATTTTCCGATATAAAAGAACTCCTTATAAATTCCTAATGTGTGTGATGAAAGCGATGGTCTACCCTTCTCAATCGAGCGGTACGCTCGTGAGAAGAGTATTTTGAATACAAATCGTTGGAATGTCAGTGAAATTTGTAAAGACCTGTGTCAAGAATATCTAGGAACTACCACTTGTTACGGCGACTCAACCAAGTAAGATACACAATTTTTGTAAGACCCTTATTGGTAATGTTCAAGCCTTAGAAACTCTTGGCGAACTCTCAGAATCTCCGAGGTTGGTGCGTGGGGTTCTACATTAAGCAGAGCTAGTGAACAACAAATTTGGATAGCAAAACTGGGGCTTTGGAGGATTGATACAAGCTTTGGAAAATTGGCAAGCAATTCGTCTGGTGGATAGTTCGACCAAGAACAACGAAAAACCTGTTAGATGACACGTTGAAACTGGGTCCGGTCATGACTCGTAGCTTTTTGCCAGTTCAAAAAATGAAGGTTCCTCTTTACAACAAAACAATGATGACTCCGAACACTGAAATCATTTAAATTCTCTACGTTTAGACTATCTTGTAGTCATCATAATCATCATGAATAAAAATGATTTCAATCTACGGAGTCACCATGGTTAAAATGATTTAATCGTCGAAGTCAATTAAAATACTCGGTGGTTGTCGAAATTTCTAGATGCTACTTTAATGATGGCTTTAGAAGATAACTTGTGCCCAATTATACGCTTTCGGACACACCAGCAATTCTGCTTATGCTACTTAATATACAGTTCAGCATAGTCTTCTCGCAAGAAATTCACATCGAGTTGACACCTCGAAAACACTTGAAGGTCCAAATGCCAGATGAAGTATCCTAAATATAGAACTGTTATCTGTTGCGACCTTGGAAAAAAAAAATAAAAAAGACAGAATACGTTTTATAGCAGGTGGTGAAGATTCATGAAATCTATTGATGGCTAGCTGGATTCTCTGACAACAATAATTGGGTAAGAAAGGAGGGCAAGCAATGGAAACCGTTTTAGTAGAATCGTATTCCGGAAATAAGAAAACTCGTTCCTCCATCATGCTTATTGCATTGTCCATCTCAAGGAAACATGGTCGATGTCGTCACTAGAGACATGTTGGCGTCTCATGAATCAGAAATCAGAGACGGTGGAATATGGTCTCGAGTGGTCACAGTTGCCTCAGAACGAATGGCCAAGTCATAAAACGCCGTCTGATTTGATCCCTGTAATAAATGAAGAAATGACAGTATTTTCATTACGGCGATTAGACGAAATAGATTTTAAGCAAGGGATTCTTAAAACCCTTAACCCGGCCGAATGACTCTTCTATCATTTTACTCTGGCTAACGCCAGATGAGTTTGTTCGTCGACGCCAAGAGGAGAAATCCTGCGTCATGTGGAAAATGTGTGTGCGGTGCAATTGACCCCACTAGACGTGACTACGATCATAAACTCTGAAAATTTCAGCGACCTACACCATTTACAAAGAATCTATGCATATGTATTAATTTTTCTAAACAATTTACGAATCCACGAGAACTCATGACTGAGGAGGTGGAGGAGGCAGATTGCTCTTGATTCAGGTATTTGCCCAAACTGAAATCCGAGCACGTCCTAAGTTTGACCAATGGCGAGCCCAGTTAGTACTTCACGAAGACGACAAAGGGATCTTACATTACACAAATTTTAACAATAGTTTTTTGTGGGGAAAAAATCTGGGTTCAATATACAATTAAACGTTGTGCTGCTCATTTTCCAGAACATAAGCGATCATTAACGACAACCTCAATCTCGTTAACGCATAAATACATTCATTTTAACGAATCGACACTCATTAACGCTTTCGTCACGTTCATTTAAAATTTCTGCACAGAAAGTGACATTAACACCATTCTACTTAGTGGCGTAGCCAGGATTTTTCTTAGAAGGGGGCCATCGCCCGACCACAAAGAGCCGAAAGGACAATTAATGGCACTCCCGCCCCCAACTTGATCTGGGTTAATTTTTGTGACCTATTCAAGAGGGAAGATCCCTTGTAATATGTAGACTGTCCAACCTAAGGACCTCGCTAGATCAGGATTTTACTAGGGGGGGTCTGGGGGCATGCTCCCCCAGATAATTTTGAAATCTTGATGTCTTGAAACACCATTTTTAGCAATCCCAGACGAAAATTTCCTTCACAAATGATCGGTAAATTGATCTTTATTTTGCACTTGTTTTTTTTATAAAAAATGCACTGTAGTGAAAGACAAAGTATCGTCATTCCTTAGACTGAGATATATTCATCGAGACGAAGTTCGACAAACCGGGTATTACTGATTTAATAAAACGCAACCAGTCAAATTTATGGTTGTTCATTTTGTCCACTTTTTTATGACTGGCACCATTTTTAACCAGGCCTCGGAAAGACATCTGCACTATTAGAATTCGACTAAAATATCTCACTAGGCTTCTTATTCCTGGAAGCAGATGTCAATTCGGGATTTTTCCTATCCCGAGTCGACGGCATATCGATCGAGATCCGGGATTTTCAAGCAAAATCAGGATAATCCTGACGAAATCGGGATAGTAGGACAATCTGAATAAGTAATAAAAAGCCCATGAATCTAACATGAGTGAATTTTTTATGCAATATAACACGGTAGGGGGGGCACGGCACCATGTCCCCCCTCTAAATACGCTAGTGATTCTACTATTCATTAGGGAGAATAATATTGCAATTACGCAAAAGTTATTTGTCCAGTCTATTGCAGGGTCGATTTTAGTTTATGTGGAAACCCGACATGTATAAAACATCGGAGAATAAAACTATCAAGATTTGTAAGAAAAGTGAATTCCGTTGGACAATTCAAACCTTTTTTATTTCGCCGATATGTCGTGTACTGTTTTGCCATTTCTCGTTCTGCTGACTACGTTCTGCTCTTCTGATCTCTTGTCAAGGCTACATGTTTGCTTATCCAAATATTATGTTTCCTAGTCGACTCGCCCACGGCTCAAACCGCGATACGAGGGTACTAATCTCGACGTGCGTGGAGCCCTTTTACACGCGTGGTGACTAGGGAGAAAAATTCTATGTTTGTTTATAGCATTGGTCGGGCAATGTACGACCCGCGGGCCGCTTGTGGCCCGCGAGTCCGTTTCACGTGGCCGCGTACCGTTTTCCCTACATAATTATATTTGGCCCGCCAACATGTTTACCAAAGATTATAGCCAGTGCTAGTGCTTTAGTTCTCCAGCGCCGTTCATCGTCCAACATTTTTCATTCATCTAATATTCTGCAAAGATGATATTCTCAATTCTCACGACAGGTACAATAAGTGCGATCTTTGATTCCCCACCTCCCGCATGAGACTATCACGTGCTATTGTTTACAGTTTACACCGTTCAAGTTCACATCTTTTCAACTGTGTATAATGGCTGTGGTCATTCAAAAGGAGAGGAAATTAAATGACCCGACACGCGTTTTTAATGACAGCTGCTCGGAGGAATACTTTTTCGTGTGCGTCAAAGGAAAACCCGTGTGCCTCATATGCAATGAGTCTGTGTCTGTGAGAAAGCAGTACAATCTCAAGACAAGTTATACGACTAAACACGCTACCTATGAAGCGCTGTCCGGTCAGGAAAGAGAGGATAAACTTGAGGTACTTCGAAAAGCATTTGACGCACAACAAAACGTGTTTAGAAATCAAAACACCGACGTTGAAAATGCAGTTCGAGCAAGCTATGCGGTCAGCAAGCTAATCGGGAAGAAACTTATGCCGTTTACTGACGGCGAGTTCATCAAAGAATTTATGCTTGTTGTTGCTGAAGTTGTATGTCCAGAACAGGGGTGGCACCAGGGGGGGCAGAGGGGCTAAGCCCCCCGTCGGGAACCTTATCCCCCCATCGGGGAAAATTGAACAATTCGTCGAGGAACGACATAAGTGGGAAAAACTTTAAATATTCGTGCTTGTTTCCCCAAACTGGTAAAAGGAAAAACGAATTATCTGCCTTAAATGTGAATAATAAAAGCGGGGAAGAATTTTTACGAGAAAATCGGGGGGAATAATGTGAAAACGAACGAAAAAGCAAACTGACACCGATGTGGCTGGGCAAGCTGGCCTAAAGCCATAATTATCGGTATCACCTTTATTGTTTTGTGGCTTTGCGAGTCTAGAATACTACGGACTATCCAAACTCGGCTTCAGACTTCACTTTGTGCCTACGTTACTTTTATAACTGGTACGTTCTAAACTTAAAGTTTAATTCCGTAGTAAGAAAGGACCAACGGAAACGACGGTTATCAACAAGGCCAAAGATGGGATTAAAAATCTGCCTATTGCTATTTACATAATACGTTAATATAATATGTCTTACTGTAGTCGGTACAAAAACAAATTGTTCATTTATCCGTGCATATGCATTCATTTCAAAAAAAATAAAAATTTTCCTGCACCTAAATTTTAGTCCCCCTGTCGGGGACCTTAGCCCCTGGGTCGGGCACCTTTGCCCCTGCGACGGGGAATTCCTGGCGCCACCCCTGGTCCAGAGAAGAAGAGCATGTTCTCCAATGTCAGTCTTTCTGCGCGAAATGTCACTCGACGAATTGAAGATTTGTCTTTCGACCTAAAATTGTCCTTGAAAAAACGTGCCACAGAATTTGAATTTTACTCACTTGCACTTGATAAAAGCACAGACGCTAAAGATATCGTTCAACTCGCTGTCTGTGTTCGAGGTATTGACAAGGATTTCCATATTACTGAAGAGCTGACCAGTTTAGTTGGTCTGCAAACGACAACAACTGGCATTGACATCTCTACTGCCTTGCAACATGTCGTGGAAGATCTTGGGTCTCAAGCTTAACAATTTGTGCGGAATAACAACAGACGGAGCGCCAGCAATGACTGGGAAAGTAAATCGAGCTGTCGCACTGGTAGAAAAAGCGAGAAAAAATGCAGGCATTTCAACCAAATTGGTGAAAACCCACTGCATTATCCACCAGGAGAATCTGTGTGGAAAGTCACTGATGATGCTACAAGTCATGGACGTAGTCGTGAAAACAGTTAATTTCATACGAGCTCGAGCGCTGAATCACAGACAGTTTCAGGCTCTCCTGCAAGAAGCGAATGCGGAATATGGGGATCTGCTGTACTATAGTGAAGTAAGATAGTTGAGTAGGGAGTCGATCCTGAAGCGCGTGTACGCATTGAGAAAAGAACTGGCGAGTTTCATGGAGGAGAAGGGTAAGCCAGTACCACAGCTAAGTGACCCTAAGTGGCCCTAAGTGGCCCTAAGTGGCTATGCGACCTAGCATTTTTAGTAGACATTACTGGACATCTGAATGAATTGAACTTAAAACTACAGGGCAAAGACCAGCTGATCAATATCATGTACGGTCATGTTCGCGCATTCGAACTAAGACTCCGACTTTGGGAATCTCAGCTTTCCCAAAATAATTTTGCTCACTTTCCCACCATGACAGAAAGCGTACCCGGCGAAGCACAATCCTATGCGATGGAATTAAGCAACTTGAGAGAGTAGTTTGCAAGCCGCTTTGCTGACTTTCGCGCCTGTAGTGGTGAACTTTCGTTATTTGGAACACCATTTGAAGTTGACGTCAACGATGTTCCAGCCCATATTCAGATGGAGCTGGTCGAGCTACAGTGCAGTTCAGATTTGAAGGCAAAGTTCTGTGAATCGAAACTTGTAACATTTTACGAGAAATACATTCCCCATGACCTCTTCCCACAACTTGTCAAACAAGCAAAGAAAATGATAACTCTGTTTGGGAGCACCTATTTGTATGAGCAGCTGTTTTCTCAAATGAAGTACGCTAAGTGCAAGGCGCGTGCGCGTCTGACCAGGGAACATCAGGAAGGCACGTTCAGACTTGCGACCACTAGTATGAAACCTGACCTTGATCAACTGTCCAAAGGAAAGCAACAACATTTCTTACATCTACTGCAGTTTTTGTCACTTCAAAACGTCGCTTTCAATATAGTAGATAGTAGACTATAATTTTCTTCAACATTACCCATAATTTAGTTATTTTACTGTAATTTCGTGCTTGAACATCTCGTTAGCTTGAGATACCGGTGTGGATAATATACCGGCAAAAGTTCTCAAAGCGGTATCACACATCATTGCGCCATCGCTGACTGTTATATTTAGGCAGTCCCTTAACACAGGTATTTACATAAACGATTGGAAATTAGCACTAATATCTCCGATTTATAAAGCAGAGGACCGGAAAAAATGTGAAAATTACCGACTAATTTCGATTCTACCTATAATAAGTAAAGTATTTGAAAGAGAAGTTTTTACTCAAATATATAAATACCCGAATGAAAACTATGTGTTTGTGGTAGCTTAGTAATTATGCTCTTAATATGCACGCTCTCAAGCTGTTCCCTCAGAAAAACGTTCTGAGTCCCTGACGGGAATCAAACCCGTATCGAATAGAGCGTTTCACCGGCGATCAGAAGGTTACGGGTTCGATTCCCGTCAGGGATTCAGAACGTTTTTCTGAGAGAACAGCTTGAGAGCGTGCATATTAAGTGAATGAAAAGTCTTTATTATCAAAATTCCAATCAGGATCAGTTCGACCAAAACATGGTACCGTGGGCGCACTTATACAGATGTGTGACCAGTGGCTAAGTGACATGGATAAAGGAAAAATAAATGGAGTTGTATTTTTGGATATTCGTAAAGCGTTTGACTCTGTTAACCAAGATATTCTATTGAGAAAGCTTAAAAATCAATTTGGAATACAAGACACTGAATTAAGATGGTTTGAGTCTTACCTAACGAATAGAGAGCAAGTGTGTCTAGTGAATGGCCATACATCTTCACCAAAGAAAATAAGATGCGGTATTCCGCAGGGCTCAATATTAGGACCATTGTTATTTTTACTTCACGTAAATGACATGTCTGATTATCTGAAAAAAAACTCCATATCTCTATGCAGATGATACACAAATTTCGTCTTCTTCAGAAGATATTGAGACATTAATTCAGAATTTAAATAGTGACTTAAATAATATTCAGATGTGGCTTTTGAAAAATAAACCAACACCATCCCACCAAAACAAAAGTGATGTTTGTTGGGTCATCTCATAATCTTACCAATAAAGTTGGAAATAAACCAGTACTTATGAATAATACCCCTATTTTTCGAACCAGTAAATATACATGTTTAGGGGTGGATATTGATGAAAAATTAACTTGGGGTGAACATATCGAGACAATATGCAGCAAAGTGAGTGCAGGAATTGGAGCTATGAGGCGTATAAAGCCCTGCGTTCCAACTGCAACTCAGCAAACAATTTATAAAGCACTGGTTCAACCTTATTTCGATTACTGCTCCTCTCTGTGAGATAATTGTGGTAAAACACTTCAAGATAAATTACAAAAGTTTCAATGTCGTGCAGCTAGAGTGATTTCTGGACTCAGTTACGATGTTAGATCGGCCGATGTCCTGGACGCTCTCGGTTGGCAAACACTTGATGTGAAACGATTAGAGAACAAATTGATATTGATGTACAAAATACTTAATAACCACACTGCCCCTAATCTAAATGAACTTTTCTGTAAAAGAAATACAATTAAGAATAATTACAATTTACGTAGTAGTGATACCGACCTACTCTTGCCTAAGCCTAATAGTGAATTTCTGAAGAAAAGTTTTCGATACAGTGGTGCCATACAGTGGAATCATCTTCCTGAAGATTTTAAAAAGTCTGAAACTCTTTTTCCTTTTAAAAAGAAAATACGCCTGACGTAATTGTTTTTGGATCGCACCAATTTTTAATTTAAGGTTTTTTCAATCTTTATATAGTTTAATCTTTGCTAATATTGCTTAACTTGTATATAGTTTAGTTTGTATATAATTAATGTGTGACGCCCCTTCTGGAAAGCAGCGTATTATGTTGATCGAGGCTGGCGTGTTTAAATAAAGTTTTACCTACCTACCTACCTACCTACCTACCTACCTACCATACCCTTGTTCTTGCCTATCTCTTGCTGTCTTAATCCACCTAATTTCCCCCACAATACTACACCTACCTCAATGGCTATTTGTTTATTTAAAATCAAGAATTAGTTTGGGATAATAGGCGTCAGCAAGAATATGTCCCTCCGTTCCTGGGTAATCTCGGAATTGGCCCGCTGACCAAAATGTTTGCCGACCCCTGGTTTATCCCCTCGCCCACCGCGCAAAGCGCGGTGCGAGGGTACTAATCTCGACGTGCGTGGAGTCCTTTTACACGCGTGGTGACTAGGGAGAAAAATTTTCGCATTGCATATCTATCTTTATATATATATATATATATATATATATATATAGGTATATATTCATGGATTCCAGTCACTCAAGAAGGCCGTGTGCAAGCTCGAGGACTGGTATTTGTTGATCAAACCTTAGGTTACGTAGGGCCTGTTCATCTGAGCCAAGCCAGCCCGGTTAGCCTCAGGGGTGGATCCAGACCGGTTCGCTGGGTTTCCGGAAACCCATCAAATTCTCCTAAAAATGAGCACGCACAATATATTTCCTTTTATTGTGTTTGTTATCGCTTCTCCCGTTGGCACCACCGGCACGCCAAATTTGGCGGAATTAACCGCAAAATCGAGCCGAATGAGCGTGGAGGATTCGCGTATTCCGTGAGCCATCGCATTGGAAACTCGGAAACCAGTGCTTCTTGCGTGAAGCCCATGGTAACCCATCAAAACTTCATATTAATTGCTAAAACCTCACAAGCAATTAAAGTGAACCCATCGAAACTGTATTTTGTTGGTCGAGCACCTTGAATTAATTAAAGTGAACCCATCGCAAAGCCATCATCAATTAGTGCTACAATATAGCTGCGCGTGGAAAACCTGTGTGTCGCGAAGAAAATCAGTGTTCCTCGTTTGATGTTGGGCTCGTTTACATGACGATTGGCCGGTTCTCTCCGGCAGAAAAATTGCGCTTTTTTCAGAATGTTTGGAAATCTGACCAGCTCTTTCTGTTTCCGCCGACTTGTGAGAGTGGTGGAAAACATCGACGGTTGAGGTATGAATGGTTAGTGCGCTGCCATTCTGCTGTTGTATGAAGATGATTTGGAACTATTTAGCCATCCTTAATGCCATTCTGCTGTTTTATGAAAACAATTTAGAACTATTTAGCCTTCCTACCTTTCATTCTGCAGTGGTATCAAGATAATTTTGAACTACTTAGCCATCCGTACTGTCATTCTGCTGTTGTATGAAGATAATTTTGAACATTTAGCCTTCCTATCTACCATTCTGCTGTTGTATGAAGATAATTTGGAACTATTTAGTCTTCCTAACTGCCATTCTGCAGTGGTATCAAGATGATTTTGAACTACTAAGCCTTCCTACCTGCCGTTCTGCAGTTGTATCAAGCGAATGAAGTCAATTTTGAATTAGTTCAAGATTTTGAGGTATTGGTATGTGCCTCTTGCTGAGCTTGGGTATGATGATCCCATCTGAACCTAGCTGTATGGTACAGCTATTTGTGATGAAACTTTTGGGGAGGTACTCCATAAATCCGTTTTGCAGCCTTTGTGCTACAAAAGTGATTTGTGAAACATTGTCCTTGGAAAATTGTGGCCTTCTAGGTTTGTACAGAATATCCATTGGAAGAGGTAAGTGATGTTAAAATGGTACAATTTGAGGAATGAAGGTACCTGCATGTTTTCATGAACTGGCTTCTGAAAATGCAGGAAATTCCATTTTCAAGCATCTAGAATTTCAAAATTTTCCGAGGGAGCATGCCCCCGGACCCCCCTAGAATTCTCGCGCCTGCGGCACTCGGAAACCCCTCACTAAATTTGCTGGATCAATCCCTGAGCCGGGATGATGACGTAGTGCTGAGATCCTGCCTCATATAGTATTTTTTATATATTTTTAACTTTGTGTTCATATGGAAGCCATGCCATCCCGGCATAAGCGAGGCGGGATCTCAGTGAAGGGGGATAAAAATTTTCCATATAAACATAAATTTGCCGAGCTGGGCCTGTGAGCCGGGATAAAAACAACTGCGCGTTATTGGAGCAGAACGCGTGATTGCAATCAAAATGGTGGACGTTAGGGATGAAGGAAAGTGAATTGCAAAAGAAAAAAGCATTTCGTTGGAGTTCAGAAATGATTCAAAACTTGATAACTTGCTTGCCGGCTTACAAAGCACGAATGGAATATCATGCGATTGATTTCGATGGGGACAGACCAGCTCAGTACAGAGAGTTACGAAAAGATATAGCTAAACTTTACGAGATGAAAGATGTTTCGTTGTTTGGCCCAGTGTCGTTATCGCCCCCTAGTTGCTCACTTAAAGATATGATCGAGGAAGAAAAAAAGAAATTTTTAGCGGAACAAAAGAAAGAAAATTCCCAAATTCAAAAAGGTCATCAAAGGATCCACGAAAAAGTGAAAGACATAAGACAAAACTTCTCAAAAGCTGTTACTGCAGGCACAAGAAGTGGAAGCGGGAAAATCGTCTACGAGTTTTATGACGAATTGGTACGTATTTGGGGGGATATCCATCGACAGAACCCCTTACGTTTGGTATTGATACTGAAAGCCTTACTCATGAGCAACCTGCATCTGAAAAAGAAACCCAGAATGATGCAGATAGCCAGCCAATTGATGTGAATCATGAAAAGGAAAATTTATTAGAAACTGGAAATGGTCCAGACAAAGAATCCACTTGCACTATAAAAAGAAAAGCCCAAAACCAAGTGCCTAAATTGATTGACAATAAGCGGAAGCATCTTGAGAAAACGTTATCAGCATCCCAACGTGATAGAATATTGCTAGATGAAGCTAAAGAAGACAGTAAGTTCCGAAAAGATCTGTCAGATTGTATGAATCGTTCTATTGAATCTTTTACCAATGCAATGAATAGGATAAACTCTACCTTAGTGCAACTGGGTAAGAGTATCTGTCAGTCAGTTGAAATGTTGTCACGCGCAATGTTAGCCCAGCAGCAACAGGCACAACAACAACTGCCTGGTGGTATTAACCATAACATCTTCTACCAAAACCTAAACATGTACCCATCAATGGGAATGCCACAGGCTACATTTCCATCAAATGATGAGACACAAAATGGAGTGCAACAAAACCTCACGAGTTTAACTCCCCCGATGCAAAATCACTACCAAAGACCAAGTTCAAACGAACAACAAAGGCTTTATTAACTATGCTCAACATATTTGCCAGTTTTTCAAGTTATTTACTACTTAAAAACTTGGTATAAACATGCCCAACATTGTTCTTATTATGTTGTAAAAAGTTAGACAATTAGTCTATTCACCCAATAGTATTATATTGACATTTTAGAATTACTTTTTGAGTTTGGTAAATAGGCAATCTAAAGTTGTGTTAAAGTATAATAGTTGACACACACTGCAATATTGTAGGAACTAATATATTCTATACCTGACAAACATGAGTGGAAAAATAATTTTCTTCATGCAGGCATAGGCTAAAGCAACATAAATTTAGTTTATAGTCATATTGACTATTTCACATTACAAATAATTGAATCTAAACAATTCTTTCCTGAATGTTTCTTTACCCAAAAACTAGTGCTAAAATAATCAGGTAAACTTTTGAAATGAAGGCTCTCCACTCTCTTTGGAAGGGCCTTCACTTAAAAGGCGAGACTTGTGTGCACATTGCAATACTGGAAATAGCTTAGCTTTGAAGCTGCCATTATGTTAGCAGGAATGGATTCATTGGAGGGGTGTGAGGCTGTACACCCCCTTAGCCTTGGCCTTATTGTCAGATCCAGTTTTTGGGGATTATAGCAATTAGCCCCAACTATTCAATATTTTGAAAATTTGGGGCATCTTATTTTGTAATACAAGACTCTGACCATCTATACAGCCCTTTTCCTCTTAATTTAAAAAAATGCAGATAAACTTGCAAATCCTTCTTGGTTGATGGTCTCTACCCAGGCTGGATCCATCCCTGTATGTCAGTAATTTTAAGCTGGTGTTTATAATTGATTGTTTATAGAAATTCCTAGGTAAGCTCATGTGGATATAACTAGACAGTATGTTTCTTACAATTTCACCTTCACCATTATTGCAGGAATACACAGGATCGGGTAAGTTACGAGCTTCTTCATTTCTTTTGGCATGTTCAATTTGACTGGTTACAATTTCGTCATTAATGTATGATGAGTACTGCTTACAATAGTTATGTAACGCAAAGCATGCATAGATGACCACTGGTACTTTTTCTAGCTTTCAGTCTCCCAAAGGCACATTCAATCGGGTTTCTAGCTGATCTTAACATATTGCTAAAAATGACTTTTTCATTGTTTTCGCATGTGTCGTATTCTTTCAAGCAGAAAGGTGAAAGTGGGTAAGCTGGATCACCAATAAGGTAATTTGGGACTTTTTCATAGCCAGGCAAAACTGGTTGAAAGACTGCCTGCAGTTCTCCTGTTCGTAGTTTATTATTCACTGACGAATTCGCAAAGACTTTAGCGTCATGTACGCTGTCTGGCCAACGGCATTCAACATCCATAAATGTTCCTTTATAGTCACATACTGCTTGCACATTCAAGGAGTGAAAACCCTTGTAACAATAGTAATCTTGAGGATTATCTGATGGACAAATTATTGGTACGTGTGTACCATCTATGCAGCCAAAGACTTGTTGCATTCCAAATTTTGATTCAAACTCGGCTACTTTCTGTCTCATCTCATCTTTTGGCAGATGTACATGTATGTATGTATGTAGGGCCTAACAGTTTTACAACAGATGTGCACGTTTTAGTTATTATGTTGGACGTAGTGTTAATTGCAATGCCAAAAGCATTAGCTGTCATACATAAAGAACCTGTATCTTTTAAGAAGTATAACGTGACCGCTAATTTCTTTTCAACGCTTACTACTCTTCGGTTAGGACTATTTGGATTTGGGGCAATTAAAGGACGCAACTTTTCGACTAGCTGTAGAAAGGCTTCTTTTGACATTCTAAAATTCTTTTTCCATGTTTCCTGTGGGGCTATACCATTAAGCATATTTTGCCACAGTTGATCCATTCGACCAGGTTTAAACCAACAACTTCGTTTCGCCCGTCTTAGTCGTCTTTCTTTTATCTTCTTCAGTCTCTTTAGAAAATAGCTACGCTTTCGCAGATTTGCTTGGCACAGAGCATCATGTAATCGCTTTTCGTTTAATTTGTACAACAAAATCAACCCATATAATTGAACAAGTACAGATAAAAAAGATATTAATTGTAAACAAATGAAGGGAAATAGCATGTTTTTCTTCGCCATTTTGAAATAATATGTTTTCCCGCGGTTTGGCGGACTCGTCCCAGTTTTCTATCACGCGCACTTGCTAGGCAAAGGTGGGATACCGTATTTCCTCTAATATACGCCTAGCCTCAATTACACGCCGCCCTCTAATAGACGCCGCATATAGAAATGACAATAAAAACCTCCCTCTAATACACGCCCCCTCTAGTAAACGCCCCCCTCCAAAAGCGGCGTTTTATTAGAATAATTGCAGGAAAATAAGACAATATAAAACGTTATACATAAAAATTTTTTTAAAAATCTTGTAGATACATGTGTAAAAAATATTCATTTGATGGATTCACAATTAACTTTTGTATTAAAATATGGAGTCTTTCTGATGTCCTCACTCTTTTGCTCGTATTTGAAGTCGAAGTGTAGCAGTTTTTCTTTCCTCATCTTTAATTCTTCGTGCAGAGTTATTGGTATTGATTTCTTTGTTGTAAGAGCGATAAATAGGGCTGGAACTACCAGTCCAACTTCCCGTTTGCGTTTCCCGGTGACTTTTAGTTCCAAACAGTTGCCCTTATCTGCTTCAAGAAAGT
Organism: Heliopora coerulea; assembly: GCA_030142905.1. Classification (NCBI taxonomy): domain Eukaryota; kingdom Metazoa; phylum Cnidaria; class Anthozoa; order Scleralcyonacea; family Helioporidae; genus Heliopora; species Heliopora coerulea. Next base: position 2,105,138 of record JASJOG010000008.1, on the reverse strand, counting down.
AGTGTATTAGACTGGACAATTCAATGGGAACGTGACCCACAAGAAGATCATTTTCGTGTTGATAAACTCCAATAGCATGTTTGTCGATTTCCAAAGCTTCTTGTCGATTATCAGGTTTTGCAATCAGCCTTTCCCCGTTCGCTGGTGTCCAAACGGTGTTGTAAACATGGTGCCCACGTACATTAGTTTCAAAGTTAATTTGATAAAAAAGCTGAAACTGAATCGAATAGTTTGTCCTTGCCATAACTTTGAGGTTTGAGAAATAATCATTCAATGCGGCTTCGAAGTGCTAATTTCGCACCAAACGGAAATCGTGTGTCATATATGTGATGTGTTCACACTAAAGCGTCGTGCGTCGTCTGCAGATCATATTGCTTGAAAATGTGTTTAAAGCATCTATTATACTGTTAAGTGGTGAAGTTTGGAGGATCTGGTAATGGAGAAAAATTGGAAAGCGTCTTGCCCACAAGGCGACAAAAGAAGAGCGTACACTGTGGAGTTTAAAACGACTGTTGTCAAGTATGCGCAAGCTAATTCCGGACGAAGTGCTGCCAAGAAATTTAACGTCGACGAGAGAAGAGTTAGAGAATGTCGTCAACAGTTTGAAGCACTATCTGAGATAAAGAAAAAATCTGGTGGGGCAAAAAAGATGCGACTCGAGGGTGGAGGCAGAAAAATAACAAATTTAGACCTGGAGGAAGATGTTTTAAACTGGATTCATGAGCGTCGTGCCAATATGTTGAGAGTTTCTCGTAAACTTATTATGAGAAAGGCAAAAGCAATTCACGATGAAAGCGTTGGCAATGATCCTGCCGCTCAAACAAGTTTTGTTGCCAGTCGTGGTTGGCTTGAAAAATTATGAAAAGAAACTGCCTTTCCCTGCGAAGAAAAACAACAACTGCTCGAAAAGATCCATCTCATATGATCGACAAATTGGTGGCATATATGCTACAAATTCGAAGATTATCTCGTCAATTTAATTACGATTCTAGCTCTATTATAGCCATGGATGAGACTGCTGTTTGGGCAGATATGGTATCTCCGAACACAGTTGACGTTACTGGGACAAAGGCCATTCCATTAAAAACCACGGGGAATGAGAAAGTCAGAGTTTCTCTCTGTTTGACATCCAAAGCCGACGACACAAAATTGAAGCCTTTTATAGTGTTTGGTGGTGCTAAGCGTGAAAGCAAGGCGCTAAATGACGAATTTAAAGTTCGTTGCTGTGTTGCTTCATCAGCGAATGCCTGGATGAACGAAGAACTGACTATACAGTTTGTTAACTCGGTAATTAGAAAGTTTGCATTTCGTCGTCGCTTGCTTGCATGGGACTCGTTCGAATGCCATACAACAAATGAAGTGAGGAAGACTCTCAAAATGGCCAAAGTAGATTCTGTTGTGGTCCCAGGGGGCTGTACGAAGTACATCCAAGCCCCAGACGTTTCGTGGAATAAGCCATTCAAAGGACATCTGACTGATCGTTACGACGAATGGCTAAGTAATGGTGTTCACGAATACACAGCTGGTGGAAACATGAAGCCACCGCCAAGACGCAAAGTTGTCGAATGGGTTCTGGGATCTTGGGATGCCCTATCTGAAGATTTAATTAAGAAGTCTTTCAAAAGCTGTGGTCTAAACCTCAAGACAGATGGAAGTGAAGACGAGATAGTTCACTGCTTTAAATCAGGCTCACCCTGCGCAGCTGGTTTGTCCTTTTTGAATAACCAAACAGCAATGCTTGATGACACATCGCTGCAGATAAACCCGTTTGAAATCACCGATTCGGACAGGGAAGAAGCAGCAGAATCTTTTCACCTTCTCGATGAAGATAAAGACGAAGATGATTTGGATGTTGAATTTTAAGTTTAGAGTTTCTAAGTTTCTTTGTTTACGATCCCCAAGTATTGCCTTCTTTGATGAATATTAAATATTTTGAACCAATTTATGTGACTTTCAAGATTTGCCTTTAGAATGAGCCTGCTACCATTGTAGTAATTTGATTCTTCATAAAAGCAAGAATCATTTTAAATTTGCCCTGTTTTTAGATGTGAAGCCTTGCATGCGAACTTTGTGGTGGAACACTTAAATTGTCATACTTTTGCCCCAGAGCTTGTTAAGAGTTTGATTGCAAAATAGACGCCTCCCTCTTTTACACGCCTCCCTCCAATACACGCCACACCAAATTTCTTCAAAAGTTAATATACGCCCCCGGCGTATATTAGAGGAAATACGGTAATCGGCGGGATAAAATTCCATAGGAAATGAACTTGAAATTCATCTCGGGTAGCCGGGCTGTCCCGGCTAACCGGGCTGGCTCGGCTCATATGAACAGGCCCTTAGGTCCGTATCGAAGCAAATCAGTTTGGTCTCGTTTTTTTCCGTTTTATGGATCTCTCAGACGTTGTTTAGATGATTTGAACACGGAAGCCAGTAAATGATTTAAGACCGCCTAACGAAATGGCTTTCTTGATGCTTGCGGCTGGTTTCACTTTTGCAGGACGTCCTAGTATCTGGACAATGTATGAGTTGAAACAGCAGTTCCTAAAGTTAGCTCCTAGGGATATGAATTGGCCAACTGTTCATTTGTTGCAGCAACGCTTTGTCTTGCTTCTTCCTGATAAATATGCACAGAAGACGTATGGGAACTCGCTTGCTGTCGTATGGGAACTCGCTTGACTTTTCACGTTCTGGCAACCACTTACCAGAGCTACACAATCACAGGTAAGTCTTAATCGAGTAGCTTTGAAATACAAGTTCTGCGAACGGAATTGTTTTGAGCAGCTTTCAAAAGTAGCTTCCCGACTTCATTCATCCCCAAGGGAGACTTTTTGTACCAAATATTATCGCCGACCGGTAACCTTTGAGGATGTTCCAATTTTAAGACGAAAAGCCTAGCCATACAATAAAAAGTCTTTCCTTAAAGCAACATGAGTGAAAAGTTTGACCGGAAAACGACTCGAAATACCTCAAGATCGCAACTAATACAGGGTCTTGATACGAACATCCATTGTTTAGCAGTAGAATTGTCAGAACGGATCTCTTACCATTCATTAAACCATTTACGGTTATTCTCACCAAACGCTTTGTTTTAATTAAACTTAATCGAAATTTTAATCATAAATATGACGACAAGCAGTTTAAATATAAGCTATGTAGGTTGTTAATTTGAGGCCGAATTGTGCGTGTTTTATATTATCTTTATTATTATTATTTCATTCCGTCTTCCAGTTATAGTAAGGACGATTTTTCTGACACGTTGGAAAATTATCTATGTTACTTGGATTCTCGAGTGATATTTTGTTACATTTTTATTCTCAGCATCCTTCCCGCTGTCTGACGTTTTTCGCCTCTGTCAATCTAACGAAAACTCTAAAAACAAAACGCCCACACATGCTCGACAGAATTTGTTACAGTGTCCAAATCTTGTGTTTTTCTTATACTGTGTACCCTCTTCCAGTTATAGCGTGGAGGATTTGTCTTTTTGACAATTTTGAAAAATTATCAATGTTACTTGGATTCTCGAGAGATATATTGGAAGGGTGGGCGAGGGGTTGTTGCGTGCACGTATTTCTAGTAGGTTTTCAAGGATTCTGGTCACTCAAGAATGCTGTGTGCGAGCTCGGGGACTGTTATGTTGTTCACCAAACCTTACTTAAGCCTGGTTTCCATTTGGTCGCAAAGGTCGCATCAGTGTCGTAGCGGATGGAAACCAGGCTTTAGGTTAAGCCAAAATGGAAACCAGTCTTTAGGTTAAGCCTGGTTGTCATTTGGTAGCAACGGTCTCAAGCTGTCGCAAAATCGGTTGTTTTGACGTGTTGTAGAGTGTCGCACATCTGCCACGATATGTTGTTTCCATTTGGTCGCAGTGGTCGCAAGCAAATTTCGCAAGCAGTAAAGTGATAAGTGGTTAGTCAATTTCGTTGCAGTCTGTCGGTAACTTATGTATGGAAGCAGCCATTCAAAGGCAGAAAATTCAGAGGCTTTTCCTAACACATCTGCACTTGATCCCGAGGGGGTGTTCTGGATTCTTTTCGAGAACCGTTTGTACGAAGAGTGAAAATTTGGAACTTCAATTCAGCTTCTTCGGCCGTCAAGCCGAACACTTTTCCCATCTTTTCCCAACAGTTGATCTTGTATTTGTGCTTAAAATTTCCGTTAAATTTGTTATACAGACAATCGGTACTTTGTATTTTGAGTTTATTTTAATTATAGTTACGTAATTCCATACGAACTACTTTGCAGTAACAAATTTCGCCAAAAATTAATGCGGAGTCAATCTGGGCCGCAATAAGTCGCAACGTGGTCGTAATAGCGTTTCCATTGAAAAGTACTTGTTGCCAATGTCTTTACCCTGTCTTTACGGTCGCCGAGATAGAACCCAATTCTATCTCTAAGAAATCCTCTAGACACCGTTGCCACAGTCTTCAGCGGTCGCTGACTGTCGTAACGAAATTTTCTTTAAGTGTTTCCATTTGATTGCCACTGTCTTCCTAGCAACCGCTACGACACTGATGCGACCATTGCAACCAAATGGAAACCAGGCTTAACTTAGGTCCGTATTGAAGCAAATCTTTTTTCCCTTGCATGGATCTCTCGCAAGTTGTTTACATTATTTGAACATTGAAGCCAGTAAATGATTTAAGACCGGCAAAGAAAATGGCTTTCTTGGTGCCTGCGGCTGGTTTCGCTTTTGAGGGCCACCTCAATAACTGGACAATTTCTGACTTGAAAGAGCAGTTCTCACAGTTAGCTCCTTGGAATATGCATTTGCCAACGGTTCAGTTTTTGCAGCAACGCTTTGTCTTGGTTCTTATATGAACAAAAGACGTAAGGGAACTCGCTTGCTGTCAGGACATCTGCCAAGCGACTAAAGGCTGGTTTCCATATAATCGTCCGGATCGTCCCGATCGCCCCAATCGTTTCCAACTTTTTGAAACGATCCGGACGATCCAAACGATTTCGTGTTTCCATATAATCGTCCCAGTCGTCTGAAAGAAATAAAGATGCGCGGTACTTTTAATTCTTTGGCGCGCTTCAAAATGGTGAACGAACGTCAAGCAGTTGATCTCCTTCTTATGACGTCCCAAATGCTCGTTCTTGTGCTTCTGCGAAGGAGAAAAGAAAGAAGATACAAACGAAAGCATAGAGTTTGGATCCGAAGTATATTTCATAAAAGAAAGCAGTTAGGAATTTACCATACCCTCGTAAAAGAGCTTCATATTTATGACAGGGAATTTTACTTCAGGTAAAGAATAATTTTTTGTACAAAAGTCGTTTTTAAAAATACTCTTGGTTTATCCATATATTATGTCATCGACTTCATCTTTGTACTATTTACTTAAACCGAAGAATATCGACAAACGATTCAAACTTTTAAGCGGTATATCGAAATAACTAACATTAGCTACAGTATTATAATCTTATAAAAATCTTGTTATTTTTATTGTACTGTATATTTGTATGTCATTTTTTATATATAGATACTGTATATTGCCTTCACTGATAATATTTTTATGGTGATTGGATTTTATTTTTGCTAATTTATTTCTATTTCTTGGAATGAAATATTTATATTTATATCATATAAATAATATAATATATTTATTTATTTATTTTGAATCCAACTAATTTATTGGTTAATATTATTATAATGAGTATCATTATCATTATAGTTGTCATAATAATTATTATTTATAACAAACACTATGACTATTACTATAGATTTACAAGGATGACACCAGAAAGATTTGAGCATTTGCTCAGTCTTGTTGGTCCACTGATAGCCAAAAGACCATGCCGGTCAAGAAGTACAATTTCTGAAGCCGAGCGGTTAATGGTCACTTTAAGATATCTAGCTTCCGGTGATTCTCAGCAATCTCATTCTTTCACTTTCCGAATGGGTAGATCGACTGTGTCAAAAATTATAAGAGAAACATGTGAGGCAATTTGGATTGCCCTCAAGGAGAAATACCTTAAAACACCTGCGACTACTAGTGATTGGCTGCTGGTTGCCCAAAAGTTTGAGGAAGAGTGGAACTTCCCAAATTGCATTGGTGCAATAGATGGGAAGCACATTATGATGGATTGTCCAAAAGATGCAGGTTCAGTCTATTTTAATTACAAAGGTTTCCACAGTATTGTTCTGTTGGCAGTATGCGATGCAAATTACTGCTTCACAATCCTAGATATTGGACATTTTGGCAGCACAAATGATGCCAGTGTGCTTTCAAAATCTCAGTTTGGAAAACTTTTTGAGGAACACCCAACAGAATTACATCTTCCAAAACCTTCCACCCATGGAGATAAGAATCTTCCTTATGTCCTAATTGGAGATGATATTTTCCCACTTAAACCTTGGCTTATGAAGCCATATCCTGGCAAAAATCTTTCAGAATCTGAAAGGGTTTTCAACTATAGGCTGTCAAGAGCTAGACGTACCATTGAAAATGCTTTTGGTATTTTGGCAGCCAAATGGAGAATCTTCAGAAAACCTATAAGGGGTAATGTTGACCTGGTTAACAAAGTAGCACAAGCAACTGTTTGCCTGCACAACTACCTCCGTTTAACAGAAAATGCTAAATACATCCCTGCAGGGTTTGTTGGCACAAAAGATGATAGTGGGGAGATTGTGCCTGGTGACTGGAGGAATGAAGTGGAAATGGATGAAGGGGGATTCCGAAATCTAAGACGTATTGGTGGTAATAGATATACATTTGAATCAGCTGTTGTAAATATTGTAAATAATTAACATTATTTTGAATTTTGGCGAATTGACAGGACAAGCCGCACCCTTTTTTGGGTGTCAATTTTTTCATGTTACTGTTATGAGACTCGTTGTTCGAAAGTCGAAACCCTGTAAATAGCTACGAATTTTGTGAATAACCCGACGAAATATAGCTGTTTATAACATGGCGCCCAACGTGGGGCGAGCGGTGCGACAAATGTAATTCGATTGTGTGATAAACGACATGGAAAAGAACGCGAAGGAGAAATTCGAACGATTGAGAGCGACGAGACGGGGACATCGAAGCGTGACAACGAAATTAACGAAGGAGGCTTTAGAACTGATCAGCGATTACACGAATATCGAAGTTCAATCACGACTTAAAACTATTGCTACGCTACTCCAAGGTAAATTAACAGTTCTAAAGGATTTGGATGATCAAATACTTGAGTTGTGTCCAGTGGACGATGTGGAACGTGAAATCGATGAATCTGGTGAAATTGAACTGAGAATTATCGAATGTCAAGACAAAATAGTTCGCGCTCAAAACAAAACCAACGGTGAAATTTCCAGCCAAACGTCGACCGCTGCGGGAGATGTAACAGCGCCAGTAGAAAAAACAGAAGTTACCGAAACACACACTGGAAATCAAACGGAAATCGAGCTTCACACTTCAAATACGCAACAACAAACACAGCATATTCAAGCGACTCAAGTTAAAGCGAAACTTCCCAAAATAACCTTACCGAAGTTTAAGGGTAGTGTCACCGATTGGACACCATTCTGGGAATCGTTCAAAGCTGCCGTTCACGACAACAATAGTATTTCAAAGATCGACAAATTCAACTATTTGTTTTCATTACTCGAAGGCCCAGCCGCTCGTGCTATTCAGGGATTGACATTGTCTGAAGCCAATTATATTGCCGCCATTCAAATCCTCGAGGAACGATTTGGCCGAACGCAACAGATAATATCGGCGCATATGGACGAACTTTTGAAGATTCAAGCGTACCAAAACGAGAAATCGTCGTCCACTCGATTTGTCTACGATAAGATTCGAGTTCATGTTCGAGGTTTAGATTCACTTGGCGTCGCGGCCGAGCAATATGGTAGTTTGCTAATTCCGATTATTATGTCAAAACTCCCGGCCAGTATCAGATTACAAGTGGCGCGCAAATCAACGAGTGAAGTATGGAAGATCGACGAACTTTTAGAAGCTATCCGGAAAGAAGTCGAAGCGAGAGAAGCTTGTGATTGTGTAAAGGTAAACGAAGTGAAACCACCTCCGCCTCCGCCAAAGGGTTCACAATCGACAGCAAACGCACTTCTAGCAAAACAACAAGAACAGAGAATTCGATGTGCTTATTGCAACGAAAATCATTATTCTGCTTCATGTGAAAGGGTAAAAGGCGCATTGGAGAGAAAGGAAATTTTGCGACGAGATAGAAGGTGTTTTATTTGCTTACGAATAGGGCATTTGTCTCACGAGTGTTCAAATACAAAGGGATGTCGAAATTGCGGCCAACGTCATCACCAATCAATTTGCTCAAAAGGCGCGAAGTTTGAGCGGCCAAAGTCTGATCAGGAAAAACAACCTCCACCACAGGGAACTCAAACCGATCATACGGTACAAGAAACTACCTCTACAACCGCAGCAAGTACAGCGCGCACTAAAGGTAAAACTGTTTTACTTCAAACAGCTCGATGTGTGGCTACGAATGAGGACAACTCCAATTCGGCGAGTGTTCGTGTATTATTTGATAACGGCAGTCAACGGTCGTACGTCACGAACAGTCTAAAATCACGACTGAAGCTCAAGCCTGTGAAAAGGGAAAATCTTCGTTTGAATACGTTTGGTGACGATCATGTTAAAAGAGAAACCTGTGATGTTGTGAAATTTACCTTACGGAAGAAGGACGGTGAGAGATTAGAAATATCAGCGTTAAGTTTTCCAGTAATATGTTCATCAATGCCACTCAAAGTCGACGTTAACAAGTACCCTCACCTCGAAGGACTGATTCTGGCCGATGAATATGAAGATTAAGATTGTGATTCCATTGACGTACTGATAGGATCAGATTGTTATTGGGACGTTGTTACGGGGGAGACCCTTCGAGGAGATTCTGGACCAACGGCTGTCAATAGTAAGCTGGGATGGCTTCTATCTGGCCCACTAGATGACGTCACGACGACTGCAGTTGATACGTATGTGTCAAACCTCATCATATCAGGAGACATCGAGAAATGCCATCGCCTCACGCAGAACGACGAATTGAAATCGACCCTCAAAAGATTCTGGGAAACAGAATCAATTGGAATTCGAGAGCGAGAAGATCCCCACAACGATCAACTTCCCGAGCAATTTTTGAAGAATATCAGATACAAGGACAATCGCTACGAGGTAACTCTACCTTGGAAGGAAGACCAGATAAACATCACCACAGATTACAATCATTGCTATAATCGGCTGAAATCCCTGCAATACAGGTTGAAGAAACAACCTGAGCTGCTCAAAGAGTATAACAACACTATCCAAGAGCAACTGGAGAAGGAAGTGGTCGAGGAAGTTCCTCCAGAAGAGATAGGAAGTATTGAAGACCGAACAATGGTCACAGCGAAACCAGTCCATTACTTACCTCATCACGCGGTTATTCGAAAGGATAAAGACACCACAAAACTTCGCGTGGTCTATGACGGATCAGCAAAGTCGGACGGTGAGGCTCGATCGCTGAATGACCTGTTGGAAACAGGGCCAAACTTTATACCGCATTTGTTCGATGTTCTAGTAAGGTTTCGATGGAATTCAGTCGCTTTGTCTGCTGATATCGAGAAGGCGTTCCTCATGGCGGGGATAGACCCAAACGACCGCGATATGCTTCGTTTTCTTTGGTTGCAAGAGCCAGACAAGTTGAACTCAAAGATCATTCACTTAAGATTTCGCCGCCTGGTATTTGGTCTGCGCCCATCACCAGCCATCCTTGGAGCAGCCATCCACCATCACTTGAATTTGCACCAAGATCAGTATTCAAAAGTTGTTGAATTGCTAAGGAAGTCCCTGTACGTGGACGACTTCCTCTCCGGAGCAAGCAGCGATGATCAAGCTTACGATATATACCGAGCGTCTAAAGAAGTGATGAAGAATGGTGGATTTAACCTACGAAAATGGCACTCGAATTCTGCCTCCCTTATGATGAAAATCAAACAGTCAGAGCGCAATGAAGAATCATCGACTCCACCCGAGAGAAAGATTGCTATAGATGATGAATCCTACACCAAATCTACGATTAGTTCCAACAGTCCATCCAAAGATAATTCGATCAAGGTGTTGGGAGTCAATTGGAACACTGATTTAGATGAACTGTTTTTCAATTTCAGCGAGTTAATTACTTATGCAAGGTTGTTGCCTGCCACGAAGCGATCATTACTTAAACTAACAGCCAAACTATTCGATCCGTTAGGATTCCTTAGTCCGTTCACTATTCAGCTGAAGGTCTTGTTTCAAGTTATTTGTTGTGAAAGAATTGACTGGGACGAAGAATTACAAGGAAAGGCTCTTTTAAAGTACAACTCCTTTGTGACTGATTTACAGCATTTAGCAGATGTCAGATTACCCAGATGTTATTTCAGTGCGAGAGCGTCAAGACCTAACAACATTCAACTCCATGGGTTTAGCGATGCGTCCCAACAAGCCTTTGCCGCCGCTGTTTATATGAGGTCTACCTACGATAATGGTCATGTAGAAGTTAACCTAGTAGCATCGAAAACCAAAGTCGCACCCACAAAGAAGCAAAGTATTCCACGCCTAGAACTTCTGGGGGCTCTTATCCTCGCGCGACTTGTAGCATCCATCCGAAAATCATTATCTCTGCCTCAAGATCTTCAAACAGTATACTGGGTTGATTCCATCACTACCTTATACTGGATCAGAAACAACAAACCTTGGAGGCAATACGTCGAACATCGAGTCCAAGAAATACGTCAATTATCGAACAAAGATCAATGGAGGTTTTGTCCAGGTTCGCAAAATCCAGCGGATTTGCCTAGTCGTGGCACGAGCGGAAAGGAACTTGCGGAATCTAAAGTATGGTGCAATGGTCCTGAATTCCTCACTCAAACTGAAGAAGATTGGCCTGTGAATCCGGTAACCAAAGACATCCCTAAGTCTGCGATGGAAGAAATCGTAAAGAATCCTCCAGCTATTACTTATTCCTTTTCGAGTCTTCAACAGAGAGCACCAGTGGTTAACCTCGATAAGATTATCCAATGCAGTTTCTTTAGCAGTCTGGCACGCTTACTACGGATTACAGCCTACGTACTGCGATTGATTCGAAATCTCAAGAAAGCAAAACGTTCGGAAAATCAGTCGCATTCACCTCCAACAGTAGCGTTGACGGCATCGGAGATCAATCAAGGAGAATCCCTGTGGATAAGAACAGTTCAATCGTCATCGTTTGAAAGAGAATTGGAGTATCTTAACAACAATCCCAATTCCAGTCCACCAATTTACGTGGTCCAGTTTGGCTTAGTCATCGACGATCAACACATACTGAGATGTCAAGGTAGGATCAACAACGCAACAATTCCAGAATCTAGCAAAAAACCGATTTTACTGCCGTCAAAACACCACTTCTCCGACCTTGTTATTAGAGATATACACGTGAAGATTAAACATTCAGGAATTCGAGAAACATTGGTGACACTACGCGAACGATTCTGGGTGTTGAGAGGGCGAGAAGCAGTAAAACGGAATCTGAGAAAGTGCGTTGTTTGTCGAAAGCACGAAGGACCATCTTACAACCCTCCACAAACACCTGGTTTGCCCAGCGAAAGAGTGCCTACCGAACCACCATTCACTTACACCGGATTAGATTTTGCTGGCCCTTTGTATGTTCGATCTAGCAAAGAAACACGCGACCAAGAAGGTGCCAAGGCATATGTATGTTTGTTTACATGTGCGTCAACCCGGGCAGTGCACTTGGAACTTACAAAGGGATTAAGTGTCCAATCGTTTTTGATGGCGTTTCGCAGATTTACTAGTCGAAGAGGACTTCCATGTACGCTCATATCGGACAATGCTAAGACATTTCGATCTGCATCTAAAGAAGTACAAACAGTTGCCCGTTCCGAAGAAGTTTTGTGCCATTTGGCCAATAATCGCATCACTTGGTCTTTCATCGTGGAAAAAGCCCCTTGGTGGGGCGGTTTCTGGGAGAGGTTAATTAGGGGAATCAAGCGATGCCTTAAGAAATCCATTGGTCGATCTACGCTGACCTTTCAAGAGCTAAACACTGTCATCGTCGAGATAGAAGGAATTCTGAACGCTCGGCCAATCACATACGTGTATGATGACGAAGAGTCCGTGTCGTATCCGCTCACACCTTCACATCTTGTTCATGGCAGAACAATAACTTCAATGCCTAGCAGCGAACACTTTGAGATCACAAGTACCAACGATGCTCTTACGAAAAGAGCCAAGCATCAAAGAAAGCTACTTCAACAATTCACCAGTCAGTGGCAAAGAGAATATCTCGTCAGTTTGCGGGAAAATGCAAGGTCTGCAGGAAAGAGGTCAAACAAAGAGAGCATATCAGTAGGAGACATAGTTATTGTAAAATCTGATACGACGAAGAGAATTTTCTGGAAATTGGGTAGAGTTAAAGAGTTATTGGCAGGAAAGGATGGACAGGTTCGTGCTGCAGAGGTAAGAGTTGGTGAAAAGGGTGAACGGAAACCAATCATCATAAGAAGAGTTATTCAACATTTAGTACCACTTGAAGTCCACTCGTCTGATGTACTGGAAAATTCTACAGATGAGGTTACGAATGCCCAATGGAGAACGTTCAGGACGGTGAATCTCCGGGAAAGATTATACGACCACGGCGGAAGGCTGCAGTTATGGGAGAAAACATTAGGAGACAGTCGAGCATGTATTGATTTGTTAGTTGATCATGTATAATGATCAACCCCGGGCAGTGTTGTAAATATTGTAAATAATTAACATTATTTTGAATTTTGGCGAATTGACAGGAAAAGCTGCACCCTTTTTTGGGTGTCAATTTTTTCATGTTACTGTTATGAGACTCGTTGTTCGAAAGTCGAAACCCTGTAAATAGCTACGAATTTTGTGAATAACCCGACGAAATATAGCTGTTTATAACATCAGCTAATGCAAGGTCTGACTTCAAAGAATATTTTAACAGTCCAGTCGGTGAAATACCTTGGCAACTACAACACGTGCAAAATTGTGGGTTTATTACCAGTAGATAGTATGTCATAAATCAATGGGACTTGCTAGCTGCTTCTTATCTGTTGAACAAGCATCAATAATTGTTATTTTAATGAATTTGAGACCTTTATTCCATGTATTATAAATACCAGTAAACTTCCCTAGGTGTATAGATCCACAGGGTTATGGTGTTCAGGTCAGGGGCATAGGTTAACCTTTACACTTCATGTAACTATATGGTACATGTAATCAATAGTACATAGGCTTTCCTATGAGTGGGACATGTATTGATACATGTATGTTTTGGCCTAGACCTGGGGTTGTACCCCAAAGACTGGCTATTAACATGTGTATTATGACAAAATTATTGTTAAATGTTTATTCAGATTTTTTGAAATATGAAGAACTTCAATACATGCATTTTGTAGCAAATAATTTCTATTAAAATAAAAGCAGAAATAAGATTCAAATACAACAGTAATTATTACAAATTGGCCTCTAAATAATTGATACATAATTATGATAGTAACAGTATCATGTAACATAACTAAACAGTAACTGAATTACTTATAACAACTGAGTAACAGTTTAATAAAGTCCTGTACTTCTCAATTTTATATTGGTTGAAGATGGGTAAAGTCTTGAGTGCAATGTGCTTGCCCATCACTACTTGGCATTGCATATACAGATGCTCCAGCTACTGATGTTGCAGTTGTATGTACTGGGGAAGCATACTGATCCCTGGATATTTGATAGTTCATAGCCAAACTAGGTGCAATGTGCTTACTGGTACCAGAAAACTCTGCTTGATATAACAACAGTTCAATCTGGAGTTTCAAATAACCCTTGGTTTGCAGTGGGAGTCTTCTAATTCTTTGTGCAAGACTTCGACAATATAAGTTGTCTTCATCTTCTTCCTCTTCATATTTTATCTTTTTATTCGAGTCAGGAGTTTGTAATACCCTCTCTGCAACTCCTGCCAGAGAAGTCGCTGTCTTTAAAAGGGCAACAACATCTTCCTGTTGTTTTGATGAATTCTTTCTAGCCCAAGGTCGTTTTGATTTTACTTTGACTTTTTCTAACCTTGATTTTTCCTTCATAGACCCACTTTCTGTTGCGGTCGAATCACTCATCACACTTGCCGAATCGTCGATGTCCTCTTCATTTTCAACATCGTCATGAAATTCAGGATCATTGGGTATGTCCAAGCCTCCTGTGTTTTCTTCTCCGCTGTCTTCTTTAAATAAGGAAATGTTCGTCATGGTGTTTGCCCTCTGGTTGATGTGGGTTACCAGCCAATCTAAATTGGCAAATTCAGAAGGAATAGGCGCAACATCTCTTCCAGAACCAGATGGAATTGACTTCTTTTTGCGAAGGTACCGACCATAGGCGGTGCGAATGTTCTTATATTTTTTCTCGGCTTCAGCTGCGTCGATATTAAACTTTTCAGCAATTTTTTTCCAACAGTTAAGGCGGATGAATTTATTCTTGTAGTCTCTGCAATGCTTATTATAAAGACACTCGTACAGTTGAACTTCTTCCATAAAAAGTGAAGAGTTAAACTTATTGTTTGTTTCCTCCATCGTGGAAATAGTACAAACTATGAATTCTGTTGCATTCTGGGATAAATACGATCGCCCCGGTCGAGCGAAAGTGGTTTCCATATGATCGCTAATTATTTTTTTCGATCGCCCCAATCGTCCGGATAAAATTGCTGGTGATCCAAGCGATCGCGATCGTCCCAATCGTCCGGGTCGTCTCAATCGCCTAGGCAGTGTTTCCATATGATCGTCTCGATCGTCTGTTACGTTTTGGGACGATCGGAACGATCGGGACGATTATATGGAAACCAGCCTTAAGTGTATTAAAACGACATTCTTCGCTGAAGTTGAATAGATGCCAATTTGTATAAATCTCAAGACTTTTCACGTTCTGGCAACTACTTGCCTGAGCTACGCAATCACAGGTACGTCTGAATCGAGTAGCTTTAAAATACAAGTTCTGCGAACGGAACACTGCATGAAAAGGCCGATATTCCGATGTCTATACGTCTGAATAGTGTTTTGAATATTCCTGATATTCAGACGTATTCACAAATATTGCCATCTGAATATCTTGGAATATTATCGATATTCAAGTTCTGAATATGTCGGAATAAAACACTTTTGATATTCCGATATAAGAATATATTCGAATACGATTGCAAAATTAGTGTTGAAGATATCATGGAATGTATCTCCGAATATGGTCTGAATATTTACATAAGCTACTCTTGTAGATGTGGAATTCATTAAATTGGCAAAACTTTGTCTTTAATGCTCTGCTTTTATATTTGCAGAGTATCGTTTTATATGATTCTTACCACAGTAGAAGTCGGTTTTCGAAATTAAAAATATATAATATAAGATTAAAATATATTGATAGAAAATTTCCTTTACATGCAGGCACACGAATTATTTTTTCAAAAGAAAAAATAGCTATTAAGTTGATGCATCGCTTAGTTTTCATGTAAAGCATACAACATAGCCAGCAGGGTTCAAAATACACCAAAGATTATTTCATAAGGAAACAGACATTTTATGACAGACGTGCTTTATTCGAATATTTCTGGTAAGTACCGCATATAATGGAACGACATAATACTATCTTGATCAGTCGAGTAGCCAGAAGCGGGCCCACCTAGGCCTAACCTAAAACATCAGCCCAGAACGCAAGCGTTGCCATAAATCAATCTGGCAGATTCAACTTCACTACGCTGGATGAATTTTTAATGATACAAGACGAAAATAAAACCTGTTACTTTACAGTTTTTGCACTTAGTCTGAAGTTTTATTTCCTGTCTTCCCATCTTCCTCTTCATGATAGTCGAACATTTCCTTGCGAAAACTTAAGAGTTCTAAAAATTTTTTGTAAAGCATATCCCAGGAAGATCCAAACCCAAATGTGGACGTACGTCATACAGCCTGCTCGATCTGGGCTCTGGGGTCTCGAATATTTTTAGTAGGTGATTGATTTTTATTTAACCTTCACTCCTTCCTGTCACGGACGGTCTTTACTAATTTTTCCCTGGCTACAATGGTTCACATAGACTTAAGGCAAAATGAACTTTCTATAATTATATCCTAATACATATAACAATTAGTAAACTAAAGACAAAAATAAACTTGGCATCAAACAGTTGAAATTCAGCTAGGTTAGGTTTGCATGGGCAAAAATAAGGTGTTTATATTTATAGAGTATAAACCGGTGAGACAGCTATAAATGTCAAAGCAAAATAGTTTTGCTCCCAAGTACTTGCATTGTTATTCATATTTATATAACCAAAGAAACATACAACATAAATATAGGAAACTTCACTCAATTTTATAGATTTCTCTGAATGTTGACCAATTAATATTAACTCGTTTGCATTTATATACTGTCTAGGCAGCCGAGATAATTGTATTCGAATAACAATATGAAAACTAGAAACTCTTAAAACCCCTTATAATAAATAGCAACTTTTTAAAGGTTTTCTTGTATGTTTAAGAGAGAAGCTGGTTATTTGAGAATTGCATTGAAACTCTAATAGTATTGCAAATAAGTCCTTGTTATGAAAATTGACCCTGTTGTGATTGAGTGCTTTACGTGTATGACGAGCAGGATAGTTAACTATGTTCCGGATCAATAACTTTACAATTTTATCTTAATATTCATGAATGGAGTGCTTCTGCAAACATTAATTATCGAATATCTTTTCATTGATTATCACATTCCTTCCATAATTAAAGCTCTCTTCATAACCAGTTTCTCAAAATACATTCCTAATTGTTTATGCTAATGAATGACTGGTTTCTGTAAATGCGTCTTATCCATTACTGCATTTAGAACGTCTGAATGTGACAAGTTTATTTCTCTGCGAGCGGTGCAACGTAGCTGCTGACTTCTTTGAGTTCTGTTTGAGTTACTAGTAAGGAGTGTATTGTTTCCTCCACGCATTCGAACTCTGCCGCGACCTCTTCTGCTATTTGGCGTTCTTTCATTTCTTGCTTCTCGAATTCCATGCCTTACACCTTGATTCTGGTTATCATCTCTAGGCTTAAGTGCCCATTACGGAACATCCCTAGGTGCTTTCTTCGATGATGTTCCAACTGATATCCGTTTGGTACGCTCAGACATGTGCAGTTTTTTCTTTTCCATTATTCTGCTATCAAGAGTACTGAAAAATTTTGTTATTTCATCTGCCCTCCATTCCAGCTTCAGATGACGCCAACCGTTGCCATCTTCATCGTCTTCATCTTCCGACATATAGGCAATTTCCAGCCTTTTTCCATATCGCTGAAATTCCTCTTCAGTTGCCTCATTTCTTCTTCGTTCCAACAACTAATAAAATATATAAATAAATAAATAAATGAATAATTAAATAAATAAATAAATAAATAGTTCTATTCAAAAACTGGTTCACCAATGATATGTGGTTATATTAGGATAGGCATAAAAAATTTCAAAGAGCTTGTTGATTGCTATTTCATAAAATGTGAGAAGAAAGAAATAAAAAATCCTCACTCTTTCTCTCCTGCTCCGCATGCACATCTTTCTTTTCTTGTTCGGAGTAAGAGGATTGTTCGTAACCTTCTTAATTGAGCGAAAATGAATTTTTACAGCATCTGAATTTAAAAACAGAAATTTAGAAAGAAAATGTAGCGCAAAATGAAACCCTAGAAAAACGTTGGTTTGGTTATTAATTGATCAACTATTTAACTAACAATCACTGCAATGTGTTTTTGCTCTTTAAGGTCAGAAGCAGACTTCAGTATTTTACTCTGTCCAGCACTAGACGACTTTACTCGTCAATGGGGATTGTTTCAGAGAGGAAGGGGTTAAGCTTGATTGAATACTGTGCATCGTTAAATTAGACCAACGTAAACTATTTGTAATGGAAAATCTGTATCAATTCAGATGAAACTCTAGGACGCGAGCCATGCTGCTGTCTCTACATTATGATTACCTTAGGTTAAAACTTGGTTGAAAAGTGTACAAGAATAAAATCAAGTAATTTAAATTATTGGGAATGGACAATTTGTGTGCATTCAGACGAAACATCAGGACATGAACCAGACTGCTACCAATACATTATGATTAACTTAAGTTTGAGTTTGATAATTAGGCAATATCAGTAAGCTTAAATAATTTAAATTATTAGCAATGGGCAATCTGTGTGCATTCAGACGAAACATCAGGACACGAACCAGACTGCTACCAATGCATTATGATTAACTTAGGTTTGATTTTGATAAATACGCAATATCAGTAAGTTTAAATAATTTAAATTATTAGCAATGGGCAATCTGTGTGCATTAAGACGAAACATCAGGACACGAACCAGACTGTTACCAATGCATTATGATTAACTTAAGTTTGAGTTTGATAATTATGCAACATCAGTAAACTTAAATAATTTAAACTATTAGCAATGGGCAATCTGTGTGCATTCAGACGAAACATCAGGACACGAACCAGACTGTTACCAATGCATTATGATTAACTTAAGTTTGATTTTGATAAATACGCAATATCAGTAAGTTTAAATAATTTAAATTATTAGCAATGGGCAATCTGTGTGCATTCAGACGAAACATCAGGACACGAACCAGACTGCTACCAATGTATTATGATTAACTTAAGTTTGATTTTGATAAATACGCAATATCAGTAAGTTTAAATAATTTAAACTATTAGCAATGGGCAATCTGTGTGCATTCAGACGAAACATCAGGACACGAACCAGACTGCTACCAATGCATTATGGTTAACTTATGTTTGATTTTGATAAATACGCAATATCAGTAAGTTTAAATAATTTAAATTATTAGCAATGGGCAATCTGTGTGCATTCAGACGAAACATCAGGACACGAACCAGACTGCTACCAATGCATTATGATTAACTTAAGTTTGATTTTGATAATTAGGCAATATCAGTAAGCTTAAATAATTTAAACTATTAGCAATGGGCAATCTGTGCATTCAGACGAAACATCAGGACACGAACCAGACTGCTACCAATGCATTATGATTAACTTAGGTTTGATTTTGATAAATACGCAATATCAGTAAGTTTAAATAATTTAAATTATTAGCAATGGGCAATCTGTGTGCATTAAAACGAAACATCAGGACACGAACCAGACTGTTACCAATGCATTATGATTAACTGAAATTTGAGTTTGATAAACACACAATACCAATAAGCTTAAATACTTTAAATTAACGAATAATCGAACCAATGCATTATGATTAACTTAAGTTTGTGTTTGATAAATACTCTACATTAATAAGCTTAAATAATATTAATTGCTTCAAAGGGACAATCTGAAATTTGGTTTCAATTCGGTAACCTTCTTATTATATACAACGTAGAACTATATCGATGCTGAAATCTAGAGTACGTTTTTGAAGAAAAATTGTTGAATACAGTTTCCTTTATTTTCGCTTTGTTACCAACCGGTTGCTTTTTCGTAACTTGTATTGTTTCCTCTGCTCTTTTCCGTCATGAAAACTTCTTTCGCGATCTTGTTTATCTTTGCAATGTTTGATGGCGAATCAATTCTATATAAAGACACAAAATATATCCTATTTGAAGACTTTTATTTTGATATCGACAAAAAAGTTGTCATTCACAGTTAATTTGTGGATTATTATAAGAGCATCCATGGGATCGAAAGATTTACAAATTTCGAGTTCTTTAGGAATTCACAATTTTCTATATTCATAATTTTGACGATTGACAATGTCTTTCAACTTCCTCCCAAATGACAAAGATTAGTAGCACAAAGTTCAATGTCATTTTATGAGATAAAACAGATTATGGTTATAAAAGAATCCAACATTTATCCTCTCTACTGTAAGGGAAAAATTCATATTGTTTCTCTCATAGTTCAATTCGATGATATCAATAAGGATTAGCTTGGTTTTTGCGTAGATCTCCTCGACGCTATCATAAGTAATATCTCGGAAATGTTTTCCTTACTTCTTAGACCTTTCTTCTTCCAATGATTATTCATCGAAAAGATCAATTAAATGAACGCAAATCTTGATAAAAAGTTTAAATTACCGCATAGTGCTCTTAGTTCCAAATTAAAACATATCCATTTGCTAAAGAAGATAAATACCTCTTTAGGGTTTGTGCTTAATAGAAGGTAGAGTTTTATTTAATTTTTAACGCTCCAGACTTTGGACTTTTTAGGGGTGCGGTGGGTTAAGTACAGGAAGCGGGATAAATAGAGGAAATACGGTATGATGCAAAGTAAATTGCATTATGACTGTACCTTTCAGCCACTATAAATACGTCATCGCCATCTTGCTCCTCTTTCTGTTTTACAATCGATCTCACAGTACTCTAGAAAAAATAATGCACGACAATGTTATCACCAAAATACATTTGCGTGGTTATGCATTATCCTAAATACCTCATGTATGAAGGGTGATATCACTATTTAACAAACGTTATAGAACTATTAGTGGAAATATTGTCACACTAAAGTACCTTGATAGAGGTCAACGCAAACCAGCTGCCGACATGGTCCATTAAAGATGTCGGTATATGTCAATATGATTTGAACATTCATTGCATCAAATGACTGGATCTACTTTGTTCGATTTTTTTACTGAGTAATGATACAGTATAAATCACAAATATTCAGAGTTAATACTATCAGACTATGATATAATTTAACGAATGTTATAGATTAGTTAAGGAATATTAAACTTTGCAATAAAAGTATGTCTAAACTTGTTGTCAAGATATATATGTCTAGATCAAACTCGCCACGTTAAACCTTGGAGGAACTCCAACCGAAAGCTTGCATGTTGCTTTAGCTTTATTCACACCCGAGGCTTTACGAAGTCAGCTTGTTATGTCCCTTTGTTAAACCCTAGATTTATCTGAACACATCCTTCTTCATGGGCAATGTAAGACCCTGTCGGTTTTATAGCATTCCAAGACGATCAAGAACTTATTGTTTTGGAGATACCGATCAACTTTTTCTTATTCCAACTCTATCCAAATATCCTGTACTGAAGGTTCGCGTTACAAATCATGAACGGAAAGAAACCCCTGTAATACTGTAATATAGCTCCACAAACCTTGATATCCACGCCAACTTTTCTCTTTTGTTTTTGGTGGGTTGATCCTATTCTTCCATTTTCAAAATCAAGAATTCTCCGCGTCAAAGTGTCCATTGCTCCTGACATAACTTGCATTGAAGCACACAGCTGGTCATGTGCTTCTTTTTGCGCGTCCAACCTCTAAATTGTATAAATCAAGTAAGCATTGAAATACGTTTATACACTATATGTTAACATAATCGTTTGTGTTAACTTACTCTGTTTGTCTCCATTTGCTCTTTGAGTATATCTTGAAGAATTCTGTTCATTTCGGTAATGGTTTCCGTTCTGCAACCATCTGTTTGGTCTTCAAGAGTAGAAGCGCTAGAATTCGCAGTTTCGATCTCATTGTCAAAACTATCGAGTTCATAATCGGACTGATCAGACATAATGTCAAATACTTCTGTTGACTGCAAAATCCAAGTATGAAATATGTTCTCGTTGTCTCTGCGAGCACTTAAACCCAACTGGTGTGCTTAAGCGCCTAAATTACATTACACATCTGACGGATGTCAAGCAAGATGGTCAGTAACAACCGACAGGAACTGCAATCTTGAAAAACAACTTTGAAAAGGAACATTTTGTAATGGTTAATGTCAGTGTTTCGTGACAGCTGTGGCCCGAGATAACTATTTATTAGGTTAAGCATTGATCAAATGAAGTTTAGAGTTTACTAGTTTTGTTTACTAGTTTACTAGCGCTTAACTTTCCATTCTCACCCCTACTCTTCTTGTTCTAAGTCATCAAGATACGAATTGGTAAAATTCCATTTAAGTGAAATGGGCAAGACAGGTAGATGCAGAAGGTTTTGTGCGCACTGCAAACAAACAGTAAGCCATTCCACGTTTCGGCAACATAAGAAACGGTTCTACGATGCTGGTAAAAAGAAATGGCGCGGTCAAAGCAATGAATGCATTGATGTTTACGAAGGTAAGAAGTCATCTCGTTAAAAATATTTTAAAGCATGACTGCACCGAAGCTGTTTTGTTGAAGTTTATGAAAATATGAATTTTAAGCCATACAAAGTATGCTTGGAGTCGGGAGAACTTTTTTATTGCGCTAAATTAATTAATAGGATAGTTGCTTCTTTAAAACGTGAGCTATTGCAAAGGGATTTTAATTGAGCTAAACAAACAATTAACATTTATCCACATTCTTTCAATACATATTTTAGGCGAACACAGCAGACATTGTCCTACTTTGCCTTTTTGTGATGAAGAAACGGTTTCCTCAGAATTTGAGACAACACCTGAGGGTCTACATATGGACAAGGATGCCGAAAGTCAATTTGATAATGAAGTGCTAATGAGAAGGCGTCTTAATGTCTTTTCTGAAGAAGACCGTGTATTTTTTGAGAAAAGCGATGAGAGCGAGATAGAAGATAACACCGCAAAGGGTAATCGTGAAGGATATGAATTGTGGGAAGATGAAGAAATCAATGTGGATTTCGGAGCAAGTCATACCGAGAGAGAGGCAAGTTCAGGAACAACTGGCGACACATGTTCAGTCATACGAGTGGTCTCTCTTTTCCTTCTTCTATGGCAGCGGTGCTATGGTGTATCCGGTGTTGCAATTACAGCACTTTTGAAATTTATTAGAGGCTTATTGCTAATGCTTGCAGAGTTTTCTGGGTCAGTGTTCATTAAATCAATAGTAAAAACATTTCCTATAAACATACGAACCATCAAAAGTATTGTTGGAATAGATAGCAATGAATTTGTGACCTACTCCGTTTGTCCAAAATGTTACGCAATTTATACTAAGGAGCAGAGTACGAAAGTTCTACATGACGGCCGCGTAATAAGTGAAACATGTTCGAACGTTTTATGGCCTAGGCATCCCCAAATTGGAAAACGGTCTCCTTGTGGCGAAATATTGATGAAGAAAGTGCGATCGAAGTCAGGGAACTTTTTTTGGTACCCTCGGAAAGTTTATGTCTATCAAAGTCTGACAACATTGTTAAAAAAATTTATCAGCAATAACGAATTTGTACAGCAATGCGAAAAATGGAAGGAAACTCTTGCTGAGGACAACGATGCTATGAAAGACATTTATGACGGTAAAATATGGAAAGAGTTTCAAATGTACGATGGAAAACCATTTCTTAAAGACCCTAACAATTTCGCTTTGTTGTTGAACGTTGATTGGTTCAATCCATTCAAGCACACACCTGGTTCGGTGGGAGCAATATACTGTGCATTTGCAAATTTGCCCAGAGAACTAAGATTTAAAAGAGAAAACGTTATGCTGATTGGTTTGATAGAAGGCGAGCCAAAACACGACCTTAACTCGATTCTAAAACCAGCCGTCGATGAGTTGTTACAATTATGGAAAGGAATATGGATTAGTATGAAATTTGTACGAGTGGCGCTGATATGTGTAGCTTGTGATATTCCAGCAGCTAGGAAAATTGCAGGCTTCATGGGGCACAATGCAACAAGAGGATGCTCAAGGTGCTTAAAACATTTTCCAGTGTCCAGGTTTGGAGAAAGACCAGATTTTTCTGGTTTTGAGAGAATCATGGCCTACTAGAGATGACAGTAATCATCGTCAATATGCCCGAAAGACTCTAAGAGCTTCGACTCCTAGCGAACGCAAAAAGCTCGAGAGTGCGCATGGTGCCCGCTACACGGAACTGTTGCGATTACCATACTACAATTCCATTAGATCTGTGATTATTGATCCCATGCACAATTTGCTCTTGGGAACAGCAAAAAACATGTTCCATGTTTGGAAAGAAACTGGAATTTTGAAAGAACAAGATCTTGAAACCATTCAGGAGAGTATCGATAAAACTGTGGTACCACCAAATGTTGGTAGGATACCAAATAAAATGAGAGCGGGCTCGGCAGGGATGACTGCAGACCAATGGAAAAACTGGACACTGGTATATTCACCGTATATCTTGGCAAATATTTTACCAAAGGAGCATTACGATTGCTGGATGCTTTTTGTCTTCGCTTGTTTTGTTATATGTGCCCGTGTGGTGTCATCCAATGATTTAAAAGAAGCTGATGAAAAGTTGCTGAAGTTTTGCCAAAATGTACAGGATTTGTATGGAAAAGATTGCATAACTCCTAATATGCACCTCCATTGCCATCTGGTGGAATGCATCTTGGACTTTG
This sequence comes from Heliopora coerulea, assembly GCA_030142905.1. Classification (NCBI taxonomy): domain Eukaryota; kingdom Metazoa; phylum Cnidaria; class Anthozoa; order Scleralcyonacea; family Helioporidae; genus Heliopora; species Heliopora coerulea. Next base: position 2,080,919 of record JASJOG010000008.1, on the reverse strand, counting down.
GGCCAGTCTATGCATTCTGGTGCTTTTCATTCAAGCCGACGACGGAACTAATCGGATTACCTATGAATAATTGACATTGGACGCGATCTTTGCGAATATTAATCGGAACTAACACTGCAAGCGTGTAAATTTGTCATAATTTGGATTTGGCCTGACAAAATCTGAGATACCTCAATGTTATACTTGATGAATGACAAATTTAGAAGCTCTTCAATCACTGCTTTCTCATTTCAACTCAAAATGTATAATACACGTAAGAGAGCAATATGTTACAATTATAAACGAGAGGGAAAGAGACAGTTGTTGTAAACTTAAACATAGTCTGTTGCTCAAATCATGACCACCTTTTACCCCTCATAAACATGCAGGGTTGAGAGGTGTAGGGTGCTGATTGTTGCCAATTGCGCTGCATCCGGAATAAGTAATCAAATATGAAAAACATGCTGTGTAGATAAAGTTGCATTTAAACTGTACTGTCCAGTACGCATTTAAAAGTTAAGTTAAATTACTAAAATATTACTGGCCAACTAAGGAATGGAAGACAATGAAAAAAAGACCCATTTCCCTCGTTCGTTGAAGAGCAGACGAAGAAATACTACCGCCCGTAGAAAAGCTAAAAAGGCGGCAGCAAAGATAAAAGCAAGAGTGCCTACAAACCAACAAGAGGAACCCGAACACACCTTTCCCAGTGAAACATCGTGCACTAATAGTAATGAAAGGATTGTTGTGAATGAAGTCCCTAATCCAGCAGATCAAGAAAAAACAATTCGCCAGCTTAACGAGAAAGAAATCGCTTCTACAAGCATGCTGTGTACTTTCATTATCGTTGGAAAAAGGCAGAGAGCAATCAAAATTCAAATTCATTGCGTGATCACCTGCCTCACTTGAATAGGGCAGATATTTCTGTCGTTGAAAAAGTTGGGGAAGGTACGTTTGGTGTTTGTAGTCGGGGCAAATATGGCTCATTAAATGTTGCAAGAAAGCAGTTCAAGCATCAAAACAAAGACGAGATCGCCAAAGAAGCAAGAATTCTAAGCACGTTGCGTCATCCAAACCTTCCCCTGCTTGTCGGTGTTTGTTTTGAAACAATCCCATTCATGGTTGTTACAACTTTCCACAGCATTGGTAAGGGTCCTTCTACAACAATGCACGATGCACTTGCCCGTGGATTGCTTGGATCATCCATAAGACCTCACTGGATTAATATTCTACACTGTATTGCTATGGCAATAAAATATGTTCATCAGCATAACATAATACACAATGATATAAAATCCAACAATATCGTTATTGAAGAGGAAAGCAATTCTTTTAGCGGAGTTTTGGTTGACTTTGGAAAAGCAACAGCGGCCAATGAAGGAAAAACTTACCCCATATTTGATGGAAAAGAAAAAAAATATTACGACGAAAAATACCCACATCTGGCAGTCGAGTTGAGAAATGGCGGAGGAACGCAAACATCTTCTTCTGATGTTTACTCTTTTGGCTATGTGATGAAATTAGTCAGTCATACGTTAAAAGATCGACTGTTATCCACCCTATACCGTTCATGTAGAAGTGTCTGTCCGGATGATCGTCCAAATATCTCTAACGTAGAACAATCAATAAGTATTTTACGATAGGTAAATGGCAGAACAATGGATTTTCTTATGTAAAAAAAAGTATAATATTTCGTTTGAAAGTTTATACAATAAAACGTGTAGTACAGGATGTATTCGGTCGTAAAGCCTTTTCTATTCAGAACATTTGGTCATCTAACAGCTTACAAATATGAATATGTTACTTGAACGTATTTAGTAGAGTTATGCGATTTTATCTGTTTAATAAATCCAAATCCGAAATATAGTTGCATGATGTACACTTTGTATTCAATTCTAGAGCATTCAACTTAGACATTTTTTGGGAGTTAAAGTTATCTTTCTTTCGGATTAGGATAAAACGCAGATGCAGATTTGCAGTTTGTGGGATAAAACGCGAATTTAGGCATAAAATGACAGTGAACTTGCTAGCCAGCTCTACATTTAGGCAGGGACGCTGTGGTTAATGAAATCAAACAGTCATTGTCGTTTCTCTCCGAAACAGTCAAATACTTTAAATCCAGGTTTATACAGCACGCTAGGAGTGATACGGAACTGATCGTTTTTAATGCAATTTTTTTCAACTGTTTCTTGTCCAGAAGTTTCGCATTGTGTGTTACTCTCGTGCGGTTGCTTTTTTTAAATCAACGATTAACAATATTTTAAATTAGATTTATTGCTTACATATGTTCAGAAGTGCAGGTTTGTTTATCATAGTGGTAAACAAGCGTGTTTGTTGTTAACAAAACCCCACATATCCCTCACGTGCAAAAGCATCAGTTGTTCATCTGACATTCCTTCTCAATAATGATTTTTATACGGAACCTTTGGAGAAGAAATAGAAAAAATTCTTATTAAGAACAATTAATTCGGTTCCACTCCTAGGGCACTGTATAAACCTGGTTTTAACTCGATTACGCTAACTGCAGCGTTGTTGTGTTTATGTAGAGCAAGCCAGTAGGTTAACTGATTTGATGTTTTATCCCCAAATCCGTATTTTGTACCCAAATCCACGTTTTATATTCAAATCAGCCAATCCACAAATCAGCATCTGCGTTTTATCCTTTCTAAATAAGTGCAAAGGCTGGGGATATTTCGGCATCCAATCTTGGTTCAAGGGATTACGTTAATGGATAAGCACGTGATCACATCAAACGGACAGGCCCCGTAGATGACTTGCAGGGTGCTTTGAGAAGATAGACGTACTTCATAGCAACTAACAGGATAAAAAAAAATCTAAACTAGATCATGCAAATGGACGAATGAATTGGTTTGTACTTGATATCCATAAGGCTACTGTTGAAAAACTTTGTGAAAAAAATTTCCCTCTAACTCCTACAATGATCTTAGCTGTGTAACTTCTTTCAATATAGCTGTAATAACATTTCCTTCCGAGTTGCTTTACAATACTTTATTACAGCATGAGTGCATCCAATAATCGCAGTTCTGAAGCATACCTTTAAGGTTTCGGGAATTTGCAATTGCCCAACTTCAAAAGAATTAAGGGCTTACAAATTGTCATGTAGCATTTTGGCTATTGCTACCACTCTTTACAATTTCCCCTTCGTTAATTTTATAAAAATACAAGTAAACATATTTTATCTTGGGAAAAGCAATCATACGTGAATTTCGCATGACTGACAGACTTGAATGAAAAGGCAAGCTCAGGGATTAAGATTTCCTTTTTTTTCCGATCACAATAAATTTCTCTTAACCGTGATCCCGTCCAAGAATTTTGCGATAGGCAATATGATTGCGACAGTCTCTCGACTTAGAATGCGGTCAGAATACGGAGTATAATTTTATGGATATTCCGACCACAAATATGATCTGAATATGAATAGTATTCAGATCCGTATTCATAGGCAGAATATTAATGGAATACATGTTTTATTCAGACCCGTATAGACATCTGAATATATCGGAATTTTCCCGTTTTCATGCAGTGAATTGTTTTGAGCAGCTTTCGAAAGTGGCTTCCCGACTTCATTCTTCCCCAAGGAAGAATAATGCTTTCATCAAAATTTTAAAACTTCTCAAGAAAGTTTAAGGCCGTCTTCTTTCTGCAAATTCACCAACGAACCCTTTGGGTTGAGGTGCCGCTGAATGCTTCGTTGAAAATACGTAAAGAGTTGCAGGTTTGTACGTTACTCCGTTTTTCTTTTTTACGAAAATTTCAGAGGAAAAAGTACGTCTTTTACTTCTCTCTACTCGTTCTTCTTTCGATAAAACTTGCATAAGGTTTGCTTGTCGTATTTTGTTGTATATTATGTATTTTTCCGATTTTTGATCAGCAATAAAGATTCAGGACTCGTTCATGTTTTCTTTTTTTATTTCGTCCGTTTCGTAATTCATCTCATCTTCGTCCACAAAGTCTTGTGCCTCCAGATGAATACTTAGCATAAATCTTCTTCATAGCTCTTCTAATAGACATTTGTCATAAACTTTGAGATAATATAGAATTTATCAGTTTTTTAAGACAAAAAATATCAAAAAAAATTTTTTCACTCATGAGCTGTCCGTAATGCTGGTGTCAGACCGGTAACCATTGAGAATGCTCCAATTTTAAGACAGGAAAGCCTGGGCATCTAATAAAAAATTTTTCTTTAAAGCAAAATGAGTGAAAAGTTTGATGGGAAAACCACTCGAAATACTGTAAGATCGCAACTAATACAGGTCTTGATACGAACATTCATTGTTTAGCAGTAGAATTGTGAGAATGGATCTCTTATCATTTATTAAACTGTTAAAGATTATTCTCACCAAACGTTTTATTTTAATAAAACAGAATCGAAATTTTAAACGTAAATATGACGACAAGCAGTTTAAGGTGGTCTTACATACAAAACAAAAAATCAATATTGAGTGAAATCTACGAACTTGCAAAACTTGGAGAAATACAATCTTTAAACCCTTCTTAATCTTGTTTATATAATTTTTTTGCCGAGAAATACCTAAAAAACCAAGAAATACAGCATTTTCCAGAACTCTTGCTCTATTTTTCCCTTAGTAACGCCCTTAGCAACGAGAATGTTGCTTTCATTAAGGTGGTCTTAGACTCAAAAAAATCGATTTTGAGTGAAATCTACGAAATTGCAAAAGTTGGAGAAATACTTGAATTGAAAACTTTAACTTTAAAGCTGTTTTCCTCAATTTGTCAAAATGGCTTGATTACTGATATTTTATGCAAGATATCTCAGAGTATTCAAGCTATCCTTATCAAACTTTTAGGGCTTATAGTACATGCCTTGCTCTTGGGGATGGACTAAAAGAATTGAATTCTGTTCAATTACCACAAAATAATGAGGGTTTTAGTGACACAATTGTACACATTCTCGGCATTGGAAAAGTTTAATCTTGATTATAGCCATACTGTATATAGTAGAGAAATGATCCTAGTTCACACCCTAGGCATTACTCTGAGTTACAAATTAAAAGTTATTCCAAATTTCTACCATCATTTGTTGTCTAGTTATCATGTTTACAAATGTACCCTCTTTTCTTCATGGGAGGTAGTGTATCTCGGTTACCATCGAAACAATTGACCAAAAAAATTTTTATAGTTGGGTAACCCCTCTAAACAACATAATATAGGTAGATTTTCATTTTATTTAAAATATCAAAAAAAATTTTCTTTGTGTAAGACCACCTTAAATATAAAATACATTCCGGTTTGGGTTGCTAATATGCGTGGCCAAATGTTGTGTTTTCTTTATTGCATTCCCTCTTCCAGTTATAGTAAGGACGATTTGTCTTTTTGACAGTTTTGAAAAATTATGAATCTTACTTGGATTCTCGAGTGGTATATTGGAAGGGTGGGCTAGGGTTTGTTGGGCACACGTATTTCTAGTATGTAAGAGAGTAATTCCATTCTTCTTTCCTTGGACGTACGTCTTAATTGATCCCACAAACAGCTTTTCAAACTCTGTTTTACGAAAGCCTACGTTCACCAGCTTACACCTGTTGCTGTTTATTACCAGAAAATATGCTATAACTGACGTCAACCTCAAACTCATTAACGCAAAAATACATTCATTTTATTCAATTGTCATTCACTAGCATAGATACCCAAGCATTTGCATCGAAGGGCATTCTATAGCGCCAACAGATGACCATTAACACCATTTTACTATGTATTAGGGATAATAAAATTTCAATTAGACGAGATATTTCTCTTGCGTAATTGAAATTTTATTATCCCTAATGTATAGAAGAATGGTGTTGATGGCTGTCTGTTGGCGCTATGGAATGCCCTTTGATGCAAGTAGTTGCTTATCGATGCTAATGAATGTTACTTTTTACGCAAAAATTTTAATTGACCATGACGAAAGCGTAAATAAATGTCGATTTAATGAAATGAATGTATTTTTGCGTTAATGAGTTAAGCCTAGTTCACACGAGCAATATAAGCGTATAAGAACGAGATCAATAAGAAAACAAAGCATGACATCTCGTTTGGGACTTGCGAAGACAAAACAAGAATTTCTCTTTGTTTCGTCTTTTGTTCGGCTCTTTGCTTATGCTTGGACTATGATCTTATGCTTATGCTTATGGCGATTCTTATGTCGTAGGCTTGACTTCATTCCTTTGTTTTACCTTTTATTGTGCCCTTATGCTTATGCTTATGCTCACGTGTGAACCAGGCCATAGAGGTTGGCGTTAATGATCGCAATATTTTCTAGTAATGAACAGCAAAAGGTGTACATCAATTCATATATAGACGGGCTCTGATTCACATTGTTGCATGAAGAAAATGAGGTTTACCAAGCCGATTTAGCAACAAAGATTGAGCCGCGATGCTCTCGCTTTGTTGATCCTGGGGCGATTGTTCCCCTGGTCACGTTTTAAACGCCCATTTAATTTACCGTACTTCTTGCTGTGTTTCCTAGAACTTTTGATTTCATGATCAGACTAGCGTGAATCTTTAATGGTAAGAAACTTTCGAATGCAATCAGACTAAGAGATGCAAAATTGGGCTACAAAAATGGTTTTGATTTGTGTTTGCAAACTACGAGCCAAAATAACTTGGCTTGCAATGAGACACTGCTCGGGAACTCCATCTTCAGTACGCTGGTTTTGCCTGGGATGTAGTAGAGTAGTCCTTGGGAACAAGAAAACTTAATCTCTGCTTTTGAACTCTTTCACGAGAGGAATTGTCATATGTAAACATCGAAATATGAAAAATAAAACTAAAAAAAGAAAATATCGTTCGACTCCCAGCGCAGTTTGGCTCTTTCCTTCGCGATTGTTGTACGATTTTTCATATCACCCTCCCCTGACTAAACAAGGCTGGTTTCTATTTTTGCCCCGTGACGCATGACGTCACTCGTATTCAAGTTCGAAAATTGCAATATTTCAGTGCGGCTATCTTTACAACGGTGAACGAGGGGCCGCGTAATCGGGTAATCGGGGAATCAGGGAAGCGGGGGACTAGGGAAGCGGGAAAGTGGAGAATCGGGAAATAGGCTCCTATTTACAAAAATGAGAACTACAGTAAGGAGGAAGTTATATGCGAAGATCCGTCAGACTTGGCTTCAGAGGACTCACGCTTTTCTGACGAATTGTTGACTGTTAACCATCAAAGAAGCTTCGGTATTGCTTTATCTACCAGCCTCACTTGTGGGTCTTCCCACAATCGGCAATCTTTATGCGTAACATCACCTAGCCAAACGTCGAGGGTCGAAAGTGGAAGGTTGATGTCGAGGGTCAAGCGTAAGAAGTACAGGAACTGGGGTAAAAAGTTGGATGTCTACAAGTATCGAAAAAAGGCAGAATAACATGATAATAAAATGTTATAGAGATACGTGTTCTGGAAGAAAAAGGTGTTCCTATACTATCAGTCAGGGACAGCTTTAAGCCAATTGGACCAATTACTCCCAATTGGGCCTCGCACCTAAGGGGGTCCCACGCTAGGGTAATCTGCTCTAGTCTTATCAAGTACACACAACAACACATTGCAACACATTACACACCTAACATCACATTGCAGGTTTTACAGAGAGCAGCAACAATTATAATTTTCTTCTGAATTCTTAAAAAGTCAGTAATGTTTGTTTGTACTGTTTATATTCTGAATTTTCTTTACTGTACTTGAATAAAATAACATGTTAATTAGTTATATGTGTGTATGTATATGTGTGTATGTATATATGTATGTTATGTGTGTTTTCACTATGCTGTAGAGCAATAAACGGATTTTGGTTTATGATTCATATATATATATATATATATATATAGTCTAAGTAGCAAATGAATAGAAAATATTTATTTAATGGTTGTATACAAGTTCACATCAATCATTTATCCAAACAATCATGTAAAGTTATCAGTTAAAAACAAACCACAAAGGGCTCATCAGTTGTCTACCAAGGCGACTATTTCGGGGGTTTAAAGACAAAATAGTCATAATACCTTGGCCCCCAGCAGCAGTGATCAATTGGCACCTACCCATCGTGGTTTATTATTTTACTTATTACATCTTCAGGTGTTGTGCCAAATTTCTCGAAAACACCAGGATATTTTCTAATAGCTTTTCGTATCTGCAAATTTAGTTTGGCTCTTGATCCTCCTGAGATACAGAAGTACACAACTAAGTTAAGCACAATAGAATTTACATGTATACATAGATGCACAAACCGACATCCGCATAATATAGGGAAATGGACATATATATTTCACATGCGTAAATGCATATGCACACGAGTGCATAAAAATGTCAGACGTAAACTATTCACACAGATGTGGTAAACACCACTTCAATGCATGTTGTGCATCTCCTTGTAGTGTTGTGTGACAGCTCTTTTTAAAAAGATGTACATTGTTATGAGTGTCTTTCAGTTCATTTGGGAGCTTATTTCATGTCTTAGTTAGCCTTCGCCGAATGGTCATATATCCATAGTTATGAACTTATCCAATTGTAAGATTTTCAAATTATCTTGATTGTTTAATATATGTCTATATGATTGTATAATATATGCTTGTCTTGATTATTCAATCTTTCGTTGTATTTTTTTAGGACCCTATGGTTCCTGTAAATATGAGTAAAAGGCTAAGGGACTTCGGGAGAAAATATTTAAGTGGCAGGAAGAAGAGGGCTATAGCCAAGGCAGAAAGCCGAAACTGAAAAGGAGAAAGGTGCATTAGATAAGTATTTCAGCAAACCCATCTCAGAAAATGCAGAAGAGAAATTGCCAAATGGTGAAACTGTGCATCGTCCATGGCTAATATACTCTGTATCTAGTGATAAAGTCTTCTGCTACCACTGCAAGCTTTTTGACAATTAAGCAGCAAGTGTACTTGCATCTTGTGATTTTAATTACTGGCCGAACATTCATACCAGACTAGCTGAGCATGAGAGCTCCAAAAAGCATTTGCAAGCTATGCTCAGTTACTGTGAACTGCAACAAAGATTATCTGCTGAAAAAACTATTTGTATATTAGATATATGAGAGCTCGGAAATATCTTAAGATGATAAGTGAATGATCGTCAAGCCCTATACTCAGAAAAACGATTTCTGAGCCCCAGACGGGGATCGAACCCGCAACCTTGTGATGACCGATAAGACGCTCTAACCATTGAGCTACCAAGACTCAGATGGCGAGCCAAGGTGCACCAAGGATGTCGAACTTGCACTTCTTGCAAATCCTTCCCGATGAGGCCCCGCAACTCCTAAGGCCGGCCCTGCTATCGGTAAATACTCGATAATAATTAACAAATTGCCGTATTTTCGCCTCGAGGCATATTTGCTAGCCCATTTCGGCTGCGAAATTGTAGAAGGCCTGGTAACAATTTAGATCATACACAAATAAGACTGAGAAAAGACGTATATGGCCCGTGGACAGCCATTACAGTGTCTTTTAGGCTGGTTTTCTGTGGGTCAAACTTACTGAATATGAAATTTCAGTTCGGTGCCGCGTGAACGCCTTACCTCGTGTCCAATGTCTTCATCACGCGCAGCATGGAGAACAACACCATGGCTATGTTTACAATTGATCAAATTTCTCCGAATTCGTGTGGAATCCGAAGACTTTCTATACTGGGTTCGTTACTTGAGTGTAAAAGGCTACTTTAAATCTGAAGAAAAAGTCCTCGGATTGCCTAAGAATCTTGAGAAATTTGGTTTAATGTAAACGTAGCCGTAGCGTTGTTCTCCATGCCGCGCGTGAAGACATTTGTTACGAGGTAAGGTGTTCACGCGGCACCGAACTGACATTTCATATTCAGTAAATCTGACCACAGAAAACCGGATTAAAAAAAACAAAAAACAAAAACTTTCCATATTCAAGGGCCACATACGTCTTTTCTCAGTCTTATTTGTGTATGATCTTCGTCGCTACTTGGCCTCCTACGTTTCGCAGGCGAGATAGGCTAGTAGACGCGCCTGGGTGCGAAAACACGGCTATTTGTGTGTAGTTATCGATTTTTACCCATAGTATAGGAATACCTAGTTTTTCCAGAACACGTATCTCTATAACTTTAATTTTTTACAATAAAATTATTCTTCCTTTTTTCGATATTTGTAGACCCTCTACGTTTTACTCTTTTCTTACCCCGAACCTCGAACGAACTCTACCTTCGACTTTTTTTGGCTTGCTACGTTACACTTGTGCCTTTCTAGCTCTTTGAAGATGCAACACTTTCTGACAAGATGTTCGGCATAAAGATTGCCGATTGTGAAAAGACCCACAAGTGAGACTGGTAGATGAAACAATAGCGAAGCTTCCGTTGAAGGTTAACAGTCATAAAGATTCGTCAGAAATGCATGAGACGTCTGAAGCAAGGGTTGATCGACCTTCGTATATAACTCCCTTCTTGCTATCGTTCTCATTTTTGTAAATAGAAACCTATTTTCCGATTCCCCCGACCCCTCAATTCTCCGACTCGCCGATACCCCGCGTTCCCCGAATCCCCCGTTCTTCGGTTCCCCGGTTCGCCGATTTCCTGTTTCCCCTTTTGAAGATAGCCATTTCAATGGTGTAATCTCGGAAGTTGGAATAATTATTGTCCAGAAAAGTGACTTCGCTTAAGTGGCACTGAAAAAAAAAAACTGAGGATAGTCTCAAAACCTTCGTGTCTTAGTTCTTCAAAGATAAAAGCGAAAATAGGATTCTAATTTTCTACAGCAGCTAGGGAATGACGACAGACCCACGAAGTACCCTTCTCCAGTTCTCAAATTATCAGTACAGGTAAGAACTATACAGCGATAGACTATCAGAATATTTGTTGTGTTCTGGTGCTAATAGGAATTAACTGTTTTGGCATCGGCCCGGAATTACATCAAACGAATCCTTGGCATGAATCAATAATTTCCCAAATTTAGTACTACAACGCTAGATTATTCTGAAAGAATGGCAGTTGACTAGTTGAGTTAAAGCTGTAGGATAGCAAATCAAGGCCAGAGGTACAGTAAAAAATCCGAACTGAAAGGTAAAGTTGGTAGCCCAAAATATGATGACTAAAGAAGGAAGATTATTGATTCTCAGTCAACTTTAATCACGGATATTAAATGATGGAGTGATTATGGTGCGAATACCGTATTAGGCATGGGCCGACCATTGAAATGACGCTCAGAAAAGGTCGGTGAACGCACACATCTGGGAACCAAATAATTTTTGCACCAATAGTTAGCAAATGTCTTGCAGTTTAAATATTGGATGTATGTCAAATCGGAAACTTGCACATTAACTCGTAAATCCAGTAAACGTGTTGGCTCGTCGTAGTTGTATTAACTGACCGGAAGTAAAAGAACGTCCATATTTTGTGTTGTTTAGCATTAATTTTTGTTCTAGATTATGATCAACAAAAATACGAGCTTAACTTTCGAGTTAAATCTTCAATGAAGTTTATTACCAGCCAGACAACGCCCAATTTTGGACGTTACATAGGAAGTATTTTATACTAAACCAAGCATCTGAATTGGAATTATAGATATTAATTTAACCTGCATGTCTTCAGTAAAAATACCTTATCTAATGTGAAAAAAATCGCAGAATTGACATGTCATTAAGTGCTATTGTCCGTATGTTTTGGTAGTTGTAATGTATCCATTCCGACATTTACTGGCAACAGTTCACAGTTTGAAATCATTGATTCAGTTACTATATACTGTATACATAATTTTCAGTTCACAGTCTTCAAAAATAACTGTCTCAGTGATGTCAACAGACAAATTTGTAATCATTTTAATTCTCTAATGCTTGATTTTTTTCTTTTATTCTATGTTATCTCTTTGCTTCTACATTTGCTTGGTTCATTTTTAAGTTTGCTTGTTATTGGTGTCCAATATATTGGACACTGAACTATTGGTTTTACAACTTTTCACAAAATGTCTTATAGTCATGTGCCATTACACAGTGAAGACACTCCTCAGAAAAGTTCTTCTGTCAGGGACTGTGAAGCAATTTTTAAAGTGTGGGGGGCAAAACTTCCAGTAGAAAAAAATTGTTGAAGGGGAGACAAATCAAACTCCTCATTGCACCAAAAAGACCCTTATTCACCACTTTGTTAACCACTTGCTAAATACAAAATAAAAATAGTGTCACCAAAAAAGTGGGAGGCAACTGTCCCCCAGCTCCAGGGTCCCTGCAGTCTGTAGCTTGGAAAGAAAGCAAATCAACTGCATGTTGCAACTGTGCTGGTATCCTGGTTCCAGTGCTAACAGGTGTCTTCCACTTCTTTTCAAGTGAAGCAGAATATCATGTTGTTGCTTTAGGCAAGCAGCCTTAAGACATTTGCCAGCTTTAAATGATGCCACTTTTCCTAGTTATTTCACAATATTTTTCCTTTTCACAATCAATCATATATTTTGTTTTCCTGCATATTATGCTGACTGAGGAGTGCTGATGGGTTCTTTTGACCAACTCATTCTTTATTGTTTGGTAGGATAGACCTCTTTCTCAACCAGAACTCTTATAGTAATTACATTAGTTGTACTGCACAGTTACAGATTATAATATCAAGCACCTAAAAATAAAGCTTTAACCCAAACAAACATGTAGTCCCATATCCAGTATGCATTCCTACTGAATGGTCAGTTTTATGAAACAGGCTACAATGTTTGTCTCCTGATAATAGAACATGAGCTATGGTAATTATTTCAGATCATGATCACTAACCACAATGCACATCTTATTGACTTGATCAGACATCAAGTGATCCCCTGAATGAGCTATCTAAAGTCTTAACCCTTGAACACCTGACCCTAGCATCACAGATTCCCAGAAATGTGGCACAGTTGCAGTGGCAAAGTTCAGTTTCCGAGACAATAATACTGCAAGCATAAACTATGGAATTTTTCAAATATGTTTTTCCAGGTAGTTAACATTTTTATCAACAATACTCAATATTTTAATTCAGCTGTTTTACGTCAGTGCATATCAAGAATGTGAGAAACAATCTTACTTTACACCAGTCAAGGCCATCATTCAGCAAGGTGGCTTTTTAATAGCCCATGACAAGGAGTTACTTGGCTGCTAGTAAAAGTACCTATTGAGATTCATAAAAATATCCAGGCACTTTCAAACACGCTGGAGTTGAATACAAATCTCCATTTCAGGATTCTGCAGAGATTTTACTTTCTAAAATCATATTAGAATGAGACATCCAAAATAAACATAGCTTACTACTTTCGTCAGCAAAAACAGCTATATAGCATTAACAGCAAACGATAAACAAATAACCATGCTTTTTGTTACCAGAAGGACTCCTTCGAGTGTTGAGCACCGTCTTCGTTCTTCACTATGTACATGTAGTTGAAGTAATTTTTGAGCAAACTAAGCGGTTATCGAACGTACATTCACCCAAAACTATTCGAAACTTCGAACGCTTCTTTGTTTTTCAAGGGATTATCCAAACATCGCTTCGTCCTGTAAAACGGACAATTCCGGAGAATATAATCAGACATTTCATTCGTCGATGATAACGACGTGAGCCAGCAATACTGACCGGTGAAAAAATCCTCAACACGGCTGGTCCAGCGTAGGCAGCAGCGCAACAACACAACACCAAGGGAGGGATTCTCGCTTGCCACAATCTGAAACAGATAAAAAATATTCTATCCTCGACGTTTCGAGCAAAGGTCCTTCGTCTGGAGAGTTAGTAGAAAGATAAATAGAATAAACAAACTTGTTGGTTATATAGCAAGCTATACAAGCATTCACGTGAAACAAAATTCATCATCATCATCATCATCATCATAAGGCTTTATTAGAAACGAAAAATTATTAGTATACACGGTATCATTTCATTCAAAGAATGCTCTTCCAATGAGCCGTGCAATAAAAAAAGAAATTATTAACCTGTGACAAAATTAAAAATATTTGTACACAGGCCATATAAAAAATATTTATACACAGGCCATTACACACATATATGAACATACATGTCCGTGAAAGCAAAAGCACGCACGTACATATATACCCATGCTAAAATACATTAAGATATTAAAAATTTAATTTATATTACATTGGAAGCCCAATTCCGCCGAATCGCCCCCCATAGCTATAAAGAATTTTTAAAAGACTGAACAGTTGGCCTATTCCTTGTCACATCAGGAAGCTCATTCCATAAAACAGCCCCTCGGGAACCATAAGTTCGTTTTCCAGCCTCTGTCAAAGGCCTTGGTATCAAAATATTGCTAAAGCTGCCTCTCAGACTATATGAATGAATCTGGGAGGTTGTTTCAAAAAGTAAATTAAGCTCTTCAGGATAGAAATGGTTCAATGATTTATAAATGCTAACTGCCATTTGCTTATTACGACGTTGTTCAAGAGTATCCCATCCAAGGCATTGCAATAGATCGACTGCACTGATATCATAATCAGAAAAAGTTATAATTCTAATTGCCCTATTTTGAAGCTTTTGGAGTTTGTCAGACAGGGTTTTTCCTAAACAGCCCCATACTTCACTACAATAATCTAGGTAAGGTAGTACCAATGCTTTATAAATTAACCAATGACAGAAACGTAACCATAACAAAATGAAAACTTATTCAATATTGAGCCCGCACACAAACCCGATAGTAAGGGGGTATGCCTGGATGCAGCCTGAATATAAAACAAGTGAGAGCACAGTAGAAAACTGAACACAACAAATGGCATAGAAAAGTAATACAAAATACTGTGAATGTCTGCAGAGGCAGGCATTGACAGATGAGGACCTAAACGAAAGAAAAACGTTCATTAAGGCCGTGGGGATGGAGAGTACCAAGTTTGTAAATGAGACGCTGTTCTTGTTTCTTGCGGGTATCATTCGCACTCATAAACAGTGAACTCTAAAATGACTGGAACAATAACTCGAGGTGGAATTCTGAAGCCAGAAATGGCGGATATGGAGGCCGCCATGTACGTAAAACCCAGTGCTTTTAGTGGAAAATGCACGACGATTAAATCTTCAATTTACTGGAGTAAAAATTTTGCCAGATAAATTATGGAGAATTCAGTACATACCTCAATAATACAGCTTTTGTCAAAGCTGTTTCTGGCGACCTACACACTGGAACGGCGAGGTTTTCAGTTTATTCACACCGAGAAGATGAAACACTTGTTTGATGAGATCCGCCTCGAAATTCCTTCCTTGGTCAGTGAGGAGTTTGTTGGGGACTCCACGACGGGCGACCACTTCGTCAACAAAAGCTCTGGCTACCGTTTCTGCTCGCTGATTGATCATTGGCACCGCCTCAACCCACTTGGTGATGTGGTTGGACATGACAAAGATAAACTGATTCTCGCGGGCGGTCATAGGAAGCAGACCCATTGCCCATAGCTCCATAGGTTTTCCAACTGTTATGGTCTTCATGGGAGCCTTCTGCCGTGGTACAGGTGTTTTACGGCGGTTGCACTGTTTGCAGTCAGCTATCCACAGTTGCACTTCTTTAGCAATTCCCGGCCAATAGTATCGTTGTAGACATTCTGAGTAGCGGTTGATCCCCATGTATCCTAAATTTGGGAGATGCTTGAATCAATCTGCTGTGCTGTGTGGATCTCTACCCTTGACCACGAGGCGCACACTTCGGTGGCTCCGACACCAACCGCCAAGTTTTCATCGGTTTCCACTCAGTTACCTTGGAAGGTCGCACGCGGGGGATTCTCGAAAGGGTGTCCGCGTTGCCATGTTCTCGACCCCGGACGATGCTTAATCTCGAACCCGTACTCCTGTAAGGCAAGGACCCACCTGGCGAGGCGACCTTTAGGTGCTTTTAATCCCTGTAGCCATGTCAAACTGCGATGGTCAGTCACGATATCAAAGGCTTTGTCCATCAAATGGGGCCTCCAATAGTTAACCATCCATACAATGGCTAGGCACTCTTTCTCCGTGGTTCAGTAGTTTCTTTCTACAGGCGTAAAGGTTTGGCTGGCATACGCGATCACATACTCGTGTGCTCCTTTTCGCTGGGACCAGACAGCTCTGAGACCCGAATCACTTGCATCTGTATTAATGGTGAAGGGCGCAAAAAAGTTTGGTAAAGACAGTAATGGCGCTAAGCACAGACGACGTTTGAGGCTGTTGAATGCTTTGTCGGCCAAAGGAATCCAGCATTTTCGTTGCCTCTCTTTGGTCAGGTCGTGGAGGGGTGCCACTATGTCGGCAAAGCTCTTGATAAACCTCCCGCAGTATGGCGCCATACCATCAAACCATCGAACTACGGTGAGAGAGGATGGAGTCGCAAAGTCTCGCACACCTCGACAAGGAATTTGACCGACTCTTGTGTAGATTGGCATTTGTCGCGCTTGATCTTCAATCCAACTGCCCGAATACGACGAACGACATCCTCCAAAATGCGCTGGTGCTCCTCCCACGTATCTGAAAAGATGATAATATCATCAAGGAGAACAAGATATCCTTTAATTCCTTTTAGTATCGTCCCCATCGTGCGCTGAAATGTGGCAGGAAAGTTGGTTAAGCAAAAAAGGCATAACCGTAAACTCGTAGTGGTCCACGCCGACGGAGAAGGCCGTCTTCTCCATGTCCGCCCCCTCAGAGGTACTTGCCAATACCCGGAAGCAAGGTCCAAGGTACCAAAGTAGTGTGCACCGCCTAACTGGTCTAGGATCTCGTCGATACGTGGCATGGGATGAGCGTCCTTCGTCACCAGGTTTACCCGTTTACTATCTTTCTTCGGCGCAAGTGCAATTGGTTGGGACCAAGGACTGTTACTAGGTCGAATGAGACTTCTCTCCAGCATGTCATTCACTTGTTTAGTCACCACATTGTGGAGATGGACGTGAATTTGATAGGACCGTTGTTTCATTAGGCGGCTGTCTCCTGTGTCAACACAATGCTCTGCCCGAGTAGTTCGACCTGAAGGGTCGTTCGGTCCGTGTACGAAAACATCGGAATAACTTTCTAACAGAACGCTCAATTTGTTCACGGTTGATGTGGTTGTTTCGATGATTAACGGTACTTCCCCCTCCGGCCAGGACAACTTTGAGTTCCCTACGTCAACGACCACCGTCCCGAATTTCAAAAAGTTAGCAGCCAAAATGCAAGTGTTCCTGATCCCCACGACCCCAAACGAATGAGTTTTAGTCAAAGTTCTGACGTTTACTTCAAACTCTTTCATTCCCAATACCTGTCGCTGCTCTCCACCAATCCCTCTGGCCTTCAAAGAGCATGGCTTTAAAGTGGTGCTGATGAAATGGTGACTGATTAAGGATAGCGTAGCGCTTATATCCATCAAGCACTTTTGCTCATGATTACCCGCGCATGCCTTAATGAAGACTGCAGTAGGCTTGATCCCGTTGATGGGCAAGGCCGTGTTCTCATAGACGGATCCCCGGCCTAGTACTGGGTCGGTCCTTGGTCGTTTCAGGCCATCTTAAACTACTATCCCAATTAAAATCTCTATGTACGTGACGTGTGCTCATAAATGTCAATGACCATACATTATATCCTTACCCACGTTCAGTTCAAACTGTTCATCCTGTAAATTTACATTATACTTATTAAACAGAACTATTAATATAATTATAGCCAATAACAAGGAATTATGTGCAATTTGTATACGAAGTACAAAAATAAAATGCAGATAATAAAAGTACTTCTGTTCTTTCATCGGACAATTCGTTGATCTCTGTAGAATAATTGTGTATATCTTCTCCGTATTGGGTATCTGCGGTCTCCTCTTTCTTCTGGTTCTTCTCTTCTCGCTTCTGCGTTGCGACTAAGAATATTTTGCTGGTCAACATCACTATTCCCCTCACTCTCCCCACTGTCACTAATCTCTGAGTCGTCTGAACTGGAAATTCCAGCAAAAGGTTTGAAATTTGAACAGTTTTTCGTGATTTGGTGGTCTTTTCTGGAAGCAGTGATCACAATTCCTTTTATAGCTGTAATTCGGTACGGTTTAGGGTCAAAAAGCGGTGTCAATTTGTTTACTTTTGGCTGAAGAACTAGAACTTGATCTCCTACCTGGAAAGACTGTTTCTTGACTGCGCGACATTTGTCAGCGTTTTACTTTTGCATTGTGGTCTACGGCGTTGATTTTTCTGTTGATTTCTTCTACATTTATTGCTGTGAGTTCTTGTGGTAATTTGGTACAAATATGCGGCCCGAAGAGGGCTGTCACTGGCGGTACTTTCGTAGTGCAGTGTGGCGTTGCACGGTAATTCATAAGGAATTTGTATAATTCTTGTTTCCAATCTTTCTGTTTGACGGCTGCGGTTTGGAGACATTTCTTCAAGGGCTTCATAAAGTTTTCTGCCTCGGCATTAGCTTGACGCCACAAATGTGTAATTTTACGGTAAGTTATGTTTTTTGTGTTCATATATTCTCAAATTTCGTTGCTTTGAAAAGACGGTCCGTTGTCCGAAGCAACTGTTCGTGGTACTCTATGAGTAGCAAAAACGCTTTCAAAACATTGAATTGTCGACTTGGCATTAGTACTCTGAACACCATGAACTTCAGGAAAACAAGTACGGCCATCGATTATCACGAGTAGCAAGTCGTTCTTTGGTAGTGGGTCAAGGAAATCAGCATAAACAGTGTCGCAGGCGTGTGTGGGAATCGGCATGGTTACTAATGGAGCCGGTTTCGCTGGTTGTCCAACTGATTGGCAAGCAAGGCATTCTTTCACGGCTTTTCCACCTAGGATGTCGACTCCGTGGAACCACATTTTCTCGCAAAGTAATTGCTTGGTCTTAACAAGACCTTTCTGCCCCTCGTGGGCTAGGCGAATCACCTGTTCGGGTAGGTCTTTGGGAATGACAAGTCGATTTCCTCTGATAATCAGGTCAACTTGCTGTGTTAGTGATAATTCCTGTTAAATTTTTGTGTCCGCTGACCTTCCTATGGAACGTCAAAGCGACACCATGCAGGCGACTTGGTGTGAGTGGCTGGCTGGCTGGCTGAGTTTGTAGCAATCACGTGATAGCCAAATAAGTTACGGGTACGAGCGAAGAAGTTACGGAACGTGAAGGAAAGGTCGTGAATTTCGAGTGGAACGCGTGATCGTACGTTCGTCGTCGAAGAGAGGAGAACGTTTTGTGAATTTGTTTGACACAAGATAAGTCTTAGGCCTAGTTCAGACGTCGACGTTCCGTCGCATTTAATCCTACGAAAATTTGACGGAAGTGTTAAGTTTCAGTTCAGACGTCGAATTTAATGCGTCCCATTTGATTCGAAGCTTGAAATACGACACCAAACAGCGCTGATGTTGATTATCTCACCAAGCAGAAAGCGATCATCCAGACCAAAGTTTTTAAAATAAGAGAAACGCGGCTTAGATGACTTCGAATATTGCGCGATTAAGACGTTTGTGGAATCGGTTAATTCGTCATCTTCGTCTGCTTTAACAGGAGTCGGGAGAAATTTACGAGTGTCAAAGGCGCGAGGCGCTAGGGGGTCTGGGGGCATGCTCCCCCAGAAAATTTTGAAATTTTAATTCTCAGAAACACCATTTCCTGCCTTCTTAGGCGACTATTTCAATCAAAATGTTTGGTAATTTTTATCGTTATTCAGTACATTGTATCGTTATTCTAATGTTTATCTAACATTAAGCTTAGTTCAACGCAAATAAACGCTAGTTTTAACTTCTTGTAAAATTTCTAATTAATGTTTTGACAAGTGTAGAAATTAAAAGCGATAAATGTGGTTTGTTTTTATACATATCAAAACTTGAATGTTTTGGGTTTCATATTAGTAAAACATCCACATATTGTCTTTTCTTCTTCCATCTGGCTTGATCCAGGCTTTAAACATGCATTAAACTGGATTGTCGCTTGCCGAGCAGGCATATCTGCCTTATTTTCATTGTACAGACGAACTGCTGATTTATTTAACTTCAATAGTTCTGTTGCGGGTTTAAAGTTATGGCATTCGTCATCCACATTTAGTTTCAAACACAGCAGAGACCCAATGGTACTGCGATGTAGGTGGCTCCGTTCCTCTGTGTCAATTTTTCTAACCATTGAAAAACAACGTTCACTGTCGGCATTGCTTGCTGGCAGAGCAAGGAGTGCCCTGACGAGGATTAGAAGATTAGAATATGTGGGAGTAGCTGATCCCATCTCCTTAATTTCGTGCAAAGCAGCCCAAAATTCATCCACATCTTCTTCCTCTGGAAGGTCTGCCTTATCCGCCATTTGGAAGTCAATTAATTCGGTTTTTAATTCATCAAGTTTATCTGTGAATTTAAGCTGCGGTAGCTCTTTGGCAAGACGTACAACAGCATTTGGAAAGTCCTCGAAGCTGCGTCTTTCAGTAGCGTTTAGAACTCGTAGGTCAGACAACAGCGTGGACTCGAAAGGAAATTTCTTAAAGATGGCGATTGCAAATTTGGCATAAAACAGGCGTACATTTTTGAAGAACCGATTGACCACAGATCCCATTCCATCTTCACAAAGAGTATTAGCCAAACATCGCGCCTCATTACCAACTTCTACAGCCTCGTCTTCAAGCTGGTTAGCCTCTACTTCAAACGGTGTCTTGGTGGTGTCGTGAAGGTGGATAGCATCTGTTTTAATGAAGAAGCGCAGAAGACGTTTCGTCAACTTCTTCATTTCCAAGTGCAACAGATGAATGGTTGTATATGTTGTGACTTGGAAGGCACTATTAAAAGAGTTGACTGTAGGGAGAAAAAACTTTAAGAACAGCAAATAGAGTTTGGTTTCATCATTTAACAGCTTCCTAATTATGCATATTCGCCCAGGCTTCTCTGCATCTTCATGACTTTCAAAGTAGGATACCATAGCAGGCCAAAGCTCTATGACTCTCTCAACTACTCTGAGAAGGCTCAACCATCTTGTCTGGACGTGCCCCAGGATCTTTTTGTATGATATGTTGACAAAATCACAGAAAGACTTAAATTCTTCCTTGCGCTTGACACTGAGATAGAAGTAGGTGTTAATGTCAACCATGAGAGAGTCCACATTGATGGGCAGGCACTTCATAGCTGCCTTGAGTGCAAAGTTCTCTAGGTGACAAATGCAACCTAAATCAATCAGGTTGGGTTGTTTGTCCTTCAGGTACCGCAACACTCCATTAAGCTGTCCTTTCATCGTGTTACAAGTGTCGCTGTTGAAGCAGATGAGTTTGTTGTAGGTCAGGCCTGCAGACATTAAACTTTCATCCACTTTTTCAAATATTGCAGTGGCTGTTCCATTTTTTGCCGTGGGAAGATCAAAGAATCTGGTGACAGCCTTCATTACATTGCTCTCAAAGAATCGTAACATTCTTACCAAGTCTTTTGCCTATACCCCTCGATCATTTGATTCATCAATTAACAGCCTGTAATAAACTGGAGGTGACTGGGAAGAGAGAGTTTCAAAAACTTTTTCAAAGTAATACTTTCTACTTCCATGACGGGTGAGCACTGAGGTTTTGGTACGAGGACACTGGAATCCTTAGGCTACTTCTGAATCAGGAAACATTGCTTTCGCAAGTTTTGTGAAACAGTCTCCTGTACGGAATGGCAAGTTGTGCTCTGCTACAAACTGCACAAAAAGAGCTTCAGCTTTCTGAACTTGCTGCTGCTGTTCTTCCTGTTTTTTTCGTACCCTCTTCGCAGCTTCACTTTCTCCAAAACCAAGGCTTGTTAAGGTGGGTGAAGCTTTCTTTGCCGAAATGCTTTGAAAGTGTTTTTGATGGGAAAAGTGTTTTGTAACATCGTTCCGACCCCCATGGCGGACAGAAAACTTCATTCCACAGACTGTGCAGGTTGCATTCTCATCGCCATCACGACCAGATAATACTTCCCCAGAGAAAGACTGCTCTTTTCCCCTTATATTCACGGTAAATATCTGGTTCTTCCATGCTGACTTGAAATAACAATCGAGTGTCTTTTTTTTCGGCTTAGATTGCCCATCGGACCCCATAGTGCAATCGTTCGAAGTACCGTCCAAGTTATTTCGACAGTGCAAGTTGCTACAGAAAGAAGAAACGAAATAGTTCAGTTCTTATCTATACTTCGTGTAGTCCACACCAAAAAGTAGGACTAGGAAAGGCTACCAAGCAACCATGTACAAACTTCAATTTGTTGTTGCTTTCTATTTTATGAGGATATCAGAGTATGCTATATTTCGTGACCTCGTATAAGTATTAGGACAATTTTACGAAAATATTGCAACTGATGTAAAAATCGGGATTTTTCTTATCCTGATCACATGTTCGTCGGAATTCTGGATTTTCTGTCAAAATCGGGGTAATCCCGACGAAATCGGGATGGTTGGACAGTCTGGCCAGATTTTCGTTACTTGTGTATATCAACGGAGCCATTGTGTTTGCGCTGATCACACTTGCAAGATGCCATTTGCGCGAAAGGCCACTGGCATTTAATTACTTAAACTGTTACCATACCAAAAGAATTATTCAGTTCATTGTGATTCATTTTGGTATCTGTATTTCTTAATATTGTTTATGTCATCAACAACTCAGTCAGTTGACACATGCACACACCGTGAGCCTATTTTTTTGAATGCACGTTGTTGTGATGAATGCATATTATAAAATATTATTATTGATTTACATTTGATTGACAATTAAATTACGCAATCTAAACTTTAGGTATCATATTACTGCAAGCACATGGGCACAATACAATCGGAAAGTTTTACTGCTAACCTGAGGATCTGAACTGAACAATGAGAGTTTTATAAGTTTATGCTAACCTGTAGTTATTTGCTTGTAATGTGGTTTAACACGCGGATATTGGCACAGAAGTAAGTAAAGATAGGATTAATTATTGCATGTATATTCATTAAACATTTAAGTTCATAATTTCTTATATTTATATCAATATTTAGATCGAATTGTGTATGTGCACATTATTACTTGTGACAATAAATACGATTTACCAAAATCCAGTCGTCTGGCGTATTCAAACGGGTATTGTTGATTCTGCGAACCACACGTAGTTCAGCGACGTTGATGTTAGTGTTCAGTTTATTGTCAGATGTAAGTGTGTTCCATGTGTTATTTTCCAAAATCTCGATTAATTTCTGCAGTGTTGGATCTTGGCCGACAGCTTTGCGGATATTTTCGATATCTAACGCGACTGGAACAGCGGTTTTTGCCAAAGAACGGACGTGTTCATGAGACAAATTAGGTTGATCAGTGCAGCTGTTGTTGTGGTGATTTTTCAACGGATGCCTGGATAAATAATCGGATGGATTTGTTGGTCCTGGGCGATATTTAACTTGAAAAGTATAGTCTCGTAATCGTAGACACCATCTTTCAATTCTCGCAGACGGGCGTGATTTAGCATTCTTGTAAATTAGTTCCAACGGTTTGTGGTCGGTAATTATCGTAAACTCATGTCCGTATAGATAAAAGTGAAAGTGTTCGATCCCACATACAATGGCAAGCGCTTCTCGATCAATTTGAGAGTACCAACTCTCAGTGGCTGTTAACGAGCGACTTGCATAATATGCAACTACCTTTGTGTGATCCTCGCCTGGCGTTGTTTGTGTTAGAATAGCACCGAGCCCAAACGGAGAAACATCGACATGTAATTCGATATGTTTCGAGCTGTTAACATACCCCATAATCGTATCCGTGGTAAACAAATCATTGAGGGTCTCAAACGCTTGTTGTTGGCGTGAAGTCCAAGCCCATTTAACGTCTTTATGCGTCAGTAATCGAAGAGGAGCTGAGATTTCTGCTAAGTTGGGGATAAAGCGTCCACAATACTGAATCATTCCTAAAAAGGAACGTACTTCGGAAACATCATTAGGTACAGGAGCGTCTTTCACAGCACGAACTTTGCTCGAACTAGGAGAGATTCCTTGGTCGGAAAAGACGTTACCAAAAAGTTCAAGTTGTTTCTGATCAAATTCTCATTTTTCGAAGCCGAATCTCACTTTGCGGTCCTTGGCAACTTGTAACACTTTTTGTAAAGCTTGATCATGTTCACTTCAAGTTGCGCCAAAAACGATGAGATCATCACTGATATTTCGACATTCAGCGATGTCACTGAAGACGTTTTGAATCGTGTTTTGAAATATTTCACTCGCGCTATTTGTTCCATAGTTTAAACGTTTGTATTGGAAAAGTCCTTTGTATGATGTGAATATTGTTATGTACCTTGATTCTGGATCAAGCTCAAGCTGGTGGTTCGCTGATGTTAAGTCGAACTTGCTGAAGTGTCTAGCTCCATTTAAATTGTTGATTAAGTTGTCAATCTTAGGTTAAGGGTGCCGTTCTCGTAGAATTGCAGTGTTTGGCTGACGCATATCCACGCATAATCGAATTTTGTCTGGGTTGTTTGGTTTAGGAAATACTACAATTGGGCTGACCCAGATTGAGGATCCTTGTGCATGTTCTATGATGTCCTGTTGTTGTAGCTGGTTTAATTCGCTTTCAACTTTCTCTCGAATAGTGAACGGGATTGTTCTTGTAGGCTGTGCGACAGGTTTCCCTTCTTGATTGATGAACTTGAACGTTAATTTCCCTACGCCATGGAACTCTTCATCGTATTCGGTGATCAGAGGTTTCAAACGTTGTGGAATTTTTTTGTTAGAACCTAATGTAGTGAAATGCAGCAGGTTTGGTAGGTTTCGCTCGAATCTTGTTTACGTTGATCTTGATAAAGTTTAAGTCAACAGACGTTTGGCCGCTAAGGAGGCATCCGGATGCTTTTCTTACAACTACTGTCTTCGTGCTGGAAAATCCTTTCTTCGACTGTAACACACATTGAAACTGTTCCAATACAGGCAATTGTGTGGAGCCTCAGAATGCGAATATGCGGTTCTTTGATTTCTGAAGATTGGTGTTGGTGTTTTCCTGTCTGATTTTTATTGATGTGCTTTCATCAATGATGTTTGCAGACGAACCGCTGTCTATCTGGAAGTGCACTTGAGAGTTCCCCAACTTTAGCTTGGCATGAAAGGATCCTCGTTGCTTTGTGTCGGGATTTTTGTGTAAGGTGAAGACATAATTGTCGTTGCTGTCAGTACTTTCGTCACACCTGCTACCATCCTCGCGTAAAGCTGTTGCATCTTTTTGCACTGCATAGGCGGAATCTCTGTTATTTCTTTTTCCCCTGGAATTACACACGCTGGCAAAATGGTTGTACTTGAAGCAGTTGTTACACCGTTGTCCTTCGGCGGGACACCTTCTGTTGTGAGGCCATGCATATGCACGACGAAAACAACGCTTTCTTGATGGTTTTGGCGCCAATGGTTAATCTGTAAGAATGCCAGGATTTGGACGTTGTGGCTTGCCGTTTCTGTCTGAACCGGGGAATTTTTGCTTGCCGAATTGGACTTGGTAAACATCATCATCATCGTCACAAAACGGAGTGGGTGAATTTCGAGGCATAGCTTCGATGCCTTTGGCTTGTCTTACCGTTTCGTGAAGTTTCCTTGCATAGTCTAACAACTGTGTCAACGTAAGGGTCGGCGTGCGGAAGGAATAACGGGCTTTTATCTCCTTCTCTTTGTTATCTCCGAACTCACAATATTTTGAAGCGGTATGTAGGCGAGTATGGAATTCGTCGAATGTTTCGTGCGATTCTTGCTTCAAATTTCGAAACTTAAATATCTCAAATGAAACGTTCTTTTTCTGCGTGAAATATCGCGTGAGGGCTTCACAAGCTTTCTTGAAATCAGTATCTTCACCCTTATCAGGAAGAGTATCGAAAAGATTGTTAACTTCTTCTCCGACGTAATGTAGAAGCAGTGTGTGTTTACGACCTTCGTCTGTCATCTTCATGGCGATCATTAAGTTCGTGAATTTTTTCAAATATTTCTCCTATAGTTCAGCTAGGTTCGTCCGATCTCGTAAGTCAAATTCGGAAAATACTGGAAGTGTAGTAGCCATGGTATTGTATCAAAAAACTGTTCAAAACGCTTTTAATTATTATCTCATCCTCGTCGCCATTGTAATAACTCATTCTTTAATGATCGCCATCTTGAACTACTGCCCTAATTAAAACCTTTGTTTACGTGACGCATGCTTATGAACGGCTCGCACTATGATGACCATTTATTATAGTGCGAGCCGTTCAAAAACAGCGAAGGCTTTACCATGCAAAAGCATTGGTAGGCTTTTCAGCCTGTCGAAGTCCTTTCAATCGTTTGACTTCGAGCAAAGCTTAAATTTCCTTAACCACAAAACGATATCGCCATCTGAGAAAACCTCTGCGAGCGCGACACTCATACGGCTTGTTGTTACCATTCTGGTCACGGCAGCGAATGTAGTAACAACAAATAATACAAAGGATTATACAAAGGGTTGTTTTATTGACATACACTCGAACGCAGTTAACACTGAACACCCTGAATAATACCTCCACACATGCACACATGTGTCACCTTCCTGTCAATTATACGTGTAGGTTGTCTTCCATTACTTGGTTATTAATTAATTATCAACACATATTACAAAATAGTACAAAACAGCTTCGCAAAAAAGTTGGCATGCAAATCATCCCAACTGGCGGCTTAAACAATTTTTTATGTTGTTTTACTGATTCCATTATTTAACTATAAGCAATATTTAGTTTCTGTAGAGTTACTAAAAAATTATTTACGCCTACAAACCGTATTGAAGATCTGAACTGGCCTTTTCAATTGAGTTTGGCTATGGTGTTGTCGTAGAGATTTCAGTTCAAAAAATTCAGTGGAAATATCTTCGCGACTCACCGTGAAAATGCGATGTGCGGATGTGCAATGGGCATAGCTCCATTTCCCATGTACGTGTAACCCACTTTTAATTTGTCAAACCTGGCAACCAGGTCAGCTCGTCAGCTCGCCTATGTCAGACCACCTTATTGGAGTGACTATGAAAAACACATAAAAGATTTGATATGATAGTGTCCTTTTTTTGGTTTTTATGCTTCGCATTTTTCCGTTTACACTTGAATTGGGCTTCGCAAAAGACTACAATTGCTTCGCAAATTGCGAAGTGTGAGCCGCTAATTCGTACTCTGCATTTATGTATGACTGGGATATGAAGTGTTACTGAAAGGCAAAAGGTGAAGTATCATGTGATTACACTAGTCAGGTAATTAAAACAGCGATTTTGTCGTGGTAACAAATTTAAACACGGCTTTCAAATACGTTGATACCATGGTGATTGGTAATTTACGATAAAGTAAGAGAAAATGAAGATGAAATATACGCACTAAAGAGGTATACACAGTTACCAAAGACTGTTGGACCGTTTAGTTCTTAAAAGAACTGTATGAAACTTAGAGGTAAAATACAACGTAAAGAGTAGGCCTAAAGAATTGAGAAAAAGCACGTATTTCATCTTCATTTTCTCTTACTTTATCGCAAATTACCAATCACCATGGTATCAACGTATTTGAAAACCGTGTTTAAGTCAGGTAATTGTTGGTTTCATACTGTGGAAGTTCAATTTTTTATAAAATTCCTAAAAAGTGGTTTATTGTGTTCCAACTAAGAATGCAGTGTCAGTAAGCGGCTTTAACAGAGAGATATTACAGAGTCCTCATGTCGCTACTCCGAGTTTCACGCTGAAGATCGTGAACAGCGTGAAACTCGGAGTAGCGACGTGAGGACTCTGTAATATCTCACTGTAAACTAGCTCTACCATATGGTGTTGAGCACTCTATTCGTTTTCGCAAACACCGCTTTAGCGCTCTCTCTCTCTGTCTCTCTGTCTCTCCCTCTCTGTCTCTCTCTCTCTCTGTCTCCCTCTCTCTCTCCCTCTCTCTCTCCCTCTCTCCCTCCCTCTCTCTCTCTCCCTCCCTCTCTCCCTCTCTCTCCCTCTCTCTCCCTCTTTCTCCCTCTCTCTCCCTCTCTCTCCCTCTCTCTCCCTCTCTCTCCCTCTCTCTCCCTCTCTCTCCCTCTCTCTCCCTCTCTCTCCCTCTCTCTCCCTCTCTCTCCCTCTCTCTCCCTCCCTCTCCCTCTCTCTCCCTCTCTCTCTCTCTCTCTCTCTCCCTCTCCCTCTCTCTCTCTCTCTCTCTCTCTCCCTCTCTCTCTCTCTCTCTCTCTCTATATATATATATATATATTATTAATCCAAAATATATATTGACTTAAGCATTAAACCTTGAAAACTGTTACTGACTTATTGACAGACGTTCAGTGTGTGCATCCTCCAGTTATGGGCATTTATTTAATCAAGACAGTTAGACGACATCCCTGTTGAATTAAAAATTTACTTTCGCTTTCGTGCTAAGCAAAGTGAAAATGTCTTTTATCGCGATTCTGTCCCCGCTGCCCTAGGCTACCTCCGGCGCCCCTGTTTAAGCTGTATGAATCAATTTAAATTAATTTGGACAACACCGTCCGTTGTTTGATATTGTGGTAATGAAATGTTTTGACGTTTCTTGCGCAGGACGATGACAGACTGTTTCCCAACGATGAGAAGCTTGGGCTAAATACTCAAAGTAATGGGCTCAAAACTGTTTTCCGAAGAACAATTAAATTTCTTTAAATTTGCGTCTATTGTCCTGGATGAATTTTCCAAAGCTCTTCGTGAAATCTTCGTTACCATGTGGGATACTAAGATTGCTCCACTACCCACCTACCAAACTTGGGATGACTCCGCTGCTGTGCGAAGTATGCTTCTCATTAGTGAGGGCAGTAAAACTGAAATACCAACCAACAAGTCCCTTCAAGAATGGGACTGTACTGCACTCTTCAAAGCGACGATCTACGCCCAAACCTTCGCCATAACAGACAGTAAAGGTCACAAGAAGACACTTAGTGAGTTATACTTGAAGAAAAAAAAGTTAGCACCTGGCTCATTCCATCCATCAGTAAACAGTCCGAGTGGAGATTCAAATGAAACACTTGCGTTGGCAATTGATCAGTTACGACTACTGAGAAACACACTTTGCCATTCTAAAGATTCAGGAATTAAAAAAACTACATTTGATCAGTACGTACAGCTAACAAAGGATGCATTTATAGCGGCTAATGTTAGTCCAGCTTCTGTTGATGCTATTGGTAGTTTGACGGAGTCCGATTTTCCTACGAACAAAGTTAATGAGTTAAAAGAATGCATCCATGAGTTGCAAGCTAGCAACCGGTTTCTTCAGGAGGAAATTATGGATAAAATATGTGATGTCGATGAGCGTACTCTTTACCTTGACTGTCAGTTAAGAAAGCTCAGCCACAGCATAATTGAAGTTCAAGAGTTCACGAAAACTAGTCCTATGATTCACGAAGAGTTAAGGAAAATCAGAAGTGACCTAACGCAAATGACTGAGTCACAAATTGAAAAAGAGGATGACAATGATGAAAAGTGTCCTATGTCAGGTAAGTAGGTGTATCATTTACTTTTTAACTTGTCACCAAACTCTGGAAATTTTTATAGGATTCACATCAGGTTAACGGATATACACGCGTTGGTAAAGAATATTAGAATGACGTCCTACTCTCGATACGTTGTCCATCGGTTAGTGGTCCGAAAACTTGGACCTGTATTGGGACAACATTCAAATTGTGATTAGGTTATATAATGACTTTCCTGACTCTTTTTCCCATGTAGAAATGAAAACTCAGGTAACATATTTATCTTCTGTAAACTTTACAAACTCTTAAGAACGTCATGGCAACTTAAGCAAAGCCAATAATGTAAAATGTCATACAGATTACAGCTATTTGTTAACTCTAAATGAACACAATAGTGTATCACCACTTCGCATAGTGCCCTCAACTCTATTTCGCCAACCTTCCCTCCATGTCGAACACAGTTATAATGAAACTCTGTAGTGCGAGTTAATAATATGGTTTATTTGCATTGAACTGAGCTATAGGCTGAACATCCAATCTCGCTCAAACTGCTTCAAAACATTCGAACAACTTACGTCTTTCACATTATGACCTTCATCTATACTTCACTTTGCGGTGAACTGCAGTTTGCTGTAATTCATCCTGTTATAATTTTAGTTGCAGTAGAGAACTCTTTTACTTTCTTATGCATCTCTGATTCATCTGCTGTTTTTTTTTTCGATTTAATTAAAATACCCATTATACCCGCTCATGGATCTCATCATATAACATGCCCTTGCTGCATTCATCATAAGGGCTCGTTTACACGTGCGATTTTGTATGTTGTGATCATCCTCCTGGTGTATGTAATAAATCCATACACGGTCATTGTTATGTCATTTTAAGATAGAAGCGGTGCAGCATCGCTCTATAGGCGCATTCAGGCCACGTATGGTGTACCGTCGCTTCCTCAACCCCAATACGTAAATTAAATATCAACTAGTAACCAAAAGGGATTTTAACCTACTTTACCTTACCAATTTCGCCCAAATTACTGTCTTTTTCTCCCGAATTTTCTATTTTTTCGCAAACTTTGGGGATGCCACATACCCCTACCGCCCATAAACAACGCCGCTGGGTATTGTGTAGGCCGGAGCATTTTTCATGTCGGTATGATGAACTATCCATTATAGTGTAGATGTTGTTCGGCAAATTTAGGCGTTCAATTTTTTTTTAAACTGGTTCAAATAAAATTTTAAGCCGGTTTAATTTTTCCCAAACCAGTACAATTTGTTTAGAACTGGTTCAAATTATTTTTGAATCGGTTCAACTGTCAAAATGCTAAAAAGGGATTTTAATTTTTGGGGAGTCAAAAAAGGGATTTAGTTTTTCTTTAGAAAAAAAAATTCCACCTACCACACTAAATTATATTTGATAACATGTCACTTCATATCTCCCTTTCTTCTCGCTTCACTCTTTCCTCTTCTTTTCCTTGCCTTCCCCCTAATATCACGCTACACTTACCTGAGATAGGGGTAACTCATCCACTTTGTAACCGCGGCCGACCGGGCTTAACAATGGCTATCGTACTAAGCCACAGGGACTTTCGATGCCGGACCTTTTTGTTCAATACTTAATTTAATTCTTACCCACTTTCTCTCAGCAAATTTATTCGCATATTTGCGTTATGATAATCAAATTTTGTTTCACGTCCACATTGCCCTTTGGTGACAAACGAGAAATGATGCACAACTGTACAGAAAGATAACTGTTTTATGAAAAATTAGACGAACTCAAAGCAGCCAAAAAGAAAAAAGAATCGCTCTTTAATCTTGTCATAGAAGATAACTTCTACAAAAAGGCAAAAAAATTCCTAAAGCATCAACATCAACAAGAGCGAGAAACCCCGAACCTACAGCCACATCACGATGAAAGTGAACATGAAATTGGGCTCACGAAGTATGAAGAAGCGACTGTCGAAAGAAAGAAGTGGTTTTACAACGACAACTCCCTACTTAATTCCAAAGGGACGAAAGTTGTTCCTAAAAACCAGTTGTATGATGTCCTACGTCCACTACACAATCGAATCGCACATGGAGGAAGAGAAATCACAGCGAATTGGATCAACAACAACTTTGCTGAAGTGAACCATAAGGGTAGTCAACCTCTTTGTGAGCCTGTGTCGATTTCATGCAGAACAGATATGTGTAACAGGCAGAGTGAAAATAGTTCAGAGACTACTTAACTCCTCATTGTTTTTATCACTAATCGAGATCGATTTAATTGACTTTAGAAACTGTGAATGTGACTGCACTGAGCCTCACAAAGGGACAATTAATATAACTGATCATTACACCAAATTCGTGTATGTTGCACCGATTCATTCCAAGTCTGCAGATCAAGTAATGGAAGCTCTGCAAGTCTTCTGTTTTACATACAGTTTTTTTTTAGAAGATAATCAGTGACAATGGGAAAGAGTTCAACGATAAGAAAATACAAACCTTTTGTAAAGACCATTCCATTGAACTGGCTCATGACGTCCCTCGTACTCCAACCACGCAAGGCCTTGTGCAAAGATCCAACTATTCTTGGAACGAGGACATGAGGGCACTTATAAGTATAGAACCCCTGGGAAAACATCAAGAAATGCTGCAACTATGTCTCCGAAGCCTGATACATAAGACATATCACCTACCATAGGGCCATCAAAGTCAGTCCTTATAAAGCAGTCTATGGCCTTAAGCTTAACAGAGAGAAAACTTCAACACTTGCTGAAACAAGCACACAACAACAACAATCAACAGAAACTACACAACATTTAGAAACTGACCCTACTGACCAGCAATTACTGACAGACAGATCCCCTAAACGACAGAAGATAATTGGAATCCAAACCAATTGCAATAAAGCTATGACAAAACAAATAACAAAAAAAAAAGCAAGGAAAAGCAAATTTAAGGTTGTGAACATGGTCTCAAGAAAAATTTACCGTGTCGGGAAAACCACATTATTGCACCTCAATCTTCTGTTTGGAAAAATCACAGCCTTCCAAAACACTTATGCTAAAGTTGTAACGCAATTCGGAATAATAAGTACCTTAATTTCTTCGAACACACTTAATTCCAGCGCAGCCACTGATGTGACACTGGATTATACAAAGGAACTTTCATTTTCAGTTGCCTGCAAAAAAAGTTCACTCTGCTGAATAAGTACGATACTACACTAATCTGTGTAGTTCATAAGCAATTTCTTCGCGAATTGCTTATCAAATACGATCAAAAGTGATTGCAAATGTTACAATTTATGTACCCTTTATTATGTAGTATTTGTGACTTAAAATCTGAAGAACTGCAACTTCATTAACAACCTACATGTCTATTAGATTTTAATGTAATAACGGGCATTTGTACTCGAAATAGTCCTATTAAAAGTTAAAGAGCCACCATGTCATTTTTCAAGAACTCTTTCTTCTGCCATTCTTCATTTCAAAGAAAAAAGAGATTTTCGTATGCGTTCAAAGGAAAGCCTCTCATTCTCGACTGTAACTCTAACCCTAACCCTAACCCCAACCATGCCTGTATATACAGTATTTGAACTGAAACGTAACTCTAAAGTCCAACTCTAAGAACCCAACTGGTGTACACAGTGATTGAGCAACTAAATTTCATGGAGTTTCTTAAAAAAGTTACTAATAATAGTAATCGCATATTTAGAAAGATATCACATGAGAGATTAAAGATACGAGTTCCTACTTCTAAAAAAATATAATTAACTTTAACCCTTTGTCTTCCAGAGGTTCTCCCCTGACAAGTAAAATCGTCTCGCGTTATAGACAGAGTGAAGTAGCAAAGTGTACCAACAAAAAGTTTAAAAAAAATTTTAAACAGTTCAAAAAAAATCGTACTGGATGGGGGAAAATTACACTGGTTTAAATTTATTTGAACCAGTTCAAAAAAAAATGAATCATGATTAAAATTGCCGCACAACATAGACATATTCGATAGAACATTATGGCATTTACGCTCGACGGCTAACTGTTAAGTTGATAATTCTGAAGAAGGAAAATCTCGAGTGTCTAGATACTTTTTTATAATTGCTTTTTTTCGCACTAGATTCGTGAGGTCGCGGGTTCGATTCCCGGCCGGATGTCCCAAAGTTGCATTTTTCGCAACAGGTCCGGTTGCATCTTAAAAAGTATCTGGACACTCGAGATTTTACCCCTTCAGAATTATCAGCTTAATAGTGTAGATATAGTCTGACTTTGAACGTGCATTCGTTGAAACGTTTGGGAGCTCTTACCTTCTCTGGAATAAACAAATCGACAGAAGTCTCACAAGGTATTTGAAAGCTGAAAATGTGATTAGTTATGTATTAACCAGAGTCTGTAAAATATTTATATCAACCGTCTGTTCAACCCCATCATGTTGATTGGTGCTTGATGATTTAAGAAAACTACGGTATGACACATAAAAGAAAGTTAAAAAAAACCCCAAAACATGGTGGCAATAGCAATGGCATGAGATATGTACGTTGTGCAATCGCAAAACTTATTACATTTAAGTAAAAGTGTGTTTGTTAGTTTCTGGAAAATAGAGGAGTTGGTGACAAGGGAACTGACTGAGTTAAGGTATACCAATTCTCTATATTTGAACTAACAACCGACCATACTGAGTTAATGGAAAGGTATTTTTCGTAACCCTAACTTCTGTCACTTATTTCCGTATCTTCTTGAGTTTTCTTCACTTCGGGGGCACACGTGATACTTCATGACTGGTCTTCTAAGTTATAGCGAAATGATAACAAATTTTCCTGCTGTGATTTCGCACTTCATTCAAAAAATCATTCTTTAAAACCTTTTAAACACTAATGTCACCAAATCCTCCCACTAGCGAGGAAAAAAAAGATGCGAAGAAGCTACTGGTTTTTGCGATGCCACTTTTCAGACGGGTTGTACTCAATTTGGACTGGTTTATACAAGCGCATAAGGATAAGCATGACGACATACGCAAGCGCATTAGGCTCTTCTTGGTTCGTTAATTTATTTGTAGTTGTGAAGTACAAAAAGTTCGGTTAACCATGAAATGTTTACTGCGCCTGCGTATGTGGTCATGCTTATGTTTTTGTCCCTGGTGTAAACCACGTCTTCGGCAGCAATGTATTGTTCAGTTAACTAGCGATCAAAGTTCTAATATCCCATATCTCTTCCATTTACTATCGCATTGTAACCGTCAACGCACCTGTTGGCTGTTATCAGAAAACTACGTTAATCTGCAACCACACTTCGTATTTCACATTTCTGCTGTTGAAAAACATGAGACTATTCCACTTTTCCAGTGTTTTGCGACTAATTCTCTATCCCAAAGGAACCTGCTCGCAAGGTCTATTCGACAACAAATCATAAGCTTGGTTTACGCGAGTAACATAAGCATAAGGACAAGATCAATACAAAACGAAGCATGATATCTCATCTGAGACTTGGGAAGACAAAACAACAAGAATTTTTCTTTGTCTTGTGTAGTGTTCGGCTCTTGGCTTATGCTTGGACTAAGATCTTGTGCGTATGCTTATGGCGATCCTTATGTCGCAGGCTTGACTTCATGCCTTCGTTTTGCCTCTTGTTTTGTCCTTATGCTTAGGCCTGGCTCACTCGTGAACATAAGAATAACGCGAACTCGATGTTTGCGAGTTAAGGCATTGCCCTGAAAAGGGCGAACGTGGCCGGGAAAGCGATAAAATAGCAAAGCAATCATTGATATACCGGCGAAATAAAAGAGGTTTGCACTGTCCATCCGAATTCAGTTTATCACTTTATGAATTTTGATTGTTTTATTCCCTTATTTATACATGTTAGGGTTCCAAATAACCTGAAATCGACCCTGTATCAGACTGGACAAATGTCTTGCGTAATTGAAATTTTGTTGTCCCTAATGTACAGTAGAATGATGTAAATGGTCGTCTGTTGGCGCTATTGAATGCCCTTTGATGCAAATGGTTGCATACCTATGCTAATGAATGTTACTTTCTATGCAAAAAATTTTAAATGAACGTGATAAAAGCGTGACCGTCGATTCAATAAAAGGAATGTATTTTCGCCTTAATGAGTTCGAGGTTGGAGTTAATGAACAGCAAATGAACAGTTTGAATGAAATGAACAAATGAACAACAAATGAACAGCAAATGAACAACAAATGAACAAAAATGAACAGTTTCTGGTAATGAACAGCAAAAGGTGTAATTGAAAGAATTAGTAGCGTTGTACTGTAATTGCCACTTTGTGTTTGTTTACTGGTAAATGTTCAGGTTAATTAGTTCGGTGGTTTAATTTTGTTCCTAAACTTTATTTTATTTCTATTTTCTTTTCTTCTCTTTTCTTTTTCTTTTTTTGAATTTAATACCTGAAAAATACTGCTTACTGTTTTACTTTTACTCGAGTAGTTTTTGTGTTATCAACATTTTACTAACTTGCGAGAAAGGTTACTTTTTAAGTAACTTTTTTCCAAGTGTCAGTACTGTTACTTAAGCAACATTTTCCAGGTTTTTGTACACCTCAGTATAAGAAATAGCTATAATATTGAAAATTATATTGCATAGTTTTTCCTGAAGCCCATACAAGAATACGGTTTATTTTCAATTAGTAGTTCGAGACTCATCTCCCAAGTCGTATCTTCCTCCCGTCGTAACTCACTTCACTGGTCGTACAAGCGAATGCGAAAAGATCATTGCTATCATGACGTCTAAATCGACAAGACTTCTCAACATTTGCGGACCGCCGGGATTTGGGAAAACATCAAGTGCTATTGCAGCTGGACACAAACTTCAATC
This sequence comes from Heliopora coerulea, assembly GCA_030142905.1. NCBI lineage: Eukaryota > Metazoa > Cnidaria > Anthozoa > Scleralcyonacea > Helioporidae > Heliopora > Heliopora coerulea. The sequence goes on along the minus strand of JASJOG010000008.1, from coordinate 2,044,899 downwards.
ACTTGGATATTCTGTTTATTTTTCCACATTTCGAGGAATAAACTCTAAGAACGAGTTTATTTCAAAACTTCTGAGTTTCTTTAGGCGTTCGACGACATCAACTTCTAGTGCCAGGTTAACACTAGTTGACCAACTGTGTTGCGCTTTTGGAGAGATTTCTAGTCCTTTTATTGTTATTGCTGATAACCTGGACGATATTCTATCAAGTAAAAAGCCCAACGATAATTCTACAGTTGTCGTCAAAGACGAAGTTGTGCATATAATTGAAGAAATTCTAGGGCGTTGCCAAAACGTAGGTTTCATAGTTACTACAAGAGAATCCCTTCAATTCCTAAGTTTGAAAATGGAAGGATTCCGAAGCATCAGAATAGGGCCCCTAGATCAACATTCCTCTGCAAGTCTAGTTCACAAATTTCTTCCTTCTGTTGCCATAGATGTATCCACAAGAATTACACAACTTTGTGGATGTGTACCACTAGCTGTAAAGTTGATGTGTTCTTTAATTCATGAGATCAACCTAGCACCAACTCCTTGTCTCGACCACCTTCTTGAATCTTCACAAAGTGTTGTACAAATATTGGACAATTCTGATTATCCGAATGATTTAAGATTAAGAATCCTTTTTGAGTCTTCTTTCAATCTGCTTTCTCAGAGTGAACAAGAGGCATTTATTTCTCTGTCCATATTTGCTAGGTCTGAATTTGATTCTAACGCTGCTTCAGCTGTTATTGGAGGAAATGAAACTGTAGCAAGGCGAACTTTGAATAATTTAGTGAGAAAATGCTTAATAGATTTGAACTCTCAAAGTCAAGTGTTCTCAATTCATCCACTTCTTCGGTCCTTTGCGATTGAAAAGGGGGAAAATGAACTTAAAGAAGTTACACTGTCGTCAAGAATTCGGTTTTACAATTACTACGTATTACTTTTCAAAGAATTAAATGAGAAGTTCTTGAATGGCGAGGCAATGATGGCTTTTGTCAAGTTTTACGAAGAAGAGCAAAACATTTGGGTAAGCTTTTATGAAAGTCTGCTTCATGAGGAAGTGTGCAAGAAGCTGTTCGATGTTCTAGCAAGAGCAGAGCTATTTTTGAGTGCCCTTTATCTCAAGGACTTAGAGACTGTTGAATCCCTGTACGACATAGCATCAAAAAAAGCACACGAGCAAAAGAATCATGCTGTCGATTTAGCGCTTTTCGTTAGCAAATGTTTCTGTAAAACACTCGTATACAGCCGGAATAAAACGATGGTCCCAGACAACAAGGGAACTCAAGAGAGATTTTATTCGTTACCTGGTGGGACTGGACCAAAATACTTGTGTTACCAGGGCATTTACGCACTTTCAAACGGGAGAGCTGAGAACGGTATTCAACTAATTCAAACGGGCTTCTCCGATTTGAGCAGCAGTTCTGACGAGAGGGCTCTCAAATTTTTAACCTCGCAGGTTCTTGCCCTCTATTATTTTTTTTCAAAAGACACAGATAAGTCAAGACAATTTAATGAAGTAGCCCTCGATTTTTGCGAAAAGATAGGAAACCCAAGCTTTTTTCTGATTGCCGAGTTGGGAAATGAAGTTGAAGAAAATAAACTACGAACACCACGTGGTGGTACTACTTCGCGAAATCAGCCTTTTATGTTTTGGATTATTAGTTTGGTAAGCGTATGGGCAAGAGAATACTTAACGGTTGAGACGAAGAAGAAGCTTAGTAACATTGTGCTGCAAATGCAAAAAGAAATTGAGGTATCGAGGCCAGGTTGGGACAACACATTAGCTAACTTACTTCATATTGGAGATTTAGCTCTGGTTTTTTTAGGCACAGGTGAAGCAGCACAAATGGATGAAACAATTAAACCGATTGGAATAGCTATCGAAAGACAGAAAAGCTCGGTAAACCAGGACAAAGAAGATGGTGAAATGGGAAGAAAGAATACAAAAAGTCAGAAGTTGCAAAGGGAAAGATTAGCGACATATTACTTTCGCACAGGTGTCCGCTTCCAAACGAAAGAAGAATACACTTCAGCTCTTCAAGCACATCAGCACGCACTGGACATTAGACTAGAACTTTACGGTGAACAACATACAAAGACGGCCGACTCCTACCGCAGTATTGGAATTGTACAAAACAACATGGGAAACTACACATCCGCCCTTGAGTCGCATATCCGTGCACTGGAAATTAGGTTAAAACTATACGGCGAAAAACATGCAAAGACTGCTAACAGTTATTTATTGATAGGTAACATACAAGATAAGATAGGAAATTACACTTTAGCCCTTCAATCATTTCAACGAGCTCTTGAAATAAGGTTACAACTATACGGTGAGAAACATGGAAAGACAGCCGAATGTTTTCAATTAATAGGTTACACACAAGACAATATGGGAGACTATATTGCAGCCCTTAATTCATACCAACATGCACTTAATATCAGCCTGGAGTTGAATGGTGAGCAACATACCAAGACGGCTGATTCCTACCACAGTATAGGAACTGCGCAATTTAACTTGGGAAACTTCACTTCTGCTCTTCAGTCACTTCAGCATACCCTTAGTATTAGATTAAAATTGTTGGCTGAGAATTATGCAAAGTCTGGTGACAAATACAAATCCGAAGCTAACGTGCGTGGCAAGATGGAAGACTACATTTCTGACCTGCAGACACAGCATAACCTGGACTTAGGAACGGAGTTGCATGATGAACAACAGGCGTTGACGGCTGACTGTTACCACAATATTGGAATTATACAAGACCACATGGGAGATTGCAATTCTGCTCTTCGTTCACATCAGTCGGCACTTGACATAGCATTGAAAATATACGGTGAGGAGCATACTAAAACAGCTGACAGTTACCAGTCCATAGGTAGCACACAAAACAACAGGGGAGACTTCCCTTCATCTTTTCAGTCACATAGACGTGCCCTGGTCATAGTATTGAAATTGTTTGGTGAAGATAATGCTAAGACGGCTGAATGTTATCAGTCCATTGGAAGCACTCAGAACAACATGGGAAAATTTACATCTGCTCTTTTGTCCCTTCAGCGTGCACTAGACATTGGACTGAAGGTGCACGGTGAACAACATGCTGCGATGGCGGACTGCTATCACAATATTGGAGTTGTACAAGGCAACATGGGACATTTTGCATCAGCTCTTCAATCACATCGCAATGCACTTGACATACGATTAAAACAACATGGCGACCAACATGTAAAGACAGCTGACAGTTACCAATTCATAGGTAGCACGCAATACAAAATGAAAGATTACACTTCAGCTTTTCGGTCGCATCAACGGGCGCTAAAGATAAGATTAAAATTATATGGCGAAAAACATGAAAAGACAGCTGACAGTTACCAGTCTATGGGTTGCACACAAAACAACATAGGTGACTTCACTTCAGCTCTTCAGTTACTGGAGCGTGCACGTGACATTCTACTCGAGTTGTATGGTGAGCATGCCAGGACAGCCAGCTGCTACTATAATATCGGCATAGTGCAAGGCAACAAGGGAGAATTAATTTCAGCTCTTCAGTCACATGAACATGAACTTTGCATAAGATTAAAATTCTATGGAGAAAAACATGCGAAGACAGCTGACAGTTACCATCATGTAGGTAGCACACAAAATCTCATGGGAAAGTACACTTGCGCACTTCAGTCACTTCAACGAGCGCTCGACATACGACTAGAGTTGTACAGCGAGCAACATCCCGTGATAGCTGAATGTTACCGTAATATTGGAATTGTGCAACGCAACACGCGAGACTTTTCTTCAGCATTAAAGTCTTTCCAGCGTGCATATGACATTAGAAAGATGACTTATGGTGAACAGCATGAAAAGACGGTGGAAAGTTACCATGATTTAAATGAGACGATGTCGATTAGAAAGAAATGTAGTAAATCAAATTGTATAGTTGTTTAGCTGTCGCCGAAATTGACTAATGTAGAAGTGCAATGAAAAAGGGAGGGAAGAGGATAAGACTTGGTTGTGCATGTAATCTACAGAACGATTAACGTATCGAAACGTCTGTGTATTGTTGTAAGGAACGTTCCCATGTTGACACCAGAGAGTAAAGTAAGATGTATTATGACTATTCACAGTACGAAAGAACCTTTTACGTACCACATATGAATAGTGAATAACCACCTCATTTTAAGAAAAAGGATTCACTTTAAATCTACCTTCAAGTTAACTATAGGATGAGAGGTTAAAAAACTTGCTGAAAGAGAAAAAAAAACAAACCAAGCATCAAAAAGAGCGAAATAAAGACAAAAAATTAATTCCCAATTCATTTGTGTGTTAATGATCCAAGACCTATAGGACTAGAAACTAGTGAAAACCTGCTGAAAAACGCACGACATTTACATGCGTGATAAAGAAGCTGGTTAAATGGAGATATGATATGTATGTTGGGGCGACCATTACCGTATCAACTCACATCGGAGTAGCAAAATCATATAAGAAATGAACCTGAAAGGCTGTAGAAGCTTCTTAGAAAAAGTAATTCTAGGAGAGAAAGAGTCAAAAATTTTCAAACAAAATTTGAAATTTTGAAATCTCTCTAGAAGGCTATTTCGGACTATAATTATGCAAAAGGAGAACTATTACTCCTAGGTTTTCAGGTACGAAAATAGGCCCCTTTATCCCATGTGTAAAAAGCCAAAAGAGTCAGGCAACTGCTGAAACCTATTATAGATAAGAAACTGACGCTTCGAGCGAAGGTCCTTTGTCAGAGTGAGAAAACGTGAGGGCTTAGCTCGAAGCGTCAGTCTCATATGTACAGTAAGTTTTGGCAGTTCCCTGACCCTTTTGGCTTTTTACACATTGTTCAACACTGCCTACGCATTACTCTAGCTGTTTTTATTTAATATCACTGTTCCGATATTTCCTTTTATCACATGGTTTTCTACGTTAATGGAGTGTTCCATATTTTGCTCTCAAGACCCTTTAAAATGGACTATAACGTAGGAAGCGTGAGCCTAGCTGGGCGCGGCTGCTCAAATGTCTATGTCAGGGGTAGAGGTATCTTTCCCCAAAACATTTTATGCCATAGGAGGAGGATGTCGTTTTCCTTCACAGTTTTTCACCTTTTTTTTGCTGTAATTTTTTTTTCTAATTTCCCCCAAAGATTGTTAACTTTTCTTCTATTGCTACAAGTCTTGAAAATTTCAGATTCATAAATTGTATTCCTGAGCATAAGACCTTAACCAAGTAACCATCTTTCGAAGTTGTCGCTCTCTCAAGAAACGTTGTCAATATCCTGTATTTGGGGGAAGTTTGTAGTTACTAACCTTGCATCTTTCTGCTCCGCCTAGTAGTCCCGTAATTGTTCTCAGACATCTTTATTATTCGAGAATTTACTTATTTTATTCATAAAAAGTCGCCGCTTTCTCCATTTCAAAATTTTCATCGTTCCTACCCCACCGAAAAATGGATTTAAAATGCATGCAAAATTTACAATACTGGAAATTTAACATACTTTGTAATAGTGGAATAAGAGAATAGACTGACTCGAAAATAGCTAAGAAGAAATGTAATGTAAAAACGCTCATTTATGTTAACGAATAATAGCGATCACTTATCAGGTATCTTCTCTTTAAAACCTACTGTGCAAACGCATAATGTAGTGTAGGCAAGAAATGGACCGGTACGAAGCCTTTTTTCGAAAACTTATGGACGTTCAAACCTTTGCATCTCCCTACGGTGCGAAGCTGATGAAAACGATCAAACAAGGACTTCATTGACACCGGGCTAAAACACAGAACTGCAACAATTCGGGATCTTAAACAAACAAGACAGGAACGTCAGTGACGAAGTTTTTTATACAATAGAATTTTTCATCTGCAACCAAGAGAATGACTAAGTTTCAGTCCTAAGATTAATCCTAGCATCGCTCACGTCACCAGGAGTATTTTTACGAAGTGGCACGACATAACTCATAAAGTTGCGAAAGCTATTAGTTTAGTTTAATCTCAGACCACTGAACAGTACTTCTTAGGTTTTAGAAACATTTAGAAAAGCTTTATAGGAGTCCAAACTCAAACACCAGGTATTCATTAGGATGTTAGTTATCAGACGTAAGGAATGTGAGAAATTTGATTGTTTATTCATTGTCATGGTCGCCTACATTGCTTTGGGTCTCTATTTTTATCAACAAACCAGCGGTTGCAGGGATACAAAAAGTGGGAGTAGACACAGTGGGAGAATCTCGTATCTCACAAGCTCATAATGACCAAGAAAACGGTTGCTGTATACAGACAAAAATACAAGTGAACAAAGATGATAATGATCATAGCCACCGAAGTGACCCAAAACTGAAGGGAAGACGTGAACAACGAAAATCAGACGAGGCATGTCATTGTCGTTGAAGAAATTCAAGTTCAATAACGTAACTTGGTAGCAGAATATTGCATCATGGAAAGTGTCAGCAAGGAGGACATGGATAAAAACCTAAAGCTGCTTACTTCATGGCAAGAAGCAAGCGAATAAGCCAAAGATTGATGAAGACGGAGGTGTAGCTAAAAGTTAAGGAAAAATAAGGTCAAAATTTCTCTTGCTTTATCTTGATGATGGATTCAAAGCCAATCAAGCCACTTTAATGTTACTTTGGATGTGAAAAGCCAATCTTAATTGTTATATTCTATGTGATAACTTGTATATACAAGCAATGAGTTGCGGTGCTGGGTTAGAGATTCGTTTTGTAAGGTCATTGGTGGAGGATACGCGGTTTGTCTGTCGACAGGGATTTTATAAATTTAGTTCGCTACGTTACTCCAGCTTTTCTGGCCGTCTGCGTACGGTCGTGAACGATTTCTGTGGAGTCAAGTAGATGTGGTCCGTGTGGTAAAACGTACAGTCAACTTAGTTGACGTGTCGAGCGACCGGTTGATGAGATACAATGGGTCAATGGGTGAGAGGCTTATAGTATTTGTTATGGGATCGTTGGTATGGCTTGCTGTATATGACGATATATCTTAAACGAATATTGCTATCTTTATGTCTACCTTTTTAAGGCTGAGGCTGCAGTTTCTTTTTAGTATACTAAAGTTGAACCCCATATAAACATACATGTTCAAAACAGCCAAATTAACTGGTTAATACTGAACTCAGATGATTATGGCTTAAACTTCATCGATAATTTGTCTTTAGGAAGAGTTTAAATTTTTGTTTAAGAAGAGTGCGACGTTCCCCACATCCATCTTTAAGATTGTGATTTTTATGTACTTACCAAGTTTCTCACCTTTACTGTAATGACAAGCCTCAAAGAGAAATAATAGTCAACAGTGACTGACTGACCTGAACACAAGTAATCTGGTTGTTGTGGCATTCAACACGTCATCTTTGAGATTACAGTTTTCATACATATTTCTACTCGGCTTCGTATGTATAAGCATATTTGTACGTATATGTTATGTGTGCATGCATGCATATCTACATAAATAAGTACGTGCGTACGTATATGTTTGTATGTATGTATGTATGTATGTGTGTATGTATGTGTATTTATTAATGTATGTTTGGATGCCTGTAAGTACATATCCGGATACATAAATAAGTCTAGATAAATCATGTATATCGTGGGCTAAACATAGAACATCGTTACAGGTTAAGTGCGGCTCGAAGAAATCAAAGCTGAAAAACATACTTAGTAGAATTAACCGACCACAAAGAGCTGAAAGGCCAGTTAAATGGACTCAACTTGGTCTGGGTTAATTTTTGTGACTAATTCAAAAGGGAATATCCCTTCTCATAAGTAATAAGTGCATGGACCTAAAATATGATTGAATTTCTTATGCAACTCAACACGTGAGGGGAGTCGGTGCCAATTGAATACTACTTTGCCGACATGAGAACGTGAGCAAAATATCTGCTCAAAGTGCGATTCATCATGCGTTAAGGTTTTTCTAGTTTCAGGAAAAGATTGAAAGAATGGGCTGTATCACAGCCTGTAGATGTCGTTAATCAAGAACGCAATTGAGAAAAACAGAAGGTTTGACTAGAGGTGGTTTTACGATAGAGATCACATAAAACTAGAGGGGCATTAGGACCATAAACTGGGATCAAATTGTTCTTCTCTACACCCTTTTTCGGCTGTTCGAGAAGTTCGAGGTCGAGCAACTAATGTTTAGGGAATTTTTCGTGTTTGTTTACGTTTAGCTGTATACCAGAAAACAGCTTCTCTGCCTATTATTCCTATTGTCTAAATTGTTTTACATTCTTTCAGTTAAAAAAACAAAAACAAAACAAAAAACAAGTGAAAAAAATTAAGTAGCGTTTGACCATGACCTTGAACTTTTCATCCGAGAGTGTTTCTTTTGCACCCCCAATATATCCAATATGGGGGTCTTCATGCAATTTGACGCTTGCGATTGAGTGACATTTAGCTACAAGGCCGCCTCTAGTTAACATATCATCTCTATGGGCTTTACCTGGTAGCCTTGAGGGCATTCCTCTTCTCAAACTGGTGACCAGGTTCAATAATTGTTATTTTTCACAAATTGTTGTTTTGTAACGTTTTGCCTAAAAACGTTTTGGTTTTACTCAAGCTTAACTTGCCCCTCAACTGCCCTCACAAATTGTAAGTCTTTGAACCCCCGAAGAAGTTGACTGAGATGGGATGGTAAAAGCATTGTGCTTGAGACCCAGTTGATCTTTCCTTGACAAAACCATTCACCGTCTTTGTCCCTTGGAACTATCCAGAACCACACCACATGATTCCACCGTGATGTACGGCATACGGGCAAGTCCGTAATGTCAAGGCGAAGAACTGTGCTGATTGTCCGACATAGGATTCAACTCGTTGCCACCAAAGCAGCGAAATTGTATATACTACTCTATATACCGTGGTCACTTAATTAGTGGTTCATAGAGACAAAGTGATAGAGGAAACCTGGAGGGAGGTTTCAAAACTGATACAATCTTATCTTTTTCGCTTTTTATTTTCTCGTGGAGAATCGTCATTTCTTTGAGAGAATAAACAGGCCACACTTAATACGGCGGCGTTCTTGAGGTTATACACTATCTAAAATATAGAAAACAAGCTTCTCGACTTTTCGAGTAGCTTTTTTTTTATATTTTAGATAGTGTATAACCTCAAGAACGCCGCTGTTTTATCGAAGCTATCTACACTGGACCTCCACGCCTTGGAATTCCACATTTAATACGATCCAAATGTCGTCAGGAGATACATGTTGGGCGTGCGGTTATGTATGACCCAATATAATCTTTTCTTGTTCAGACATCAGTTTTTGGCGAATAAAATCGCCTCGTATCAGCCAGAGTAAAATAGCAAAAGACCATTCTGACTGGAAAGAGTTAAAGGCATATGACGACGTTAAGACCAACATTGATATGGTCGAAGTCGTAGTGTCTCAAAACGAACGACTAATGTCCGATACATAGTTGTGGAGACCAATGCCCGTTTCAAACGTCGAACTTGCCATGTGCCGAACTTAATAGTTTGAATTAAGTACATGATGACTTTGTCGTTTGAAACAATTAAGTTAGACCGCTTCGGTGGAGTAGAACGACCAAAATTCAACGTGGTTTCAAACGTCGAATTTATCATGTCCGAACCTAATTGATTTGGTCGAAAAAATCTTGAGCGAGCTCGAATTTTCATACTTAACATGTAACTTAATACCTTCTGCCAGACTTTTGGTAAAATGTCTGTAGTGTAAACAACTCTACTATTAGCTAGCATTTACTTAGGTTGGTCGACATTCACCATTTTATCTGAGAAGAAAGGCATAGGCAAATGCACAATACCACTGACCAGCACGAACGAATATCCGCAAACAACAATTAAGTTCGATGCATTAAGTTCGACGTTCGAAACCATACCGCGCTTTGTCGAACTTAATATGCATTAGGTTCGGCACGTGGTAAGTTGGATGTTTGAACTAGGCCTAAGAGTGACCAGCACGTAAAAATATTGAATCAAGCGAACAGGCAGATTTAAACACGTGACACCGTTGCGTGACTGTCAAGAGCTTGACAAGAGCTAAATAAGAACTCGGACTTCTAGTTATCAGTGAAATCGGGTCATGCATGTGTGTCAAAACATGCGGTTCATGTAATGTGTCAGTACGTATTGCTCATTAAATATATATGTTAAGTATTTTATTATTCTATTTTTGTATTGGGCTCTGGACTCTTGAGATGGCAGCTGTTTGTAGTTTGAATATTTTGTATAGCTACAAGTTCGATATTATTTCTGGAGAAACCTTGTGAAGTAGTCTATTTCATTTTATCATCACATGCTAGCGTTTTAGATTTGGAATCATGGTGTAGAAGGGATATCATTAGAAGAAGAAGAAATAAAGTTTTACGGAAACCTTCGTGAAAGACCATTTTGCTCTTAAAATGTTTCAAAGTAGAATAAACAGAGATACTTTGACTTTGAGAGTATACGTTAAAGGACAGCTTGGCTTGGTAGGTGACAGCCTACTAAAATAGGACAACTGATGAACTGCATGGTAATAAATTGAACTGTCGATAATAAAGAGCTTGCCGATTCGGGTGATTTTTCAAAAGGATTCATTTGAGGCTGTCCACATGAGAGTCGAGTCGGAGTGTATAAGTCAGGTGTAATGCTAGTGATATTGGTTGTCAGGCCCAGCTGAACGCGTTAGGTCGGTCTGTGTTCTGGTCGTTTTCTCATGTAATCAAGACGTAAGTCTAAAACCCCTTAATATTACTAGATATTAGCCCTAAACCTTATGTAAAAGTGACTTAATATTGACGAAGTGACAAAGAAGAACCGCATATTTGAACTAATTAAGGCTGGTCGCAAAATGTGAAACATTTTAATATTTGTAATATTTAGTTAATGCGTTGTGATTGGTTGTAATAAGACACTTCTTATACATATTGTAAATAGCACAATAAACGAAGTTCCGAACGAATAATAAACGAAATTAGAACGAATTTCACTTCTCCTGAACGAAACGCTACAAATTCATGACACGAAACCTGTTCCCTTTAACCAATAACTGCAGTCAACAAATGACCATAGGCAGACGTCGGACCGACCTGATGTAAACACCGTAGTGATGTTTGTGGCATCATGCATGTTTTACAAGATTTAATAGTTGATGTAAAACGCACTGAGCAATTAAGTATATTTGAAACTCATGCACCAGAGCAGCTCATAAGATTCTTTTAAAAGACCACCTTCATGGGAAAACACCAAATCCCATCGACTTAGCCATGTACGATCACTAGTATTTTTCTTTTCCACTTTGCTCTTTGGATTTGTAGGATTAGATTACATTTACGTTTAGGATTCTTGTTCAGGTTAATTTCATAATTATGGCTGAGTAATTGTTGGGTTTCCTAGCAGGTCGATCGGATCTCGAAGTGCTTTGTCCAACATCCATGGTCGTCATGCAATTAACCCACCAATACAACCCAATGACATTGTCACGAAACAAAACTCACGAAACAGACTAGTGTTTCTAAATTGAATTAAACAACCATTATGATTCTTCCCTGATTAACATTAATCCATGTTCCTTGTGTAGATCAACTTGATGTTTGAAATGGAACAAAGACATCACTTTGTTCACAACAGTTGTTTCGATTGTTTTCCTAAAGACTTTCACTAACTACACTATCTCAGATGCTGAAACAGAAATAAGTGCAACAAGGGAATTTAGAGTATTTTTCGGTTTCTAAAATTATTAAAGCTATTAAAGTGCTAAGTACCGTATTATCAATATTTTGGTACTAATATTTGTATTTAAAAACTCAATAATTCACGAAGAAAACACAAGAGATTTCGGCTAAATAGTATGCTGTAAATCGGATAAAGAATACAAATTAGAATTATGAACTTTTCCTACCGATTTCCTACGTTAAAATTTGCTGAAACTTCAAAATAACCGGTAAACATGGCCATTTAAAGTATTCGTATTTTAAGAAAGATACAATATTCGCGTCCGATCTGTATGGGATTTATTGCGGCTCGCCTGGTAAATCGGCAGTGAATAATGTATCTATTACATATTAAATTGGCACGAATACCAGTATTTATTAATCCATTATTGGTATTAATATGATTTGGTATTACATTTTTGTCACGACACTAAACGTCAACGACTTTTTAATTTTCATCAAGGAGTGCTTCGTCCACAGGAATACGACTCCTAATTTCAACACCATGTAAAGACGTCATGTATATATTATAACGCGTCATTGATAATCATATAACAATAGGCTGGTCATTCAAGTGCTGCACAATAGTCCAGTCAATCTACAAGATTTTAAAGGTTCAGTTCGAACAAATTGCAATAGAATTTTCTTCAGATCAAAAATGTCAGGGAATGCCTTATAAATAACATACTAAAAATCCAAAAAAATCCATGCATGGGAACATGGGGAAAAACGACCTTACATTTGGAGAATTTTGACTGCTCTTGCCACAGGGAGCCCATATCGAGGAAAGAACGTGAATGTTGTAATAAAGACATTATTAAACAAATTTTCTGGCTTTTTCTTAGTTTTTTTAACCATGGAGCACTGAGGTAGTATGAAAATCTAATAAATAAACAATATTTGATTCGTATTTTAGAGTATAGTAAACATCTGTCATTCACTTTTGTCCCCAGTCTCCTCTCGACCAGTATGGTCGCCACATGTGTTTTCCACTAGAATAGCTGCAAGTGTTGTTTAAATTTAGGCCATTCCTTACCGATTTTTTAATGGTTTTAATCTTTAAAAGTGAAAGGGGCTTCAAAAATGTGATTTTCGGTGCAAATCATTGCATTTTCATGGATAAATTGCCTACAGTTTCAGGTAAGTCAACTCAAATATAAATTATCTAGTTTTAAACATTTATCAAGTTCATAACAAGACTATCCTATTGCAAAGAGTGTTAAAAATTTAAAAGAAAGCAATTTTTAATTACAGGGCCACTCACTCAGAATCGAAAGTAATGAGCAATGAGCAGTGCCCTTTTTGCAAGGGCAACTTATCTGATGGCCAACCGACCGTAGAATTAAGGCAAAAAGGTGCAAACACTCTTAACAAAATAGCTGGAGACATTAGCTTTGTGGTTGGGCAGAATGTGCATGTTAATTGCCGTAGAAATTTCTGCCGAGATGTGGATAGGAAGGGCAACAGTACTGAGCAGTTGGCAAACACTCCCTTAGCCGCCAAAAGACGCTCCATACAGCTTCCGTTCTGTTGGAAAGAACACTACTTCTTTTGTGGGGAACCCACAAACAAGAAAAGGAAGGGCTTTGAAACCATCCCTGTACAAACAGCCGACCTCCAAACTGCAATAACCGGAATTTGTCGTCAACGAAATGACGAATGGGCTTCAACAGTGCTTGGTAGGCTAGAATATGCCAGAGACCTGCATGCAGCTGATGCAGTCTATCATAACCAATGTAGTGTAAATTTTCGCACTGGTAAAGACGTTCCAAGACAATATATCAGCGTTTCTTCTAATGATGCAGGCCAACAATCAAAAAACAAGAATGTTTGGCGACCACAAAATACTTCAATACCACAGATTGACTGGACTACAATGGAAGACTGTAATTCGGACAAAGGGTTGATGTGACGTGGCCTTTGGTAGGACATTGATTAAGCTGTGAAACAACGACTAAGACACACGCTCGGATGCACTCATAACCGTTAACACAGAATATGTATATATTGTAAGCGATTAATAAAGTTCACTATAAAAGAAGCGTATTCTTGTCTGTTCGGCAAGTCACAACTACGTCCTTAACGAACAATATTAATATTTGTTTTATCAGCATAAATGGTGGAACTTTTCCTTCTGAACAGTTTTGCGAATTCTCTGCACATAGCAAGAAGAGAAATGATCCTAAAGAAAGTTATTTTTGTTTCTTTTAGATACTTAAATTTTCAGTAACCGTGCATATTTACGACAATGGTTGTGAACTTATACACATCTGTTGAACACCAGGCTGTACTTAGCACGTATTTACTTGCTACTTTAACTAACGCTCCCATGGTCCAATCCGTTCCAGTTCAACATTCAACTATACATCAAAAACCCCAACACAACGGAAAAGAATACACAAATCATTATGATAATCGTGGGAAAATATATTTTGACTATTTCCCGATCGCACTCCGCTTTTAATTTCTCAGCTTGTTTAACCCAGATGTGATTGGGAGCTAGCACTCCAGATTTCCAACGGGTCAACACTTTCTTAAAAATAGCTCGGGCTTCTTGAAATCTTTTTTGTTGGAGAAGTGCACTGGCCCTACCACAATTGGACAACTCTATGGACTGCTCAGCTTCTTTACCAGCATTGCTAAGAGCAAGTAATACCTCTGTTTTATAGCGGAGAGCCGTACTTAGAACCACGTGTTCAATGACGCTGTAAATCTTCACCGCCCGTTCTACTTGTTCAAGAGCTAGGTAGTACGTTTCAACTCTTTGTTAACCATGGCATAGGTCATGCACACCCCTGCGACGTTAATATGATTTTCCCCCAATACGTTTTCGTAGATTTTTAACGCTTCAGAGTGTAACTTCAGTGAGGTTGTCAAAAGCTCGTGTTTTATTTCCGAGTTGTCATTTACCTCTGCACAGCGAAGGTAGATTTTCGCAGAGAAATTAGCCGCTTGTGCTCTCGTTAAGTGCAATTCGTCTGTTGCTATCTCTGCAAGACGACGTGCCTCATCCACCGTTTCTTTCGCTTTCTCCATTTGATATTTTTCGCGATAAACTATTACCAAATTACAAAGCCTTTCCACTATCTCTTCGTGTTGTTCGCCAAAGGCCCGTTTAGCATTTTTGATCGACTCTTTCATCGTCTGCTCTGACAAGTCGAGTTTCATTTGAAGTTTATATGTCCATTACAGTACGTTCAAGATAGAAGACTTCAAAGCTAACCAAACGTTATCGGACTGGTTCTCGGTCAAAGCGAGAGCTTGGTTTAAAACACCAACACTTTTATTTAAGTGGTGGGCTTCTCTGTAGTAATATCCAAGACTTTTGAGAACAGATTTCCTTGGATTTCGTAAGCCAATTCCAGATACTTTATGCGTTCAGCTTCGCTGATTCCGGGTACGCGATAAAGAGACTATATTAATTGTATTAAAAATCTAAGTTGAACTGCAAAATTACTCCATATTCCTGTTCAACACAGCTCCCCTTATACTCCTGAACCAGTAAGTATTACTAGCAGTAGTTCTCCAACATTACCTATACAAAATTCACCATTCGCAGTTCTCAAGGGTTTTAAAATAGGACACCTGAATATCACGAGTCTGATCAGACATTTGGATGAACTACTTGTCTATATGTTGGACAAACCTCTGGACATACTTACAATTAATGAATCTAGGTTAGATAGTTCAATTAACAGCCAGATGGTTGAGATACCTGGCTACGAAGTGATAAGAAAAGATCGTAATAGAAACGGAGGAGGAGTTGCAATCTACGTAAAAAGTAACGTTAATTTCATAAGGCTTGACGATTTAATACCAACCAATCTCGAGGCAGTCTGTATTGAAATTTTAAAACCAAAAAGTAAACCACTCCTCGTTGCAACTTGGTATCGTCCACCAGATACTAAAATTGAACTATTTCACGATTTTGAATTGTTTTTACAACAAGCCGACAACGAGAGAAAAGAGCTTATAATAACCGGAGACTTAAATTGCAATTTCTTACAATCCGAAAATAACATATCACTAAATAAAATACAGGATCTCATGGACATTTACCAGCTCCAGCAACACGTCAAAAGTCCTACTAGGGTAACATTAACTTCTGCAACCCTTATAGATGTAATTTTCTCACAAATTAACAACAACAAAATTATAGACGCTGGGGTTATTGATCTTGGGATCAGTGATCACTATTTGGTCTACGTATGTAGGAAAGTTAGCATTCCTAAAGAGAAGTTTAAATTTGTCGAGTTTAGACAATTTAAACATTTCAATAGGACTAAGTTTCAGGAAGATCTAAGGCATGCCTTCAAATCAATTAACGCAATTTCAGACCTAATCTTGCTTAGGAAATTTGGAAAAGAGAATTTTTGAAAGTCTCTGACAAACATGCTCCAATTAGACACCGCAAAGTCAGAAGCGAATATAAGCCTTGGCTTACCCAAGATATTAAGAAGCTAAGTTATCATAGAGATTACCTAAAACAAAAGGCAGTTAAACTTGGATCTTCTGTCTACAACGAAACTTATAAAAAATGCAGAAACTATGTAAATCGTTTGATAAAAACAACCAAGTCTAATTATTACAACTCAAAATTACTTAATGCGAAGAACAGCAAGGAAAGCTGGAAAATTATTAATGAAATATCAAATCGACAATCTAAAACCACTACGATTAATAATCCACAAGTAGACGGAAACTATATAACCGGCGACAAAAACATCGCTGAAACTTTTAATCAGTACTTCTCTAATATTGGTCCCAATCTAGCGAACAATATACCAAGTAATGGTTTTGATCCCTTGATCTATATGACCCCGACACAAAACTTGTTTCACTTTACAACAATAACCCAAGAGGATTTGAAATGTGCATTGAACCAAATGAAAATTAGCAAGTCAGCTGGACCTGACAAGATTTCAGCAAAATTACTAAAGGAAGCAGGTGAGTCAATAATTGAGTCTTTGGTTTATATTTTCAATTTATCGTTAGAAACAGGGATTTTCTCTGAAGATTTGAAAGTAGCTTGTGTCTCACCTATTCACAAAGCCGGATCTAGATCTGATTGCGGAAATTATCAACCCATATCTGTTATTTCCGTAGTTGCAAAACTTATTGAAAAAATCGTTTATAATCAATTATCCTCTTTCCTAGAAACTAACAAAATCATTATATCTCAGCAATCAGGCTTTCGGAAAAAACACTCGACTGAGACCGCACTTCTTCATTCCACAAACCAGTGGCTAGTCAATGTGGATAATGGTCTCGTCGACGGTGTTCTATTTCTTGATTTAAAAAAGGCGTTCGACACCGTTGACCTTAACATACTTATATCCAAACTCAAAATGTACGGTGTGCACGGAACTGCCCTCCGGTAATTTCAGTCATACCTTCAAAACCGTAAGCAAATTTGTAAAGTGAATCAAGCGATGACGGGAACGAAGACTGTTAGCTGCGGTGTACCACAAGGGTCTAACCTTGGACCGCTACTGTTTTTACTATATATCAATGATTTGCCAAACTGTATTAAAAAAACAAATGCAGCCTTATTCGCCGATGACACTAACTTATCGTGCGAGGGAAGCAATTCTTTACAAATCGAAGAAAAACTTAACTCAGATCTTGAAAATGTCCATAAATGGTTGTTGCCAAACAAATTAACTTTGAATAATGAAAAGACTGAGTACATGATTATCGGATCACGACAAAGATTACAAGCAGTCTCAGATAATGATCCTGTCTTAACGATTGGGGAGGAGACTATTAAACGATATCAAATAAAAACGTGTTAGGTGTAATCATCGATGAACAGCTGAAATGGGACAAACACAATGAAGGGCAATGCAAAACTATATCTAGAAATCTTAGCTTGTTAAAAAAAGCTAAACAGTTTGTACCTCAAGATACTTTAATCACCATGTATAATGCACTGGTGTTGCCCCATTTCAATTATTGTTCTACTGTATGGCATGATGGTAACAATTCTAAAATAGAAAAACTATTCAAACTGTAGAAGCGCGCAGCTAGGATTATTACTGGATCTACATATGAAATTCGGTCAGTCGAAATCTTTAATAACTTAAAATGGTCTCCCGTCATCAAAACCTTGAATCAACGTGAATCGATAATGATGTACAAAATAATTAAGGGTTTAGCACCAAACTATTTGTCACAGTTGTTTAACACATGTGATAACCACTATTATAACTTACGGAGTAATAACACCAAACTTATACTAAATAAGCCAAGAACTGATCTCCTGAAGCGAAATTTTTCCTATAGAGGAGTTGTGTGTTGGAACAGGATAGATGAACATATAGTAAACAATATTAATACAAAGACCTTGAAAACATTCAAAAATCTGTTAGCCAACCAGTGAATAATTCACTTATTTTATTTTGTAAATAGCTATATAGTTTGTAATATAGGTATGTAATATATTAGCTTAATGTTTGCAAGTTGTAATTTACACAGCCCTTTGAAAAGCAGACTATCTGAAAGGCTGCCGTATTTAAATAACATTAAATAAGAAATAAGAAATAAGACTCTGCCAGATGCTGCAACAGGATGACAAATTCAGTGAAATTGTTCCATGTTTTGGAATTTCCGTGGCTAACTAACGATTTTACGTGCGGACTCGCCAAAATTTTCAAAGCAACACTCCTGCCGTCATAATTTGGTATTGCTGCATCTAAGCTCTCGTTCAACGATTTTAACATGGAAATATACTTCTTTCTTCTTGCTTCAACGTCAAGATTGTTCGTTGAGTCAGGTTCCTCTCTAACGTACTTAAATGCTTCGCCCATTATTTGATGAAACTTTATACTTTCCACCGCCATGAAACCAGTCGGAGCGTTCAAAATTAACGAGCAGCGCGAAATTTCGGCTTTGATTTCTTCGCCGCGAAAACGCTTGGACGTCAGTCTTGCTCCGACATAGTTGGAGACTACAACTAAAGGAACGGGACTTAACGTACAATATGAAAGAAAATCAAACGCCTGACGTAGAACTTGGCTACGTTCTGCCAAGCGCTTTGCAGCTAGTCTTGAGGCGACTACCATGGAACAAGGATATACGTTGAACGCAGCAAAGGTTCGATACGTTAAATCTTCTTTGTGATTGCGATACAGAATTAGAAACTGCTTCCATGAGAAACCACTTGATGGTCGATCTGCGACCATTTGGCCAACATACGTTGCTGAGCAAGCTAGAGAGAGAGGGAAGTATTCTAGCTCTTCTGCTAATTCAACAGCAAATTCATCCACGTCAATATCACTAACGTTAGCAAGCAAAGCTAATGCATCTGATTCATTCATGCCAGTTTTCAAGGAATAATTCTTGGCATATTCGTGACAGGCCGGTACAAGATCACTGTCTTGTGAAGTTACAATAACTTTTCCTCGGCCCCAGTCTTCGCTGCCGGGCTGAGGTAAGATGCTGTTGATCTCTTCACCACGAAACATGTTGTCTAAAATAAGAAGCCATTTACCAGGATACTGTTTCACCAGTTTACGCAATTCTTCCAAGTATAACCTCGCCAGATTCTTTTCTTGATCATCCTTTGTTATCTCGAGTGTTTTCGTGATCCCTAGCTCATCCAACAACTTTTTTGTTGACTGGAGGAGCGATTTCATTGAATCAACACATAAGGTCAACACTATAGAAAGACTATCTTCAAAGCTTGACATGCTCTCCAAAAATTGCATACCAAACTGACGGGCTAACTGCGTCTTTCCCGATCCGGGTGAACCGGTGAGATAGAGAGTTGTTACGCGCAATTCTTCGGTGTCTGACAGACTTTCGAATAACAAAGTCATCTTTTTAACTTCACCAGCTCTAAGACAGCATTTGTGGAATGGCTTACCAGGTAGTATCTGCAACGTCGATAGAATCTACAAAATTTAACGGTTTTTCTTAAGGAATAATTGGCATTTACGCTCGATGACATGAAATGGAGTCTAATTTTGAATGAAAGTAAATTTTCGAAAGGAAATTGTATTATTCTCAAGAATTGACTGAATAAATTTTTTAGATTTTTACAAATTAGTTTAATTACGTACAATTCAAGTTAGTATTTTTAACTGTCCAGGGAAAAACGTATGTTAACACTTCCATAAACGTTAAAAAACATTTATAGAACGTTTGTTATCCGTTTGAACAGATAAAGCCATAGTGTAAACGGCTACTGTAAGCGTTTTCATTTGATAATGATCCCCTTAAAAGTTTTGGCTTTGCCGTTTTAACCGATAACCAAAATCGTTTAAATGGCCAATGCCAACCAGTTAAACAATTTGCCTTAACCGCTTCTGAATCGTTTGAACGTTTGTCTCAAAACGTCTAATTAGCTCTTGCCGGTCTGCACCCGACTTTTTAAGTTTACTCTGGTAACACCAGACAATTTTGCCCGCCAAGGGAAGACGTCTCGGACGGGAAAGGGTTACGGTAGATGTAAACACTTATACACTGTGACAAAACTATTTAAACGCTTTGACAAAATGGTTTAAAAGTTTTTCTCGATCAAATCCGTTAGAGGCCCACGTCAGTTCTTTCAAATTTCTTCGCCAGTCTATTCAAGATGAATAGATCTACCAATTCGCATACCTCCGCGCATTCTTGCGTTGTTTTATTCACCCGTGGTCTTTCTCCAATAAAAAGCACTGATTTTTGCACGTGCTTTATGGTGGCTATTTGGTCGTCTGGAATGGGAATTATCATGAAATTTTGACTTTGCCATTACAAGTGCTTTTTAAGCAATGGCGGCACTCGAAAGGGAAAGATTGGACAACTGCATATCATGTTAGATAATGCTCTTGGAATAGACGAAACATCAACCTTCCATCTTTGCTGTACAATTGCATTCGTTGGTTAAAGTGCCTATCTCGTGTGTGTGGATTTTACATTTTCGCGTTCTTTGCATTTTTTCGATTAAAAATGTAATAGAGCTTGCTTTTCGAAAATTTCATCTTCATGGAAATTTTTGAGGTCAAAGTTGGAAATTTTGAAATTTGGCTGGGAAAAAAAATAACTGTTAACTACTTACCAGAAATGACGTCAATTTAGGGACGGTTGTAAACAACAGTAATGCCTTGATTACATGAAGGCGAGCTGGCGCGGCTAACGGGTTAGCCCTGTAGCCGGGAACGATTTTGTTTTGATATTACATGAAGTGAGCTGGCCCGCTTGCTGAGCTGGATTGTTGTTTGACTTTACCTATGTGCGCATGCTCCCTGACATTAAACTAGCCCGGTTGCCAGGCTCACTCATATTGATTATTACTACATGAGGTGTGCTGGCTCGTTTACCGAGCTGGCCCGCGGCCGGTAAACGGGATGGCTCATTGCCATGTAATCACATTTTCTTGAGTGGGTTTATCATTGTTTGGCAGGCTAGCCCGTTTAGCGACTTGGCCCGTTAGTCGGACCAGCTCGTCTCATGTAATTAGGACCCAAGTGATTTTCTTAGCGCACGGTTAGGTTTGTTTGAAAAAGTCGATTTTTGTTTCGAAGATCGAATTGCTCAAAATTGTTCGAAAACGTGCAGAAACACTTTCAAGCATGTCTTTTTCCTCGAGTACGGATTATAGCCGAAAAGACTCAAGAGACAGAGGTCACTGAGGTCGAAGGGGAATGCACTACAAATTACGCACCCAACAACAATGCTGATGATAGCGTCCGACCTCACAAAGGAGAACCTTTGGCAGACGAAGAATGGATGTCCCGTGATAACAAAGAAAGAATTGTGGAAGGAAAGCGCTTATAAGTACACCTTTGGCTGCTCATTACCAGTAAATATACTATCAGTAACGCCAACCTCAAACTCGTTAAGGCAAAAATACATTCATTTTATTCAATCGACATTCATTAGCGCAAATATGCAACCATTTACATCGATGGGCATTCCATAGCACCAACAGAAAACCATTACCACCACTCTACCATACATTAGGGAGAGTAAAATTTCAATTACGCAAAAGAAATATATTGCATAATTGAAATTTTATCCCTAATGTATAGTAGAATGATGTTAATGGTCGTCTGTTGTCGCTAGAGAATGCCTTTTGATGCAAATGGTTGCGTATCTACGCTAATGAATGTCACTTTCTAATAAAAAGATCAGAGCCCAGCTCAGAATTCTTAAGTGTATCGCCATAGTGAAATAGGCAAGTCAAAAAGTTTTAAAACATGTTTACTGACGTTTCGTTGCCGCGTGCAACATCTTCAGAGTGTAGGTTTACAGGGATGAGAAAAAACTATATATATGAATCTATAATTACATATTGGAATAATTACACGGCTAACCAATAGAAAACTGGGAGACGTGACAGGAAGTGACACGCATACGGAAGAGGAAAGCATTAGAATAGAGAAAGAGGTGTGGAAGAGATATTTTCGTTGAGAGACGGTTTGTATTTAGATATAAGTAAACTCTCACGAATGAGGAGTTCAAAGTTAGAGGAAGACCTGCTGGAAGAAATAATGGGAAAAATCGTTGGGAGAAATGGCGTGATTAGTCTGGCGAGTATGAGCTTGGATACTGGAAGTAGGAAACGAAGTGGTTACTCGTTTCTTACCCGTCAAAGGCGAAACCCCCAGGTGTTCTGAGATACGCGTGTGTAAGTGGCGCCTTGTTTGGCCCAAATACAATGTTGCACAGCATTGACACGTATATTTGTAGACAACACGCGATCTCATTAACATGCTCTACAGATCCGAACACAGGTCTCTAAACTATGTTCATCTGCTTTCCCACAAGTTACTTTGCGTTTTATTTTTGAATCTGGAAGACGGTTGTCTGGATTCTTCCCTTTCAAGGACCGGACCCCCATGTTAATGAGATCGCGTGTTGTCTACAAATATTCGTGTCAATGCTGTGCAGCATTGTATTTGGGCCAAACAAGGCGCCACTTACACACGCGTATCTCAGAACACCTGGGGGTTTCGCCTTTGACGGGTAAGAAACGAGTAACCACTTCGTTTCCTACTTCCAGTATCCAAGCTCATACTCGCCAGACTAATCACGCCATTTCTCCCAACGATTTTTTCCATTATTTCTTCCAGCAGGTCTTCCTCTAACTTTGAACTCCTCATTCGTGAGAGTTTACTTATATCTAAATACAAACCGTCTCTCAACGAAAATATCTCTTCCACACCTCTTTCTCTATTCTAATGCTTTCCTCTTCCGTATGCGTGTCACTTCCTGTCACGTCTCCCAGTTTTCTATTGGTTAGCCGTGTAATTATTCCAATATGTAATTATAGATTCATATATATATAGTTTTTTCTCATCCCTGTAAACCTACATTCTGAAGATGTTGCACGCGGCAACGAAACGTCAGTAAACATGTTTTAAAACTTTTTGACTTGCCTATTTCACTATGGCGATACACTTAAGAATTCTGAGCTGGGCTCTGATCTTTTTATTACGATTACGCTTTCCGCCCGGAAAATCAATAGCCAAGAATGTCACTTTCTATGCAAAAAAAAATTCACTTGAAAGTGACAGAAGCGTTAATGAATGTCGATTGAATAAAAATGAATGTATTTTGCGTCAACGAGTTTAAGGCTGGCGGTAATGATAGTATATTTTCAGGTAATGAACAGCAAAAGGTGTATATTCAGTAAAGGATTTGTTCTTACGGGACCCTCTAGTACACTCACGACAGAACTGTCGAGCTGGTCGCACCGGATGAAGACACACCGACCGTTTAGCGATTAGAACTTCAAATCATCAAATCTTCAGAGATACAGTTGTTTAGAGTCAAGTTTCACTCAAAACCATTGGCTTGCATTCTTTATTCGCTTGTTTTTTTTCTTTTAATCTTTACGCACTAGCATTCACTAATCTCCTCTATCTATTCCTCCTTTTTTCACGTTGGTTGATCGACACTTAAAATAGCAAATGATTTGCCATCTTTTACATCGTTTGTAATAGACTTTTTAATCCTGATGCTTAATTCTGCGTCACATGATTTCTTTACCTATAAAAACAGCACCTAGTTTTTACATCATTTTACGTTTCACTCCGACTATGGGCCTTCGCTCGAAACATCAGTATGGTATCTAGGACGTTTTAGCAATTCTCTGACGCTTTTAGGTTTTTACACATTAATCAACACTGCTGACGCTGCACTCTATTTTTATATCATTGTTGCTACTTTTTATATTTTTAAATCAAATTTCATCAACGTCGTTTGCAAAACGCGGGTGTTTGCGATAACACAAATCAGTGAAGTCTGTTTTCTACTTGTAATTGAAGCCTTCGTTTTCTCATCATGTCCACGACTACCAGTAATGGACTATGGCGAACATCATTCGAGTAAAGAGGCACAGTCACAAAATGTGGAAATGAATTTCTTTAAGCTTGAAATTCCAAAGTAACATCATATGGGAAGAAAATGGCCGCTTGAAAAGAAAACTTTCGCTTAAAATGTATGTTTTAAAACAACTTGCTGGATGAAAAATGGGTTGCGACTTAAAGAAGTAACTGTCTGCCAGAATACTTCATCTTTGATCCATGAATCACAGCTAGATGAAAAACTTCCTCAAGGACCTGGCTCTCTACTAAGCGCTGCAACAACACTACGCTGGCATCACATTTGCCAAACGTCTGGCCACTGCAGTAAAAGTACGGCAAATTGGATGCTTACCTACCTTCTTTTCTGCCTCTCGAACTGTCTGCCGTTAACTTTCAGACTAAATACTATACCATTAAATATTTTTGGCAGACTATTTCAAGAGACAAAGACCACTTCATATCATCTTTTAGCACATGCCAGAGTTTTCTTCTAACTGCCATTCCCGCTCCTTACAACGCCATACTGAAAATTGAAATCTGAAAAGTTTGGCAAACTGTATTTCATGTTTCATACTATATACAAACGTATAGTACTTAACTTGAAGTATCTCCTAAGTTGTGACACCAAACTTGCAAACCTGCAAGATGATATGCCTTTTTCGAAGCGAACAAAAACGTGCAACTCTTGAGTCTGCAGCTAAATTCAAACCTGCGACCCTGAGAATCTAGTGCAGTGCTCTATCAAGTGAGCTGTTTCTGCTGCTACGTGGCAGCCGTGAGTCCTAGTGAGCACTTGCATATGTTTCAAACATTCCTAAGGCGTTAAAAAATGACCAGGCTGTTTTGTAGTCCCTGGAGGTGTTTATTAACCACAAAGATATACCTTAGTACTGTTCATAATACTCTAAAACAGTCCCGCTAAACATCAACTTTATACGATGTATATATTCCCAACAATAACAGAGTGTAAGACTATGTGACATCCTTCACACTGTAATTGTCTCACGATGATTTGACTCGTCATCCATTAAAACAGACATTCAAATAAATCGCCGTCGGCTGTATTTCGGATGGTTAGCGAAAATCTTTGTTTCTTTTGTTGCTAATGGTCTCTAACGCTCCTCTACTTAACTGCAACGTCACGTATTCACTCACGGCGAAAGAATTTTCTCCCTACAACACAGCCCTACAAGCTTGTAAATTTCAATTACCGTCGGCTTTGCACCTGCGAGTTGCCCTCAAGGGCCCTTTGATTCGCAATTGGTCCTGGTTAGGTCTTAAAAATATACATTTTGACACTCGAAAATTTTGTTGCACTTAATTTAGACCCCTTTTCATGTGTTCGAGTGTAAGGGCCTAATATTCATTGGATATACCCTTCGTACCTTTTGCCTCATCAACATTACCAGCTACTCACCCGGTTCTTGATTACGAGTGCGTATCTCAGTTGGCAGAGCATTGCACTAGATTTGCAGGGTCACATGTTCGATTCCCAGGCGATGGCCAATGAGTTGCGTTTTCCGCAACTGGTCTTGGTTGGGTCTTAAAGTATGTGATTCTGACACTCAACAATTCATTTAGACTTATTTTTGTTACGTGAGCAGGACTATTGATGAGGTTTCAAACCAGATTTCTTACTTGGTTTCTAAATCGAGTACTCGATTTCTAACAGGAGTTAGATTACCTCGGGTGGCGAGGGTCATTACCACGACATTAGACTAGTTGATATACTAGGAGAATTGAGCTGACAATCGTTGATGGAAAACTTTCACCATAATAAAGCTGTATAAATGTTGGAGAACTCTAAGAAAATATTACTAATATAATGACCGTCGCTAATGACCAAGTAAAAGACTACGTAAGAATAATTTCGACTATTCTAATTCTATTAATAAACCTAAAAACCATATTCCTTAAAATAAATATTAATTGTACTAGTGCTAAAATATGGAACGAATTACCAGTGTAATTGTAGGAGTTTACAAGTATTCCACAGGAGAGTTTCTAGATTAACTCAGGAACAGTCGGTTATACGATACTGATTAAAAATTTATAAACTTCGCAAATTATTTGTCTGTCAATTTTCTTCACAATAACTATTGTTTACAATACGTATTTTGTTCATTGCAATTATAGTAATGATTGTTGTGATATTGTTCATCTTAATATTTTTAGCTATACGGCCCTTAGGAAAGCAAACTTTTTACACAACGTGACGAGTTACCGCATGCATATAGGATTAAACAATAATGTTCACGATCGCTATACAGGTCGATTTTTAACGATTTTTAACGCTTCAAATCCTACAATCCTACACTAAAAATTGATATGTGTAACATCCATTTTGTTCAAGATTTTTCACGCAACTTTGTGGCAACATGTTGGCAACATTACAACATAGTCCAATTTAAGACCATATTTTCAAGTTGGTTGAAAATCTGAGAACGTACAGCATTTAACAGAATCCCATGTACCCTGATCCTACACTCAACCTTGAGTTTACTTCATGCACCAGTGACTTCATTCTCTGTGCAGTTCTAACATGGTTTCGTCATTCCCAGGTAAAAAGTAAAAACAAATATGTTATAAGTAAATAGTTCCGAAGCCCTAAGTTTTTGCCACAGTAGCTGGCTAAAATATCTAGCGCAGATAAAAAAAGCACCCAAAATAAAGCATTAACAAACCAGATATCCCATAACTGTTTTACAGTCGCTGACCTAAACTTCTTTAGTTGTTCTACATAACGACATGAAGATGTTGTTTTCTCGGATTTGCAGTCATCTAATACGTCGTTAATCATGTTCTTAATACGGCAATACTTAATTCTACTCTCTACAAAAAGCGGAGCTAAAAATGTCACCCAATTGGAGTTTGCGAGACGTGGCCCTCGAATCTCGCTCCTGGCCCTTAATATGTTCTTTTTATAAGCTGCTGCAATACTTAATCCAAGATTATCTTGGCTATGAGAAAAGATTTTTTCCGCTTTACGTAAAAGACTGATTGAAAGAGAACTGTCGTGTAATTCTTCGCACAAAAAGGAATACACCACCAATTTATATGCGACCACAGTACACGAAAAGATATTTTTTCCCAATACCTCTTCGTAGATTTCTAGTGATTTGGAGTGAAAATTTCGAGCCGTTGTCAGAAGCGCATTCCCCGATGAATCATCTTCTGCACTACATAAAAAATATAGTAGCCCAAGAGAGCTAAGGGCGTCTGCTCTTTTCAACCTCTTGTCGGAAGACGTATGGGCGATGATGGACTGTGCTTCAGTGATCACTTCTTTTACTTTTCCTATTTCATATCTTTGTACGTAAAAAAAGGCAAGTTTAACAAGCCTATCCATAATTTTTTCTACTTCATCCTCACTAAATACTTTCTTGGCAATATCAATCGATCGCTTCATTCGTTCCACTGCAATTTCGTGTTTCTCCAAATAGAAATAGGCCAACGATGAGGTTCTCAAAATGCGAGATTTCAATATTAACCACTCTTTACTTATTTGGCCTTCGGTCATGGCATAAGCTTGCTTTAGAATATCGACACTTTTCTCCAACATGTATAGTTCCATGTAGTAAAACCCAAGGTTGGCTAGAATATCGCAGTACTGTGCATCCGTCAGCTGTAGTTTTCGGGCAATGTCGTGGGTAGATTGCAGGCATTCGAGAGCTTTGGAAACAGGAAAGTCTGAGGCGTTATAAAGAAATTGGCCGACTTTCGCAGAAATGAGTACGAATTCTGCGGTTGAATTCCAGTTTTTTGCGTTTCCATGGGCGACAAATGAGTTCAGGTGGGGTCTCATCAGGATCTTCAAGGCAATGTTCTCGAGTTGGTCTGAAATATCCAAGGTGGGTTTCAAGTTCTCGTTCAAAAACTTCAACATACCAACAAATTTACCCTCGTTGTTATCGCCTCTTTCTTCCTTCGTATGTTGAAATGCATCAGTCATAACCTGATGAAACTTAACAGTTTCGATGTAACTGAATCCCGAACAGGCATGAATTAGCAAAGAACAACGACAAATTTCGGCTTCAATTTCTTCATAGGGCCGAGGACTGCTTGGTGGCAAAGTCGCATCAACATATTTTGCGAGCAAAACTAAAGGAACAGGGTACAAAGCACAATACGACAGAAAATCAAAGGTGAGACGTAGAACGTCGCTACGTTCTGCCATGCGCTTTGCTGCTAAACGTGCAGCGACTGCCATAGAATTGGGATACATGTTGTTCTCAGAAAAAGTTCGATATCCCAACGTACCCTTTTGTTGGCGATACAAAGCCAAGAAATGCTCCCATGAAAAACTTGACGATACGCGATCTTGTCTAGTTTGTCCAACATACGTCGCAGAGCAAGCCAACGCTAGCGGGAAAAACCCCAATTCTTCAGCTAATTTGACAGCAAAACCATCCACATTCACACCACTGACACATTCAAGCAAGTTTAAAGCATCATCTCTGCTCATACCGTTGTTCAGAGATAACATCCTCCCATTATGATGGCATGCTGGAGCAACATCGTTGTCTTGTGAGGTTACAAGCACCTTTCCTGGACCCCAGTTTTTGCTCCCGGGCTGAGGAAACATGCAGTTAATCTCTTCACCATGGAACATGTTGTCTAAAATAAGAAGCCACTGACCACCATACGTTTGGAGAAATCTTCTTAATTCTGCCAAGTAAAATCGCACCAAATACATGTTTTGAAAGCCTTCTGTCTTCTTGGGCTTTGTCACCAAACCTAACTTGTTTGTTACATCTATTATTGATTTAAGAAGCGATTGCACTGAGTCAGCATTCAACGTCAAAACCAAAGGATGACTATTTTCGCAACTAGACGTATCTTTCGAGAACTGCTCACCGAATAGTCGTGCCAACTGCGTCTTACCTGATCCTGGAGGACCAGTGAGAAAAAGAGTCGTAACAGTAGGGTCGTCAGACGAACTCGTCATACTCTCGAACATGGATGTCATGGTGTTTAGTTCTTGTATTCTTTTCTGACACATATGAAACGGTTTCCCTGGAAGAATGGGTGGCGTAGGCAAAGGGATCTAACGAGAACACCAAAACGATTATATTAGATATTAGAATAACATATGAGCACATCAACCTACTCGTAATTGCATAAAAGCAATTAAAAAGTGAAAACATTTCGTCTAATGCTGAAAGGACCCACACGTTTTGTGCGCAAGGTCATCATCAGAAGCTATGATATAACAATGTTGCTAAATTCTTTTTTTAAAAAATCTTTTAAGTGCAGCATTCCTAGTTCGCACAAGATAGGGATAGAACTACCCTGGAATCAACGCCCCACAAATCTCACGTTCAAGAGGAATTAGGAAGACAAGCATGTTTTAACGAAAACAGGAACATGGAATACGAGAAAATTCTGGTCTAACTACAGCGGCAGATATATGGGTTGTGTGGAGGGTCTTTCCTGTTGGTCCAAAAATGTCTATCGTCTTAATGTTGTCGAGGGTAAATGCCAGTATTATATTATATCAAAGTCGTTCGGAACCCGGATTCTGTCTTGCTATTATTTAAAAAAATACCAATTTGAGTATGATCTGCATACATTTCACAGTTTGAATTAATTAAGCAACTTGGAAGGTCGTTGATATAAATTAGGAATAGCAATGGCCCAAGAATAGATCGTTGAGGTATTTACTTAGCAATACTGAACACGGTTTGACAGATCAGAGCTAAACCATTCATGAGTAACTCCTCGGACTCCAAAGATATCTAGCTATTTTTAGTAATGTATAGTGATCTACTGTAACGAAGGCCTTCTTGAGGTCTAAGAATTCAACTCCATTAACCTGAACTAGGTCAATTTTTTTTATATAACTGGTTGCTTATTCTAAGCGATGCAGAAACAGTTGACAGCTGAGGTCTAAAACCATGCTGAGAATTTGTAAGCTAGTTATAATCTTGAAGATTGGGGAAGAGTTGGTTGTGTATCAGCTTCTCCAAAATTTTGGCAATAATAGAAATGACACATAAGAGGCTATAGTTATTCATATAAGTCCTGGTTCCTCCTTTAAAGACTGGAATTACCTATAAAATTTTCCACTCATTAGGGAATATGCCTGTTGTCATGGATTTATTAAAGATTGGAGTCAAAGACTTAGCTAAGATCGGAGCGACTATTTTAATTAGCTTAACTGGGATCTTATCAAGTTCTACAGCCTTGTTGGACGATAATGCTAATAAATGTTGGAGGACCTCTTGAGATGATACCTCATGAAGTAAGGAATGATTCTCAGATATGTTAATGTAGGATTCCGGAGAATTTTTTGCAATAAGAATATTTTTAGAAAGATTGGAACCAAGATCGACAAAGTATTTATTAAATTCATCTAATATATCATCCTGCTTACTTTTTTTTATTATTATAATCAGATTTGAACTCTTATTAATCAATTTAGTGAGTACTTTCCAAGTAGCTTTGATATCAGGTTTATTTTCCTGTATTTTAAGGTAGTAGTCGTTACAGATAGTTTTTTTGATCAATCTGTCATAAAATTTTCCGAAATTTGTATAATTATTCCACTCGCTTAAGCTATTCGATATACTGGCATTCTTCTCTAGGTGTTGAACTTGTCTTTTATGATCTAATACGCTTCGGTTATCCAAGAGTGCGCCTTTTACTGACTTCACGCTTTTGAAGAGGTTCATGTTTCTCTACAATTTGCATTAAATAATCATTCTTCCAAAGTAACCATAATTTATTGGAGTTGTGATATTTGTCCGAAGATGAAAAGTTTAGCGATCTTATATCATCCAAGAAACTTTCGTTACAATGGTATTTGAAGTTACGAAATTCGACGATTTTTGATGATCCCATAAGTGAAGGAAATTTTCTACTACCGTATATTAAATAATGATTACAAATAATTATTTATAAACCCCTGAATTTACAATCATATCAGTTGTATTGGTATAAAAATGCTCGATTAGAGATTCCGACTGAGAAGAAACTCTAGTAGGCGTATCGATGAATTGCTTATACAGCAGTCTTCTGTTATTTCGAACTCTCTAGGGAAACGGAAAATAGTTCGAGATAACGGAGGGTCAAACAAAGGTACATTATTTCATTAAAAACAGAGAAATACTGCCAATGTATTTTATCCATGATGCACATCTTTTATTCTGACACGGTGTTAAGTAACATCTGCAACTATAAGTAGAGGCTATATGTGACTATAAGCAGGTCAGTTTAAGGGAGCGAATAAAACTAAAAATAATGTTTACCAATAGCTAAATTTGTGGACCGCAGCCCCAAATATAGAAATAACGTTAGTTAACTGCCTATAGTGAATATGTGTCTATTCTGGTTTTAGCGGCAATTTACGGACATCTTGTGACAGGAACTCTTGGATAGAAAACAAAAAACAGTCCACAGTTTGAGGCTGACTGCTAATGATAGAGAACAACTTGAAGGCATTTAATAATTGAGTTATCAGACGGTTTTGTTCTTGAACGAGCGAACATTCATTATTTTTAGTTTCGCTTTACCCGCTTCCTCGTTCACAGAGGCATTTTCAATGCTTGTACAAGATAAACAAGGTTAATTTGTAATAAGGGGAAAGAAAAAGTGTTCGAGATTGTGGGGGATTCGAGATACCGAGACGTTCGAGATAACCAAGTCAGAGATAACGGAAGACTACTGTATTGATAAAGACTACTACGAAATTTGAATTTTGCAGTGTTTGTTTCATCGGTATCACAGGGTAACAGATCGCAATTATAATATCACTTAATATTATACTTTCCTTATCTTGTATATCAATAAGCTCGAGAGTTTTTTTCGAAATACTTCAATGTTTCTTAGGTTCAGTTAGGTGGCCCATACCAGGTGGTCATCAGAAGGGGTTTAACTTTAAATTTATTAATTTCAATAGTAAGAATTTTAAAGTTCTCATTTCCTAAATAAGGTCTTACGGGGAATTTGTTTGATTTCTTTTGTAGAAGCCGATAAAACCACCTCAATGTTTAATACACTTGGTTAAGTTCCTGGCCAAGATGGATGCAGGTAGGGGGCGACTGTTAATTTTAGTAATACGTTCAACGTAAGGGTATATTTAATATTAATAACCGTGAATAGACGTCATAAATACATTATAAATGCTTCGTTTATTTAGTGGTATGTGGTGAAATATACGAGGTCCTGTAGGAATGAAGGAGAATGCAGTAGAGTTAAGTCCTCCATAATTTTCCTCCTGTATATTAATAAGACAATCGCAGCATTGACATGTATACTTGTACAAAATAAGCGATCCCAGCAACTTGGGAATGCAATCCTTCGAAGTAAAGAAACTAGAGAAACGTCGGCCGGGTTAAAAAAAAGCACGCAATGAAAGGTGTGAGAAAGCGGAAGAGCTTACTTTTGTACGTTGCTTGTGTATTTGCGAAGAATGTGATCCCGTGAAGAGGCGATAGAAAAATAAAAAAAAAAATGGTAAGCTAAGGTGCAAGTTCGACATATGTGCTACCTAAGCGGAAGCCACTATACGCTAACAATGATATTAACGAGATATATATTTTTCAAATGTGAAAGCTTGGATATCTTAAGATTAAAGATGTGAAGATTTTATTCATCGTTTAAACAAAAAAATAAGATCTTGAGATGATAGATGAACGTTCGTCATGGTCGCACATACGTCGAACTTGCACCTTAGATCACCATCTTAGTCTTGGCAGCTCAATGGTTAGAGCGTCTCACCGGTCATCAGAAGGTTGCGGGTTCGATCCCCGTTTGGGGCTCAGAAATCGTTTTTTCTGAGAATAGAGCTTGACGAACGTTCACCTATCATCTCAAAATATCTTCAAGCTCCCACATTTCTAAAAATATATATCTTAAAAAACGAGTTATTGACAGAAAGATTTAGAAGTTTTCAAAATGGCGTGACGGAAAAACTTGCCCCGGGTTTCATTATTGGAAGGCTTCAAATGAAGATGTCAATAACTTCGTCCAATGGAACATTGGTAAAAAGTGATGTAACATCACAACTAGCCATAAGTATTTTGTCAGTATCTAAATTAAGGCTGGGTAAAGCTTCCAAAGAAAGTAAATGTTAGAAATTCTGTTGAATACGACTGATATTAGGAATTTGGGAGCTTGGAAATATTCATGTAGATACTCTAGGAGATATATTCCATCCCCGTCTGAAGCTATTCAACATCTGTCAAATTCTTTCCGTTTTAAAGACCAAATCTCTTTTGCTCGTCATTCACACGTAGTTAATAAATTCAAGTGTCAATGGTGTCAGCCATTGTATATTGGTGAAACCTTTCACCACTTAACAACGCGTGTTTCGGAACATTTGGGAGTTTTGGCTTACACAGAAGATCCGCTTACTTAAGCCTGGTTTCCATACAATCGCTAGGATTGCCAGGATCGCTGTGATCGCTGTGATCGCTCAAGAAAATTAACTCAGTGATCGCAGCGATCATATGGAAACCGTGAACTCAGAGATCGTAGCTATCGCAACGATCGCTACGATCGCTGAATTCATGGTTTCCATATGATCGCTGCGATTATATGGAAACCAGGCTTAAAGCCTGGTCCCCCCAGCATTGTCAACAATGAAGTCGACGTGAACATTTACCGAAAAACGTCCGCCCTGAACTTAAATTTTTCTCCCGTCCCCCCTGCCCACCAACTTCAACTATAGCTTCCTACGCCGCTGCTGCACAATACATCATGGTCACCTCTGCTAACCTTATAACTCCGATGATTTAGCGAGAAGCAATGAAACCTTAATAAAATTATCCATGAAATATTTTAACATTGTCTTCTTTTCATGATATTTCATTTAACCGTTTTGAGCTGGGCACTTATTAATTTATTTTACGTCGACGTTTTCGGCCCGGAAAACCAATAGCCGCGAGAAGTTTTACCACTTTCAAAGCCATTGCCGTTAGTTTTGGTATTTATAGTAGTCCGCCGTCGTCCTCCTAAGCCAGCGTCAAAACAGAGGTCTTGCGGTAGTATCCAGAATCCAAGTATGGTTTTCAGTGTGCAAAATGTATTCTCCATTGGTTGACTTATCGTGAATGAACTTCATAGTTCAGTTGTCAATACTTTGGCAGAAAAGAACTTAAATTTTCGTTTTTAAGTAAAAGGCTAAAATTACATGGAGGCAAAATTCATACATTATTCAGGCGATCACCAGAAGATGTTTGCCTGGTCTAAAATATTTGTTTTTATCCTTAATGTAGTTTTAACCTTTTTCCTATCAAATAAACAGGTATTTTTGTTGAGAATGTTTAACTTTCTTCGGATATGTAACAGAATGTTCGTTAACTTCGAAAAATTCTGTTCATTGAACGTCCTTTGTAAAGCAAATCTAACAAACCCAATGGGCGCGAAGATAACATAGGTTCAAATAGGTTCTGTATTTCTTTCTGACGTCACCGGATAGTTTCCGGATTACGAAATATTCAAAAGCACGAAGTCATCGCTGCCCCAAACGTCTTTGTTTAAGTTTCCTTTTCGGCAAGCCGCCAGTTCTTACAACTACTTGGAGACCAATCTTAATCGTTTGAGCCGAATTTTTCCTTCACTACCTAAGATTTGCCTACAACTAATGTTTTATTTGTTTACCAATACTGCTTAAAATTGTATCTTGGAACTATGTCGTAAGGAAACTTCATTAACTTCATTGGCCTATTGCCCTCACCGTACTAACTACGCATAAATACATGTAGTACATGTTTGAAGAGCCACCATTTTCAAAATCCATGCATACCTCTGGAAACGTACCTCTCTATTGTTGTAAAATCCTGATCTTTCACTCACATGTAGGCAACCTAAAGCAAGATTAATCGAAATTAAAAATCAAATGCCAAACCATGGTTAGCTATTTCGGTGCAGACAAGGGTATACGTGTTTGGTACAATTACATAGTTGATTATCGAAAATTCCGCGTGGTGATTGGCCAAAAAATACGTCACATTTCTCGAAAATTACCTACAGGTGAATATAACAGTGAAGGCATTTACGCAAAATGGCGATTACCCTTGTGAATGGTATACCGAGGGATTTTTTAAACAAACTCGCTGTTTTTCTCAACTCACTGCTGTTTTCAAATAATCACCTGTGTAATTATCCTAAAACAATTATTTGCCTGTGGCTCTGTGAGAATTGTTGAATAATCCTCTCGATAATTTTTCAACAACATTCACTTCGCCCTCAGCGAATAATCGTTAAATAATCACAATATCTCACAGGCCATAACGTCATGAGGCGGTGATGGCATTGGATATACGGGTAAGACATCGTATCTGATGCATCAGCTGGTTTGAGACTTATGGGTTGGACTTTATACAGCAGTATTTAATTGGAAGGCCCAACCCTTACTTATAGAATAGATGAGATGACATTATACAGATGAAAAAGCTTGACGTTCGTACAGAACGTGAGGTCAGGGACAATGCCGTTCTCTAAACTTTACTTTAACGTCTTATTTTAAGGGAATTTAGTGGTCTGAAATTCACAAAAGTATGGAAGTAGTCTACCAAACTACAGCAAGTACAATCCTTTACCTATACGATTAGCTCGTCGTTGCTGGTCTTAATTTCGGGCAATGAAAGACAGCTAGACATTTACTCAAGCCAGGACAACAATTATGGTTAAGGTCAAATTTAGTAGAGGATGAGACATGGTACACTGCAATTGTTAACAAGACATTAAACGGCAGGACAGTTGTTTCAAAGTAAAATATATACAAGGCTCTTAAATCGTACGTAATACAGATAAAAAATTCTCTGTTAGCTCCGGTAAACAAGGTCTGCAGCATCTGAATGATTGGCATAAATCGAAGCTTTGTGCATTCGCGTAAATATACAGTTTTATTCAACCCTTTTGCATTTTGTAGCCCAGTCTTGGTTAATCACACCATTCCAAGGTGCTAGTAGCGGTAAAAATACGCAATGTCTAGTATTTTGGTCCTCAGCATGACTTAAAGTCCCACGTATTGCATGCAAGTACTTTAAGTACATACCACGTGCTTCAGAAGATGTAAGGACAGTGCCATTACCAATGATAACGGTTTGGCAATTGTTTACCTCCAAGTGTTTAACATCTTGGTTATCTTGAATGAAAGAATCCGTCATATTGGATCCACGCGATTTCTAATTAATAAAATAAGAAAAAGTTTATTACAATCCAGAAATATTCTACTGGTGCACTATGTCAAAATGCGTATGATCTCATGAGGCATTCCGTGCATTGAATCATTGTCAATCGTAGCACAGTCTCGGAATTCTTTGGTGACAGGTCCATGCTTTTGTTCACATTTAAGCGGAATCACTGGGCAGAACACCATGGATATTTGGAATAATCAGGCAATAAGACAATAGAGACGTTAGGATTCAGTCTCTGATCTGTATTGCTTCAATTGTATGCCACCTACATATTAAAAAAAGGGGGGAAAGGTGAAGGCAACTTTTTAGCCGCCTTGAAGTCAGCCGATTTATCCAGACCATGCTACGATGACTATTACCGAATGCACAAGCGAAAAGAAATTAGTTTCTCCCTATAAGACGTTTGAGTTCATGATAACTGGTAAATCAAAAACCATATTCTTATAGATTATATTAATAGTATGAATGGATGAATTTTCCATATTTAAAATTTATAGCATTGCAGTAAGTATTGCAAAATAGGCCTCATACGTTCCATTACAGTCTTTTTCTTTCTAAGTTACATAACCATGAACCGATTTTCGTGCATATAAATTTACCGTACACACAGTGTTGCTCAAACGATAATGAACATAATATTATTAACAAATTGAGAGTTTGGTTTGATTTTTGGGATAATTAAATATTCATCAGGTCTGGCATTTGTTCAAAGAAATTTGATTCCATGTAATGGTCCTACTGGAACAACATAGCAGAGCTTTGTCACGGATATAAGTGAGATTTTATTCTTTCTACATTCGTCAAGGACAATAACACTAAAAAACACAAGGTCATTCCTGGTCTGTCATCTCACTGGCTTCTCTTACTGTTAGGATGCCATAAGAAATCGGTTTGATGTAATAGCTTTGCTTATTTTTCAGTTCAGGATAGTTGTACCATATTTGCCTAATCATCTTGCACACAACATTGACAGTAAATAGAAAAAACAGGAAGTCCGTGACTGCATGTGGCTTATGCTGAGTACAATATTTCATACTCTAACACCCGACACATACTTTGAACGCTGTTCCTGGCTTTCGATGCGAGAATGAAGTGTAAAGTGTTCTGTAAAAAAGCATAACGTTGAAGATAGCGTGACCCGTTTTAAATTACGATCAAATTGGGACCGGAAGAAGTGGATCCAGCTTTGGATCTTTTTCTTAAAAGCCTTGAACATAGGGTTTTAAATATAATTATAGTAATTTGGATTTAGAGGAAAGGCAAGCTCTGAGAGATCTTGAGGGTTACGGGGATATTATGATTATAGCTGATAAGGGTTCGGCGGTGGTGGTTTGGGGTATAGAGGATTATAAGAGGGAGGCATTTTTTAGCGGATGGAAGGATAGCAGTTGAGGACCTAGTAGATTTGGCCAAAGTGATTAGGGAAAATAATTATTTTGAATTCGAAGATAAGGTTTATAGGCAAAAGTTGGGTACAGCTATAGGTACCAAGTTTGTGCCGGCATTTTCCAATATATTTATGGCAAATCTAGAAAGTAGAATGCTTCAAGAATGTCACGTAACCCCTTGGAAGTGGTGGAGATTCTTGGATCACATCTTTTTAATTTGGTTTTATAGAGAGGAAAAGTTGAAAGAATTTTTGAAATATGTTAATGATTATCATCATACAATCAAATATACATGGGCTTGATCAGTGACAAATATTTCATATTTAGATGTTATGGTTCATTTACATAATAAAACAATTACTACGGATGTGTATAGTAAACCTACTGATACACATTAGTGTTTGGATAAGAGATCGTGTCATCCGGAACATGTAAAGCCTGGAATTCCGTAAGGGCAAGCATTGAGACTTCGGCGAATTTGTGACTATGAGGAAACGTTTGAGAAGAGGCTAAAAGAATAAAGGGATCACTTTATTACAAGAGGATTTAGGGAGAAGCTTGTAGATCTTCAGTGTAGGAAGGCCAAAGAGAAAGATAGAAATAAGCTCCTTTGTCAGGATATTAAAGGAATTAAAAGTAATAGGGATTGAGTTCCATTAGTAATGGAATTTCATCCAGTGTTATCGGGAGTTAGTAAGGTTATTGATTCGCTTTGGCCAATTTTACATGCTTCGGATGATATAAGATTTTGGAGGAAAAGACTATATTGTTATTTAAACGACCAAGAAATTTAAAAGATGCTCTGGTTAAATCGAAATTAAGGGTAAATAAAGAAAGCGTAGTTAGGATGAAACGGTGAGGAAAATCCAGGTGCCAGATTTAGAGATAGGCAATGTAGGTGATAAATGTTGTTGACAGTTACAGCCTTAAATTCTGTGAACTCTGATTTGGCATTCTCGACAAACTTTTCAAAACTGCAGTCTCATGTGCCCTTCATGTCTGCCAATTTGATTCCAATATTTAAGTAATAATTAATGAAACCTTTTGCTATCTCCTGAGGATTGCTTAAATTAATTCCATTAATACTTAGTTCATTTAAGCTTGTAGTTGTATTTTTCCTACCAAGCAGAGTATTAATAGTTTTCCGAGGATCCTTAAGATTAAATTTTTGACCAGCAATTTTATGGGAGTAATACTCTTTCTTAGCTTTTCTTAATTCAAGATTAGCTTTATTTCTCACTTTCTTATAGTTTAGCCAATCTGTCTCGAGGTTAGTAATAATGGCTTTTCGTTTCAATTTGTCTCTTGCAGTCATCAGCATCTTTAATGTACTTGTAACCCGAGGATTTCTTTTGGGTTTAATCTTTTTACTCTGAAGCAATGCATGCTTGTTTAGGACTTCAAAAAATAAATCTTTCCAAATATTCCACATACTGTTTGTATCTTCTGCAAAAAGGTAAACATACTCCCATGGGTTATTCAATAAATTCTCAAGAAAATTTTGACCATTAAGTTTTTTCATATTCCTAAACTCAATAATCTTTTCCTTGTGTTTTTCAGTATAATTTATTTCTCTAATTACAAAGATCATGCTGTGGTCACCGATTCCAGTGTGGATAACACCAGAGTCAGAAGTTCTGTCTGGTTTATTTGTACTGAAATGATCAAGAAGGCTGGCAGTTGTCACTGCTACTCGTGTAGTTTCACTAATCAACTGAGACAACTGATATAATTCATATGTTTTCAACTTTTCATTTGGTCGATCTGGATTTACCTCACAGTTCAGATCACCAAGAATATAGATTTCTTTGTTTTCATGATCTAAGGCTTTAATTCTAATTGGGTAAAAAAATCAGATGTTGTATTTGGTGGTCTGTAAATTGTAGTAACAAGAAATGGACGACTGTGAGGTTGATGGATTTCAATGCAGACATCTTCTAAATCAGATGGGATATTTCTGACACGGTAATTTATAGAGGTACGCAAGTAAATACAAACGCCGCCTCAATTTCTTGATCTCTCTTTTCTGACTATATCGTAGCCATCTAAATGTATTTGATAGGTAGGAAACTAAAGATTGTTCGTTTTTACTAGTAGTTTGATGCCCGTGGGCGGTCTTCGGACAACTGAGGGAAAATTCCTTTCGATTGTTCTTAAATAGAAAGGTGTGCTTCATTTCATTGGAATGTGTTGAAATTATTGCATGGATGTGGTCCATTTCACGTTGTGTAGGCTGAGTTTGTTTCGGTGGCGGCATTTTAAAAAAATCTCGGATTTTTTATTTAGGAAGTGCTCCTGGGCGGTTTTCATGATACACATTATTTCTTCCAGGCACAGGTTACATTGGTTTTTTTCCGCTTTCGTAAGATTTTGCGCGTTTTAGAATTGACCATTTGATTGAATAAGCTCGTTTTTCCATATTCAATTTCCAAACGTAACTTGACAGGGTTGTTTCTCTTGAGTGTTTAGCATCACGCAATGATTTCATATGGTTGTTATAGCGAGCCTTAAAAGAATTTGAGATCATCGCGATATATTTTTTGGTTGTCGCGTCGTCGATTGT
This sequence comes from Heliopora coerulea, assembly GCA_030142905.1. Classification (NCBI taxonomy): domain Eukaryota; kingdom Metazoa; phylum Cnidaria; class Anthozoa; order Scleralcyonacea; family Helioporidae; genus Heliopora; species Heliopora coerulea. Next base: position 2,004,847 of record JASJOG010000008.1, on the reverse strand, counting down.
AATAACATTCGATCTTTATATGTATACGTGTCACGTATACGTATATGAATGTGTATCTGTGTACCTGTATATGTATGTGTATATGTGTATATGTGTATGTGTATATGTGTATGTATATGTGTGTGTATGTATATGTGTATATGTGTATCTGTGTACCTGTATATGTATGTGTATATGTGTATATGTGTATGTCTGTATATGTATGTGTATATGTGTATGTGTGTATGTGTATGTGTATGTGTGTATGTGTATATGTGTATATGTGTATATGTGTATGTGTGTATGTGTATATGTGTATGTGTATATGTGTATATGTGTATATGTGTATGTGTTAATGTTGCTCCCGATTAATCGATTAATTGATTATTTTTTGGCAATCGATTATTCTTAAAAATAATCGGATCATCGACAACAACTACGCACAGCATGATATTCACCTCAACTTTCTTTCTGCAATTAAAAAAAATGCGAAGAGATAGCATTCTCGCGCTCTCATTGCAGTCAATAGTGGTCTCGAAGAAGCGTGCAGCACTTCAGCCAGCTGTTCTTGATGCACTGTTATTTTTAAACAAAAACAATATGTAGGCAGTCAAAGTGCATATTTCTTTATTTTGGCTATTTCTCTGTGTTTATATAATTATATTATATAAGTTTTTTTCTTGAGTTTTTCTACTGGAAAATTTCAAAACTTTAAAAACATTAAAACACACTCCTTTCTTTGAAAGGACAAACCACTGTGGATGTGTCATGATTTAATTCATTCAATACGATTAATCGATATTAGTCGATTGTTGACAGCGATTAATCGATTACGGATATAAACCGATGGGAGCAGCACTAGTATGTGTATATGTGTGTGTGTGTGTGTGTGTGTGTATGTGTGTGTGTATGTGTATGTGTATGTGTATGTGTATGTGTATGTGTGTGTGTGTGTGTGTGTGTGTGTATGTGTATGCGTGTATGTGTATGTGTATGTGTGTATGTGTATGTGTGTATGTGTATGTGTGTATGTGTATGTGTGTATGTGTATGTGTATGTGTGTATGTGTATGTGTATGTGTGTATGTGTGTATGTGTGTATGTGTGTGTATGTGTGTGTATGTGTGTGTGTATGTGCATTAGTGAATCAAAACATCAGCTTGTGCACTGTTTCCCCTTGTTTTGTCTTTATTTTACCCCATTCATATTTCTATTCCTCTGGGATCACTGAGGATTTGACCCAATGCCGGTTTACTAATCATCGTTAAAAATAGCAAATGACTTCCTTGTCTTTACCTTGTTTTGTTTTCCTTCTCACATTTCATTGGTTAACTTTTTGTCCAATGATTCCTTTTCGTATAAAACCTAATCTAGTCGCTATTCTTGTTTCAGAACACGCTTCTTTCTCTGTCAAAGGGCCTTTGCTCGAAACGTTATAATTCTTTGAGATCAGTCACGACAGTTACCAACCTTTGAACTTTTTACCTAAGGTCATAAAATCTTTTCTTACAGTATTTAAAAAAGTAGATATCACATACTCTCCACATGAGTATTCCAACAAGCATTTAGCGTTACGGCGACAGCCTATATGAGGTTAATGTCCTATTCCAGAAGAAACTATAATAAAAAAATTAGCCTTTGTTTTTTTTTTTTTAAGAACTTTTTTCGTACTTGCCATCCTTATGGCAAGTACGAAACATAAATAGGGGACAGACGAGGGTGTGCTAAGAAGCAGCCGTAACTTCAGCCTGGTTTCCACATAGCTGTAATCGTTGTAGTTCAGTCGGCGACTGTCGGCGATTCCATTACAACAATTGTTTCCATATAGTTGTAATTATTGTAATTTAGGCATGGATTTCTCTTTAGTACTCAGGACATCTCGGTTTACTGATCGCCGATTTATGATGAAACTACGCTAGCGGATGGTTTGGAAAAATTTAGACCTGGACGAGAGCCCCAATTTGGTTTCGAACACACTGTCATAAAATATTCGTCATACTAAAACGCTGAACATAGATGGAGCAGTTAAGTCGAAGGTTACAGGAACAATACCAAAAGATGTTGCTGCTTGCCTTAGCAAGGATTCGCAAAAAATCAAGGTACAAGAAACATAAATTGATTCACCGCTTTTTTTCGCAAAACACAACCGACAATCTTTGGAAGGTGGCTGGGCACACACGAGCAACATCCATGAACCGCTCGTCAGTTAAAGTTAAACTCTGCGTTTGACTCATCATTACAAAATATTTAAAATATTATCCAGTGACTGTGGTCTTGTGGGCACTTTTTTGTAGCAGACAGTCGGCGACGAACATTTGCATTAAATGTTGATTTGTCGGCGACTGTTGTAATGTTGTAGAAGTTGAATCTGATTCAACTTCTACAACAATCGCCGACTGATCGCCGATAGAATTACAACAATTACGACTCGCGTTTCCATTAACTCGTTATTAACGGGACTCCCCGGCAAATGGGGACAGTTGCCAACGTTTTTCTACGTGTAAACGTTCATTAGCGTATGGTGGATACCTTGAGAAATATGCGGCGAAATTCGAACTTTTTACTTTTGGTGGAGCGTATAATGCTGTAGCTTTTTATTTTTTACATTCCCGAAAGTTCCATTTCGCCACCAACACTATTTTGAATGCACCTCTCTAATTCTAAGCGAGTTTCAAATTATATTTTTAAATTCTAAACAATAAAATTAATTTTCTTAAAGAAAGCCCGTTTAATAACCCGTGTCTTTTCCAATTTCCTCCAATTCACCCTAAATCTTTCAGAATTTTCAACGCCCAACGAAAGGATCTTTTGAATTTGAAAAATAGCCATGCTATGTATGACATAGGCTGGAATGATAAAAACTATAATTGAAGTTGCCTTGACGACAGTGGCGGCTCTATGGGGGGTCTGGAGGGCCATGCACCCCTGATACTGTAACAGTTTACATGTTTTCACTACTGTAGAGTACATACTATTTTTTGCAGATGTGAGATTTGCAGCATTTTTGCGTTAACGCCGCTTGGTTCGCTTCTAATGGTTCACTTTTCAAACTGCAAGGAAGAAAACGTTCCCTTTTAACGTTGGACAAAGTCTCGTTAAGGCAAGTGTAGCAATGATGTACGCTTGCTTGAATGCTGCTTGCAGCAGTTCTCCTCTTGGTAGAAGTATCCAATGGGCTATAGAAGTATTAGCCCCAGTGTCGTTGCCAAGGGAGGAGTTCCGGAAGTTCAAAACCCCCATACATGCAAAAAAATTGAAATTTTAAATCTATAGCAATTTAAATAATATTTTCCAACCCTTAAAATTTCCAAAAACCTCTCCCAAAACCTGGGAAATGGCCTTTCTGAGACTCTCGAATTTCAATGATTGTGTACTGAGCTGGTTGTAGAAAATATATCACTTAGGTAAACGGGCACCTTATTATGCGTACATTTATACATCATCGAAGCAAGCTGTGAGTGACGTCTTTCGTTTAATTTCTTCCAATTTAATTCAGCTAATACATTGTCGGACCTTATCTCGTAACTTGAACTGGTAATAATTCTAGCAGTTCTATTCTGCAGCTTTTGGAGATCAGCTGCAAGTGTTTTACCCAAATTACCCCATACTTCACTGCAATAATCAAAATGGGGTAAAATCAATGATTTATAAATTATTATTAGAATATCTTGAGTCACATATGGTCTCAATCTGCGTAATACACCAAGCACCTTAGCGATTTTCTTAGATATGGATTTTACGTGTGACTCCCAAGAGAGGATTTCATCAAGGTTAACACCAAGGCGCTTGAAAAGTCTCTTTCGTTCAATTAGCTTGCCATCTAAACTTATATTCAAGTTAGTTTGCATAGATGAGACTTTTTGATGAGTGCCAGTTAGCATATATTTGGTTTTGGTAATATTTAAACTGAGCTTATTTGCTTTCAGCCTTTCATGAATGGTCTCGAGATCACGGTTTAGCGAGCAAAAAATCTCAGTTTGGTTGGCTGAGGCATAGGTAAGATTAGTATCATCAGCATACATAACGTACTCTGGATAACAAATCACAGTTAGGCAAGTCATTAATACGTAATAAGAAAAACAGTGGACCAAGGATAGATCCTTGTGGTATTCCACACTTGACAGTATAGGAATCATATAGCACTCCTTGGATTTGCATCTTTTGAGCGCAGTTAGAAAGATAATTTGCAACCCTTGCCAATGCTTTTGACTGAAATCCTTAAAGATTTAGTTTTGCTGAAAGGATATCGTGGTTGATAGTGTCAAAAGCTTTTTTGAGGTCAAGAAACAAGACTGCATTAGTGAAGCCATTGTCATGCTCAGTAACCATTCATTTGTGGCATCCAACAGGGCCGTTACAGTTACGTGTAAATGCCTAAAACCTGATTGGAACTTAGCTAAAATGTTATTATAGATTAGATAACTATATACCTGATTAAATATAGCCCTTTCAAGTACCTTGATTATAACTGAAAGAACTGAGATTGGACAATAATTATTAGGATCTGTTTTAGAGTCACCTTTCAAAATAGGGGATACTCTAGCATTTTTCTAGTCAAAAGGTAAAATTCCTGCATCAATAGACAGATTGAAAATATGTGTCAAGGATTTAGAGACATAACTGGCACTGTATTTCAACAGACTGGCACAAATAGTGCCAAGGCCACAGGCCTTATTAATCTGCAAATTATTGATAGTCTCAATAATCTCAGATTACGATCATTGTGTTAATTCAAAATTTAAATTTGTTTGTTTAACATAATTTCTGAAATCAGTATTTGGTGATGGAATAGAAGAAGTTAGCTCTGGCCCAATGTTGACTAAGTGCTGATTGAAAGCATTTGCAATGTCAAATGGATTTTGCAATGTAACTCCATTTACCTGCAACTTAGTAGGCTCAACACAAGATCTATTGTTCTTGGACAGGATAGAATTTATTCTCTTTCAAGTTCTATGCATATTGCTGCAGTTTGTAGAAAAGAAATTACTGTAGTAATGAGCCTTATTGTATTTATAGCTTTATTTACATGATTATTCCTAAATTTTACAACTTTTGGCTTAACCAATGGAGTTACAAGCTTTCTGGTCCCATATCCCATTAAATTTGCTAGGTTGATTTGTTAGGAAAAGGTCTATTAAAGTAGATGTGGTTCTTGTCACCCGAGTGTGTTCATGAATAAGCTGAGAGTATTGATATAAGTCATAAAGATCAAGTAATTTTGCCATATATCCATCCTGGGAGGCAGTTGCATTAGATTGTTTTACTTTCAGTTTTAACCCTTTCTTTACCACAATTAGATAGGGATGTCAACTGAACACTTTATAGAATTGATTTTATAGTCCCATACACAAACAAAATGTTAAAGTAACTCTCAACTGGAAGATGTGAATCAGGCTAATAAAAATCTGCATGCCTGCTGTACCAGATCTCTTATAATGATAATTTAAAGTGGAAATAAAACCTACGGCTTGGCATGCTGCTTTATTTTGACAAGAGTGGTTAAGCAGTGCAATTTATGGATTCTTGTCCTGACCTACTGGTTTATACATGTATTTGGAAAGGGTTTTTGACAGAATATGACTTTTAATCTTAATAGTACATCTGCCATTCACAATCATTTTGATTTTTGTTTGGTATCAGTTGTACAGGAGACCAAGAGCCTCGCATTGAAATCAATGATTTGTTTTAATAAGCCAAATCTTTCAGCTTCACTAAGAACGAATGCAGATGTACACATATTAATTCACAAGAATTTAAAAGATACGTTCATTTTTAGCAGATATGTTTGGTGTTGTTTAGCAATGGGGCATTATGAGGTATACTAGGAAATAAGTGAAGTGCCAATACTGCACTCGTCAAGTCACAGATAGAAGTAATGTGTTCTTCAAACCAGCGACGCCAGCAAGGGTCGGAGTAAGCAATAACTCCATATAATCGAACTACAACTATTGTTACTTTAGGAAACTTTAGGAAACTTTAGTTTAAAGTGCCTTGGAAGTTGCAATTCCCTCGTAGAACCCTTTTCAAAAACGAGCAGTCCTTTCATTTCTATATTCCATTCTCTACGAAACGATGCCTGTCAAGTATACTTTTAAACCAAAATTAAAAAACTCATTAAAAATGCATGAAGAAAATACAAAAGAAAATCATAACTGTGTCGTGTCTTTATCCCGAATTTTTCTTCAAATTTTCGTCAATACTTTTCGCCTCAGAAAACAAAAATTGCCAAATTTACGAAAGGAATTAGCGTATAAAACGTTTCGTTTTTTAAACCGTTCAAAATACTCGCAGTTCGTGCTTTATCGGACCCAAAACACTCGGCTTCCGCCCCGTGTCTTATATCTGATAAGGCACTCCTGTTCGTTTTTTAAACATTACATCAAAGTTGGTCGTCGTTTTCAGTGACATTGGTCAAAATCATCTGCCTTTAGTCATTTATACTAACGTAACGTGTCACCACGCAAACTAGTCAAAAATTAATACATTCTCTGTCGGCTGAAATGCCATTAGAATTCGTCATTAGTTTGTATGGGAAAGCACCACATACCTGGCATTGACTGGCATACTAATTTCTCGAAAATCTCGCTCATCTGGTTGGCAGTGTTTGCTACTGCATTGTAATTAAGAAGAATGTTCTACTTGCCGTTTTAAACAACAGCTACTGCCTCAAACAGCCCTTTTAATCAAGTGAATTATCCATGTGCAATATCTAAAATGGTCTGCAAACAGTCAAGTTACAACGCAAACAACGCAAGCAGGGGCACATGAATATGACGCAAAACAACAATACGTGCTTGATCGGGTCTAAAACACTCAGCTATCGCCTCGTGTTTTATATCCGATAAAGCACTCCTGTTCGTTTTTTAAACATTATTTAAAATCATACATAAAGATTAATGATCACACCAGTCTTCACCTCAGGTATTAAGCTTACCTTAAAATTTCAAGTGAAACTCAGTATTGTTCTAGCATAAGCGAACCCAAGCTTCTGCACTCTGAATATTCTGACTTTTACAGCAAACCTGTACCACTGCATAAATATCAACCAATACAACAACGCCCAACTCAGTGTAATAGCCGTAAAGAAAGGCTGGCAAGCGTTCCGTTTGCGTTTGTTTGCGTAACCAGTGAACTCAATTTCCATATCTGGAATGCTAGCTCCCAGTCATCTGCTAGGGGGCTAGGGCAAAAAGTGAAGCCAAGATGGCCGCTATGAGGCGCCATACCAGACATTATTATGAACCTTTTGATCTATGCTTAACTTAAAATATTCATGCTGAACTCTTCATGCTCTATTTGCCAAACTTTAAATATATATGCCAAACTTTAAGAACATATGCCAAATTTCAAATATATGTGCAAAACTTTCAATATTGTTTATGCTAAAGTTAAGATATACATGCCAAACTTTAAATATAATTAGAAAACTTCAAATATACACCTAAAACCTTAAATACACATCGTAAACTTGGCTTTAGTGCAAACTTATTTCGTACTATGTGATGCACTGCACATTTAGACACTGGTACTGCTAGGCCCTTCTCGCGCATAAACTAATTGACCTCAATCTCGAAGGTTAAATGATGACAGTAGGGCTCTCAGATCTTATCGCTAAGATTTCCTTAGATTCGAAGGTAAAAATTCCTTAGATCGATCAAAATTTTCTCAAACTCGTGTCAGTCCCCCACGAACGCTCCAGGCCTCCCGTGACGATCGAAAAGGCGGGAAAATGATCGGTTCTTAGGACTATTCATCATGGCTGATTCAGAATCGTACTCCGAAGATGAGGGAAGCCCTCCTAAAAAAACAAAAATGACAAGAAAAAAATACAAACAGAAGTTTCGCACAGATTGGATGAAAGATCCTGCTTTTAAACAGTGGCTTATTGCACCTGCAAACGCTAACGACAAACCATCATGCAAAGTGTGCTTGAAGAAAATCTCCTGCTCAAAAACTGCTCTTCAAAGACAGAAAGAGTCAGCTCAACACAAGCAAGCTTGTTCAAGTTCATCGAACCAGACTAGCATTAACATTAGCCTTCAAAAGCAAGAAAATACCAACACATACAAGGAGATCACTACGGTTCAATTGGCTGCTTTTATCGCCGAACACAATCTACCTCTTAGTCTCAGTCCGTTTCTTCTCGACTTCCTGAAATCAAGAGCACCAAAGAATAATCAGGAAGCACAATGCCTTCAAGAAATGAAGATAGGAACAACCAAATGTACGAACATGATTCGCCAAGGCGTCGGACTGTATTATGTAAAAGAGTTGGTTGAGATCTTACACCACAAACGATTTAGCATCATACCAGATGAGACTACAGACGTGTCAACCGAGAAGCAGTTGGGAATCTGTGTTATGTATGTTGACGACAACTTAAAGCCAGTAACTAGATTTTTGGATATAGTCGAAGTCAGCGACACTGGAGCTAAGGGGCTTTATCAATCAATAAAGGGCGTTTTCCAAGAGAAATCAATACCTCTCTCCAACATCTTTGGTTACTCTTCAGATACCTGCAATGTTAGGTTTGGTGAAAATTTAAGTGTTTCCACCCTTCTGAAGAACGATTTGCCACATGTTACTGCCATAAAATGCAGCTGCCATATGATTCATCTCTGTGCATCTAATTCTTGCTTAAAGTTGTCTACAACACTCGAAAATTTGTGTAGAAACATCTACTCCCACTTCAGCCGGTCAACGCTAAGGCAGAAGGATTTTGTACAATTTCAAGAGTTTGTGGAAGTGCAACCTCACAAGTTGTTGAAACTATTCCAAACAAGATGGCTATCGTTGGAGAGCTGCGTCACCAGAATTCTGGAGCAATGGGAAGCTCTTCGTCTGTATTTCACCACATTTGTAGCAGAAGGGAAAGATCCTTCTTACACAACAGAGAGCATTTTGAAAGGTTTGAGCAACAAATACGTTCTCGCTCAGTTGGAGTTCTTGAGTGCACAGCTGCGTCGACTCAACGAGTTTAACACCATGTTTCAAACAACAAATCCCATGCTGCATCATCTCAGAGAAGAAGTTACGAAGCTACTACGAGATATTCTGAGCGATTTCATTAATATGGATGTGATCAGGAAAGAGGATCCCTTCACCATCGACGTACATTCTTTGGACATCAGAGTGCCTTTAGAAAAGGTTTATTTGGGAATATTGGCTACGAATACACTGTCCGAATTGAAAGATGATCTAGATTCCATGCTGAAAGTTAGGAAGGCTTGTTTAGAGTTCCTGATTGAGCTGGTCAAGCAAATAAGATCGCGTTTCGACATGAAGAATCCAATATTTAGATTGGTAGAGTTCCTCATTCCAAGCAATGCCGTCAAATGTTTGCAGCTCTCACTGCACGAACTTTTCTCGACGTTGCCGTATTTGGCCGACGTGGCAGACGTAGTTAGCGCTGATCTGGAATGGAGAAGGCAGTCCTTGGAAGAGCCCACAGAGTTGACGCCCAATGAATCATCAATTGTTTTCTGGCAGAAAAGGCTGAACGCAAAGACCATCAACGGATCCTTCAAGTACCCGAATCTTCGAAAAGTTGTCGCTTGCATGATGTCTTTGCCATTTTCGAATGTGTCCGTCGAGAGAGTTTTTCGTCTTCTCAAGCAGATAAAAACCGACTCGAGAAATGCATTGAAAAGGGAGACCCTTGTTGGGCTAATACATGCCCATGAGGGCATGAAGGTACATGATATCCATGCACACCAAATAGAGCTGAACACAGATTTTATCCGTATGGTAAAAGCTGTTAAGAGTGAAGCTACCGACAGTCAGGCTCATGAACTTATTACAAAGGAACTTTCAACCAATAATTAAATGGCAATGATTGAATGGTGTATAAACGAATTAAAAGAAAAGTTTTGTTTAAATAAATGAATATTTATAATAAGGAACAGAACAAGAATATTGAACTTATCAATGTGCCTATCCTATTTTTGTTACTATTCAAAAATTCCTTAAAAATTCCTTAAAAATCCTATTTCCATGAAAATTTCCTTAAAAAGTTCAAAATTTCCTCAGTTTAAGGAAATTTCCTTAAATCTGAGAACGCTGGATGACAGGGACCGCAGAGCCGGGGGGGTTAGAGGGGCTGTAGCCCTCCCAATATTTTCCGGACCGGACGTTTGATCGGCTGCATTCGCAAACATGGTGGCTAATTTAAAGCAATAAGCTTTTGTCTGACTCTCACTTGCTGCGTAATAATGCTTTGTTATTTGGATCCAGACAGTAGCAACGGGAAATATCCAATTGCCTCTGATGTTCAAACTTATATTGACAAAAATGCAAGCAGGTCCTACAGTTTATTGCCAAGTTTCACTCTTCTCAGATGTCGAGTAACTCAGAAGTATTTGAAAAGAAGATTAAGGTATAGTCCTAATCACCCTGGTTCATTCAATCCCGCGATTATTACTAACCAAGAAGCCCGCATGATATATGGGAACATGGATTGACAAAGGAACTCGGAGAATAAAAGTGGAAGAAAAAGAGGTTCCTCGAAGATTTCTGATTTCTTTTCTAAGACAAATCCAATTTCAATTACTGGTAAGTTAAATAGTGGAATGCTGTATTAAAGCTCTCGACGCTTAGTCATAGATAATAAAATTAATATAGAATTAGTATCACACAGTTTTCCGAAATATTTTAGGCATACAAATTTGATTATTTTTTTCTCTAAAGATGAAAGCGAAACAGCGAACACAGCTCAAGGAATGGACGTGTGTGATTCAAATATTCATGAAGTGTCTCTCATTCTTGATGTGCCAGCAGTTCATGTTCATACGCGAAGGTCAGAGTCACACCAAGAGCCCTCGCCGCCACATAATGTAACCTGCTTGAGCACTCCATTTCAACCTAAAACCTTCGAATTCCCAAAGAAGAATTATGGCAAACAGCTTCGTTCCTTTCAGTCAACATGGATTGAACTATTCCCCTGGATTCACTATAATGAAAAAAATGACTCGGTTTTATGCTTTATTTGTGCAAAACAGAATGCTGAAAATTACTTGTTGTCTGCCAGGAAAAAAGAGCAAGCTTTCATTTCGACTGGATATTCTAATTGGAAAAAGGCACTTCAAAGGTTTAAAGAGCACCAACTTTCCGAATGTCACAAATTGTCAGTTGACTACGATGTTAACATTCTGAAAACCATTGGCGATATTTATGAAATTTCTAATGAACAAACAAAAAAAAACATTGAAATCTAATCGTCACTGTTTCATAAAAATAATCGAGTGTTTGCAATACATGTGCCGACAAGGTCAACCTATACAAGGCGACACAGATAGTGAATCGAATTTCATTGAGCTTTTGAAACTAAGAAGCAAAGATAATCCTGTTCTATTTGAATGGATTCAAAGGGAAAATGTGGATAAATATATGAGCCACGACATTCAAAATGAGATTATCTCAATAATGGCACATCAAGTACAAAGAGATCTTGTCAATGATATAGGATGCAACTTTTTTTCAATAATAGCTGATGAGTATACCGATATCAGTAACCATGAACCACTATTTGTCTTCGATGGGTTGATGAGATGCTCAAAGTACACGAAGACTTTCTTGGCTTTTATAGGATTCCTAACATTGCATCTGACACAGTGGTATCGGTCATAGAAGATGCCTTTACCAGGCTACAGTTGTCTTTCCAATACTGTAGAGGACAGTGTTATGATGGCGCCAACAATATGCTAGGTAAGAAATCAGGAGTTGCAAAGCTTATCCAGGATATTCAACCGAAAGCGAAACCAACGCACTGTCATGGACATTCGCTTAGTTTGAGCGTAAAAGATGCCACAAACAACTGCAAAATATTGTCTGACACTATGAATAACACAAATGAAATCGTCAAACTAGTTAAATTTTCGCCAAAACGCGAGAATTTGCTAGAGCAGATAAAGGTAAATCTTGGATATGAGAAAGAAATGGCTGCCGCTGGTTTAACTATATTTAGTGCAACTAGATGGACAGTTCGCGCAACTTGTTTCCAGAGACTTCTTGACAATTATCAAGAGCTGTTAACACTATGGAACGATTGCCTGGAAACAAAACTTGAAGTCGAAATTCGTGGTAGGATTATAGGGTGTCAAGCACAGATGAAATTGCTTAACTTCTTCTTCGGATTAATGCTCAGCCAAAAGATTTTCGCGCATACGGATAACCTGTCCAAAACTCTGCAAGAAGTAAAAATGTCAGCAGCTAGTGGACAGCATACTGCCAATCTAACAAGGGAAGTAGGCATTAAAATAAGAAATGATGACCGTTTTACCAATTTTTATGACACCGTACTGCAGAAGAAACAAATTCATTCCTCAATATCACATCCACAATTGCCAAGAAAGATAAAAATTCCAGCAAGATTTGAAATCGGAATTGCGACCCCTTCTTTCCCTGAAACTCCAAAAGATCTGTATCGAAAAGTTTATTTTGAGGCATTGGATTTGATTATCGCATCAATTAGTGAACGTTTTAGCCAGCCCAGCTTTATTGCATATGAGCACATGGAAACTCTGCTATTAGGATTTCTGAAATCCGAAGATATTTCCTTGCAAATGGAATATTTGAAAGAAAATTATGCGGACGACATAAAATTGGAATACCTTCGTGCTCAGTTGGATATCTTTAAGCTGCTAATGAAGAATACTAAGATGATTTGTTTTTCGGATGTCCTAAATTCGGTGAGAAATCTTGCTACTGTTGAAAAGAACATGATAAGTGAAATCGTTGTTATTTGTAAGTTGATTCATGTCAATCCTGCTCCTAGCGCATCTGGGGAACGGTCATTCTCCATGGCAAGAAGAGTAAAAACTTGGTTACGGGCAAATATGAGTCAAAAAAGATTCACTCACCTTGCTTTACTGAATTCTCACAAAGCTAGAACCGAAAGAGACGTCTAATTGATGTGGCAAATGAATTTGCCTCACTCAATGAGAACCGAAAACGTAACTTTGGAACATTTACTGAGGCAGATCTCTCATTCAATGACCTGAAAATCATATAACGTTAGTGATAAAAGACGCACTCGGTGGTTTTAGACAAATACTATCTATGTAATGAGCTGGGTTCTACCAAAAAAGTTTATATTAGAGTTGATCCCCGAAAAAGAATTGCATTTTATGTTATTTCGTGTTCGCAATAGTCTGCATTTCCTAAAATAAGTGTATTCTAATTCGAACGTTTTATTATGCGCTAAAATAAATACATTATACCGTGACATGTAATTGCAGAGAAAACATTCGTATTTTACTTGTCATCGATCGTTACAGTTTCATTCATTGATAAAAAGCGAAAATATAATACACGTCACAATTTTGTCTCAAAAAACTTAAGACTGGATTTGGCACATAACCATTTCAAGATTCAAATATGTGGGTGGAATAATAATAATAATAATAATAATAATCATTTATTTAATCACGATATTAATTACAGCAAAGCTGAGGTGGTCGTGAATATGCTAATTTAAAAATAATAAATATACCTTATACTACCTTAAAAAATTCTGAATAAAATTATTTTTTAAAGCAGTATAACTGCCTAAAAGTCTAACTTTGTTTTCCAAAGAGTTCCATAAAATTGTCCCTTGATACCCTACAGATTTTTTCATATAATCTGTCTTGAACTTTGGAAGTTTTAAGCAGTTTACTTTTCTAAAATTATAAACTTCCTCTCTCTTCACGAATAAATTCTGAAGCGTCAATGGTAACTGATTGTGATACTTTTTGAAAACTAAATTTAACAATTTCAGATTATAAAATAATTTGAGTGGTCTCCAATTTGCTAGTCTTTGGACTTCACTTGATGGCTGGTCGCAAGCGTAATGATAGATAATCCGTGCTGCCCTGATGTGGATCCTTTCCAAATTATCAAACATTGTCTTTCCCACAGATCCCCATGTAAGAATTCCATAAGTTATAGATGGCAAAATAACTTTAAAATAGAAGTCCAATCTTGCTTGCAAAGGTAGAAAGTGAAATGATTTAAGCAGGTTTAATTTCCTACTGAACGATTCAACCACTTTCAGGGCACGGATATCCCATTTGAGGCGACAATCTACTTTTACACCAAGACACGTTTTTGTGTTAACCTGTTTAATATTGAACTCCCCAAGCTTGATCTGCTGAAACAGTCCAATAAACCGGGAACATCCCAGCAACATGTATTCAGTTTTTCCAGAATGAATAGTCAATAAATTTTCCAGACACCACCTAAACAGTTTCTGTAATGTCTTATTTAGAATACATGCAACGCTGTCAGGGTCTGGTCCGATCACATAGATAGTAGTGTCATCCGCATACATTTCAAGTACCTCTTCTGTATCTTGTATAATTTCAGGAAGGTCATTACAAAACAGAGAAAAAAGGATCGGTCCTAGAACCGACCCTTGCGGTACTCCAAATTTAACTTCATGTGAGTCAGACTTTGATCCATTTACAATTGTTGACATTTGTCTATCTTGTAGATAATCCTTTATCCAGAGCCAGATATTGCCTGCTATTCCCAAACTTTGTAATTTTTGTAATAAAATGGAGTGAGAAACTGAATCAAACGCCTTCTTAAAATCAATAAATACCACACCCACTACCTTCTTGTTATCAAGGGCCCTTCTCCACTCTTTAGTCATTTTTACTAACAATAGCTCAGTCGAGTGGCCTTTTTTGTATGCCCATTGGTGGTTGTTGCTGAGATTGTGAATCTCGAGATGATTTGTTATTGTATTTGCAACACAAGATTCCATCATTTTTCCAGGAATGCAAAGAACTGAAATAGGGCGGTAATTTTCTCTTTCAGTTTCATCATCGTTCTTGTAGATTGCTGTTACATTAGCCTTTTTCCATTCCCTCGGGACATTATTTGTTTGAGCACTGATTTTAAAAATGGTTGTTAATGAGTACACTATAGATTTGCCTGCCCGTTTTAATAATCCAGGAGAGATATTGTCAGGTCCCCTTGCTTTGCTTGGTTTCATTTTCATTATTTCTTTATAAACCAAATCCTGCGTAATCTCAATATTCATTATTGTTGGAGTTACCTTATTCACAAGATAGGCTTTTGGCTGGTTGATATTTTGTGTAAGATTTTTTGCAAGCCTTTCCCCAATGTTAGCAAAATATTCATTTAATGTATTTGCCTTCTCTTTGTCATTGATGGTTAATGAACCATCCGGCTTTCTAATATCCGAAATATTTCTATTTATTTTAACTTTCGTTGCTTTTTTAATTAATTTCCAATATAATCTGGTGCTCTTAACTTCATCAAACAAACCATGAATACATCCATGACGTCAGCCCCCCAAAATAAAAATGCTCCGCGGTCCCTGGATGAGGTCATATCCGAGTAATGGTTTGAAAGTTGTTGTTGCCCATCAAGTTTAGTGGCAAAAAGCGGTGAAAACTTTCGTGCAGCACTTCTCAGCATCGCTCATCAGGCCAGAACATCACTGGATAATTTTAATGACCGTACCATCATACCAACTGAGCAACGTTTGTCACATAGTTTCAGGGGCTCCGGTTTAAGAGTAAGGGCCGGGGCCCTTCAACCCTTGACCAAAATTTCACTTATCATCAATGGCATAATGTAAAAAAATACTAGTAATAGGTGTAAGCAACAAACCCTCGCCCACCCTTCCAATACATCTCTCGAGAATCCAAGTAACATTGATAATTTTTCAAAGTTGTCAAAAAGGCAAATCGTCCTTACTATAACTGGAAGAGGTAATGCAATAAAGAAAACACAATATTTGGCCACATATATTAACAACCCAAACGGGAAATTATTTTACATTTAAACTGCTTGTTGTCATATTTACGTTTAAAATTTCTATTGTGTTTTATTAAAACAAACGTTTGGTGAGAATAACCTTTAACGGCTTAGCAAATGATAAGAGATTCATTCTGACAATTCTACTGCTTATCAATGGATGTTCATAGCAAGACCCTGTATTAGTTGCGATCTTGAGATATTTCGAGTTGTTTTCCAATCAAACTTTTCACTCATTTTGCTTTAAAGAAAGATTTTTACTAGATGGCCAGGCTTTCCGCCTTAAAATTGGATCATTCTCAAAGGTTACCGGCCGGATACCAGCATTAAGGACAGCTCATGAGTGAAAATTTTTTTTGATACTTTTTGTCTTAAAAAAACTGATAAATTCTATATTATCTCAAAGTTGGTTAAAAATGTCTATTAGAAGTGCTATGAAGAAGATTTATGCTAAGTATTCATCCGGAGGTACAACACTTTGTTGACGAAGATGAAACGAATTACGAAACAGACGAAATAAACAAAGACGAAATGCATCGTGCTTTTTTCTGATTCTTCAGGCGTATTCTTTACGTAGAATATTACCTCTTTAAGTTTCAAACAGTTCTGTTAAGAACTAAACTATCCAACAGTCTTTGGTAACTGTGTATACCTCTTTAAGCGTATATTACTCTTCATCTTCTCCTACTTTATCTTAAATTACCATTCACCATGGTATCTACGTATTTAAAAACTGTGTTTAAACAAAGAAAACGTGAATGAGTTTTGCATTTTTATCACTGACCAAAAATCGGAAAATACAAAACATAAAACAAAATACGACAAGCAAACCTTGTGGAAGTTTTGTCGAAAGAAGAACGAGAAGAGGAAAGTAAAAGATCCACTTTTTCCACGGTAAAACATCAATAAAAAAGAAAAATGACGTAAAAACCTGCAACTCTTGCGTATTTTCAACTAAACATTCAGTGGCGCCTCAATACAAAGGGTTCAACGGTAAATTTACACAAAGACGACTTTAAACTTTCTTGAGAAGTTTTAAAATTCTGATAAGAGCACTACTGGTCGAATACGGTAAAGGTCATCATCCACAAATCACTCTCGAAGTGAGAAAGACTGAAGTCGACACCTGTTTTGCCGAAGGATAATTTGGTGACCAAAAACAAGTAGCTTTACCGCGAGTTACCTGGTGGCTGTTTACCTTGCATTTTTGTCTCGAGCTAAAAATACATCCTAACGCCTTCAGTGGGGCGACATTTCATAGGAAAAAAATCCTGATTGAGGTGATGAAATCTTAGTGTGAAAAGCGGAGAAAGCATCCAAAGACTGTCATGACCTGGACAACTCTTCTGGACGATAAGTGTGCTATCCCACTTCTCAAACAATGGACCATGAACGCTGTCCGGTTAACTACTACAAAATGTTCAAAAGTAATCGTCGTACAGAGATTAATGAACCAGAATCTTCATTCTAATTTACCAATAAACACAAGCCAAATCCAGGCAATAATATTTGGTACAAGAAGTCTCTCTTAAGCCTAGTACACACGATCAGATTTTTCACCGATTTATCGGATGTGGCAAATCCGTTCATGTGTACTGTCATACGACAAATCGGTTGTCAGATGACGGTCGAACCTGACCTATTTTAGCTGACAAAATCGAGAAGGTGAAATCCTTGGCAACCAACAGTCAATCAATAGCCACGTTTCTCGCTCACGTGCACTGATCAATATGGCAACCTGGTCAACGAGGTGTCATTTCGCACCACGATTTCTTTTGCCAAACACTGCTTTTGAAGTTCAAGCTACCAGCAGTTTGTTCGACTTGAAAAGAGCTTTGCTGCTTACGTTAACGCATACAAAGATCACGACAACAAAGAGATTAACGAGTACAAACTAGCTGGTCAAGACTTTGTTTTTGATTTGCTAGGGTTGATTGATCTCCTTCGTCCCATTGTCCTTCTCATGCTTCGAGGACAGTTGTTGTGGCGTCTAGGGTGGAAGTTTGTCCATTGGATAGACCAGGCAACCAAGCAGTTGCAGCATTTTGCAAATGAACTTTGCCAAGTTAAGCCGGCAAAATCAACAGCACCACACATTCACCGCCACGGCGAAGACATCTGTGCCATGAAATTTAAAGAAGTTGAGCTCGTGGAAGGGTGGCTAGTAGAAGATGATAGGAGGGGTGGACTGACAGAGAGGGTAATGAGGGAGCTGGATGACTGTCGATCTGGATGCACAGGAGCTTGAGTTGGATAAAGATTGTAGTGAGATGATCTTTTGAAAATTGAAGGAGACTCTGGTCAAAGTTGTCTGGAGAGAACTATTCCAGAGATATTTTTCATGTTTCTTCGCAAGGTTCGAAAATAAGAAAGAAGTTGCAATTAAGCTGAAAAATGAGCAGAGAGTTTCCTCATTCACAGCAAATAACGACAACCGATTCGACCTGCTGGATAAGTTCGATGTCTATCTCACAGCTGGCGAGGAACTTACTGCCATACTGAAGGAAGATTGCGTGATCAAATCCCTGTACAATGATCCCGAGTTCTACCAATCTGTTGGCCGTGAGTTTTGCGTCATTTCTGACATAATGTACTCAAAGGCAGGGACAGAAACTATCGCGGAATCATTTTATCGAGTTATGGAAACTCAAGAATAGGACGGTGGCCAAAGTCATGATGTTCTTTCTTTGATAGCAAAGGTCGACTGGTCTCTCCCATCAGTGTTACAGTGCAAAGCAGCACTTGAAGGTATAGCTGACCTTTATACAAATGGTGACAAAGAAAGGGGGCTGAAACGATATTATCTTCCTGTGTACAAGGACCAAAGATCTATGAGGAAAAGCAATGAACTGTCCAAGGTCTTGGTACATCATGCTGAAAAGAAAGTAAGACTTTCCTTTCTTCTTTAAAAATGGATTGTTAACTAAAACACTTTAATGTATAGACAATTATGAGTTTATTTAATTATTTCTTGCAGTTTTGTTACATGATGATTGAAGCAACGTTCTGAAAACCAGAAAGTTATATCCATTAAAGTGTACATAATAAATACAGCCATTTTCTTTCACTAAGCGCAAACTAGTAAACCAAAAATATTCTTTGGGTTTGGAATTGTTTGACGTTCAAAGCCTAAGCAGTTACACATGCTGATTTGTGTTGCCAACGGCGTTGCGAGATAACTCAGATAAATCAGCTGGCACCTGGCTACACACAGTCCTGCATTGACTGATTAGTGGTAATTAACCCCAACCCCCCAACCCCGATTTTACCCGTAGAAGACCAAGCGTTGCGTGCGCAACACCATGTTTTAGGTGAGCATAATTTTGCGACAAAAAGTTGTTCCGTGCGCATGTAACAAAATTTCCAGTCTGGCCTGGTCGATCTATACGAGGAAAATGAGGTTTTGTACAACGTCACTCTTCAACAATATTTCGACAGAAATGCAAGAATGTGAGCACTGACAAAGATAGCTGAAGCTTTGGGAAAAACTGGTATGATGTGAAGAGGAAACTTCCATGTTATTCTGTTACAGTGATACAGAATCATACAGTCAAAACATTAAAATCTTGGTACGACTACACTTGGTTTACTGATTAATGAACAATGTTTGCTCTCAAGTGGAACAAGTAAAAAAGAAACTAGATAATATTCACACTCAGTATTCACGTGAAAAAACAAAAAAGAATGGGAAGAGTGGATGTGGAACTGATGAAGTTGTTTCAAAGTAGTGGCTGTCTCAAAAATTGTCTTTCCTTGATCAATTCCATCATCCCAGAAAGTCCACGTCCAACTTTAGTAAGGTAGGCATTGTTTTTCAGTTTACTCAACAGTTTTAATACTTAATTGAAATGTTTAAAGTCGTTATAGTTTGTTCAACTGTCAAGTCAAACTATCTTCCTTTGCCATGGCGCTTCGCCTTCTTCAGAGTTGAAATAGTGACAGAAAGTGTCTCGGACCTTCTTGGCTTCACCTGCATGATTATTGCTACCTTGTCTAGGAATTGTCTACCAGACATTTAGGTGTGTTTCATTTCGCCATTGCCCTTCCCTCAGCTCATGAGTGGCAGGATCTTCCAAATCTGTGTACACTTCAGGTATGTACACTCCCTGCCCTGTGGTATGACCTTGCAAAAAGTTGTGCAATGCACATGCTGGTAGCACAGTCATTTGTGCTTTTTATGCTGCTAGTGGAATGGTCTTTTGAAAAATGTGCCAACGACTACCAAGAATGCCAAAAGCATTTTCAGCAATCCTGCAAGCCCTGCTTAGTTGATAGTTGAAAATTCTCTGCTCCACACTTAGATTCCATGAATTATATGGCTTCATTATATTGTTTTTGAGGGGGAAAGCATCATCAGCTACAAATACATATGGCATTAATAACTGAGATTTTTCTCCTTCTAAAGGCTCTGGTGGAGGAATGTATAAATAATTGTTTATAAGAGCTTCATTCAATGTGCTGTTCTTCAATACACCACCATCTGGAACTCTTCCATTACACACAACATCAATGTATGTAAACTCATAATCTGCATCAACTAGTGCCAATAGTACAATGCTGAAATAATTTTTGTAATTAAAGTAGTAACTTTTGCTTTTTGCTGGTGCTTGTAAGGTGATGTGCTTGCCATCCATAGCTCCAATACAATGGTTAAAACTCCACTTTGATTGGAAATCTTTTTCTATCCTAAGCCATTCCTGTTCATCATTTGGAACCTGAAAAAAACCCAGGAATAGTAAGTTGATACTGTATGCTTGTGAGAGAACAAATTGGTCAAATTATATAATGAGTTGTTCTATCTTTACAGCATTGCACCAAGGATGATAATGGTAATGATGAAAGTTATAATATGGAAGGCACTGATGTGCAAACAGGACAAGCAGTTATATCAGCTGATATCAGATCAAAATCTATCTGTGAGGGCAAACAAGGCACTGAAACACTGGAAAAATTTACAAAAAGACCAATAGAGTAACTTCATCTTACCAAGAAGTCTAAAACATCAACAACTGCAAAAAATGCTTTGCTTTTAATAGTAGCTTCAGCTATTGAGTATGCTGGAGGAAATGAGGAAGACCAGGATGAGATCTTCACCAAGTTTGTAGCAAGTGAAATGAAAGTAATAAATAATCCTGGAGCCAAAATTAGAGCAAAAAGAATTATTCAGAATGCCATATGTGACACACAGTGTAATTTGATCTCATCAAGTGGCTCAGACAATCATGGGTCAGGGTATCCATCAAATTTTAATCCAGTATTGAGTGGACAACACGTGTCATTTTATGAGTCAACCAAGTTATGAGTCTATTTCCTGTGCAATGACATCAGATGTGGAGTCATGCCTGACATATACACAGCTAAAATAGGCCAAACAAATTACCATATTGCTCCTGTATTGCTAATGCAACAAAAAGAATAGGTATTAAGTAGTCTTAGATATTATACAGTTATTGAGTTACTGGAAATATTGATGGGATCTATGCAGTAATTGCATTTTCTGTTATTTTTGATTGTTTTTGCATAATTGTTTAATTATGTACTTGCAGTGTATTCAACTACACTGGCCCAGAAAGTTCTTTTATAACCTGCTGTAGAAACAGTGGTATGTCTTTAATCTTATTTGAATCAGTTTTTTACTGATTAGGGAAATTTTTGCTTGAATAAAAACTATTGAACTTTTATTGTATTGCAACTTTTGTTTTTCTTTATATACTTAACTGTTGACAAGTGAGGAGTTATTTTATAGTTAAAGAATACTGACCTTGAGGTATTTATCCTTCAGTACCTCATAGATTATTGCACATGTTTCAGGTATACTATTTTACCAATTATTTGTGGTGACATCTAATATAGGTACGATAAGCTCTTGAATGAGTCACCTGAGAGGACAGATAAAATGTTACAGGGAAAGAAAAAACCGTTGCCAACAATAAAAATGTAGTACAACACAAAAGACAGTTTTACAAAATTATATAAAACATTTGTTCTTTATTGTGATTATTTATCATCATAATCATTATCATTTTTATTACTTTTATTTATTATCATTAGTGATTACGACTTTTACTGATAGTGATGACAATTACATTCATGTGTTGCTAGACTTTCACTTACCAGAAGCTATGTACCTCAAAGTTATAGCAAGCTTTTCACCAGCTGGTATAGCTTTTCGCATACAGGTATCCTTGCGGGTGATATAAGGTTCTACGAGAGCAAGTAGCTCATGAAACACATTGGGATTCATTCTGAGAAAGCGTCGATAATTCTGAGGATCTTCTCTCTCCAGTTTCCCGAGGTTGCGGTACATACCATGCTTGTTTTTTTCCAAAAGCCAATTCCGAACCCATTTACTTCCTTTTCGTTTCCGTTTTTTAATTCCTTCCAGAATAATATACACGAAAATTGTTAACTTTGCCGCTTTCACTTGCTTAATCCTACTGAGGGACGCCATTTTCCAGTTTTGAAAAATAGCGGGAATTTCGCGTGAAGATAAAATCTGATGAAAATATCGGATCGTGTGTGAACACTTGCCAGCTGACTTTTTCATCTTAATCTGTTGGCAGAAAAAGTTGGCTGGACAAAGTCTGCTCGTGTGTACTCGCCTTTAGGGAAGAATGAAGTCAGGAAGCTACTTTTGAAAGCTGCTCAAAACAATTATGTTCGCAGAACTTGTATTTCAAAGCTATTGGTGTATATAAAACTACCCGTGATTGTGTAGCTCAGGTAAGTGGTTACCAGAACGTGAAAAGTCCCAAGATTTATACAAATCGGCATCTATTCAACTTCTGCGAAGAATGTCGTTTTAATACATTTAGTCGCTTAGCAAATGTCCTGACAGCAAGCGAGTTCCCTTACGTCTTTTGTTCATGTAAATCAGAAAGAACCAAGACAAAGCGTTGCTGCAAAAAGTGAACAGTTGGCAGATTCATATTCCAAGGAGCTAACTTTGAGAACTGCTCTTTCAAGTCATAAACTATCCAGTTACTGAGGTGGCCCTCAAAAGCGAAACCAGTCGCAGGCACCAAGAAAGCCATTTTCTTTGCCGGTCTTAAATCATTTACTGGCTTCAATGTTCAAATAATGTAAACAACGTCTGAGAGATCTATACAAAGGAAAAAAGAACGAGACCAAATCGATTTGCTTCAATACGGTACCTAAGTATGGTTTGGTCAGTGAACTCTAAAACGACAGGAGTTTGGTTTCGTGCTTTAATGGTTGATCGATGGTTCGTTGGAGTAGGCCTTGGGTACAATCGTTGGGAATTGGTTCATATAGGTTTTACGACCCTCAAGAAAATGCGCAAAACATACTCTGTGCCCAATTGTAGGGCAAAAATCTTTCCTTGAAATCAGATTAATCCACTTCTTGCAAAGTCCCTTAGCCTCCGAGCTTTTCCCATTGGGAAAATTGTAAAAAGATAGCTCGGGATTCCGTTTATTGTTGTTAAAGCAACTAGGAACACAAATATAGCCACCAGCACCTCCACTTCGTTCCGTTGTATTTGTTTCGTTGTATTCGTTATGGTTGTTTTTTCGACAGACGAGATTTTTTGTTTGAAAAAAATGAGAAAGGTAGAAGGGTATATGTCTCCTTTCTTTGAAACATTACTATTTTTATTGAAAATGATTCACTTCACATAACATTTTAACATTGTCTTAGCTGAATTCTGCGAACACGATTTTCAGTCTTTCACACCGATGAAAATGTTGATTTTTCTTAAGTTGCTCATTTGTTTAGGAACACTAATGCAACATTATTTCATTGAATACTTTCAGTGCTCATTTAAAATCAACTTGGTTTCAAGTTTCATCCGAAACACTCATGGGTTTTGACCTAAACTGCTCAAAAATTTAAATCATAATTTTCATCAATAAATGTAATGATATTTTTGTCAGTAGTTCTCCTGCAAGAAAAGTTGAAGTTTCCACTGTTTGGGACTGTCCAAATGCCTTTTCATCTGACATTTTTTGTAATTTTGATCCAAATATCACAACCTTCTACAAAAGAAAAAGAAATAATTTGAAACTAAAGCAACAATTCAGCATCAACCATAAAAATAGCAAGAAAAAAATTGTAAAAAATAGCATTAGAACAGAAACTCAAAGTCAAAGATGTCACAGACAAGGATTGTAAACACTTTAACCATAGTAGATTTCATATCCTTGAATACAGTGAAATAATTTCAGGTTTTTTTGACAAGAAATAATTAATTGAACCCCATGGTTATACCTTTTCAACATCGAAAAAATGTCATGAGCACTTTTCAGGGACAGATCACAGGTTTCAACACATAACTGGATTACAGAAGATTAACTTAAGCCATAATTTGTTGGGAGGGAAAAGTAAAATTTTTGATGATTTTCTTTTTATATTCCTCACTGCCACTGTTCTTAATGACATGAACATGACCTACATTTGAGACCTCATCAATCTTATGGAATTCAACTTCTTTAAAAACAAATATTTCCATTTTCATTCTCATGGCACAGATAAATTATACAAGCTTAAGGCATGTCAATTTCTTCAAATTGCTTTTTTCTTAAGGACCTTTTTAAGAAAACACATTCTAATAAGTCACTAGCACAGCTTAGCCAAAGCCTGTGATTATTGTATGTAGCGCTCTTTTCCCATGAATAATTTTATTTGAACGAGTAAACGAATGAAAAAGTGTCATTTTAAGATCAAATTCAGAGGGAAGGAAAAGTAAAATTTTTGAATTATTGTTCAGTGAAAAGTGGCCATTTTGGCCCATTACGTTGGATTGGGAGCTCAGTATTTCGTAGGTTTATTTCAGTGGTCATTTAAAATCAACTTGGTTTCAAGTTTCATCCGAAACACTCATGGGTTTTGACCTAAACTGCTCAAAAATTTAAATCATAATTTTCATCAATAAATGTAATGATATTTTTGTCAATAGTTCTCCTGCAAGAAAAGTATTTCGTTGAAAACTTCTTTAGAGGCCACGAATGCTATTCTTAACTATTCTACTAACTATTAGCTCCTACCAAGCATCGAATTGGCTCTGTATTGCCTGAAAAGTCCTGTTGGTCGATGTAAAATACAAATTCTGACATGTTTTTCCAGAGAAAACTGGCGCCATTCGAGTTCCGATGACGACGCTGTATTACTTGTAAGACAGTAAAAATACTAAAGGGCAAGAATTTTACTTCCTTCGCAACTGCTGCATCAATTGAAAGACCATAGACGAGCTGCAAAGTTATGATTTTCCTTTTTCGAAGCCAAATTTTGTTTCCAAGATAATCGAGCCCGCTATTTGTGGGTCAACGCAGATCAAATGCCCACCTGTTGTTTGCGCATGGGTTTGGGCGTGGTTTGAGGGAAGGGCGGGATTGATAAGAGGCCAGTTGTTGCCCATGTAACGAACTTGGCTTTTCGTTACACCTGCAATAAGCCCCGTCAAATCGATTATGAACTAAAACATTAGTCCTGAACCGCATTTACTTATGAAGTGTTATTCCCGTCAAAATTAAACTCCAAATTTCGTCTTCTAATCAGCTTGTATTGTAAAATGCAAGCACGAACGCAAGCGCAAGAGTAGTCATACAAAGAAAGCAAGCAGAGTAACCTTGAATTGTGGAAGACTCAATTGTGTATTTGTGCAAGTTTGAATTGTATAACTATAAATTATACAATAGTGAATTGTGGAGCTCTAAATTATGCAATGGTGAATTGTGAAACGCCAAATTACACAAGTGTTAATTGTAAGCCACGAAATTATGGAAGCTTGAATTGTTAAACACTAAACCTAATCCTCCCCCTCTATTTTAGCCTTTTTTTCTTCCTAGCCATGGACTTTGTAGGTAACATTTTTGCGCGAAGGGTGTTCAGCTGGTCTTGAAATTGGTCAGTCAAACCTAGGAATTTGCCTCTTTGGCTACGAATGGACGTGTAACCGATGAGCTCTTCATACGTTTTGTATGGTGACTATAAAAGTTCCCTGGAATATATAATCTCACTTACACCCTATCGTTCACATAGCTACCATTGTTTTAATTCTGAAGATGGAACTGTTCGTATTTTTTCACTCATTAAATGGAATCAATCATAAAACTTTTTGTGTAAAAAGCATGAATAAAACTAAGGAAGACAATTTTATAAGGTAACTATGGTAACCAACAGGTAAAAATTTTAAAAAATATTATTTGGAAACGAAGTGTTCCAGTGGCAGAGCGGTCCAAGGTGCTGAAGTGTTTGTTTTCAAATTAAAATGTCCGAGGTTCAATACCTGCATACGACTCTGGATTTTCCTGATATTACTGTCTTTGAACTTTTTTGTTGTAGTATTATTCAAAAATTTCTCCTTTTGGTTTTCTTTACAAGTTCCATGAAGCAAAAAGTTAAAATTTACATCAGTGGTTATTTTTTAATCATTTCGCAGCGAAAGGTGTTCATCGCACGCTCTTCTCCAGTTCTCTCGAGTAGTCTGTTGAGGGATAGGGTTTGAACGGGAGATACAAGATTTTCAGAAACTTTTCTGTTGAAATTGTTAATTTTCAATGCTTTGAAAAGACTTTTGGACAACAGTTATTTTTTGAGTTTCCAGTTATAATATGGGAAATTTCTCTTAAATTTAAGTCTTAGGCTTGTTAACAGCCTTTACATCCCTCAACTTCGTTCATACTTTCAAGGCATATGATGGAATGGTGAGTGAGGGGTGGTTGCGCATTGGTATATGTAGTAGTGCTAAGTACAGTATACCGCATGTGCCACTCGTTGCATTAATATTTTGGTACTAATATTAGTATACATTAATTTGGTATTGACACCAGTATTTATCCTTTTGGTTTTGGTATTAGTATTATTTGGTATTATATTTTTCATATGACATTACATCCATGCGCTTTTAAGTCAATTTTTATCAAGCAGTGCTTTGTCCTCTGTTATTCCACTTTTCTAATTTTAGCACTACGTCGTCAACGCTTACTACTGTATTAATTTTACGCCAGCTCTAAAACGTTTTGTAGATCCACTGCACAAAGCAAGAAAAGAACGGACCCTTAAAAACGTTTCTTTGCTTCCTTTAAGAAAGACAATCTTCTGTAACAGTACATATTTACAACATTGACTGTTAGCTCATACATATCTGTTGAATACCAGGCTGTACCTTTGTACGTATTTACTTCCTACTTTAACTACCGCTCCCAAGACCTAATCCGCTCCAGTTCAAAATTCAACTATACATCAAAAACCCCAACACAACGGAAACGATTACACAAATTATTATGACAATTCTAGGAAAATATATTTTGAATATTTCCCGATCGCACTCCGCTTTTAATTTCTCAGCTTGTTTAACCCAGATGTGATTGGGAGCTAGTATGCCAGATTTCCAACGGGTCAACACTTCCTTAAAAATAGCTCGGGCTTCTTGAAATCTTTTTTGTTGGAGAAGTGCACTCGCCAGTAAAAATCTGGCCCTACCACAATTGGACAACTCTATGCTTCTCTGGATTGACTGCTCAGCTTCTTTACCAGCATTGCCAAGAGCAAGTAACACCTCTGTTTTATAGCGGAGAGCGGAACTTAGAGCCACGTGTTCAATGTCGCTGTAAATCTTCACCGCCCGTTCTACTTGTTCAAGAGCTAGGGAATACGCTTTCAACTCTTTGTTAACCATGGCATAGGTCATGCACACCCCTGCGACGTAAATATGATTTTCCCCCAATACGTTTTCGTAGATTTTTAACGCTTCAGAGTGTAACTTCAGTGAGGTTGTCAAAAGCTCGTGTTTTTCTTCAGAGTTGTCATTTACCTCGGCACAGCGAAGGTAGATTTTCGCAGAGAAATTAGCCGCTTGTGCTCTTGTTAAGTGCAATTCGTCTGTTGCTATTTCTGCAAGACGACGTGCCTCATCCACCGTTTCTTTCGCTTTCTCCATTTGATATTTTTCGCGATAAACTATTGCCAAATTACAAAGCCTTTCCACTATCTCTTCGTGTTGTTCGCCAAAGGCCCGTTTAGCAATTTCGATCGACTCTTTCATTGTCTGCTCTGACAGGTCGAGTTTCATTTGAAGTTTGTATGTCCATGACAGGACGTTCAAGGTAGAAGACTTCAAAGCTAACCAAGCGTTATCGGACTGGTTCTCGGTCAAAACAAGAGCTTCGTTTAAAACACCAACACTTTTATCTAAGTGGTGAGCTTCTCTGTAGTAAAATCCAAGACTTTTCAGAACTTGGCAATATCTGATGTCCTTCACTGGATGTGGAAGATTTCCAGCGATTTCGTAAGCCAATTCCAGATACTTTATGCATTCAGCTTCGCTGATTCCGGGTACGTGATAAAGAGAGTCTGCCAGATGTTGCAAGAGGACGACAAATTCAGCGGAATTGTTCCATGTTTTGGAATTTCCGTGGCTAACAAACGATTTCACGTGCGGACTCGCCAAAATTTTCAAAGCAACACTCCTGCTGTCATAATTTGGTATTGCTGCATCCAAGCTCTCGTTCAATGATTTTAACATGGAAATATACTTCTTTCTTCTTGCTTCAACGTCAAAATTGTTCGTTGAGTCAGCTTCCTCTCTAACGTATTTAAATGCTTCGCCCATTACTTGATGAAACTTTATACTTTCCATCGCCATGAAACCAGTCGGAGCGTTCAAAATTAACGAGCAGCGCGAGATTTCGGCTTTGATTTCTTCACCGCGAAAACGCTTGGACGTCAGTCTTGCTTCGACAAAGTTGGAGACTACAACTAAAGGAACGGGACTTAACGTACAATATGAAAGAAAATCAAACGTGTGACATAGAACTTGGCTACATTCTGCCAAGCGCTTTGCAGCTAGTCTTGAGGCGACTACCATGGAACAAGGATATACGTTGAACGCAGCAAAGGTTCGATACGTTAAATCTTCTTTGTGATTGCGATACAGAATTAGAAACTGCTTCCATGAGAAACCACTTGATGGTCGATCTGCGACCATTTGGCCAACATACGTTGCTGAGCAAGCTAGAGAGAGAGGGAAGTATTCTAGCTCTTCTGCTAATTCAACAGCAAATTCATCCACGTCAATATCACTAACGTTAGCAAGCAAAGCTAATGCATCTGATTCATTCATGCCAGTTTTCAAGGAATAATTCTTGGCATATTCGTGACAGGCCGGTACAAGATCACTGTCTTGTGAAGTTACAATAACTTTTCCTCGGCCCCAGTCTTCGCTGCCGGGCTGAGGTAAGATGCTGTTGATCTCTTCACCACGAAACATGTTGTCTAAAATAAGAAGCCATTTACCAGGATACTGTTTCACCAGTTTACGCAATTCTTCCAAGTATAACCTCGCCAGATTCTTTTCTTGATCATCCTTTGTTATCTCGAGTGTTTTCGTGATCCCTAGCTCATCCAACAACTTTTTTGTTGACTGGAGGAGCGATTTCGTTGAATCAACACTTAAGGTCAACACTAAAGGACGACTATCTTCAAAGCTTGACGTACTCTCCAAAAATTGCATACCAAACTGACGGGCTAATTGCGTCTTTCCCGACCCGGGTGGACCGGTGAGATAGAGAGTTGTTACGCGCAATTCTTCGGTGTCTGACAGACTTTCGAATAACAAAGTCATCTTTTTAACTTCACCAGCTCTAAGACAGCATTTGTGGAATGGCTTACCAGGTAGTATCCGCAACGTCGATAAAATCTGCAAAATTTAACGTTTTTTCGTAAGAAATAATTGGCATTTACACCTGATGACGTGAAATGGAGTCTATTTTGAGTGAAAACAAATTTTCGAAAATAAATTGTATTATTCTCAAAGATTGACTAAGCCTTTTTTAGATTTTTGCAAACTAATTTAATAACGCACAATTATTTTAGTATTTTAGACTCTGAAGGGAAAAGGTGCGTTAACACTTTCAAAAACGTTAAAAACCCTATTTATAGACTGTTTGTTATCCGTTTTAACGGATAAAGCAACTGTTTAAACGGTTACTTTAAGACTTTTCAATCGATAATGATTTAACGTTTTGTCCAGTACCGCCGAGAGGGGAGGTAGTGGGGTCGAATTGACCCCCAGACCCGGACGAAATCAAGAAGTCCGGTTGGCCGCAAAGTACTATATTGAATTCATATTTTTTATAACTGGAATAAAGAACTATTGCTCATGTGTCATCAATGTTTCAAAGTAAAATAAGACAATATGACCATTTTCGCATTCCAATTTGGCGACGTCCGTGTTCCAGACACGAAAAAATGAACGACTTTATATACATGACGTTTTCGTTTATAAGCGGTGTTATACAATGCAATTTTTCGTGCAACTTGTCTCGCAACGGCGGAATTTGTTGCATTGCAGTTGCATTGGTAGGGGTGTTACACTTTGCAATGTTTCTTGCAACTTGTCTCGCAATTCTCGCAAAAATGACCACAGCCTTTACAAGATATTCAAGAACTCAATGTCTTAAAAAAATTTCTATCGAAACACAAGCATTATCTTTTGCGTTGGTTTGAATTCGCTGGGCATAGAGGTTCGAAGACTGTGAAGTATTTTTTTGATATCTTCAGCCGACATATGCAAGCTTTGCGAGAGCAGTCGTGCGTCGTCGAATTTCTTCCTGACTTTCTTGTCTTTATCATTGCCAACGAAGTATTTCATAGCGATGGACTGTCTTTCAACGCAATTACTAACTGCTTTTTTACCTGGACTCTCCAAATACCAAGTTTGATAACTTGAAAACTCTTTCGTTATTAAAAGTCACGACAGGAAAGACCCGGCGGACGAAGCTTCAAGGTGTGTTTTTATTGGCTGATTAAACAAAACATTGCGATACAAGTTGCAAGAAGGGTGTTACACTGTGCAATGCTTCAAAAATCTGTTGCAGCGTTGCCACAATCTTTGCGAAAAGTAGAACTTGATTCTAATTCGTGCAACGCTTGCTGCAACAAAAATGTTGCGAGACTTGATGATTCCAGAGAGACTTGATGAGACCATGCAATTTGTCGTGCAACTTGCATCGCAACAAAATTGAGACACAAGTCGCAAGAAAAATTGCATAGCGAAACACCGCCTATAAAGTAGCACTTTTAAGTATAGACAGTTTGGATTCATCATGCTGGATTCATCATGCATGGAATACTGGATTAATTAGATACGAGGGAACGTTTGAAAATCTGCTATAAAATTTTCAACTTGGTATAACTTGTGTTTACTGATTTAAATTTTAAATTGATTTACTGTTTTGTTCATTTCTGAAGTTCGTACGGAGAGGCATTAGTGTAATACCGTGAATTCGTTGTCATGAATATTTCAAAAATTTGTCCAACAATTAAAAGATTAACTTAATTTTGGACTGGAGGGGATCTACCAACTTCTCTACCCTTCCTCCCCGGGGCCCGGAGCGGCTCTCGGTTGCACTGGTTTTATCTTTACCGTTTTAACCGCTAACCAAAATCGTTCAATGGCTCATGCAAACCGTTTAAGTGGTTAATGCCAACCGGTTAAACGATTTGCTTTAACCATTCCTACACCGTTTGGACGGTTGTATCAAAACATTTAAAAAGTTGACGTGAACACTTTATACAAAGTGACGAAACCGTTTAAACTCTTTGACAAAATCATTTAAAAGTTTTGCTGAAATCCATTCAAAATGACATAATCAAACAGTTTAAAGGCTTGAGCATCTCGACCATTTATAGAGTCCTTATAAAGAGTCAGTGGTCGAAAAGGCGACTAAACCTCTACTCAACTACGCCTTATTCTATAAAATTTATTTAGTTCATTTAGTTGGGATTTAGTTGGAGCGGTTTAAAAATTTCCTGTAATCGTATGAAAGAAGAGCATGATAAATTAAATGCCGGCATCCCCCTCTCTCAATGTTGTTTTCAAATGGATGAACAAGGTAAGTGATTTGGAAGAGGAACTATGAACATTTTTTTCTTGAAGTAGAACAATAAGGGGGTCAGGGATATCGACTTGTTCATCTGTTTTGTTCCAACTATATAATTTGCCAATGATTTTGTCTCGATGACAAATTAACCTTTTCAAACAAGTTTTGAGGGGACCATATGCGAGGCGACCTTTCCAAATAACATTCATTTACCTTGTAACAAGACGACAGTATCGCGAGGATTATAACACAGACACCATTTACGCGAAAGTGATTTAAAACTCTAAATTTGCAGATCTTTACTAATGTTCAATAGCTAATTAAAGTGTCGCATATCAAAGCCTTCATGACCATCGCCGTTTCGTATCTTCAAGGAGGTTGTGAGATGGCTCTAGGAAGTAATTCCAAGGATGGCACAAAACTGCAAGATACACCTCAATAGATAGAATATCTACGAATTCAAAGCGTTCTTAATGCTCATTTCACAGCGGGATCAAAAGGTAGTGACAAGCTGGCTATTGTCGTTAAAGATTTCTTTTTCAAGTAGGTCTGGGTGTATGTTTTACCTCAACTACTTCAAAATCAGAATGGTGATGGTGAGGTAATAGCCAATAATTGTTGAAGATTAGGGGTTGTGTTACAACGATATTTTTGCCGTTTTTGTCTTGTTTTTCTTTCGTTGAGTTAATTAGAAGACAAGAGCGTAATTTACAGGTAAGTAGGGATTTCAGACAAACATTTGAACTCCTTTGAAATTTTTAGTCGAGTGAACTTAAAAGAGGGTGTCTGACATGAACAATTTCCATTGCGAAATCAGTAATTTCTGGGACAAAAGTTGTTAGAAGTAAGACGTGGATTTGTTGGATCCTAGTTCAACAATAAAGAAAAAGTGATCGTATATGGCGGAAATCTTTCCCATGATCCAAATCTCCATGACGTTTTGAGGGAACGGGGGAGATGTGTGCCGGAAATCCTATGTCAATCTTCGGAAGTGCTAGTTGCGCAAGGCTTAAATTGCATGTCCCAAAAGCGATTGTTAACTGGCTGCTGAACGGTATAAAAACCGTCGAGGACAGGATTTGGTTAGGCATCATTGCACGCGAGCACAAATGAGCTTTGGATATTAATGCATTTTTTCCCGTGCAGCTTGTCCAGATCGTTTACCGTCTATTGTAGGAGTATGCACCGATGCTGAGGGAGGACATCTTGAATTCCTTTATATCCATTACTAAAAAGTGCGCATACTGGTGTTCTCCAGCAATGTTTTACTGTCCTTTCCTATATCGATTTAAACTGCCCTTATGGTTAAATCTCATTCTAAACGAAGTGACCGTGTTTCCTACATAATTATCTTTTCGTACATTTTGCATTAAAGCACAGCATTGGAATCACAATCAAAGTTATGATTTATCTGAAGTATTCTATTTCTGTTAAAAATACTACTCTTTTCATGACATATTTGCATATTTTACATACATGAACTGCAGCTGACTTCAATAGTGTTTTTATCGAATATTTTGTGCAGGTTACGGGCTTTAAAGTGGCGGTCAACGAGGTTGAATAACTCGTGTCCAACGTTGGTCTTTACGTTTTTGCTAAAGCAAGGACTGAACCATTAATGCTTCTTTTTCGAATTTTTTTGGAATGTTGTTTGCAGTAGGTAGCCCTATGATAAAGTATTGATTGGCGTTAAACTGGCTACGGTTGAGGGCGTCCTGGTAGATAGAAGCAACTGAGTCAATAGCCGATTAGTCAGATGTCTGCATTGAAATTCTCTTGAAGATTGAAGATGGGCGACACCTTATTTTGGCGCTCTGAGGTAATTGCCCCACTCTAATCCCCTCGCTACGCCTCTACATAGATACACGTTGTCGTTTGTCTCGGCCTCCACAGTACCGTTAACATGACGGCATTTCCTTGTCATGGTAATTTTGTCAACCATAAAGTCAAAAAGTTTTGCGAAAGATCAAGTGGTGATTGTGGTGGTATAAGAAATGGTATGTAATAATTCGTTAGCATATACGTTGATTTTGTCGTAACCTTAGTTTTTGGTGGTGGAGTGATGCGGCCTATTCGATCAGGTGAGTTTGATTGATAGTAACAAATAACAATAGAGATTCCAGTTTCTCCAGTTTTTCCAGTTTGCCAGTAGTTTTGGTACTATTGTACTGGTCTCCTAAGACGGAAAAATTGACACAGAAAGCTTGTAACGAATATGTACACAGCATTAGAACCCTCACCTATGGGCGTAGTTGCTGGAGAGTACAGGGGTGCAGGAACTGTTGCTGCTGTTGCGGTGTGGTACGCTACACTTTTTCATGCGGCTATTCGTCGCACCTTAGTATAAAAATTTTTGACTTATTGTTATAACTTTCGGGCAATTGCCAACATTATATGGACGTTTGCACAAGCAGTAACGATGCAAAACCAGTGGTAAATAGCTGTTTTAAATGCTGTTGAACTCATAATTTATTGGCTAACATTTTCGTTGAGAACATGCATGGTGCCCTTTTGTTAATGTCGTACGTTATGCAGTCATGGCTCGGTGCTCCTCGAAAGTGATTATACTACCAGAGAAGATTCACCAGCCGTACTCTTTCCAGTATCCAAAAAGTGACTTCGGAAAGACAGTAGTTGTGTCACTCGGTTTTAAACCCTCCTCGGCCTACCTACTTATAAAATCCTTCCTACGCCCATAGAGTGTGCGAGATACCCCAATGTTTCAAAAGCAATTATTTGGTAGGGTGATTTGTCCGAAAGTGAACGACGATTTATTGGGGAGAATTCTTTCCATCCTTATTCAGGAAACAGAATTTATAGGAAACTAAAACTTCTAACACGTATGCCTAGGGACGAGATTAAGAACAACGCAAGTTAGGCTCAAGGCAGGATATGTAGCCATCAGGATTTTTGTGAAGCCACGTCATCTTCTGGATGCCAATTTATTTTTTATTTATTTATTTATTTTTGTAACGTTCTTCTTTGTCCGGCAATTTCTTTTTCAGGCAGAATTTCATACTTCATTCCCTCATCTATATTCTTATACCACAGTTACGCCTCTATTCGTGTGTTTGATATCGTACTAGGTTATGTATTACACCTGAACCAACGAATAGGAGAAAAATGGGTGCATTAATTTTTTTTTTTAATCAAAGTGTAAATAAATAATAAATAAATAAATAAAAATTAATAAATAAATGAATAAATAAATAAGCATAGATAAATGAATATATAAATGACATACTTCTAGAGGATCTTTTACGTCATCTACAGTATCTGCAACGGAAGAGTGACAGGTGTTAATGACATAGTTACGGTACGCGGGATTTGGCATGCTAAGAGTACAGGGCGAGAAGAAAAGCGATTTTCAATTCAACTATACTGAGATCAGCGGCAATACACCATTTAATGGCAGGATAAAAATTAACAGAATACGTAGAATAATAATATACTGTATGAGAGCTATAGATTATTGGCTTATTAATCGCGTGAAGGAAAGAAAAACGTGATGGGAATTCTAATAAACGTAAGATAGCCTGAGCTAAATGAACAAATCGAGAAGTCAATGCGACTGAAGCACGTTCTCTCATTCATTTCGAACAGCAGTGTTCTCTGGTACTGGAAGCAGTCTTCACTCTAAGGTCGCCACAAGAACGTACTAAGAACAAAGAAGCAAAACAGGTAAAGATTGCAGTTTCGCTTGCATCGCAAACAATCTTCTTACTGGAACTTTAGCGTTATTGCAAATTATGGTTGAAGCAAATTAAGGGAAAGTTACTAACTACGTTCAGCCTGTCGCGACGACTGATGAAGCTAAGAACAGATATGACGGGGAAAAGCTCCCCCTAACCCTCTTTTGATTTAAGTATTGTTTGCATCTGTCGAAACAAAATCTTGCATGTAGACCTACGCGCAATTAGTAGTGTTACTTTGAAACAACAGCGAAACGGTAGTAACACAAGGTTTGGTCATTGTTTTGGTTTTGCCGTTTAGGGTAACTGTTGATATAAGTTTCTGCTTCAAGCATGCATATTAGGAAAGTTAAGGTTATAATGCAAATAAGGTGACCAGCAGGTTAAAATTGGCAGTTTAAATATGATCGCGGCCGAGTGGTATACGGCACTGTAATATTTGTATGAAAATTCTACATTCCTGAGTTCAATTCCTATTGGTGTAATTGGCTTCCTCTCATACTCATAACAGTATTGCTTTCGTTTTAAACTTGTTCAAAATTTTTTTTTCTTCTTCGATTTCATTACAATTTCCATTCAGCAAAAAGTTGAAATTCACATCAGCAGAGTTTATTTTTTCTTCCAAGACAACTACTGGTACGCTGTTCCCCAATTCTGAAAGTAAATTGACGAGCTACTAGGGTCTGAATGGGACGGGGATTTAAGATCTTCGGTAATTTGACGTTGTTAATTTTCATCGTTTCATATCGACTTTTGGATAGCACCTCAATTTTTCAATTTCCATTCGTAGCAGAGGCGATTAGTCTTAAATTTAAATTCAGGATCTTTGACAACCTTAACAGCCCGTCAACTTCGTTTGCATTCTTAAGGATTATGATAGAAAGGGTCGTATTTCTAGTTAAGGACAATAATCAGGTTCTTATCCTCGACAACAACTCTGCTGGAAGGGTTAGGCCCCTGGATAATTGTTTTATTCTGGGAGTCGACAGTCTTGCTGGGACTGCTGTTGTTCGAACCTGATTCTAACCCTAATCCTAACAGGTCAACGGTTTGCAAGCGTTCGCTATACTGCAAACTGGCTCACGTTCAAATCTCTTACTATGATCCTTTGTAAGATATGTTGGTATTTCACTACTCTTCTAGCTTTTTACTCGATGTTTCGTTCTGTCTACGCAGCATTCTACTTTTGTATGATGTCTGTCGTTGAATCAGATTGCGGTAAGGTAATCACACATGTGATTTCAAGCACATGTGGAAACGCACAATTACAATTCCAGCTATAGCACCTAGTTGATGCGTGATTCCTAGTTTCTTGTAACCTGTGATATGATTGGTTTATCAAGTTGGTTGCATAACTATCGAAGGCAGCCATGTGTCAAAAAATATAAGCAAGGATTTCACAAAAATTAAAAATTTGTAAAAGTATCAAGTTTCTAGATGAAAATAACCCTTCACAAGACCTAAAGCAGGCTTTCCTCTTGCGAATAAATTTGCTCAAATCGACATTTCTTTGTATAAATTGAATAGATTTCTCATTAGTTACAGTCGACAACCCATGAAACAAAAGAAAAATTTGATTTGTGCGAGTTTATTCACGAGTGGAATAACGGGCTTAAAACTGTCGTAAAATCATTGGTAACTATTCGATGGACAAACGGCTACATGATTTTGTTCCATTTAGTAGTGCCCGTTCTACTCAAGATCTTAAAACTCACACAATCCCAAAATTTATAAAATCGTTGGTTTATCAGTTGTTGATTACGTCTTACCGAAATCATAATTTAACAAAATATTGGTACTAGTGCAGTTTAGAGGACCCATCTTGCCGCTGGGTTTTTGCCATCGGCTCAATATAGGAAATGAGATTTTGGCGCGAAATTTAAACACCGAAGGTGAGTGTTCTCACAACATAATCAAACATGCCCCCAGTTTATGGAGATATCTGCAAATTTAAAAAGTATAACAATGCTTTGCAAGGATTTTAATACTCGAAAAAGGCTTACTGTTTGACACTGACTAAAATCCCTCCAAATAGCACTGTTTCTTCATCAATGTCTAGCATTAATTCCAGACCAAACCCAAACCCTAACCCCAACACTAACCTTTAATTAAATGCAGATAAGAGGAAAGTAACTACCTTTCGTCTCTTGACGATACTTTTTGTCTCTTTTACTCCAAATAATCAAATGTATGTATACTTTCACATGCGTTGGCATGCATCATTTTCCCGCCAACTGCTACCTTGCTTGCTCACGGAGCAAGCATCCAGCGCCAAATTAAGCTTGTGGGGGGCCTGGAGCACTCCTAGCATTGTGGGACCCCTTTGATGTACACAGCAACATCATAATATATTTATTCTAGATTTGTAACAAGTGCTTTAAGAATGCTTTTTAAAGCGATCACCAAAACCATACGTTTAAATTGAGATTATCAATGTATTATACCGGAAACCACCGACGGACCAATGGTTTAATTTCGATAAAAGCACTATAGTGGACTTGACTTTACGACATAATCTATCTAATTGTTATAAAATGTTCAATTTAGTATAAAAGTCGTACATGAGAAGTATTCGCGCTGCACCAAGCACAATTCTCGCAACTGGCGAGGAGTAAGTGGGCAACGTAAAATAAATTTTAACCTATATTAAAAAGTACAAACTCTGCCAGAGAAATGCAATAGATTGATGGCATAGGCAACCTGGTCATACTATATTAATATAACATTGTAGTATCTATATCCTTGATTCTGATCGATTTCTTCTTTGTATTGGCTGCAAAGAAATTCGGTAGGAATTTCATACACGTTCAGTGATCTCCAAAACATCAATCTCCGTTGAAAGAATTGTTAAATTAACCAATCATTAGGTGGATATATGTTGTAGATCTGTAACCTTCAAGATATCATCGATTATCGATGAACGTTTTTCAAGCCCTAACCTCAGAAAAATTCTTTCTGAGCCAGAGACGGCGATCGAACGGCACCACATATGTTCGTACTTGCACGTGCGTTAGCCATCTGAGTCTCGGTAGCTCAATAGTTAGAACGTTCTACCGGTCATCAGAAGACAACAGCTTTGATCCCCGCCTGGGGCCCCAAAATCGTTGTTCTCAGGTTGTGGACTGACGAACGTTAATCGATAATCTCACCAATCTTTGTTGGCTCTACAGAGGTGTGATAGCAGTTGAGAAGTCAAAGTTCCAGAACTTGTGTTGCCTGAGCATCGTCTGCAGATGGACAATGGCTTCGTTAATAATGTTCCAACTGTCGAAAAGGTCTCCTGGTTTTGACCAATTTTCAATTCAACTAGTTTCAAATTGTCATCGTGGCTTAATGCTGAACGTGTATCACTGGCCGATGAGTTGGCTGTTTCAGAACTTCCTGTATTCTTCTCTACTTTTAAACAACAGAGTTTATACGACCTTTCTTTTCTTTTGTTTGCTATCGTTTCTGCGCTCCACTCGGGTACTCGCGTGCCCGGTGTTTGTACCTCTGGAGCTGCTCATATTTGTAAACAACTCGATTTCACTCAACTTGTTTTATGGTTCTTTCAAACCAGAACGTCTGTTTGAACAAATGTTTTTGTAGTGCACTGGTGTTAGCTGCTGTGGATCACGAAGTGCACTTTCAGAATAATTTAATATTTATATAGTTATTATTAGAGTTGTTGTAATTGTTGTTTATATTGTTGGCCTTGTTGTTGTTGTTGTTCGTATAGCTATTATGCTACGATTATTATTGTTTTGTGTAAAGCTATTTATGTGGGGGCCCTAGAGCACGTGCCCCAAGTGCGCTACTGTTAATCCGGCACTGCCCGCATCAAAGACTAGCGAGAAGGTGGGCCCTCTAAACTGCAGTCTAGCAAAAATATGTTATCTCACAATAGACAAAATTTGTAAAGCTCCACCAGGATTATACTGGGGAGGAATCAAAACCTTTTGATTTCTAGCTGTTCAGTAACGAATGGGATTAATGAACGGGTGAACGAATAGGATGGCGCGCATATACAGATTGGACAACAGCATATTGGATGTACAACTGGAAAACGTCCAACGATTAACAGGACACATGTGGGAAGGGGAAGGCTAATACGATACAAGATAGAAGGGAAATTGTTGATGTGATACAGGAAGGCAGTACTACGGATATACAGTACTACAGGTAACTATTGATACTTAGCACAAATACGAGTTGGATAGCAGTTCTTAGACAAGGCACAAAATAGTGTATTACCTAGATGATCATTACATTGTGGATGCGGTCTTGCTGTTTTAAAGCTCCTCCGTAGACTCTTGGTTACTTGAGATTTCCATTTCAACTACCTTGATTTCCCAGTTAGTCTATGAGTACAGATAGCGTATGTCTGTACAACGTGAGCACATACCTTTTGTTTCAGACGTTGTAATGTTGGCACCGTCACCAATAACGACATATTTGCAATTTTTCACCTCCACATGCTTCATTTTTTTGGGGTCAGTCAATCGACGACGAAACATTTGGTCGGCTTCTAATACATAAAAAAAAATCACACAAAAAGACAGTGAAGATATCTGCCACAACCAGCAACCTTTTTCAATTCTGCAATAAAGTAATATAATTTATCAATTATGTTCCATTGCGTCTTTCAATAAAGGTTACCACACTTATCGAACATGGTTCAACAACAAAACATTCTTGCCGCAAGAAAAAGTGTTGCATCGAAATCAAGAAGTTGAACCTTCTGTGTTTTTTGCAAAGGCACGTCATTTACTCCTTTACCTATATATATATATACAGTACCGTGCAAAAGTTTTAGGTCGCCTTTTGAAATGTAAATATATGCCACTTCAGTTGTTTCTGTACTCTTCTATTGGGTCCCAAAGCCTATCTTTCATCCTAATAATGCCTTTTTTTAATCTGGGCAACTAGGATTCATTTTACTTTTGACAGAGTAGTTGTTTTTATGAATTTTTTTCCTAAAGCTGTGTGGTAGCTAAGGAGAAATGAACAGTCATTTCATCCTCGTTGCTAGGTTTCTCTTGGTATGTGCAGTATTTTTCATTAGAAATCACGCATGCCTAGTGTTCTCCGAATAGATATTTCACACGTGTACCACATGGAAACTATTCATTTGTTAAACTTAAAGTTGTTAAAGTTGAAGTTAAAGGGTGCCACAGGAACCTAGGTATGCTCCACTACAATTAGGAGACGGCTACGAGAGTTTGGGTCGAAAGGCTGTGTTACAGTAAGGAAGCCTCTGCGCCCACAGGCCCACAAACAGAAGAGAATGGAGTGGTGTCGGGAGGGGAAGGATTGGACATCCGAACAGTAGGTGAAGATGTTGTTTTCAGACTAGTCAATTTTTGAGCTGATTCCAGGAAGGAGGACAGTTGTTAGAAGAAGAGTAGGAGAGCGGTACTACTCAGACTGTATTGTACCCACAGCTAAGAACGGAGGAGGGAAAATCGAGGTATGGGGATGCAAGGCGACCAGTGGGGTTGGAAGCCTCAAGGTAGTTAACGGTCGACTGGACGCATCAGCATACAGTAGACTGATCTGTTGCACTCTCGAGAAAGACGGGAAAAAGCTGTGCGGAAGAGACTTTACCTTCCAACAAGATAGGGCTCCATGCCACAGAGCAAATAGGACCAAGTCCTGGTTTGAGATAAAAAGGATATCAGTTAGACTATGGTCATCACAGAGCCCTGACCTAAACCCCATTGAGCATCTTTGGAAAGTAATAAAGAAGTCAGAGACCAGACCATGCAAAAACTTGGAGGAATCAAAGGTAGCTATTTTTGTGTCATGGGATAGCATTGACACAAGTGTGACAGAGAACCTTGTTTCATCGATACCCCAGCGTTGTGCAGAAGTAATTGCTGCTCGTGGCAGTAGTACCAAGTACTAGACTTTCAAACGTTTCTCTTTGCCATTGCTACACTTGTGTAAAACAGTTTTCCAATGATGTGTAACATTCGTGTACTGTAATATACCGAGATATAGCCAAAACAGTTACAAATTGAGGGGTGACCTAAAACTTCTGCACGGTACTGTATATATATATATATATATATATATATATATATATATATATATCGCTCTA
Source organism: Heliopora coerulea (assembly GCA_030142905.1). Lineage (NCBI taxonomy): Eukaryota > Metazoa > Cnidaria > Anthozoa > Scleralcyonacea > Helioporidae > Heliopora > Heliopora coerulea. The sequence goes on along the minus strand of JASJOG010000008.1, from coordinate 1,963,485 downwards.
TGGCCTCTTGGTTCATATTGAGCGCTCTACAGGATGAGTCATGCCGCTAGCGCATTTGCGCACGCTCACTAGTCTCTAGTTAGAGCGCTCTGGCATGGCTTAGATGTACCACAAGCAATTAAGATCAAATATCCAAACTACGTCTTGGTATTGATTTCCTTTGTGTTTTGCGCATGAATTATTAATGAGTTTGAGATATGTATAAATATAAAATGTAAAATATAAAATATACACACACATATATATTATATATATATATATATATATATATATAAATATATATATATATATATATATATATATATAATATATATATATATAATATATATATATATAATATATATAATATATATATATATATATATATATATAATATATATGTATATAATATATATATATATATATATATATACATATATTGGTGAGGCCCAGTAGGCCGAAACGATTCCGTCTGTAGTTATATATATATATATATATATATAACTACAGACTAATATTTATATATATCTCAAACTCATTAATAATTCATGAGCAAAACACAAAGGAAATCAGTACCAAGATGTAGTTTGGATATTTGATCTTAATTAGCATAGAATTTCATCAAATTTAAACCCAAGTTTCTCTTTAAATACGGATTCGTTTGAGATGTAATATCATACACTTGAAAGTCGTGTTTCATCAGATATCCAAACACTACAAAGTTGGTTAAAAAGCTCGGTTATCGCCTCGTTTTTCAACTCACTTCTCGGTGTTTGGATAAGTGATGAAACACTCCTTCTCGTGTATGATATACTACTTAACATATATGAAGCGGAAAGAATATTTCATTCTTTGATAGAATATTCTTTTTGCATGCCTGCTTTTTTTGAGTCTTCTTTTGTTCTTTCTTTTCTTTTTTTGTCGGGGGGGGTGGCATTTTCTACTCCTGCCCCAGGCAGCAATTTACCTTGTTACACCACTGTTTAAAGCTGCTTTGTGAGTTGGAGTTGAGGGAGAAGGTTTGGGCCCAAGTCAAACAAAAATTAGTTAGGTTTTTTTCCTTAAAGTGTTAACAGAGCTCAGTCTGCTGTATGGTAGATCTTCCTGTTGATTAAAGTCATATTTTTGCCCTTATCAAGTGTATGGCAAAGTACTACAGCAAAATTTGTTATTGTTTTCTTTAGAAGTAAACAAAAGCCAACCTTTATCACACAAAATCAGAAAAGTTAAATAAATCCCCTCTTTCAACAACAGTAAGAATTAAAATCTAATCTACAGTAATATTGGGTAACTTACTCAGTCACTGCATGCATTTTGAAGGGAGAAAGACATCGTATTTCGCAGAAAAACATCAAAATTTCGTACCAAAAGTTTGTTTTCTTGTTCGCCATTACTTTCCTTTAGCTGTTGCTATGTTACCATGGTGTTGACCGCTGATATTATGAACTTTGGGGTTTTAAATTGTGCAATTTCGGGAGAAATTTAACTTCGCAACTTGAATTCCAATATATTTAACATTTGAAAATATTGTATAAGTATTCGAAATTGAACATCGATCCAGATTCTACCACTGTAAGGTCTACTATATTTATAATTGTGCTTGGTTATATATCGGGCTGTATTTGCGATGTCGGATGTTCCGCCTTTGTGCCCTATGCATACTTATTTGCAATGGAAATTATCTGTTGAAAGCCCTTCATTAACATATGCTGCCAAATCTACATGAGCCCACACACCGCACCGCTTACAGGCCTGCATTTCTGGCCATGCAACTTCTAGATGTATTTTGAGCCAGAAGTGAGATGGAAAAGTTGGCAACATCTATATAAAGTCTTATCTGACTTCAAACTCTCCTCTACTGCACAGTGTTGATTTTCTGTGTTTTTAGTTTGCTAACTAAAAATTATGCTTTTTTAGACAATAATTATGAATTACCAATGAGTTTGAGAACGCTATTAACAGTAACAAACTTCCGAGAAAATCCGACGTAATACTGAAGAATTGTTTTGTTCTTTAAAATTACTTGTTGAGTTGAGTTAAGGACAAAACTTTCACATCATTTGTAGCGAAATCGGCGAACTTTAGCAGAATTCAGAAATGGCCGTTTAGTCTTTCGTTAATTCAAGATAAACCTTGATTAATCAATCAGGTTTCCAGTTTGGGGACTCAACCTGAGAACATCCCGCACCCCAGCTTGGCTACGGGTCTGGCCGTGGCGTGGTTCTCGGCGTACTTATTCTTTTTCGTTAGCGTACAGCTGAGAATAACTTGGCGCATCTTCGGCGTACTGTTTACACGGAATCCACACTGGCACGTACATTCAACAAACATTACTTAAGCGTACAAACACCAGTACTCACAGTACAAATGGTATTTATTTACAAACTGTACTTACGACTACGACATAGTTGCTCCCTTCGCAACACTCGTGTTTTGTGGTTCTGTATAAAACAAGAGTGAAAGTGGAACGCCCAAAGAACATGACATTTAAACGAAGGCCAGTTCCCAGAATATATAAAATGAAAAGAAAAACAGCTCTTGACTTTCGTTGTTACGTCAGATTGGAAGAGATTAGTGAGGAATCAGTTGATACTTCCGGTGTGAATCTGATGACTGTCACGTTCTGTCAGTTCACATTCATTAATTTGTGTTTGGATTGCTGTTTCGAAATTACAGGTATGTGATCACCAGCATTTTAAAGGTACGTAATACTGCGCAATGCTGTGACTAAAAGATAGCCTGAAACGTTTAATATTTCCTCGAACAAAGAAAGAAACTGAGGGAAACGTTTTTACTATCCAAGTAACAGGGCAGCAAGTGATGGGGAAGTTTGGTCGTCGGGAAGGAAACGAGAAGATGAAGTCAAAATTACGACATGGTTCGATGGGTGTTGTAGTGTTTGATCTTCAGGAAATATACAGGAAGGTGGATTCATTTGTAGTTTCGTTAACTAACGGTAAGACCAAGATAACAAAAGCATGCAACAGATTGAACGACTTTATTTTTATATTGTAAATAAACACTTTGATCATTTAATCGGCAGCCTGACAAGATTTAGAAAATGCCATTAGAATAATCGACACATTCTTGATTTGACTGAATTCTAAGATTGCTCCAAACCTAAGCCCATCCTTAATCCTGAGCTTGTTTTCACTTAATTCTTAATTTACGTAAGGCTCCTTAATTTGAAGTTTTCATTCAACGAGTTCAATATTAATTGCACGTCAAAGTGAATTCTGTAATTAAGAATATTTAACTATTTTGTAAAAATTAAGCATTAAATTTACCATCAGTTGGTTTTAGCATGCACAATATAATACGAATCTTAACTAACTAGAAATAAAGAATTAAAACATACGGTGAAAAAGATCGTCTTCCAAAACCTATGATTCCAAGAGTAAACATAAATATTACTATTACATACGTGTATTAATAATTATTAGTATATATGTATATTATTATTGCATTTTTTCATGTATACTTAACTTGAATCTTGGCTTTCATAAGGTGATCTTTTTCACAGTATGATTTATACATTTTTTTTGGAAGTGTTGGTGCGTAATGGTTTCTAACTAGCTTATAGCCTAGTCTTGAAATTATGCTTTGGAGAAAATCAAGAAAATTTACTATGAGATATATCTTTTGGAAATGTAAGAGCTTGGAGATATCTTGATTATTATCATAGATAAACATTGATCAAGCTCTATGGTCAGAAAAAATAATTTCTGAGCCCCATACAGGAATTGAACCTGCAACCTTCTGATGACTGGTGAGACACTCCAGATAACCATTGAGCTACCAAGACTCAAATGGTGAGCTAAGGTGCAAGTTTGACATATGTGTGGCCTAAGCAGAAGCCACTGACTGTATGTTAATGATGTTATAATGATCAGATATATGTTTTGTAAATGTGGGAGCTTGGAGATATCTTGAATGACAGGTGAAAATTTGCCAAGCTCTATCCTTAGTAAAATGATTTCTGAGGTCACACATATGTTGAACTTGCACCTTAGCTCATCATCTGAGTCTTGGTAGCTTAATGGTTAGAGTATCTCACTGGTCATCAGAAGGTTGTAGGCTTGATCCCCATCTGGGGCTCAGAAATCATTTTCTGAGGATAGAGCTTGACAAACATTTATCTATCATTCAAACAATTTACTATACCCTGATGTGCGAAAATAATAAGATTTTGAACTTTTTTGACAGAATCTCACTCACAAAGCTGACTCAGTTCCTGAATAATATTCATTTGTTTCTGATAATGTATGATAAGTTCATTTTTTGGTATATAGTACATTGGGGATCTAACATGCTTAAGTGCACAACAGCTATACTGGGGGATGTTAATGGGTTCTGCAAGCTTTTTAAAAACTCTTAGATTAATTTTATAATATCTTGGTTTCAAAATTAATTTTATAATGTCTGCTACAATGCAAATCTGTGATGCAACCAGAAACTAAATGCAAAACATGCCATCATGTTGTGTTGTTCAGAAACCCCATATTGTCTTGTTAATGGGTGACCTAGAGTGTGAGCACTCAGTCTTTCTAGCAATACTATGATGATCAATAAAATTATTAGTGCAGCACATGTGCAACTAGGGATATCATAATTAATTTGTGTCAAAGTGAATTGTCTGATACGAAGTACTTACCATACACAAGAAACTTATTTGATAATCATCTTTTATTTGCATGCTTACTCTTGGTAGTTAAGGGGGAGTTCAAGGAAAAGAGTATGTTCTATATGACTTGTTTGTTTGAAAACAGAAAAAATTAATGAATCCTATAATAGTTGACTAGGTCTTCTTAATAAGTGCACAGGTGTCATAAATTGCTGTAAGCATGCTTCTTTCCATCCCATTTGGTTAAAACAAAAGTGTAGAATTAATACTGTAGTTATTTAATTTTCTTTTTGCAAAATAGCTGCTGCCTCACTGGCAAACTGGTCACTGAAAGAAGACAACCTTGCCATTCAAGATGCATGTATCAGGATGTATGAAATATCTTGCCTCATTTCAACTATCATAGAATCATATTCAAAAGAGGTAATGATGAATGCATTGAATAAATTGGGCTGTGTCCTCACATCTTGGTATTGCAGAGTAATACTTGCTTGGTATTACATTAGATAAGTCCTAATATCTGTGGTGAAAGTCATACAGAATATCAACCATCATATGATAGGTGATACTGACTGTGCTTAAATTTGCAAGATCCAGAGAGATCATTGATTATGTCCAAATGTTAACAAGCACTGAACTTAAATAGAATTTTTTGGTTTTGTGCATACATATAATTGTATATCAGTCAAGATTAAATTGACTTAATTTAGTTTGGATATATGTTAAGCTTTGATGAACTTGAGCTTGTAACATGCACTATATAGACCCATATTTGAGAAAAATGAGAAATATAATCTCCTCACCCACTGCCATTACTGCTTCACTTATATCACAATACATAGCAGATCTGATCAGTCATTATAACCCCTCAAGAACTCTTTGATCTTCCCAGGCCAATTTACTTAATGAACCTAGATTTAAAGTAAATAACTGTGGTGGTAGAGCCTTTTCTGTTTGTAGTCTAAGGTTGTGGAATAAGCTACCCATTTCTATCAGAAAATGTACTGATCTTTTGGAATTCAAGACCAAGTTAAAGATGTACTTGTTTAACATAGCTTATAGTTTATAATTTTTTAATAAGTTTTTATTTTGGTTTTTTTTTAGATGCATTTTTGTAAATTTAATATTTATTAACTTATATGTTATTTTTATGATATGTATTTATAACTCAATGTAAAGTGCTTAGATCCATTTGTTATAAGTGCTATATAAGCTTTTAATAATAGCTGTTAACCATGTAGTTTAGTGCAATACAAGTGCTACCTATTATACAGTGGAATCATCTAAGACAGTATAAGTCTTGTTCTTGGTATTTTAAGATTTAAGGGCTGCCATTAAATTTCCAACAGGCAAACATGGTAGACAATGGCAAACGTTGCCTACTTTGAATTTATGCCATGGCATTTGCCTGTTTTTGGCATAACACAGGCAGTAGAGTGCAGTGTTCTAGCTAGGTACTTGAAAACATGAGAGAGGGAGAAGTTTATATATGAAGGTTATGCTGAGAAGTGATGCCGACTGTTCTATAATAATTTCTTATCTGAAGGAGCCTCCACCGAAGGACCCTCCACACCCCTTAACTATTGTACTGAACTTTCTTTTTGAAAGCATCGTCACTATAAAAAATTACTTATATTAGTTCACTTTGTCTGAAGATGATTTTGTAATAAAATTGAAATATCACCATTTCACTGTTTTCATCTTTTGTTAACTTAAATCTTAAATTGAAAGATGATCTTGTTTTTCAGAATTTGTTTCTTTTATATTTTGCTTTCATTGATTGGCAAGTTTGCTGGAAAATTCAAATGGGCATGAATGAGATGATGATGTTCTTTAATTTCTATTTTTATTATTATCATTTTTATTCATTATTATTAAGTTTTAAATGAGCTTGTATTGATTTAGCCTAATAACTAATGAAGCATATTGTTTTCTATTTACAGTATTTGAAGATGGGAAACTCATTGAAAGAGTTATTACGCCAGGAATTGGACTTAAGCAACCTGAATAAAAAGGTTTGCCAGTCAAAAGGAAAATTTGATAAATTAAAAAGACAGGTTAGCCTTAATCATATACTGTAACCATCAGGCACTAATTGGTGTTTTTTCTGTTATGTCAATGAACTAAGCTGTATATTGTGCTTTTAAAATTGACATACTCTTTCTACTGTGTATAAATTATGTAAGACATTACATCAATGGATGCTTTATTTTATTTTTCTTTTGCTCCCTCATCTTATTTTCCATCTCTTCCAGACTTTTCCTGATCCTATTTCAATGCTTATCTCTAAATCAGTACTCTCCAATTTTCCTATTTTGCCTAATCCTTCAACCTTTTTTCTTCCCATTCTTGTTCATCTAATTAATTCATTCCTGTATTCCTCCTCATTATTGTATTTTGGATGCTTTTGATCTTCGTAGCTAGACTGGTCAGTTCACTAGTTTTGGACTCCATTTTAATGGAAGGACCAGGAACCTTGGTAAATCATCTCACCTAACATTACTGAGAAGTCGTGCTACAATCTTATTTTCCTAAAGGTGGAAATATTTGGCAAGAATGGACTTCATTATTAGGTCTCAGATTTTCCTGTTAAGTTGGTCCCATTCCCCCAACTTATCATGTTCATTTGTACTGTATAATATTACCAGGCTGACCGTTCTGACAGCACAAATGTAATGTTTCTTCAGGCTTCACGTTCTGCAAATTTTGATGATCTATTGTATTGGTTATTTCACGATGCATCTTATTTAATGTCTGTTGATAATGAAGAAACATGCCATTTTCTTTGAATTCCTCTTTTCTCTAGAATATGGAAAGACAGAAGAAAGACGATAGCTCCAAACGCTTGTCATTCTTGCAAGATCTTGGAAACGTAGGTTGTGCGAAAGAGTTTAATTCTTGATGTTTAAGTTCGCGCTGCTGTATACAATAATTCGGTGGGGTTTTGAAAGGATGCTTTGAAAACATTTCAGGCACAAGAAGAGCAAGTCGAAGTGACCAAACTTCGGAGGGGGGAAATTGACATTTTGCGCGTAGGCCTTGTGAATATGAATTCAAAGCGAGGTCGATGGAACCCAAGATACGGCCTTCGTTGAAACTTCGCGTATGAACTCGACTCGGATTCCGTGGAACTCCTTTTCACCTGTCGTTGAACAAGGTTGCCACTCGGGTTTTTTGCATTTCACCAAATCGGTGCCTAAATTTCACCAAATGCCCCATTTCCATTATAGAGCCTGGGTACGAGGTTGCGTTTTTATTGGATATCAACTGCTAAATGATAACAAACCTGTAGACAGCGCTTACGAAGCAAATTTGATAATTTTATTGATAAATAAGCTCAAACTTTTTTGTCAAATTTGTCAAAGTCAAATTTGGAGATTTTCCACAATTTAAACAATGTAATAGAAAATGTAAAAATTTTTAAAATGGCGGCTTTTTCCCCACGAACGATGGTATTATGGTAGACCTACCATGACGTCACAGAGTAAATAATCCAACCAGAGGTCCAACCCACTGTCGGCAGCTTTGATGTTTTTATGTCCTCGCGCATGTTGCCTCGCGCATCTCATTAATTCAAACGCCGCCATGTTCCTGGCAAGCGTCTAGCCTACTGTCCTCTAAGTCAGTGGTCTAGCGCTCGCCGAGTGTAGGTATAACTTTCGTGCTCGTGTGAACTGAATTTTTGCATAATTGAAGTGGTTTTACCGTCTTCGTCAACCTTAAGTGTGATCGCAAGGCCAGAAGAGGCAAGCGAGAAAATTGCGGATAAGCACATGTATACCAGTTGATCTTTTACAGTCAAACCGGATGTTCGTGTATAGCCAACTTTTCGATGTTGCGTAGCAACAATGCAATCTTCATTTAGCAAGTTCGTCAAGGAATTTGCAACTTGCAAGTCAACCAAGAAGCATGTTACCCGAAGGGCGGACAACGCAAGATCAGATAAAACATGATTCAAGTTATTGCGAGGTACTTAAATGAAATAACTTGAATCATGTTTTATCTGATGTTGCGTTGTCCGCCCTTCGGGTAACATGCTTCTCGGATGACTTGCAAGTTGCAAATTCCTTGACGAACTTGCTAAATGAAGATTGCATTGTTGCTACGCACCATCGAAAAGTTGGCTATACACGAACATCCGGCTTGACTGTAACAGTTTTTGACTTGTTTAAAATCGTGGTAAGATTAACAAGAATTCAGCACATGTTTGAATCAATCGAGCGTTGTCAACACGTTCGTACGATATTTGTAAATTGTGGAGTAAATTTTATTTTGTAAGCTCACTGAACAAATACCCCTCGATAGGTTTGAAAACCTAATTTCAATGTACCAGTTTAGTACTACAATCAAACTTCACTTTGTTTACATATAAGTGGCAAAAATTCGTATGAGGTCAAAACTGCCGGGGGAACTTGCCAGGAACATGGCGGCCAGCGCATGCGCATAAAAAATTTGGGACAAATTTTCACGCGAGTTGGACCTCTGGTTGGATTATTTACTCTGTGATGACGTATTGTTTGAAACCCCTGACCGAACCGCTGACCACTAACTTGATTGTTTTTCTCCGCGAGTCTGGCTTTCTCCAAGATTTTTCGTCATACTCCGTGACAGTTGTGGGCCATCTTACAAGTCAGCATTTTCATTTTTTCAGTAAGATGTATGTAGAAGTTAATGAACTTTTGAATAATAAAGAATAAAGTAGTGAAATTTCACCAAATTTGGTCAATTTCACATTTCCTTCACCAGATCACCAGACTCGGTCCGATTTCACCAGGTTTGGTGAAAAATCACCAGGAGTGGCAACCTTGTCGTTGAACGCTTAGTTTACTACCTGGTCAGCGGCTAGCCGCACTGTCTCGGCCGGTGATATGTGACTTCCTCTCGGCGAAAATCTCCCCAAACCGTGTTTTCATCAGGCAATTTTCCGGTTCAAATGACGACATTCATGTTTTTATCACAGCACAGAGAGACTCAAGCCATTTTCTCTTTGTTAATAAAGACACCACTCGGTTATCATTTTCATGAATTCATTAAGAATTCATGAGGAAAGTTTCTCATGAAACTTTTAAATATATATTAAACGGGCATGCAGTGGGTTTCCGGGCCACGTGCTTCTGAGCGCCATGCAGTAGGGACCCTGGTAAAGAGTTTCGTGGCAGTTATAGGAAAACAAATGTGATAAATGCCACAATGACTTGAGATTAACCGTGAAGCTGGGCGTTCCCTACAGGAATTGGGAACTAAGGCCACACCAAATGTTGCTTGGTGGCCTCCCACGGACTTAATCCGTCCCTGTTTGGAATTATTAACTACACAATTTTTTCGTCCTATAAAAAAGGGGACAAAAATATGCAATGTCTTAACTCTAGTTTTCGAAAAACATGAAAGGAATTAAAGTAGAAGACTGTCGGGATCAGAGAAAAGAAATCCGTGGACTGAGAGTAAAACCATGCGACTGAAAGTGAAACTGTTAACGAGCTAGACAACTTGTTTCACTGTGATGAATGAATGTCATGCGAAACAGTATTTCTTTCTATTGTTTTGTTAGATTACTACATTTCATATTTTTTGTATAAGTTTTAGAACTTACTTGGCTTTTGTCTTGTATTTGGGCCTACTATTGTACTTTTGACACAGTTTTAAAAGACGAAAAAGCATAAGGACGAGTTTGACTTTTGCTGTTCAGCCGCACACATGCTCCACGATTTACGACTGTTTTGCGGCATACAACCCGATTTTACAAGGGACTACATACAACGTCTCTTTTCAAATTGTACGTACATTTTAGGCTCATGCCAGAATAGTACTAACGTGGGCGATTAAACCTGCTCATATGACTGGTTTATCTTAATTATACAGTCATTGACCACTCTATAACCATATGCTGCTCAGGAGTTGTAGTGTCTGGGACGTTATCACTATGTCGATTAACTTTTTAATTCTGGTATTTGCTGGTGACTGCATGCTTTAAAACCTCATATTGCTAGTATATAGCCCCAGTCGTCTCATGTGATTTGCTCTCAACTCTTCCGAACGTTACACGTGCGCAATCAAATTTTGATTTATATTTTCCAAGTTCCTCTCTTGGTCAAACTTGTATGAGGTTTGCGTGCGTTACTTTTGTTTTTCATTTAATTTTTTTATGTGCAGGCTGAACTGGAGTATGAGGAACTGAAGGCTTCTTTTGACGTTCAAAGCACAAGACACGAAATTCTAAAGGTAATTATATTTCAGCAATTTCATGTTCTTATCACTTTCCACGTAATACCTTATACTCTCTCGCTCATAAATTTTGTCTTTAGTACTAAAAGTAACTTACGGCCATTTGAAGAACGAAAAAACGTCTCGTCTGGCGCCCTCCATACTTGGTAAAAATGTTAGGTCGACCTGCCAGTTTATACCTAAACCTACATATATGAGCAGTTATTGAACCCGCTTGGAGATTAAGTTAGGAATTCTTTGCTCATTTTTGTCGTAGTAGATATTTTATAAATTGAAACGCAACTTCATGCATGGGTCTTGTTGTAGTATTGATTTAGGTTCATCTGATGATGCATACTGTAGCCCTCAACATAACTGACTTACTCATTAATTTATCTTAAAGTCCAAGTACCTACGTGACGCCATAAGCCAGTTGGCCGATGGCACTACCATGTTAGCAACACGACTTTCAACGATAGGTCAAGCACAGAAGGAACTGGCCAACGCAATCCCGGTTGTTCCTACACAGATGAGCAAGGATAGTCAATATGAAGGTTGGAAAAATATTTAAGATAGTTTACTAATTATGTGATTTCTTGTAATCCCACCAAATGTCCTTCTACTATTTCGCTTTTATTTTAAGAAAACGTCTTAAATGTTCATAACTGCGTACGATCGTAAATTCAACATAAAATAAAGGAAGTAGTAACAGAACAAAACCGATATCATTACGCAAACACAACTTCAAAAAGGAAAATTTCACGCAGCGAATTTCCTCTTTATCCTTTTTAGGTTACTTTGTCATGCCATTTTTGTTTTCTTTATCCTTGGTATTTGGTTTTAGTTTCGTAGATTTGATTGACCTATGGCAACGATTGTAAACAATTTCATTTCACTTTCACATTCTTTTGTTGGATTTGAAACTAAGAGAAAAGGAACGATAGTATCCTACCGAGAGAAAATGATTAAACTTTCAGAGTGTCCTTAACGACTGCGTAGTTCATAAGGAAAGTTGCCTTTCAGTTATTTTCTTGTTACTTTCTGACATTCCTTTTGTGGTTTTATACTTTTCCTGTCCGCTTATTCGTATAGCGTCCTACTTTTGACTTGTTTTAGTTAGGATCTTGGAAGGAAGTGATAAACTGACGTTAGAATTCAAGTTGTTAATCAGAAACTTGTGAAAAAGGTGTACTATTGCCCATTCATGTGTGTGCTTTACTGTGCAAAACTGCATTGTCGGACAACCGGTGACATTGCTTGTGGTTTTGAAATGATAGATGAACGTTCGTCAAGCTCTATCCTCAGAAAAACGATTTCTGAGACCCAGACGGGGATCAAACCCGCAACCTTCTGATGACCGGTGAGACGCTCTAACCATTGAGCTACCAAGATTCAGATGATGAGTTAACGTGCTAGTTCGACATATGTGCGACCTAAGCGGAAACCAACATATGTTAATAATAATATTAAGGAGATATATATTTTAGAAATGTGAGAGCTTGGAGATGTCTTGAAATGACAGGTGAACGTTCGTCAAGCTCTACAAACTTAGACATAGGTTGATAAACGTTCATCTATCATTTCAAGATATCTCCATGCTTGTGGTTTCTTGATTTTCATTACAACTGACATGTTGTAGTTAAGAGAAAATATGCTGTGATTGAATGTATGTTTGGATCCCTCTCCAGGCCATCACTACTTGGATGAAATTGTTCAGAAAACGGCCGATGCCCTGAAAATACCCCGACCGGCACCATTTTGTGAGCAACAAATTAGTAACCTACAGCCTCGTAAGATGAATCTTGCAGCCTGTTTTACACCTGACCCAAGTTCACCTTTGGATAAGGACTGGGTATCGGTAGAACTGTCGTCATCGCCAAATGATGTCGTCAAGGACCCGAGAAGATGGCGAAATCAACAAGGACAATTTGATTTACCAATGTTGTCGTCCTTGAAGAATCGTCTTGGTATCGAGGGTCCTCATGGAAGGTCTTATATTTCAAATCTCGGAATTGAACAACGCCAGGCTTTAAAGTCTCGTGGTCTACGTTCAAACGCTACGGCTGACAAGATTGCAGCTCCGGCTACACCACCACCTCGCACTCCTGGAAAAGGTAAGGAGTCGTGCTTGTTTTATAAAAACAATTTTTGCCTCACATTATCGAGAAGTCTGTCCATACCGTCATGACTAGTTCAAAATACCTTCGTTACTATAATCTTCAATAGTGAGGCAACGTTGTTAAACGATTGCGCATTTTAGATAGAAACCTTCAAGTTAAAATGGTATTATACATCTTATTTGGTACCACGTATTTGCTTAAAGTCTTGACTCGTCCACACATCGTTATATCAGGATGCATCTCGTGCCATAGCTACATGATCGTAATTATTTCTTTGTGGTGTCACTTGGGGCCCTTTCATTTTGTCCTATTTCGTAGTATCGTTCTGTTCGCTTCGTCGCGTTTGTTTTCGTGGTGGATCACTTCACTGCGTCGTGTAGAGTAAACGTAGACAATGGTAGCTTATCCATACCTGATTTTTTTTCACCTGTTTTTGAGGGGGAGATCTTAATGGGGACATAAAGCACTGTTGGGGAGAATTTTGTATCGGGGTCAGCCTGTCAGGGAATTTTTGTATTTTAAGCCGCGAAAAACTCGTTTTAAATTATTCTCTGAAGTTCTGTCAAATAGGTCAATAAAATAACGCTATCAGTTCAATATAAACTGTGGGCACGGCCCCCCTGGGTCTTCGCTTGGCCGTGATACTGTTACTAAGCGGCTGCGAGCTAGATTCAAGCATAATGTTACTTGCCAGTCAATGGTGTAACAACAAAGTTTATGAATTACTGAAGTTCCTCACGTTGACAAGGCACTGGGTCTATAAACAGTCCTCTATAAATCTACCGATCAAATCAGGGAGTAGACCGCTGTATCTTCCGAAGATTTGTTTTCCAACATAACCAACAAATACATCAGCATGATTTGGACCTATTTTAGTGCCCATGGGAACACTACTTATTTGTTGGTAATGTCGACCGTTGAACGAAAAGTTATTTCGGGTGAACACTATTTCTGCTAAGTGAAGTAATTTGGGTTGTGACAGCTACTGGTGTGTGCGCTGATAAAAGAAAAAAATTCATTGCTGTTACACCATAATGTAGGATGACTAAATTTAGCAGGACATTATGTCCATGGTGAGTATGAATTTGTTTGATGCGATCGAAAATTCGTAAGGCATGGTCGGTGCCTTTGATTTAAGAAGGCAATTTCTTGACCGAAGGCGACATGTTGTTGTTCAAAAAACATACAGTTGCAAGGAGAAACTTATCGGAACTTCTGAGTTTGTGAATTTTAAGTCAAAATTATTTTGAAGTCGTCCTTGGAACAGTTAAAATGATGTGTGAAGCAGTGGTGGGTAGATCGCCGGCTTGAATAAAATTGTTAATAGTAGTTTTCGCAACTTTTGGTGGGATAAAGTATGGTCGAAATTTAACTTAGCGAAAAAGTTGGTGTCATCGAGGTGACGAGGAGTCTCTTGTCGATGCAAATCAGTTTTCCACAGAATAATGGCGCCACTTTAATTGACTGACTTGTTGACAATCTTATCGTGACATGATTTTAAAGCAAAAAGTTCGTCTTAGTAGTGTTTAAAAACTTGTCTTCTAAGCGGAGTGTGTAATTTATCAATTTCATGGTGGCATTTTCGAACTAAAAGCTGAAAGGGAGAAAATTGGCTTTGAGGCGGAGATTAAGATGGGTTTTGGTGGTTAATGCAAGAGTCAATGTAACCCGTCACATTTTGGTGGTTGACATTAATTCCTGCATTAACCCCCCAAAAGAAACTATTGAAACCTCATTGAAATATTGACAAATTCCTTGACCTTGGGAATGTTGTCTATCTACCAAAGTCTTCAAGTGCTCCCACAACTTGGGGCTTCTGTTTCTGGCACCCCTGAAACCTTTTATTGGTCCGACGATAAAGTTCGACAGAAAGTAATTAGCTCGGCTAATTGCTGCTTCTGTGTTAACTTGGACTCGATGTGATATTGTGGACTATGGGTCGACTTTGAATCAAGCAGTATTTTTAATCTAGTGTGGGCAGCCCCTCAACTGAAATTTAGTTCCGTGGCACAGCGTTTTTTCAGAGTGTGAAGATAGACAACACTCTACAAACCACTATCCTTTTAGGATATTGTTTCAAGTTCTTTGAAATCCCTTTTTTAGCTCAGGCCCCTATCGATGTCCCACGAGTCGAGCCTTACGCTGTGGGTCGCGTGAGGAAAAACACGGAGGGACTTTATGCCTCTGCAGACCTACTTGCCTCCGGTAAGTGATGTTAAAGTAATCTTCCTTCAAAGAAGGTATTCGCCTGATATAGTACCATAGAATCGTCCATCTGAACGTGGAATGAATGAAATATCGTAAATAACATTTCCAAAATTCATGGTTACGGCCACTACAAAACGATGTCATGGGGGTGAGTGACCTCCGCATTGAGTGACCTCTTTTTTACTTGGTAACCTTTTACACTTAGAGTTAGGATTGGGATTGGGATTGGGATTGGGGTTAGGGTTAAGGTTATGGTTATGGTTAGTTATGTGCTATATTGTTGTGGATAAACCAGATCTAGGAGGTCATACGTGGGGATAAGTTGCCAGGACATAACAGAATATTTAATTATAAATCTGCATTACTTTCGTTGAACCGGGTTGGAGATTATAACCAGATTTCGTGTTTCTTTTTTTTCATCGTTGAAGAATCAATAAGACGTGTTCGAAGCTGGTCAGGAAGTGACTCGTGGCAAAACAGTGACAACATTAATATTTTCGAAGGAAGACTTGGACCGACCGAGCGAAGACGTCGGTCTTTGGGAGACAAAAACAAGGAAGTAGTTTACGCTGTCTTGGAGCGAGAGGATGGAGAGAAGTCTAATGACAGTCATTACCTCGATGTCCTGAAATGACCTAAACTGTTTTTTTTAAGCATCTTTAAGATTCATTTGCTCTTCTGCTTGAGTCATCTTAAAGACTGTTAATGCGAGCCAGACTAGCCCGCCCTTAAACAAATTTCACCAGCCATTTCAAATATGAAAACAGTATTTCGTATGTGTAAAATTCACATCCATATGTGAGAAAAAGACGTCATATGTGAAATTAATTTTTATATGCGAATTTTTGATTTTGAAGTTATTTCACATGTAAATTAGGTATTTCATATGTGGAAGCGTTCCGATTTCATATGCGAAATGAAAATTTCATATGTGAAAATGTTCCAATTCCGTATGTTTTTCACATGTGAAAGGGCATGCGAAATTTTCGAAAGGGCGTTTGACCGCACTTACTCATTTTATGTATATCTTATCATGTGTGTAAAATACGCTCTAAATGAGCTTACCCAGTAGAATTGGTTTGGTTTGACTGAGAGGACAAGCCAAAGTTAATTGAACTAATTTACCACAACATCAGAAAGATTTTCCTGACACGTGTCGGCCAAGCTGACCTGGTTCGTATAATCAGTTGTTTTAAGGGCTACGTATAATATATAATCGACCCCATAATATCGTTTTTTCATTGTTTATGCAACGATAGTTTCCCTCAAATTAATTTCGCAGCCTTTTGTAAATAGACTTGCTGAACAGTTAATTATAGGACAGCAAACGAAACCTGCTCTGATATCTATAATTTGTATCCTATCGTTTATTTTTAGTAAGACTCAGCGATAAAAGTGACATTTCGACGTCGTCCTGGCATCATTACAAACAGAGAAAGAAATTAAAAGTCTTGCAGTTTTATATAATGATGGTTATGTAATGTTTAAAAAACGAGCAGGAGTGCTTTATCGGATATAAAACATGAGGCGATAGCCAAGTGTTTTAGATTCGACAAAACACGTACTGCGAGGTTTTTGAACAGTTTAAAAGACAAACCTCTTAATACGCTAACTCGCGGAGAAATTTTGAAAATTAATGGTTTGTATGCTGAGGAAATTGGAGGAGAAAAGTGTTTTTCACATTTAAAGACACGACACGGTCATGATTTTTCTTTGTATTCTCCTCAAGAATTCTTAACGAGTTTTTTCAGTAAATTACAAGTTAATAAATGCTAGGAAGTGCTAAAAATTTAACTAGTTGGTAAAACAGCAATGCGAAAATGAACTAGGCAAGTTGACCTAAAAATTTTGATTAAAATTAAACAGTTTGAATTTAATAGAATCCGATTAGTCGGTTTTAAAGGACCGAAAACTTATTTGCTAAGATACCTACGTCTTCGTTATCTACCCCTTTTACGTGTTTTGCCGATTGCCGATGTTTTGTGCTCATCGATGCGCTGATAGAAGTGCCGACACGTGTAGCCGACGTAATCAACATCCCGCTGACCACATTTAAATTGGTAAACAACGCAAGCTTGGGACAGCTAGGATGGTTTATTTCAGATGTCAGGAGAATGTCGTAACGTCGCTTTTTATCGCTGAGTTTTCTTATTAAAAGTTTCAAACGAAGATTACTTATCGGTTATCCTTTATTTATATTGATAATATGCGCGACACTATTGTTTTTGTTGTATTGCAATAATTAATGTATGTAAATAGGAACGGCCTGCTTATATAAACTCTTCAATTCTTGTGTACTCGTGATTCTTGATGAAGGGGCAGGACCCCGAAACGTCTAGAAAATAAAGCTTTTTTGATTAGTATATGTCCGCGTGGTTAAACTTTGGAGGTGGAAAGTTCTTGGTTCATATTATGTATATATGTAGGAGTATGTGAATATGTATATATTTATGTGTAGGTGTAAGTGTACAGTATGTGTATGTGTATGTCTATATATATGAAGACTATTCTCGTCTTTCCATTGATTGGAGTCTTGAGTTTTACAAAATGACAAATTTTGAAATATGTTTATCTTACACTTCAATGCCATGAGCAGGCTAAGGTGTCAGCTCTTGAAAGACTGGAAAAAGTCCTATATCTTATGCTTGTTTCCAGGGAATATTTTCTCCATTGAGGGAAGGTCGGCCAAATACCCTCGGTGTCGGCTGGCTGATTCTGTAATCTGACCGGCTCCTATTAAAAATCAATTAATTGACCCAGATTATGACATATTCATCAAAATCTGTGTGTCGAGAAATATTAACGCCTTCACCTTTCTCCGCGAATTCGAAATAATCGCCAATTGTTTTCAAATGTGAGCGGAAATTCCTGGATTTTCCATACAAATCTCGTACGCTATTTAGCAGTTTTTCCCTAGAGAATAATTTCTCCACAGTTCAGGTTCTCAGGTTAGGTCCTCTACGCGGTCATTTCCGTGACAAATCGTATTTTGTGCTGAGTGCTCTTTACTGTCCTGCCTATTGACAAGAATAACGTTTTCTTCCTAATTAAGCGCGCTAGGTCTTTAAATGCTATTCCTTCTTATTGTAATTGATATTTTATCTCTTTTTAAATAGTTTGAACACTTTTAAATGCTCTATTTCAACATTTTTGTATATAATTAATTGTTGGGATCGTCGTAAACGGAGCAATCTGTGACGTTACCCTTGTCTATATTTTTTGTTACATATTGGCAGAAGTTAAATAAATAAATAATCTGTTTTTACAGATTGCAACAGCTCTGCAAAGGACATACATGTATCGATCGATCATGTCAAAATTGATGCAGCAATGACAAACCAATATGACTGCTGCACTGCGGTCTGTTGCTTTGTCCGTGTTGCGTGAATTGGATAGGTGGATTTATCACTTCTGTACCAGTTAGACGCCAGACCAAGGAGCTGACTGATGAACCACTGGAATTGCAGTCTAAGAACAGAGGCGATGAAGCAACAACTCTCACAGAATATGCTGTACCTGTAACATGTTGGTGTCGAGTATACATCAAGCCATGCCACAATATTTCAACACAACCAGATATCAATACCGCAGATAGTTCATGTTACTATAAATTATTTATATGTCTGCCATGTTGCGGTCTGTTACCATCATGCTATCATTTGTTCGTTTGTAACAGGACCCAAAAAGATCGCGGCATTACATTTAACCACAATACTTAGCAAGATTAAAACATCACTAATGATCACTCAAATATGTTCGAGTGTTCAAAAATTATGAATTCAGTCGGAAAAAACTTTATCTTATTAAATTAAACCCTTCTTTCTTCCCATGTCTGGGCAACATGAGACGTTTACTGCCTACAAAGGATCATGCTTAAATGTAAGAGTCGTCATCATTTTCAGTATGGTCAAATAAGGTGAATGTTAAGCCATTTCAAAAATTTTATTTCACATATTTCAATATTTAAGACTGCACGGTACAATAATTTAGACAGGGCATACATGTGGGAATCCAAAAGCAAAGGTATACTCTATTGTATTGACTACAGTTTAACTAGTTACTTGGCACCTTTTCAAGACATCTCTCTTGACCAGTGAAACTATCTGGTGTTAGCTTCACTGTAATTATCTGGCGTTAGCTAAAGCAAAATGTCCCAGTTGCCACTTGACGAGTAAATTCGTCTTTCATTGGCTGGTGTAAAATAATTTGGCGTTATCCAGAGTGAAATAATAATTAGTTACCAAACGGTAGATGCGGCAAATACAAGGTTAAACTTTGGACTAACTTGACTTCAAACAAGAGATTACAATCTGTTGCGTCGCCTCTCAAGTTTGAACGTAGAAGAATAAAGTTATTGAAATGCAATAGGGGAATTCTTTTACACATGTATCTTATCTTATTCCACAAAAATTACAGACGAAGTCATTTAATAACGTACGATTAGCTCAATTCACAAGTTTAGCAGTTCAAGTAGATAGTGGATATTATGCCATCTAGGGAGTTTTACAGTGAATGGACGCAATTTCGTGATTTTAAGATAGTTACAAGGAAATGTTTCATTGAATCCGAGCTCATGAAATTAGTTCCACCTCATGCAAACCGTTTAACTTAGTTATGACAAAATGAAATTGAAAATGCGAAAAGTGTTGTTTGTACATAAACGTGAAATAAAATTGAAACTGTTGCGACCATAACCAGGCTAAAGTAGTGGATTTACAAGAGTTCATTATTAAACGACTGCCACATTGAGTTTTACGCTGAATTAGTCCTCATCATTCTTAGCTCAATTTCATGACCTCAATTCAACAACCAGTTTCCTTTTTATTGAAATATGTCACCTCTTTCGACGCTATCAATCTTCAAGCGTTCGAAAAGCCTGTTGCATCTGGTCAAATAATTCACTAAAATCGGTCTTGATTTTTGTTTCTCCATCTTTCACAGGATCCTGAAAAAAATTTAGGTCTTCTATTAAAAATACTCACCAAGATTTTTATTTGGAAGTTGTCTAGATCGAAAGAAATGGAAGATTCGTTGTGATATCGCGAGGAATCGTAGAAGAGAACTGAGCATCCTTGTTTCAGATCCTCCTCAGTAAACTGTAGGTCACAGGCCCACGAAAACGGCGATATGTCCCAGATTCTTGGACATTCGCACAGCACCTGAAGTTTATCCACCAGGATGTTTTCTTCGAAGTCAGTCATTAATGCTGATACATTAAAAAGTTGCCATTACGTCAATTTCAAAACAAGAGCTCGAGGTAACTAGCACACCTGCCATTCGAATATCCCAAAATCTGAGCTATTTTCATCTTAGCAGGGCCTGTAATTTTCTAGTTACCAAGGTGGTCCTTGGAACTAGGATGAAAACTGGGGAGCATGAACAATAAAGCAAAAAGCTTGGTGAGACGGAACTCAGAACTTCGTTCATAATAAAAAAGTGGAATGTTGAATAAGCAGCACGACTGAAAAAAATGAGGAGCTCGAAATCAGAAAATCCTAATGCGTCGTACTTAAGCTTGGCCAACGCATTAATGATGATGCCTTCGTCGAAGCCAGACATGACTGTCGACATACCATAAAGTTACCGGTAGGCCAATTTCAAGGGAAGACGTCAAACTATGAGGTACACATCGTATGCAATCTCTAAATCTGGGACATTTTCATCGTATTTTACCAGGGCCACCTCACCAGTTCACTGATGAGGTCCTGTCCATAGCTGGGATTAAAGCACCAACTTACGCCCTTCGTTAGGAATTTAACCCGGCCGGGAATCCTTGTTCTAATCAAACTGACAGACTAAACAATGAAACCCGTTTTCAGGAACCTGGTCGTACTGTACGTGCGTGGAACAGAC